>CM076674.1:57181120-58381120 GCA_038501925.1 Xenopus petersii | reverse complement strand
GTGTTATGTCCCAAAAGCTCAAATTATTCAGATTTTTGCCTGAAAAGCCAGAAATAGTCAAATTTTCAGGCTAATTCCAGAGCAGACCACAGAAACTTCCAAATAGGATAGGGACCTCTCCCATTGATTTATATACAACCTCGGCAGGTCTCAGATGGCAGATTTTCGGATTCAGACTTTTTGCATCCTCTGGGTATAATAAATCTCAAAAAATTTGAGTTTCTTTTTCCACTAAAAATTCAGATTTTATAGTAAAAAAAACCTCAAATTCTTTTCGTTTTTTAACCCCCTGAGAATACCCAATAGGATTGTTTTGCCTTGAAAAGGGATTAAGCATATCTCAGTTTGCATCTAGCCCAAGGTGCTCTTTTATAATTACAGAGAAAAAGGAAATCATTTTTAAAATGTTTTGAATTATTTGATTTGCTATAGGAGACAGCCGTTCCATAATTCGGAGTTTCAGGATAACAGATCCCATACCTGTATTCGAGAGAAAAGGGAAATAATTTTTTAAAAATTTTAAATATTTGGATAAAATGGAGTGACGAAGTGACTAACGCTGGAGAAGATTCGCCTGCGTTACCGCTTTTACAGACTTTGCCGATTTGCTAGTGAAGAAGCTAGATGCTAGCGGTGATTCACACTCTATCGCCGGGCGAATTTTTACTCTGGTGAATGGATGTTACTCTGCAAGATCACTAAGATGCATATTTTACTGAACGTTACCTCTTTCGCCAGACTTGCCTTCACCAGCTCAGGCCAGGCGCAGTACATTGGAGTACATAGATCTTCCTCAATCTTCTGTTACTTACATCATATTTTTAGTGGAAATAGGTTAGAAATCCAAAAAATGCTGGCATCTTTACCCTTTTTCAGGGTTATTGCTTGCGAAAGTCCTTAAAAAATTTTTTGGGTTACCGGGTTCCCCCGTACATTTTCTAACATATGGAACATTAACTATACAGTGGGCTTATGTGCCCTGGATGAAACTTTGCATTTTAGCAAATAAGCGAATTTTCGACTGGCGAAGTGTTGCGATGACTGTGAAGCCGTTGCTGGCGAATTTGTGCTGCTTAGTAAATTTACCCCCAAGTGAGATGACCTTCCCGTAATTCAGAGCTTTCTGGATAATGGGTTTCCAGATAACAGATCTCATACCCTTACAACTAAAATTGGTGTTTATTGTATAAAGATTAAATGGCATAGAGGAGAAAGGAAAGAATATTGAAAACCTGGAAAAAACAAAAGCATGTCATATAAGTAAATGTGATGAGATCAGGCCCGTATTTGTGGCAAGGCCACATAGGCCTGGGCCTAGGGCGGCAGAAATTCAAGTAAGTTGCTCCCCTTCCGCGTCACCTCGCGTCACCCTCCCCTTCCGTGCTGTCCTCCCCGTCTACATGCACCTGCACATATATGCGCATATCAAAATGTGCCCATGCGCATATACATGCAGGCACAAGGAGATGGGGAGGTTGGGCGGAAGGGGAGGGTGATGCAGAAGGGAAGGGGAGGAGAAGGGAAGAGAGACGCTGAGGTGGAAGGGTACACAGACAGAGAGGGGGATGCATACGGGGGCGATGAGCAGAGACGGCCTAGGGGCGCCCCATTTGTAATTCCGGGCCAGAATGAGGTAAAAAGAAGACTGTGTTAAGGCTGTCCCATATGTATTTGTCTAATGGAAATATTAGGAGGAATGTATTTTATTTTTTTCCTAGGTTCTATCAAGGTGTCACTGAATGATCAGATTTCCATCACACTGTATTTATAATGCTACCAGCATCTGACTGGGGTGTCTGTGGCCCAACAGTGCTGCTACCTCAGAGGTCCACACACCCCCTCAGCGCCCCCTGCTCCAGTCATGAGCTCCTTCAAAGGGAATGCTTGATGCTCCAAATCAGGGGGAGTTCCAGCAGATATCGGGTCTGGGTTGGTGGATCCGCTGGATTTTTTCCCAGTTTCCCGCTGGCCCAGTCCAACCCTGAATTCTCGCAAGGGCATGACCTAGCATTGTTTAAAGGGATCCTGTCATCAGAAAACATGTTTTTTTCAAAACGCATCAGTTAAAGGAAAACTATACCCCCAAAATGAATATTTAAGCAACAGATAGTTTATATCAAATTGAATGACATATTAAAGAATCTTACCAAACTGGAATATATATTTAAGTAAATCTTGCCCTTTTACATCTCTTGCCTTGAGCCACCATTTCGTGACTCTATCTGTGCTGCCTCAGAGATCACCTGACCAGAAATACTACAACACTAACTGTAACAGGAAGAAGTGAGGAAGCAAAAGGCAGAACTCTGTCTTTTAATTGGCTCATGTGACCTAACATGTGGTTTGTATGTGTGCACAGTGAATCTTACGATCTCAGGGGGCGGCCCTTATTTTTTAAAATGGCAATTTTCTATTTATGATTACCCAATGGCACATACTACTAAAAAAGTATATTATTATGATAATGGTTCATTTACATGAAGCAGGGTTTTACACATGAGCTGTTTTACTCAGTATCTTTTAATAGAGACCTACATTGTTTGGGGGGTATAGTTTTCCTTTAAATGCTACTCCAGCAGAATTCTGCACTGAAATCCATTTCTCAGAAGAGCAAACAGATTTTTTTTATATTCAATTTTGAAATCTGACATGGGGCTAGACATTTTGTCAATTTCCCAGCTGCCCCTCGTCATGTGACTTGTGCCTGCACTTTAGGAGAGAAATGCTTTCTGGCAGGCTGCTGTTTTATCTTCTCAATGTAGTTGAATGTTGTAATTATTGATTTACTAATGTGTTGATTAGGTCCTGTAGAAGCCATAATGATATTATGGGGCAAATTTATCAAAGGTTGGGGTGAATTTTCAAATGAAAAAAATTAGAATTTTGAGTTATTTTTGTGTACCCCGAATAAGGAATAGTCCAAATTTGATTTGAATTTGCAAAAAATGTAAAAATTTGAATTTAGAATTTTATCATGTACTGTCTCTTTAAAAATTCGAATTCGACCATTCGCCATCTAAAACCTGCTGAATTGCTGTTTTAGCCTATGGGGACCTCCTAGAACTTATTTGGAGTCAATTGGTGGACACTGAAAAATCTAATTTTTTGGGGGGAAAAATTCGATGGAATGCGCTATTCCTTCGATTCGTACGATTCTAATTCGGCCGAATACGGACCTATGCCTTAATTTCAGTTTGAATTCGAATTTCGACGTTTTTTCAATTCAGAATTCAACCCTTGATAAATATGCCCCTATATGTTATAGGTATAGGATTGGTTATCCAGAAACCCATTATCCAGAAAGCTCCAAATTACAGTATATCTCTCACAGACTTTTATTCAAATAATCCAAATTTTTAAAAATGATTTCCCTTTTCTTTGTAATAATAAAAAGTACATTGTACTTGATCCCAACTAATATATATTTAATCCTTATTGGAAGAAAAAAAATATTTTCTAGTAGACTTAAGTTATGAAAGAAAGATTACAGAAAGATCTGTTATCCAGAAAACCCCCCCGAGCATTCTGTATAACAAGTTCCATACCTGTACAATAAAGAAGCTTTTCTGCAATAAATGTCACTTCCACTAACTGAACCAATACAGGTAATTGGACATTCCACCATCACCAAATAAGGACAGCAAATAAATGTCAAACACAGAAATCTGATTAGGCTTTTGCAAATATCTTTCTTTAGTAAATTGGTTCAGTATGAAACAAGTAGCCTGCTGCTGTGCTTGAAATTAGCACCTGATAACGTTAGTTCATACCTCCAAAAGTTATAACCTTTTAAATCTGTAAATAATTCTCCTTGAAAGGATTTAATTTTGCGTTGATAGTCTTTCCAGTTTAGAAGATTATTGAAAATTGCAGTAATAAATATAATAAATACCTCACTTTGCAAAGCATATTAAGTCCAACAATATTTACCTTACCATCAATACAGTGTAATGCCTCGGCATGGAACAGATAGTTATTTTCATATTTATTATGAGCATGCAGAGCGGGCAATGGAAAACATGTTTATACCTCGAATATTTACTAGATTTATGCTGGGAGAGAGGGAGAGAGAAAAAAAAGAAAATGATCTTGTTTGGTGTTTAATTTATTTTGTGACTGTGAAAGCGTATCAAAACACAGGTATACAATAGCAACTTAAAAGATCTACCCTGTATGTTTCATCACACAGTCTTGTCACTTTTAAGAAATATCATCTTCTGCAATGACAAGCGACTGCAGCCTGCCTTTCATGTTCTGTGGGAGTTTGTATCCAATGCCAGACAATATGATAGAAAAAGGATAGTGTACACGGCATAGATATATCTATAGTCACAAGTTGCTTTTCTAGTTATAATGACTAACTGGACAATATCTATATATATATCTATATATATATATCTATATTTTTATATATATATATATATATATATATATATATATATATATATATATATATATATATATATATATATATATACATATATACAGTCATATGAAAAAGTTTGGGAACTCCTCTCAGCCTGCATAATAATTTACTCCACTTTCAACAAAAAATATAACAGTGGTATGTCTTTCATTTCCCAGAAACATCTGAGTACTGGGGTGTTTTTTGAACAAAGATTTTTAGTGAAGCAGTATTTAGTTGTATGAAATTAAATCAAATGTGAAAAACTGGCTGTGCAAAAATTTGGGTAGCCTTGTAATTTTGATAATTTGAATGCATGTAACTGCTCAATTCTGATTACTGGCAACACCAAATTGATTGGATTAGCTCGTTAAGACTTGAACTTCATAGGCAGGTGTGGCATATGCGGAGGAATGTGAGAATAGTCACATACAACCCAAAGATCACCTCCAAAGACCTACAAGAACATCTTTGCTGCAGATGGTGTATCTGTACATCGTTCTACAATTCAGCGCAATTTGCATAAAGAACATCTGTATGGCAGGGTGATGAGAAAGAAGTACTTTCTACACTCACGCCACAAACAGAGATGCTTGTAGTATGCAAAAGCTCATTTAGACAAGCCACAGTTATTTTGGAACAAAGTGCTTTGGATTGATGAGACAAAAATTTTGTTATTTGGTAATAACAAAAAGCACTTTGCATGGCGGAAGAAAAACACTGCATTCTAAGAAAAACACCTGATACCTACTGTCAGATTTGGTGGAGGTTCCATCATGCTGTGGGGCTGTGTGGCTAGTTCAGGGACTGGGGCCCTTGTTAAAGTCGAGGGTCCGATTAATTCAATCCAGTATCCACAAATTCTTCAGGATAATTTTCAAACACCAGTCACAAAGTTGAAGTTACGCAGGTGTTGGATATTTCAACAAGACAATGACCCTAAACACATTTGGAAATCTACAAAGGCATTTATGCAGAGGGAGAAGTACAGTATTCTGGAATGGCCGTCACAGTCCCCCAACTTGAATATCATCGAAAATCTATGGGATGATTTAAAGCTGGCTGTCCATGCTCGGCAGCCATCAAATTTAACTGAACTGGAGAGATTTTGTATGGACGAATGGTCAAAAATACCGCCATCGAGAATCCAGACACTCATCAATGGCTATAGGAGGAGTCTAGAGGCTGTTACATTTGCAAAAGAGGTTTAACTATATATTGATGTAATATCTCTGTTGGGGTGCCCAAATGTATGCACCTGTCTAATTTTGTTATAATGCATATTTTCTGTTAATCCAACTTTATGTCACTGCTGAAATACTAGTGTTTCCATAATATATATTAAAAGGAAGTTGCTACTTTGAAAGCTCAGCCAATGATAAACAAGTCCAAAGAATTAAAAGGGGTTCCCAAACTTTTTCATACGAATATATATATATATATATATATATATATATATATATATACCCAAACACACATATAATATGTTGCTGCTTGTATGTATTTTATTTTTTGAAATGCAGCTAGAAATATGCCAAAGCTACAAAATAACGTGACGTTTTCCTTAAAATCCAATACCTGTAGGTGGCTTACGATTTTCCTATCTGGCTCTAATAATTCCAACTGCCTAAGAAACAATGATATATGGCCCACCTGTTTAATTTTTGTTGGAAGCTCTGAGAATAAAGAAACAAATTGCTTATGACATAAGGCTCACACTGAACATTTGTGGTTATTCATCAAAGTCTACTGTAGAAATGGTTCATTACTGGTACTAAAATTGGACTTGGTTGCTAGAAGGAAATAAAAAAAAATACTAACGAAAAATAAATTGCACTTTTTTCCAAGAAACATTTGGATTTTTTTTTTCGTTGGAATTTTGCAGAGCAGAGATTGATAAACGATCGCCTGTGAATCCTATTAGATGTGGGGAAAAGTTATAATTTTGAACATTTTATTGGTATGTCTATTCCTGACCTAAAAACCTTTGCCAGGCAGAGTGCTTTACAAGGATTTATTATTTGTGTCACGTTTCAAATCATTTAAGGTTAGGAAATCTTTTGCAATAATAATATTAAATGCTCTGTGTGCCCTGAACTGCTCTACATGAACCCTCTTATACTCCATTTTCAAATGTCAAGTAAAGAAGAAAAATCTTCCCTTGCTACACTGCCAGAGTAGCAGCTCAGTCTCTTATTAGATGCATCCCATGCACTGAAGAGTATTTTGCTATATAAGTGTGTAGGGATGTGAACATTTAGACACCCTTACACATTATTGACAGGCACATCCCTAGTAATATGGATGCCTAAATGGGTCCTTATGGGGAGCTTGTGCTTATGTAACCCCTGTAGTTCTCACAGTGTACACTGGATAGCACTGTGCAGTAGTATAAAGGTCTTGGGAACCATGCTGTCTGGGTCCATTGCTTTAGCCCAACCTAGCAGGCTGGAAGGGAATGGGTATTGTGATCCTAGGCGCATTGGCCCTAGTAAAGTGATAGCATACTCTTTTATAGATCACTCTAGTATTGATAGAGAGGTTATATAGTTGAGCAGCTCAAGGCTCCGCCAAGGATATTAAAGGGATTAAGATCCCAGGGTATTATGACCCAGAGTAGGGACCAAAGTGTTGAGACTAGGGATGATATGAATTCCCCTAGACTGCCACTCAAAGAGATCCTGAAAACTGGGCAATACCCCTCACAAGCTGCAACTCTCTCTGCATTTCTATTTCCTGGCCTGCAGGGATTCAGCCTATACTGGTACTGTGCGTATATGCTACCTTTATGCTGTCTGATTGTTCTAAGCTCCATTGTGGATATGTGCTATGTTAAATAAAGACAGTTCATTGGTTAATCATTAAAGAACTACTGGCGCCCATCATTTGTGCTATCGCACCTGGTTACAGTTGCACTACACCCTGCCTCCACCCCGTTGCAAGGGCTTACCCCTGAGAGAGAGGGCCTCATTTGTGGCATTATCCCACACGGAAAGTAACTAGAACTGACTACAGCAAAGTCAGTTTACTATAGCGCTACAAGTGTAACACCTGATTTCTTGGGATGCCACCTTCAGAATTCTGAACATAAATCACCTGAGATTTACTCACAGAGATATAGCACCAGAGTCTTTTCCTTTCAATATTCAATTAACCCCTCAGGCATATTTGGACATTCGTTTGAAAATCACTAAAAGCAGTCTTTTAAGCAGAATACTGCTTAAGACCTATATTATTAACAGTGTGCCTTACCTGGGTGAAAACATGGATTTGTATTATGAATCACACACAGCTTTGGCACCTGTAAACTTTAACCAGGGGGTTCCAGCAACGCTTTCTTAATTTCATGCCAGCTGCTCACAACTAAATTAGCTGCACCTCCGTGTGATGTCCAATTTTTGTGGTACCGAGGGCTGAAATTTTTCTGGCCTACATGGTGGAGAGTCAATAAAGGAAGCCAGCGTTGACCACTCCCTGTTTTAAACCACACCCACTTTAAACAACACTCATGTTACCACAGGAGCTTTTAAGACCATGTTTCAAAAGACACAGGGAGCATAAGGCAGGCAGAGTATGGCACAGACAAAGGACATAGGGCAGGCAGAGTATGGCAGATACAAGGAGCAGGAGACAGGGAAACCTATCAGGACCTTTCTAAGATGAACAGTTCATAATGTGCTACATACAGTGACCTAATGCTGGTGCCCCTCCAACAGTTTGCTGAGCTGTTAACAGGTGAACAATGTGGGCACTTTCAGTCCGGGATTGAGATATGAACAGTACAGGGCTTTAGGGGTGTGAACAATAGAGATGTCACATGTGTAAACAATGCAGTGGGGATTACAGGTGTAAACTTTACTGTCTGAATTTGAGGTGTAAGCAATGCCAAGGGGCCAGTTAATCTCAGTACTGATACATTTTCAAGCTTACACAAAGGTAAGCAGGTCGACTTTCATATGGGGGCAGCACAAGGGGGGGTGCAGCTCGTGGGCCACCAGTTGGACAGCACTGCTTTATTATATACAACATAATCAATGATGATCTAGTGATCTGGGTTGCCCAATGCTGTGCAACTGTGAGACTTAACAAGCGGTTCAATGCAGGAGCCTTAAAAGTTAAAATCAAATGCTATTCCACAAGTGATTATGATATTTATGCAGTGTAAACAGTTTGTCCTTAAATACAGGGCCACCCTCTGCAACCCACAATTACCCTGCTCCACTTTGAGATGCAGACAGGATGGAGGGAGTTGGGTTTTTTTGAATTTTTTATATAAGATCACTAAATTTAGAGTGGGAGGGTGGGGCAAGCACAGCGGCTCACTGAACAGAAAGGGGTAAGCCTGTGCCAACACTCTGCCTTTAACTTCTCGGCTGCCATGTCACCGTTGAACCACCAATAAAATCACCCCTAAGAACTGAAAAGCGGCAGCCAGCAAATGAGAGCCTGCTCACACCAACCCCATGGAATCGCATGAGGTATTAACTCCCTGCTCCCTACTGCTTAGAGGCTTCAGAAAAACATTTGTCATCAGAGGTGCCTTATTCTTATAAAATTACCTTAGTTTTCCTCGTGAGGCAACTTCGGGCGACTTCGGAAAACTAATCGCCGCATGTAATTAGCGCAAGCATTTTTTCATTTTAGCCGGCGCTGATTCAGGGAAGGCGTTTGGAGAGATTGGTCGCCTCAAAGACGAGGCGATTAGTAGCCAGGCGACCAAATCTCCCCAGTGTGGCCTAACCCTCAGACTTCATAGACATTCTCTTAACAAAAACAATTACATCATTATCAATGAAGTCCTCACCTTTTTCTTTTTAACAATCATTCTTTCGAACTTTTCCCCTTTCCATCTCGCTTAAAGGTAAACTGCCTCTAGAATACATTTTTTATGTAGAAGTAGAGTGTCAATAATAACTATACAAAGCAGCCAACACAAAGTAATTCAAAGTAAGCCTCTTGCTCTTTTTTTTTGTATTGCCGCTCTAGAGCAAACTAATAAACCAACATCTGATGTGTATCTGATGATCTAAAGAAATCTGTAAGTAGATTTTTTTTTTATAATTTGGATTTATTTTAATTTCAAGTTTCATTACATACTGTAAGTACATTTTAATTCACATAGGGCCTGGTGTTCTACAGAACAAAACCATCTGGCATTTCTTAGAGGCTGGTGAGAAAGTGAATAAGAGGTTTTTTTACTATTGAATATGTTGTAAGTAGCCTATTATGACATTACCACTTCTAACTTCAGTGTGGGAGACTAGCATCCTCATTTGGGATCTGGTGATTGACCATGGAGCATAGTCTAGTATATTTTTTGTATGTCGGCAGAGTTCAAACTCTATAAACACATGTGAACTCTTTACCAATCCAGCACAGTTTGTTTTACTATTAATCTGCGATGTGTGTTCACGTTGAGTCATTGGCAAGGTTTTTCATCAACTACAAAACAATCCATCACAACTGCAGTTTATTTTCAAGGCATAGCAAATAGTTTGGTTATTCCAAACCACATCGGGGCAGAGATTTCTCATGATGGTGGGACTCTTCAGTGTAGTTATTATTCCAGTTATTTGCCAGTGTCAGAGTTGGGAGGGTTCATGGCATAGTTGCTGAAGAAGCAGCACTGTAATATAATGCTTCTACGCTGCTCCTTTGCCATTCCCAACACTTTGTGACTTTTATTAATTTATCCAACAGTATCTAATAAAATGAAATCAATACAAACCAGGCCATTGTTTAGACAAACAAAAATTACTTTAAGCATTACACCACAAAGAAACCTGAATAATGTAATGGCTTTTTCTTCCCTGTGGTATCTGAATGTATTTAAGCTCACATATTACAGGTTAAAATAATAAAAGCAAAACTCTTCTAGCAAAGCATTTAGAAATTTGTTTCAGTAGCTAAACATCAAATAATAATTATATTCTAATGTACATTGATGTTAAAAATGTGATTTTCTTAATGGTTATATTCTCTGTATCTAACAGTAATACGATTCCCCTAATGTATTCTATAAGAAGAATGTTAAATATTTACAGGATGAAAGCAAGACTGTGCAATCTGTGCTGCCTGGATTGGAACCAGAACTGAAGTGGAAGCCTCAAAATGACTCATACTCGATCAGAACCTGAAGGACCTGACAAAAACATTCTATTTTGCATTGCTTGACATTATCATGGAGTAGCACTGTACTCACTGACTAGACTGCAACAGGCTGGAACAAAAACAGAACCTAGGAATTCAAGTTCTGAAAGTATGGTGCGGTAACCCAAAATTCAATGGCCTCTAAAAGGGGCTCTGTGCTGCCTTGTATGCCGGTTTAGGGTGGGTTGGTGGGACACTCGGTGGGCCCTGACCCTTGTGGGCCCCACCGACCCAGACTTGCTGCAGCCCCACTCGCGGGCAGAACCGCTCCAGCCCTGCCCCCGACTGTGGTCGCAAAAAGAAAGTAGAAGGTATGCAGCGCGAATGGAGAGGGGAGGACTCTATGTTTGGAAGAGTTTGTGATTGGGCCCAGACACCCAAGTCTGACTCTGCCAATGATCTCTAGGGACTGTGGAATATTCTGCAGAGATAAGAATTCCATGTGATCCACTGCACGGTGACTCTTGATTAAGCATCCTCCATTAAATAATATACCTTCCTTACTGGTACATGGAAACGCTTTCTATAATGTGATTATACAACAGCACCAGAGCAAATATAAATTTATATACTTAGACATTTTGATGAAGCTGCTCCTATACAAACACAAAATGAGAAAGCATGTAGTTGGCAATTGTTAGGGGACACTAACTGATGTTCTTGGTCAAGTTCCTGGTCAAGTTGCTGATCACCTTTTATCATTTCTACATGAGTGGAAGATTTAGGCTGGAGTATCCATTTGCTAATTAGATTTTAATATAAGGGTGTAAGAGGATTTACACATAGCGGTAAGAGTTTAGCAATTATCTGTACCACTGAGAGTCACTGTTGTACCCTAATAATGAACTGAAAATATTGCTGACTTGGACAAGAGACTCATCATTTTCACTGTTTTATGGATTGCAACTTTCAGTAACAAATCATTTACAAATGGACTCCTGTTGGCAGTTGAACTAACTGTAACACTCACTGCCAATAGCATTTTTAAAATAATTGTCATTTTGCTTGGCATCGTTACACCAATGGATTTATAAGCAAATGTTTTTTTTCCTGTAATTGTTTTGATAAATGTTCTGCTGATACCATAAAATAATGTATTTCAATGAAGATACCTAAGAATGATTATTAGTTACTGTACATTGCCTGAAACACCCATGTTATAGTAAAGAAAATAGTTCTGCTTGCTACTGCCATTTAGGCCTGTGCCATCTGCTATCACAGTCACATAATAGTGACATTCACCTTTGAGTTTACATTTAGGGGGTTATATTATCTCAATATTTTCTGAAAAAAACTCAGACCAAATCTGCACGGGTTTTTTCAGCTTATTTATTATTACACTTTCCCAAAAATTTTGTGAAAAAATAGTGAAAAATAAGAATTTTATAATTTTTCAGAATTTCCACCTGAAAACTCAGATTTTTTCCCAAAAACCATGAAAACTTATTGCACGCAGATCAAAAAATCTTTGGGACTTCTCCCTTTGACTTATATGCAACCTCGGCAGGTCTGAGATGATGGATTTTCGGATTCTGACTTTTTCCATCCTCAGGGTATTATAAATTCCGAAAAAATTTGTGATTTTATTTTCCACTAAAAGTTCAGATTTTATACTACAAAAACACACATTTTTCGGGTTTTTGGCATTCAGGGTTTAGTAAATAACCCCCTTAGCTTCATGTAGAGTATGATATTCTGAGACAATTAGTTGTCCTTTTTTTGTTATTTGTGGTTTTTAAAGTTATTTAGCTTTTTATTCAGCAGCTCTCCAGTTTGCTTTGTCAGCAGTCTGGTTGATAAAGTCTCAATTTTCCTAGCAACCATGCATTGATTTGTATAACTGTAGTATGATTAGGAGAGGGCCGGAACAGCAAGATTAGTAACAAAAAGTAACAATAAAAATATATTTGTTGCCTTACAGAGCATTAGTTTTTTTTAGATGGGATCAGTGACCCCCCCATTTGAAAGTTGGAAAGAAGAAAAATGCAAAAAATTATACAATAAAAAACACAGACCTATTGATTTGTATGCTTTAGCATACTAAATTGGCTTAAATTTGAACGACCCCGTGGGACTTTTGTGACACACATAGAAAGCACTGAAAGATTGGGGCACTGGTGTGGGAATTTACAACATGTGCCAGGATTAAGAAATGTTTTAATTTTTTTATTCTATAGGGAGGGCGTAATAGCCAGAAGGTGATGAGACTTTGCCTTCCCTCATTTGGAATAGCATTTAAAGGTACACTATAGCTTCATTTTTTTCATTTTCTCCTCTTGTATTCTAAACCCATTACAAGAAGCCAGAAAGGGCTATGGCCTGCAATCTAGGGGGTGTGACATTATATCACTGGAGGTGTGACCAGTTTAATAAGGCATAAATGGCAATGTAAATAGAATGGATACATTTGTAACTTTCCCATAATTTGGGTAGATTTGCAGCTTTATTGTAAAACTGCACCTGGTGCTTTCAGGAGATTTCCATTGAAATTAACTGAAGGGGATTTCAAGCATAAGGGGGGATGTTTACTAACAATGGAGATAAATATCTCCAGAGATGTTGCCCATGACAACCAATTGGCAATTACATTTAAACAAGTTAGGGCAGAGACACACAATCAGATTGAGGGGAGATTAGACAAATGTCCTCTTCTTTGGGGCCACTAATCTCCCCGAACTGCCTTCCCCTGGCAATCGGAGTGTTTCATTTTCTGAAGTCTCTCGAAGTTTCTTCATGAACGAATCCCGCCGTCAATTTTCATTCTAGCCAGCGGAAAGGCAGGGGAAGGCAGTTCGGTGAGATTAGTCGCCCCGAAGAAGAGGAGATTTGTCGCCGGGCGATTCATCTCCCCGAATCTGACCATGTGTTGCTGCCCTTACAAAACAAAAGCAAAGTAGCTATGGGTTTATCTCCAATGTTAGTAAATATGCCCTTTAGCCCAGCCCAGGGGCTACAGAATGTTCCAAATTACTGAACAATTTCTTTAGTGTGAGCTGTTGATCAAGGTGATTGCTGTAACCATTAATGTAAAAGAGGTTATTGTATGATCTGACTGAAGTTGCTGAGTTATATTAATGTATCAAGAACTTTCTTTAGTATTTGAAATGATATAAAAGCTGAACTGCAATATAAAAACTTCTTTTGATTTAATATTTACATTTTTATAATAGCCCAGTTCAATAAAAGGCAGCCACTGAAAATGCCTTCATAGATACAACTCAATCCAAACTAAAGTTAAAAATGAAAAGTGAGTATACATGCTAAATCTGAAAATAGAGATCTGGAAGCTGGCAGCACTGTAAGTATACTAAACTGAGTACATCTGTAGTTTTGATTTTTAAGGAAAGTAAAACCGAGGCAGACAAAAGCTTAAGAGCTTAACTGTAATTTGGCACAATTGCACAGTGCTGCTCTATTTATAATTTTTGTTTAGCATTGCAAATAGACAAGAGACCCAGATGGTGTCGTTTTATGAAAGTAGAGAAACTTGATGAGTTTACACATTCGTGATCTTTGCCAAGTCAAAGTACAATGGCTAAGTAAAATGTGAATGAGCAATTTTTCATCTCTGCAGGATTCATTACCTTAGTACTAGACTTTTTCTTTGGAGTGCTGTGTGCATATGAACCCCTATTTTATGTTCTGTACACAATTTAAATTAAGCATATTTTTGCTGAAGAAGGGACAGTCACCCCTAAAAAAGTTTGGGTCTGAGCATGATTTATTTTGCTGATTTATAGTTGTGGTTGTGTGTGGTACTGAGTATTCTAGAAAGATTCAAGAAAACTTTACTAGTGAGATGTTTCAGTCAACTTAGTATGATGAGTAAGTCTCTGTTTGTTATTCCAGAAGACGGTTACGATGGGGTATCTCTGAGTAAAGTTGCCACCTATTCTTAAAAAAACTACAGTCCTTCCTATATCTGCCATCTTTCTTTCCTACTAATAGCACTAGCATTGTTACTGGTGTTCTGGTAAAATATCGACCAGGTACTAACTCAGAGATGTCCAAGCAATCCGGTCTCTTCCTCTGCAAAGAGAATGGTATTTTTGATATTCTTGATGATCCTCGGTTGCTATATAAATTAGGTATAGAACCCTGCATTATGATTGTGAAGCCTTATAACTAACTGCTGAAGGAGAAATACAATATGAGCTTTGGTGCTAAAAGGAGTCCTGACCATCTGCTGTCTCTAAGGATAGGATTTATATACAGGTATGTGACCTGTTATTCAGAATGCTTGGAACCAGGGGTTTTCCTGATAAGGGACCTTTCTGCAATTTAGATCTCCATATCTTAAAGGAGAAGGAAACCCAGTCGCCGCAAAAACCATCCCCCCCTCCCCTGTGTTGCTTCCCCTCCCCCCTGGCCTACCTGTCTCGCTGGGCAAATGCCCCTAACTTGTTACTTACCCTTTTGCGCAGGTCCAGTCTATGGAGTTCACCGACGCCATCTTCTTCCAAGCGATCTTCTTCTTCCTGCTTTGACAGGCATTTTGGCGCAGTAGATTCGTACCGGAAAAATGCTCCTACTGCGCATGCGCCGGTCAAAGCAGTTTTTGCGCCGACTGGGTTTCCTTCTCCATTAAGCCTGCTAAAAAAAATCATATAAATATTAATTAACCCCAATAGGATTGTTTCGGCTCCATTAAGGATTATTTATATTTAATTAGGATCAAGTACAAGGTATTGATTTATTAGTACAGAGAAAAGGGAAATCATTTTTAAAAATTTGAATAAAATGGAGTCAATGGGAGATGGCGGTCCTGTAATTTGGATATTACTGGATAAAGGGTTTGTCAGATAACAGATCCTATACCTATACTGATATTCCAAGTCAGCATGTATTTGCCATTGCCTTTGACCATTGTTTTGTTTTTAGGGAACTGCACTGTACTGCAGAAATAACTGCATTTTGAAATAACTGCAGTTGGTCCAGGGTCTGTAGTTAAAGTACTTGGCCTAAATTGACGTTGAATATGATGCTCAGATTGAGTGATGATGTACAATTCAGATGTGTGATTTTACATATAACAAAATAAACTAACAATCATCTAGTCCCCACTACAACATCACATTATAGAAATGTATGTGACAATCAACACAAAACAGATTTGACTTTTCTTTGTTCAACAAAAATATACCAATATAGAGAAGCCAAGGGCAAAAGGTAAACACAATACAATAGCTTGTAGAATCGATCATTTTCTGCATCAGTATCTCTGTTTCTTATAGTGTAGTTGAAGAATATTGACCACTGGTTGGTTAAACACTATTTCAGTCCATTAATGGAACAGCAGGAAAATCAAAAAATGTAAGCGTTTTAAGGGGTTATTTATCAGTGGTTGAATTTTAGAGCTTTATTAAACCTTGAATGAACTCACAAGTTAAATGGTTTCTAATTTAAGAAAAAACTCTAATAGAAAAAACTCAAGTCAGTGAGTTCAGGGTTAACAACCCGAAAACTCTAATTAATATTTTTCTGCGTGAAAAAACTGAATTGCTCGAATTGAGTTTTCGAGTGAAACCCTCCGAAACAAACTCAAACATGAAGGCTATTAACATTTTCAAATGGTTTCAACAGGTTTTAGAGTATTTTTGGATTTGAGCTATTTCCAGGGTCAGGGTATAAAAAAAATCTCAAAAATTCAAGTATATTGAAAAAAAAACAGAAAAAAAATCACTTTTTTTTTAAACCAAAAAATCAATTTTTGACCAAAAAATCACCTCAAAATGCGAATTTTTAATGGAAAACACAACTCGCCCCTTAATAAATCTGCTCCTTAAAGTAATTAAAACATAAGGTACACTTGTCCTGTTATAAATTGTGTGTTTTCTTCAGAACAATATTATAGTTATAAAGTAATATATAAATAAGCTTCTGTGTAGCCATAGGGGCAGCCATTCAAATGAGAAACGGCTCAGTTTACATAGCAGACAGCAGAATATAATGGCATTCTACAGAGCTTATCTGTTATCCGCTATTCAGTCTGTGCCATTTAGCCCTTTTTAATTACCTTCATTGCTACGCAGCAGTTTGTTTATATAACATTTGTATAAAGAAAAAGAGGATTTGATTCCTCATGTTTTGTATGGGCAAAAAAAACAAGATTCATGTGTTCATCATTCATGTCAGTTTGTATAAATACAGTTCAGAGTGTATTGTCCCTGGTGCACTTGTACAAACATTGGATAATTTGAGCCAGTGCAGTAACCCATAGCAACCAACCTGCAATTTGAACTTTCTACTGCAGGTTCAAAACAGAAAGCAACACTTTAATTGGTTGCTATGGGTTACTATGAGCCCTCTGCCTTGATGGCAGCTCCCATATCTACATAACCCTAACTAATCCCCTGTACATAACCATAGCCTTGTGCAATATAAATATTTTTAGAAATGGCCAAGCATTTTGTAAACAGACATTTTGTTTAAGAGCTTCACTAAAGTGATACCTGATACCCACAAAACAGAAGGACATCAGATGAAAGCTAAATATTACCTTTTAAAGGTTCAGATGTGTTTCTGTTTTATACAAAGCAATCTTTTTTTTTTTTTAGTATTCATGTGTGATTACATTAAAGTTACTAAACATTTTTATGGTGTTTGCATGGAGCTGCATAATAGAAACATGGGAGTTCTCCACAGTGGCATGGATTCTAGAAACGTGAGGACAATGAGTATAGTATGGTATAAAATGCTCTGTCTGGTGTTATTGTTCATTATTCCCTTAAGGATAAGGAAATGTTAAAACTAATTAGGCTTAATCTATATAAATGCACCAGTAAACACTCAGTGGCAGATTTATCAAGGGTCAAATTCGAAGTAAAAAAATTAAAATTTCTAGCTATTTTTGTGTACTTTGACTAGGAAATAGTCCAAATTCAATTTGAATTTGAAAAAAATTAGAAAATTCAAATATTGAAATTTATCATGTACTGTCTCTTTAAAAATTTGACTTCGACCATTCACCATCTATAAACTGCCAAATTGCTGTTTTAGCCTATGGGGGACCTCCTACAACCAGGGCAGCCATCAGGGGGGGACAGGGGGGAGAGTTGTATGGGGCCCTGAGGGTAAGGGGGGCCCCAGCCACGCCACACTTACTTGATTAGCCGGGCCCCCCATCTGCTGCCTTCGAGAAGGCATGGACGTTTAAGGGGCCCTGGCCACCAATTTTCTTATAATGTGGGGGAGGGGGCCCTGGCCACCAATTTTGGCCACCAATTTTTTTTTCTCATGTGGGGTCCTATATTTTTTAATGGGGGGGGGGCCTGGCCACAAATGTTTTTTTTATGGGGGGCCCTGACCACCAATATCTTTTTATTTTTTATTAACATGTGGGAACCCTAGCCATGTTGTTTTTTTTACTGTGTGGTGGGGAGGGTGGACCTGTAGGTGGGGCTTGCTGTGGGCGCAGCCCAGGGGGCCCAGGAAATTTTTGTTGTACGGGCCCTGTGATTTCTGATGGCGGTCCTGCCTACAACCTATTTGGAGTCAATTGGTGGACTTTGAAAAAATATAAGTTTTTTTTTTTTTTTAAATACTTCGAATCGAATTAGATCAAATTTGATCTTGCTTCAATTCGAATGATCGACTACAGCCTATTCACCTGCAAAAAAAACTTACATTTTTTAATACATTTCAGTTTCTCTTTTTTTATTCAAATTTCGAAGATATGGGAGTTCAAAAAAACTCCCCTTACCTCGAAATTCGACCCTTGATAAATCTGCCTCTCAAAGTAATGCTGTTCTGAGTCCACTGCATTTCTTTCCTTCTATTGTGTACACATGAGCTTCTGTATCAGACTTGAGCATGCTCAGTTGGCTCCTGCCTCCTTCCCCCCCTGCCTTCTCGCTCCTTCCCTCCCTGATGCAGTCTGAGCCCAGAGCTATGAGTGGGCAGGGAGAGACTCAGGCAGGAAGTGATGTCACACCAAGATAATATGGCAGCTGCTATCCTAAACAAACAGAGAGAGCTTCTAGAACTGTTAACTAAGGTATGGTAAAAACAATTCTGCAGAATAAATATAGTGTTATAGCTTGCACTATTGTGGCCAATCTGTTAGTAATACACTGACTCAGTAGCTTTCCTTCTCCTTTAAGAGGTGCTATGGTGTCATACTAACATAAAACTATATGTAGCCCTGTATATGTTGTCTATGCTGAAGTATATTTATAATTATATGTGTGTGTGTGTGTATGTATGTGCATATATGTATATTTTTGTGTGTGTGTCTGCAGTCCCTTGTAAAATATTCTTGAATACAATTATTGTCTCATTTTATTGATTAACAAATCCTACTCTGAAATGTTGTTATCCATCATATTTTTATTTCAAAGTACTGAAGTACAATATTTTTTTCTATTTACCTTAAAGGGATACTGTCATGGGAAAACATGTTTTCTTATTGTCCTACAGGCAGCACACAATGGGTTAAGGTCTGAACCAATCCCTGGTAGGACAGAAGAATTATCACTAATTAGCAAGGTTATATTAGCCCCCCCCTTAACCCTCCTCCAATCGTGTTTTTTTCTTCTGTCCTATCTAGGGTAGGAGTGAAGGGACCGGTTGGTCCGAAGATCCGGGCCCTGAGGGGTTCGATGGCCGTATGAGTAATCATCTGAGGGTGGGTTGCTCAGGGGGAACTACAAGGCTTCCCTTTTGGCATACCTGGCAGTTGGTGGGTCGCAGAAGGCTGGCGACGCCATGAGCAGCGTTTGGACTCTGCTGGGTGGCTGGATGCGTCTCCTCTCTGTGGAACGCTGAGAGAGAGACGCGATGACGTCATCAGGGAGAGCCGCTCTGAGGACTCGGTGGAAGCTGCGGTAGAGGAGTGGTGAGTGCTGCAGGGGGTATCTTATGCCCTCTGGAATTGAAATTTTTTTCTTCAGGAGGCCTATATAGAGGCGCTTTACTTCAAGGGGATTGCTGCTAATAGCTGCTGCAGTTCCTGAAAACACACTGCCAGGTTGCTGGGTCTGTGTTTGAGACTGTGAAGGTACATGTTTGTAGCCTTCAGTGCCTATTCATGAGTAAATATTACAATGCTTGTTATATTTATACTCCTCCATTTTTTTTCCTTAGATGTCTGACTCTGCCAGAGCATCTGGGAAAAGAAAGAGAAAATCCAGGCACTGTGTGTGTGTGGACCTTTGCCTGACAACTGTGATGTGAATAAATGTGATCGTTGCTCCAGAAACTCTTCAAAGGAAAATAAGTTGGAGCAGTTTATGGAATGGTTTAAGGAGATGTTTCAGGACTTTAAAACCGTAACTCCTAAATCGCATACCCCTTCAGTGGTTTCTTACCATCCTGAGTCTGAGTCTAATTCTGACCATTCTGATGATTCATCCTCATCCTCTGCAAAAATAAACAAGCGGTAGAGAAAGTACCAAAGTTAATTAAAGAGGTGAAGAAGGTGATGAGTCAAGGTGATGCACCTCCCTTGATGACTTCAAATGATAGCCAGTTGCCCTTTTTTCTGAAAAGAAATCTGTTACCTTTCCAGTCCATCCTTCTATTTCAAAGATTATAGAACATGAATGGAAAGATCCGGGAAAAAAACAGAAACCTCCAAAAGATTTAAGGTGATGTTTCCCTTTGATAGCAAGGACATTGGAAAATGGGAAGATCGTCCCAAATTGGATATTCCAGTGGCTAGGTTGTCAAGAAGGACAACCATTCCGGTTGAAGAATCTGCAATTAAAGATCAGATGGATCGCAGGGCAGAATGTTCGTTAAGAAGAACTTATATGGCAGGTTCTACTTCTTGCAAGCCTGCACTTGCTTCTGTGTCAGTATCTAGGGCACTTAAATATTGGATAAACTCCTTGGAGGAGGAGATTGAAGCAGGAACATCTAGAGATATTCTCTTAGATATGATGGGGTCAATCAAGTTGGCATCCGATTACTTGTGTGATGTATCAATTGAAAATCTAAAATTATGGGCAAGAACAATGGCCTTGTCTATGGCTGGAAGGAGAGCACTCTGGCTCAAGGCCTGGTCAGCCGATATGGCGTCGAAGAATAGTTTGATTTCAATTCCATTTGAGCCAGGGAAATTGTTTGGCAGCCCGTTAGATAAATTGCTGGAAAGCCTGGTATCTGGAAAAGGGAAAACTTTACCTCAGGACAGACAAAAGGCCTCAGGGAAAAGGTCCTTTTGTTCCTCATCTTGAAGATCACCGATTCGGTTGAGCTCTTATAGGTGATCAGATAGAGATTTGGTTAGATCCACAGGATTCAGATCTAGACCAAGGAATTTCAGATCGAAATGGGCAGATAAAGAACCAAAGCAAAAGAAGGAGCCCAACCATGGAAAGGATGGGGCATTCTGACGCCAGAGTGCAGGAGGAAGTGGGCGGCAGGCTAACCTTTTTCCTCCAGACTTGGGAGTTGACAACCTCCGATTCCTGGGTTCTCAGTATAATAAGAGGAGGCTACTTTATACATTTCAATCGTCCTCCAAGGCAAAGATTCTGTGTCAACGGAATCAGTTCCGACCAAAGAAAACGTATGGCGCTAGAGAAATCCATAACAGATTTCATAGCGATGGAAGTACTAGAGCCAGTTCCCTCAGGGGAGTTGGGAAAAGGAATCTATTCTCATGTGTTCCTGGTACCGAAACAAGGAGGAAGTTTCAGGCTGGTTATAGATTTGAAGTATCTAAACCAATTCATAAAAAAGGAAAAATTCCGGATGGAGACTATCAAGTCAGTGTTTGGCATTCTTCAAGAAGGAGATTTTATGATAACAATAGATCTGAAGGATGCCTACTTACACATTCCGATTCATCAGAACAGCAGGCGATATCTGCGGATAGCAGTAGTACTGGATTCTGTTCTTCACCACCTTCAGTTCAAGGCCTTACCCTTTGGGATTACTTCGGCCCCAAGGGTTTTCACCAAAGTAATAGTAGTCTTAGCAGCAGCCCTGAGAAGACAGGGGGTGTATGTAGTCCCATATCTGGACGACTGGCTCGTGAAGGCTTCATCTTACACAAAGGAAATTAAGGTGTTCCTTCCTCGAGAGAAAGTTGTGGCCCTTCAGGCGGCTGTGAGATTTCTGAGTCAATCTCGTCTTGTTACACTACGGGATGCCATGAGAGTCTTGGGGCTGATGACTGCCTCTTTGGAAGCAGTTCCGTGGGCGAGGGCTCATATCCGTCCACTCCAACGTCAAATACTTCGGAGTTGGGATCGGTCGCCTATGTCTCTGGGCAGGAAATTTCAAATTCCAGTCAGTCTCAAGGAGAATCTGGTTTAGTGGAGCAAGACGTGGATTCTGGCCGAGGGGAAGTCCTTCAGAACGCTTCAGTTTATTTCTCTAACAGATGCCTCTGCGTTAGGTTGGGGGGCGCATCTCAGGGGGCATATGGCCCAGAACAAGTGGTCATCCTATGAGAGGACTCAGTCCTCGAATTTCAAAGAGTTAAGAGCAGTCAGATTGGCTCTGAAGAGGTTCAAGAAGCAGGTGAAATGTCGTCAAATGTTGATACATTCCGACAACATGGTGACAGTGTCTTACTTGAACAAGCAGGGGGGGACCAGAGTTCCTCTCTTGATGAAAGAATGCCAGAAGGTCATGTCATGGGCAGAGAGGAATCTCCAATTTCTCAAGGCAGTCCACATAAGAGGGGTGGACAATTCTATGGCAGACTCTCTGAGCAGAGTGCACTTGGATCAAGGGAATTGGGAACTAAATATTCAGGTGTTTCGTCAGATTGTTCTCAAGTGGGGATGTCGGGAGATCTGATGGCGACTCGGAGGAACAAGGAAGGTGTTCCGTTTCTGCTCCCTGTCGAGAGAGGACAATCCTACTTTTGTAGACGCAATGTCAGTACTATGGGATTTCAAGATGGCATACATCTTTCCTCCTTTACCCATGATTCAGAGGGTGATCCGGAAGATCAAACAGGATCAGGCATCTGTGATCTTAATAGCTCCTTTTTGGCCCAGGAGGACATGGTTCTCGGACTTGATGGTGTTGTCGGAGGGGGAATACTGGGTTCTTCCGAACAGGGAGGATCTCCTCATTCAGAAAGGCCTGAAGCACCCGAACCCATTCAAGTAGAGTCTAATGGCTTGGAGGCTGAGAAGGAGTTGCTAGCTCTCCACGGTCTCTCACATGAAGTAGTAGACACTCTTTTACGGGCCAGGAAACAATCAACATCCACGGCTTATGCTAGGGTATGGAAAGTATTTTGCTCCTGGTGTAGGGAAAAAGATATTTCCCCAAAGGATTCTTCCTTACTGTCGATTTTTCAATTCCTACAAGATGGTTTTTCTAAAAGGTTAAAACCGAACACTTTAAAAGTCCAGATATCAGCACTTTCAGTTTTTCTTTCGAAGAATTTGGCGATTGAACCTTTGGTAAGAAGGTTTGTAAAAGCAGTGTCAAGGATCAGGCCGAGATTGAGGTCTCTAGTCCCTCCATGGGATTTAAACATTGTATTGTCAGCGTTATGTGACTCTCCTTTTGAACCATTACAGGAATCCAGTCTCAGACATCTTTCATGGAAATCTGCCTTCTTGGTTGCCATTACTTCTGCTAGAAGAATTGGAGAGATTCAGGCATTAGCAGCAGTACCTCCTTATACTTTATTCTTTCCGGATAAGGTGATGTTGAGAACTATGCCATACTTCACACCGAAGGTACCGACATCGACAAATATCAATTCGCAAATAATATTGCCTGCATTTAGTCAACAACCTACTAATCCGTTAGAGGACAAGTTGCAGCTTTTAGATTTACATAGATGTCTGTCAATTTATATTGAAAGATCAAATCAATTCAGAGATTCGGATGGCTTGTTTGTTCTTTTTACTGGAAAAAGAAGGGGAAAGAAGGCCTCTAAAGCGACTATTGCCTCATGGGTAAAGAATACTATTACCCATTCTTACTCTTCGCTGGAAATGGATCCACCTTTTCCTCTTCGGGCTCATTCTACAAGGGTAGTTGCGACCTCTTGGGCAGAAAAGGGAGCAGTAGAGATTACAGAAATCTGTAGAGCAGCCTCTTGGAGCAATGTGCACACATTTGCGAAGCATTATAAATTGGATTTAGCAGCCTCTCAAGAAGCAGCCTTTGGCAGCAGAGTTCTTGAAGCAGCTCTTCATTCGACTTGAGAAAATTTTTTGTTTTTTAATCCCTCCCTATTAAAAACTGAAGATTTGTTTTTACCTGAAATTTTCCTTTTCTTTAGTCCGTAAGGCAGCACAAATTTTGTTTGCCCTCCCAATAAAGTATTCAGCATGAAAAAAATGTCTCTCTCTCTTCCTGATAGTTAGCTTGTCATATAACATGATTGGAGGAGGGTTAAGGGGGGCTAATATCACCTTGCTAATTAGTGATTATTCTTCTGTCCTACCAGGGATTGGTTCAGACCTTAACCCATTGTGTGCTGCCTTACAGACTAAAGAAAAGGAAAATTTCAGGTAAGAACAAATTTTCAGTTTTTTTCAAAGTGCATCAGTTAATAGTGCTGTTCCAGTAGAATTCTGCACTGAAATCCATTTTTTCAAGATTTTTTTATATTCAGTTTTGAAATCTGACATGGGGCTAGACATATTGTCAGTTTCCCAGCTGCCCCAGTCATGTGACTTGTGCTCTGATAAACTTCAGTCTCTCTTTACTGCTGTACTGCAAGTTGGAGGGATATCACCCCCTCCCTTCCACCCCCCAGCAGCCTAACAAAAGAACAATGGGAAGGCAACCAGATAACAGCTCCCTAACACAAGATAACAACTCCCTGGTAGATCTAAAAGCAACACTCAATAGTAAACGCCAAGTCCCACTGAGACTGACTCAGTTACATTAAGTAGGAGAAATAGCCTGCCAGAAAGTAGTTCCATCCTAAAGTGCAGGCACAAGTCACATGACTGGAGCAGCTGGGAAACTGATAATATGTCTAGCCCCATGTCAGATTTCAAAATTGAATATAAAAAAATCAGTTTACGCTTTTGATAATTGGATTTCAGTGCAGAAGTCTGCTGGAGCAGCACTATTAACTGATGTGGTTTAAAAATAAAAAAAAACATGTTTTCCCATTACAGTATCCTTTTAATAAAAAATAAAATATGCTTTTTGTATAAATATTCTGTCCCTTAAATATTTGCAGAAATAACAGGTTTCAGTCCTTTGGGGCAAGCATGTACCAGCAATGCACGTTGTTTGTAAGTGATTCTGTCCAAAATTTCAATGCTGCTTTTCTCCAGGTTGTTTTGGTTATTGGATAACACGTATGCACCTTAATTCTCAGTTGGACTGCCATCAGTATTTTGACTAGGGCATTATTAGACATTAGTAAACATTCACTTGTTTTTTCCTTGAGGCAAAAGTGCCTTATGTTCGGAATCATTTTTCTGCTGCATTATAAACTTTCGACTGAGCGTCAGGTTTGTGGTAGACTTAAAAAGGTTATATTGCATTGTTTTTCTGTATTTTGCAACGTACATTCTTCCTTCTATTTTAAAAAGATGTTTAGTCCCTGATAATAAAATGTAGCCTATAACATAACAGAGCAAAAGAGAGAGAGAGAGAGCGAGAGAGAGAGAGGGAAGGAGAGAGAGAGATAAGCATAGTTTGTAACATTATTGGAGTTTTTGGATTTTTTTATAGTTTAATGTAGATTACTGGTGCTTGAAGGATACATTAAAAATTTGAAGGTGATTGACAGCGTGCGTTTTTTAATTCACATGATCTATTAAACATTCTTGCACTGTAACCTATTACACTGTTTTAGCACAATGCCTCCAGTTAATCAGGTCTTCTATGCACCAGCACATAATACAACTAGGAAACAATTACACACATATTGTTAACAATTAACAATAATTTCTATGGAAGATAGCAAAATAAAAATTGTCATAGAAGCAACAAAAATGGTCTGTGCACAAAGCAGCCACAATGCTGCCAAATGTTATTAAATCATAAATTATGAAACCCTTAATGAAGCCATTGTCCAAGCAGCAGTCAATGTAACTGTAGCATAGTTAAGTTAAGGAATACTGTCATGGGAAAACATGTTTTTTTCAAAACACACCAGTTAATAATGCTGCTCCAGCAAAATTCTGCACTGAAATCCATTTTTCAAAAGAGCAAACAGATTTCTTTATATAAAATTCTGAAATCTGACATGGGGCTAGATATATTGTCAGTTTCCCAGCTGCTCCCAGTCATGTGATTTATGCTCTGATAATCTTCAGTCACTCTTTACTGCTGTACTGCAAGTTGGAGTGATATACCGCCCTTCCCTTTCCCCCACAGCAGCCTAACAAAAGAACAATGGGGAGGTAACCAGATAGCAGCTCCCTAACACAAGAAAACAGCTCCCTGGAAGATCTAAGAACAATACTCAATAGTAAAAGGCAAGTCCCACTGAGACCGATTCAGTTACATTAAGTAGGAGCGATAACAGCCTGCCAGAAAGTAGTTCCATCCTAAAGTACAGGCACAAGTCACATGACTGGGGGCAGCTGGGAAACTGACAATATGTCTAGCCCTATGTCAGATTTTCAAAATTGAATATAAAAAAATCTGTTTCCTCTCTTGAGAATTGGATTTTAGTGCAGTAGTCTGCTGGAGTAGCACTATTAACTGATGCGTTTTGAAAAAAAACATGTTTTCTCATGACAGTATCCCTTTAAGTTGACTCTTTTTCCTTTACAGATTTGATATATTTTATTAGGCAATGCTTTACCAACTTTAGGTGAATACTCCAGGCTATGCCACCTTTATACTTGGTACAAATGTGGCTGAAAACCTACTGTATATTAGTGGTGCTGAAAAATGTAGATCCACAAGTGGATTGTCAGCTGGGGATCATTCTGGAGTTGAGCATTGTCTACAAACAACTTCATTAGGCTATAATTCAATTTGCTTATAATAATGTTGATTTGTCAAGTATTGAGAAATAACTGTTTAAATATAGCCATTTTATTTTCTCATGGTTTCAATGGACTCATACAATGTTGTTGTGAAGGCATAGCATCCCTATAGATTAGATAACCCTGCCATATATTTATTACTGTTTGTATGTCAGAA
The DNA here is from genome assembly GCA_038501925.1 of Xenopus petersii. Lineage (NCBI taxonomy): Eukaryota > Metazoa > Chordata > Amphibia > Anura > Pipidae > Xenopus > Xenopus petersii. The sequence goes on along the minus strand of CM076674.1, from coordinate 58,354,521 downwards.
TGTTTCCATTAAACAGGGCCAAAGAGAAAAAATAGATCCCTTCTGGCCAAGGTTGGAAACCAGGAGCTCAGAATGGGGGATAGAAACCTTTTGGCAAGAACGCTCATTTCTTAGTGAAAACACCAAATAAAGTAAAAAAGCATTAGATGGGTGTGAGAAAAATGAAGACAGGTGTCATCTACAGAATGTGAGAAGTGTGTTATAAGATGTTTCTGTCAGATTTTCTCAGCAAGGCACATTTTAATCTAGGTTACCAATGTATCCATACATTTTCCATCATGACAGCTTCAGCTCAAAATCATGTCAGGACATTGACCTCACACTAAGTCTGTATAAAAAAAAAAAAAAAAAAAAGTCTACATTACTACAGGCATGTGCTTTTAAGCTTTTCCTCCATTGTCTTGTCCATAGAATGTTTATTCTAGAATGCTTCAGGGCATTTTTTGCATTTCCCTATGGCACTCTTTTCCCTCTGTGAAAAATCCATCCACCATAAATATAGCTGTAAATATAGTGCTTCCCATAAGAACAAAACACAGGGACCATAACATAACACAACTAATAACTGTTGGAGACCACAGTAGATAATCACACATAGAGAGGTAAATACAAATATATATAAGAAATATATATATATATATATATATATATATATATATATATTTTTTTTTTTTTTTACTATCTGCCTGCAGTAGCAGATTACATTTTCATTTTTAGATTTACCCTTTAAGTTTCATCTCAGGGCTGCTATTGCCTTTTGTTGCGGAGTTTAATAATATGATGCCACAAAGCATTTAGATGTCATTTACAGATATGAAAGCAGGCAAAGAGCCTGTAGATCATATCATGCAGTAAACCACATAAGATCTGTTTGCATATTTTTCAAGTTATAAACCAAAGCTATGCTTTTTTATCTCTCCCACGATAAAACAGGAGTAATAAAGAACATTATGATTTTGAGCACAGATCAGCCTTGCCTAAATGTCATTTGTCACAAAAAAATATTTTACTTTTTTCTACTATAGAACAGATTTTATTTTATTTTTTTTCGAGACACTTGTGTTTGATTGTATCATCTAAACACTAGAAAACAAAACAATTTTTTAGGAAAAAAACAATCTGTATTTGTACTAGTTCATCCACTTCCTATAAAACCTATTATGATTACATTATAGTGGTCAAATAGGGTGCTGTGTATAACAATAATTTAGTTACCGCTATGCTGCAGCCTTACACACCTGCTAATAATAGGATCTTTGACCTACTACAGTATTGTTACAGTCGGTTTTGTTTACAAAGGTGTGCAAAAGGAAATCCACCATCTTTCTTTCAGCTTTCCAGAAACAACATCTCACAGCCCTAACAGGCAAAAACATTAATCATGTTTCTTTCATCTTAGTAAACATTAGAATTTGTTGACCATGGTGGGTATAAGGTGTACTAAAATCCTGGGCTTAACAGATGCTACCACTCCTTTACTGCAATGAGTATGATAGAGGGGGATAAGTGAATGGAGTTTAGAATTTAATAGTGGCCCATGACTCCTATTTTAAACTGATGGACACAGGGGTTTGTAGCCATGCATCTGGTCATTAGGGTTGGGTATAAAATGCATTCCTTTCCTAAGATACAACATCTGTATTACTGCCTATAATTTCTGGGTTCTTAAAAAACCTGTTGAAAAAAAAAGTTGTTAAATTTGTAATGAAGTGAATATACTGAAATAAAGTCTTAAAAGTCACAAAGCTGAAAAGGGCATTGTCCCATTAAGTTAAAGGGGCTGTTCACTTTTAATATAATGTAGAGAGTGAGTGATATTCTGAGACAATTTGCAATTGTATCTAGTATAGGTCAATCTAAAAACAACTGGACTTGCTGAGTAATCAATGAAGACGTTTCACTACTCATCCGAGCAGCTACTTCAGTTCAACTGACTGGTGTGGGAAGTTCTCGGCATATAAACTCTTCCACTAATCCATTTACAATGGCACATTGTAACTCTTCAAAGAGGTGACATCTGAAGAAATTCACAGAGGTGTTGATTCTGTGTAGTTGTGATAGGATTATCCAATGTGTCATGCAACTCCTAGATACAGGTGTTACTTGTGAGAGTTGCATGAATGGATGTGTGAAGTGTTCTGAAACCGCCGGGGTACAGATGTTAGAACAGCATTGTATGTAGCAGACAGGTGGTGTCGAAGGCCCCCGCCTCTGTTCAGAGATGGTCTCTCCAATTTGACATGAATCGCCTCTTTCACGCCTCTTTCAAACCAGCGGTCTTCTTTATTCAAGATTTGGACCTTGCTATCTTCAAAGGAGTGTCCCTTGTCTTTTAAGTGTAGAAAGACAGCTGAGTTTTGCCCTGTAGAGTTCTCCCTCCTGTGCTGAGCCATTCGCTTGGAGAGTAGTTGTTTTGTCTCCCCAATGTATAGATCTGTGCACTCCTCGGTACACTGGACTCCATATACCACTTTCCTTTGTTTTTCTTTTGGTGTTTGAGCCTTTGGGTGTACCAGTCTTTGTCTCAGTGTGTTGCTAGGTTTGAAAAACTTGAAAGGAAGAAGCAGAACAACTCTGGCTAAAAGTGTCAGCTGCTTTGTCAAGTGCGAGAACACCTCCCTCTAACCTTACTACAGAAGAGAGGAGAGCACTCAGCTCTCTGAGTAAGGACCCGAACATCACTATCCCTGCCAGCAGATAAAGGGAGATGCACAGTTGTGCTCAACACAACTGACTATGACTGCAAGATAACCACTCTGCTCAGTGATAGCAATACATATGAACCCTTAGGGAAAGACCCAACCAGTGGTTACAAGAAAAAGATGATCGGTTGCCTACAACAACTTGAAAAGGAGAAAGCCATTGATCGAATTTTATACCCCGTCTGTATCCCAGGGAAGCCACACCGTGCTTATACCGACTCCCCAAGATACACAAAGAAGGAGCCCCATTAAGACCCATTGTCAGCAGCATAAATTCTTTGACATACAGCATTGCAAAATTCTTGGCTAACATCTTAGCCCCGTTGGTAGGCAATACAGTGCATCATATCCAGATTGCCAAATAGTTTGTAACCAAGATTCACGGTGTTACACTAGAGGCAGAAGAAATAATGGTGTCATATGATGTCACTTCATTGTTCACATGTATACCTACGACAGAGGCGATTGAGACTGTAAGAAATCGACTGCAACATGATAACATCCTCAGCAGCAGAAGGAAACGCAGTCCCAACCAAGTTTGTTTGTTGCTAGATTTGTGCCTTAACACCACATACTTCAAGTACAAGAACCTTTTTATAGACAGAAACATGGCTGTGCAATGGGTTCTCCAGTCTCTCCCATTGTAGCTAACCTGTACATGGAGGAAGTGGAAAGGAGGGCCTTACTTACTTTCCAGGGATCTACAGCGACTCACTGGTTCAGGTATGTGGATGATACTTGGGTGAAAATCAGATCCAATGAAGTGGCGGTCTTTACAGAACACATTAACTCAGTGGACAATAACATCAAGTTCACAAGGGAAGATGTCCACAAGAACAAAGCTTTTTTTGGACTGTTTGATATGTATCCAAGAGGGGGGTAACTTGAAGACGGAAGTATACAGGAAACCCACTCATACGGATCAATATCTGTTGTTTGATTCCCACCATCCACTGGAACACAAACTGAGTGTCATTCGAACCCTGCACCACCGGGCGGAATGTGTGGCAACTGATACAGAGTCCAAAGACAAAGAGCAAAAACATCTCAGAGGAGCTTTGAAAGCGTGTGGCTACCCAGAATGGGCCTTTGTCAAAACAGCAGCAACCAATCCCAACAGGAACACCAATAGAAATAACCGCCCGGAGACACATAGTAGGCGCAACATAGTCATCCCATATGTGGCTGGAGTGTCAGAGAAACTCAGGAGGATTTTCAACAAACACCATGTCCCTGTGTTTTTCAAACCTAGCAACACACTGAGACAAAAACTGGTACACCCAAAGGATCCAACACCAAAAGAAAAGCAAAGCAATGTGGTATACGGAGTCCAGTGTAGCGAGGAGTGCACAGATCTATACATTGGGGAGACAAAACAACTGCTCTCCAAGCGAATGGCTCAGCACAGGAGGGAGAACTCTGCAGGGCAAAACTCAGCTGTCTTTCTACACTTAAAAGACAAGGGACACTCCTTTGAAGATAACAAGGTCCAAATCTGGGATAAAGAATACCGCTGGTTTGAACGAGGTGTGAAAGAGGCAATTCATGTCAAATTGGAGAGACTATCTCTGAACAGAGGCGGGGGCCTCCTGTCTGCTACATACAATGCTGTTCTAACATCTGTACCCCGGCGGATTCAGAACACTTCACACATCCATTCATGCAACTCTCACAAGTAACACCTGAATCTAGGAGTTGCATGACACATTGGATAATCCTATCACAACTACACAGAATCAACACCTCTGTGAATTTCTTCAGATGTCACCTCTTTGAAGAGTTACAATGTGCCATTGTAAATGGATTAGTGGAAGAGTTTATATGCTGAAAACTTCCCACACCAGTCAGTTGAACTGAAGAAGCTGCTCGGATGAGTAGTGAAACGTCTTCATTGATTACTCAGCAAGTCCAGTTGTTTTTAGATTGACCTATACTAGATATACCATTATTATTTGAGGTTTAGCTTTTTATTCAGCAGCTCTCCAGTTTGCAATTTTAGCAATCCAGTTTCTAAGGTCCAAATTACCCTAGCAACTATGCACTGATTTGAATAAGAGACTGGGATATGAATATGAGAGACCTGAATAGAATGACAAGTAATAAAAAGCAGCAATAATAATGCATTGTAGCCTTACAGACCATTTGTTTTTTAGATGGGGTCAGTGACCCACATTTGAAAGCTGGAAAGAGTCAGATACTGGGAAAGACAGAAAAGACATCATAGCATCAAAAGACAGAGAATTCCACATTTTAATTAATTTAAGAGTTTTAGCGCCATTGCCAATGGCGAATACTAATTTTCCTATCTAAAGGGATAACATCTTGCCCGCTGTACCTTTATATGGCAAGCAAAAAAACCCACTCAGATATTGTAATGACCTCTAACATATACCGTAAGGGGGGTATTTACTAGAACACAATTTTATCATTTTTTTTTAGTAGAGCAGTCAATTTAACTCCCATCCACGAATATCTCCAAAACTCATTTACCAAAAAATCAGCTCAAAAAAGTCGGTGCAGGAAAAGTCTCAACAAAATCATGGGACAATTCGAATTGTACATTTTTTTTTGAGTTTGCCGCTCAAATAGTTTTTTCCGAGTTGTCATGCGAAAACCCAGATTGACAGATTATCGTCTGAAAACTAGCACAAATCATGATGTCAAGAAGCATCTTCAGATACATCTGCCATTGACTTCTACATGACCTTGACGGGTTTTAGGTGGAGTATTTTTGGATTAATATTTTAAGGAGCTTTGGGGTATGATCAATCAATCTCTAAAAATTCTAGGTTTTCCCCTTTAAAAACTCAACCAGAAAAAAATTGAGGTTTAATAAATAGGTCCCTAAATGTTAACCATACTACCATCCAAGGTCTTCATCTCCACATATATCAAACTCTACTATGCCAGTCCTCATCTATAAGTAATTTTATTTCTTTTATGAACTGAACCGAGAGTGTCAGCATTATCTAGCTAAATAATATACTTCAGTGAACTGGTACCTGGTATTATACTGCACACTCATGCTGGGGTCTTTATAGAGATTAGATAAAAGAACATTAGAGATTAGAATTAGTGATGGACGAATTTATTCGCCAGGTGCGAATTCACGGCGAATTTGCGCAATTCGCCGTCAGCGAATAAATTCGCGAAACGCCAGCGAAAATTCGCGGAAAAAAATCGCCGGCGTCAAAAATGTTTTTTTCGGAAAAACGGACGCCGGCGTCAAAAACGGGCGCCGGCGTCAAAAAACGGGCGCCGGCATCGAAAAAACGGGCGCCGGCATCAAAAACAGGCGCCGGCACCAAAAACGAGACGCCGGCGCAGTTTCGCGAATTTTTCACCGTTTCGCGAATTTCGTGCGAAATTCGCGAATTTTTCGGCGAAACAACGCAAATTCACCCATCACTAATTAGAATAGATAAATAAAAACTTTTGTCCTTTTTGAATATGTTTGAGCTAAAGATTAATGTAATTTATGGTCTTAAGTTTTCTCTTTGACTAGTAACACATAGCAACCAATCACTGCGTAGAATCTGTTGGTCAGCTGAAAACAAACATCTAATTATATACTGTGGGTTACAAGATGTGGCCAAATTTAAGACTTTTTGTTACATAACAGAACTCAAGATGTATAATAGATCACCTTCATTGTTTTCCGCACCAGGGTCCTTTGGTTCCTGTATTAAATAGTATACTTGTCTCAAAGAGGGAGAATAATCTATATACAGATATGGGATCTCTTATCTGGAAACCCAATATTCAGAAATCTCTGAATTAAGGGAAGGCCATCAAAGAGTCCATTTAATCCTGATTCTTTTTCTCTGTAATAATAAAAGAGTATATTGCACTTGATGGTAACTAAAGCTGACCATACACTGGCCCAGTGGCGTAACTAGATATTACTGAGCCCCACAGCAAATTATTTTTCAGACCCCTAAAATATTTTAGAGATTAACTTGTTAACTTGTTTTACCAATATTTATTGAAATTGTATATGAATTAGGGCCTCCTGGGCCCCACTGCAGCCACAGGGTCTGCTTCCTCTGTAGTTACTCCACTGAATGGGCCAATAAAAGCTGCCGATAGACTTGTTGGCAGCTTTTTGGCCCGTGTGTGGTACCCTCCGACAGGCTTCCCCAATCAATATCTGGCCAAAAGTCAGCAGATGTCAATTGGGGAGGCCTAAACATCCAGTTGGATCGCGGCCGCATCTGTTAGTTGATGTGGTCCGACCGTCCGTATGCCATACATTATGATCCGATCGTTGGGCCCTAGGGCCCACGATCAGATCAGCCCGATAACGCCCACCTCAAAGTGGGCATAACTGGGAGAGATTTTGCCGAACGAGTGGATCTCTATGTGTATGGCCACAATAAACTGCATGAATCCATATTGGTAACAATCTTGTTAAGGTATGGGGATCCATAGCAAAACCCCTGGAAAACCCTGGTTCAAAGCATTATGATTTTGCACTGTGTAGTCATATTTTTTAGCTCAACTCTTTCAATTTATGAAAATAAAATTGATTATTTTGCCATAACCTTCCATTTTGTTTCAGACAGCACAAATAAATAAACATTAAACCTAAATCCATGATTTGCCACAACAAACCTATATAGAACTTTCACTTCTTTCCTTACAGCTTTGGACACAAAACCCGACACACAACATACTGGCGCATTACTGAATACCTATAGTTTTACAATATAACAGCAGAGATATTGTTAATATTGTAATAACCTTATATCTGTGTAAGAAGACTCTATTTTATGTATTATGGAAGCCGCCAACATACACAGTATTTTAGCCTAAAGCTGGAAATATTCCTAGACATCCGCTTATGAGACAGAATTTTTATAGCCTTAATTTGATGTTGTTTATTACAAGCGCACAGGTTTTTTGCTGTGAGTGTTTGTATCTAAGTGTTAAAGCTGAATTTACCAAATAAAAGTCAATGAGCATCACAGAGTAATGAAATTGATAAATACCAAGGAATGCTAAGCAAGAAAGGGAGACATAGTATGGGAAAGAAATCCATAGAAGCCGCATGATTAACTGGTACACTGGCAAAGCCTACATACAAAAATAGGAAAAAAAAAAATTCTAAATATGGAAAGCCATTAAACCATTATGGCCTGTTCAGCAAATATTCTCCAGGAGTCTTATACTTATTGAGTGTAAATATAAGCCTGAGTAGTGGTGAGTAAGTGAAAATGACAGAGCACCTAATTTCACATGCACTACATGAGATGTTATAGAGGCCTTGTTGCGGAGGTGATATGACAGCAGGCTCAAGAAGCCTAGTTTTTTCCCTTCAATACAGTACATCAGGCCATTCATTTACAGTTTTCTGTAGCTAGGTTAATTTGAAGTGACCTGGTATCTTTTATGTTAGAAAATCAACCATATCTAAGATTTAAAAATAAGAGTATTAACAGAAGATGGTACTGGAAAATAAAATACGTCTATTTAAAAATTGCAAGATGCAAGGCTAAAAATATATTGTTATTGCTACTTTTTATTACTCATTTCTATTCCGACCCTGTCCTGTTCATATTTCAGCCTCTTATTCAAATCAATGCATGGTTGCTAGGGTAATTTGGATCCCAGCAACCAGATTGCCGAAATTCCAAAAGTCAGAGCTGCTAAATAAAAAGCTAAATAACTTCAAAACCACAAATAATAAAAAATGAAAAACTATTGCAATTTGTCTCAGAATATAAGTTTGTACATCATACTACCGGGGGAAAATTTATCAAGTGTAGATTTTCGAATTCATCTAGGTTTTTTTTAAACTTCCTTAAATTTGAATGAATTAGAAATTCGACTTGCTGAACTTTATTAATACAATCTAATTATTAAAACTCAAACAAATTTAAAAACTCGATTTCGATCAAACTCGATTTGAGTTTTTTCTCCAAAAAAAACTCAAATTTCAGGAAGGCTGCAAGCATCTCCAAATTGATCCCTGGACCTCTCCCATTGACTTAAACAGTAATTCCGCAGGTTTTCGGTGGCGAATAGTCACATTTGGATTCTTAAAGGGCTAGAGTATGATAAATCTTGAAAATCTAATTTGAACTTTTTAAAAAACTCAACTCGAGTTGGATAATTCCCTAGTCGAATTTGACAGTTTTGACCATTAAAATTTTTTGAATTCGACCCTTAATAAATGTGCCCCTAAATGCTTTTGTCAAAAAACTTTGGCAGCTTTTCAATGCCAACATTGTCTTTCGTTTCCAAAGCAACTTCGGTTGAATGATCAAGATTTACAAGGTATTTTTGGCACAAAACAATGGCTGATTAGTAAACTAAAACTGGGTTTCCTTAAAGGAAAACTATACCCCCAAAATTTATACTTAAGAAACAGAGAGGGTCAGATTCCCTAAACGCTAGTGAAAATTCGCCAGCGTGACATCATTTTGGAACTTCATTTCATGATGGTCTGTGTGCTGCCTCAGAGATCACCTGACCAGAAATATTACAACGTAATACTCATGGCAGTCCACTCATAGCAGTCTGAAACGTTGCTGAATTTTCGGTCAGAGCCCACGTCCTAATGAAGGTGTTTTAACCAAAGAATTTTGTGGCTGGTGCTGTCTGTGAGTATGCTGACCAGCAACGTCCATTAGCCAGAGCGAATTTTCGCCTGGCGATAGAGTGCGAATGAGCGATGTCACGCTAGCGAATTGGTGCATGCGCCCGCCAGTAAATTGGAAAACTCCCTGCGGGCGGTAATGCTGGCGAATTGTCACCAGCGTTTGCCACTTCGCCCTTGAGTAAATCTGCCCCATAATGTTTTATCAATATTATTAAATGATTTATTATTATAACTTATACTCCCCACCATTTCGACATAGCAAAATCTTACTGTATCACATATCACCATACTGTATCACATTAACATACTGTTTCACATATCGCAATAAATAACCTTGAGGGTTGTATTTTAAGGGGCACATTTACTTAGCTCGAGTGAAGGATTAGAATAAAAAAGACCTTGAATTCGAAGTTTTTTTTTGGCTACTTCAACCATCGAATTGGCTACTTCGACCTTCGACAACGACTTTGAATCGAACGATTCAAACTAAAAATCATTTGACTATTCGACCATTCGATAGTCAAAGTACTGTCTCTTTAAAAAAAACTTCGACCACCTACTTCGCCTACTAAAACCTACCGAGCACCACTGTTAGCCTATGGGGAAGGTCCCCATAGGCTTTCTAACCAATTTCTGATCAAAGGAAAATCGTTAGATCGATGGATTAAAATCCTTCGAATCGTTCGATCGAACGATTATTTCTTCGATCGTTCGATCGAACGAATTGCGCTAAATCCTTCGACTTCGATATTCGAAGTCGAAGGATTTAACCTCGAGGGTCAAATATTGAGGGTTAATTAACCCTCAATATTCGACCAATAGTAAATGTGCCCTTAAGTATTTTCTTAATTTTTTTTTTTTATACTAAATTATGCAAAAATGAAAGGTTATTTCTGGCACATTTCTCCTTACATGCAAAAACAAGACTGGCTATAACCAATAAAAGACCCCTGACCAAAAAAATGCTTATGATCTGGAAAAAAAAAACAATCATGTAAATTTATCCTATTATTTAACCTGCCTCTGGCATTAGCATTAGCACTGTAAAAGTAAGTAACCTATGCATTTTATCTCATGATGGATCTAGTATATGTATTTAATATATTAAAAACTCATGTAGGCTTTGTTTTCCTTTCCATTGCAGAACAGACTGTTCTTGTATTGTTACAGTTAATGTAAAAGGTATGTCTGAGAAAGTGGTATTTTAATGTACTAGTAGATGTGGCTATGAATAGCTTGCCTCCAGTACAGTAAGCACACATAATCTGTCATCTGCAGATGTGCTTGTTTAGTTCTTCACACAGTTTGTGGTTTGCTAATGAAATGAGCAGTGAATGGTTGTAATTTACAGAGCTCTTATACAGTTCTGTTATGAGTTGTGGAATCAGCGTTGCAAACAGCCAGCAATGCACCTTCCAGAGTGCAAAATCAGCATGTAAATTATAGGGTCTACTGAGCATAAACTGAAGCAATATCAGATATTTCTGTGTAGTGGAATCTTAGTTGCTATCCAGTGTGTTTCCTGCAAACTCACAAAATGAGATTTTTCATGAAGTTTTCCTTGAAGAGAAATTAGTGCTTATTAAAGGAGAACTAAAGAAGTAGGCTAGAAATGTTGTACGTTATGTTATGGGCTTCTGTACCAGCCCAAGGCAACCACAGCTTTTTAGCAGTAAAGATCCGTGTCTCAAAAGATGCCCCAATAGCTCCCCATCTTCTTTTCTGCTGAATTATTGCTCTGTGCTGCTAATTACTGATCTTAGGGACCGACTCAAAATATACAGTACACATAGAATATAAATGTCACAATATAAGGCTGATTAGTAATTAATACAGATAATTACTACATGGCAGCTAAGAAACCAGTGCAATTAGCATCAGAATTGAATAATCAGCCCTGTAGCATCAGCTTATATTACAGACCAACCTCATTTTCTGCTTGATAATTTGCAACAACCCCTAAACTTATCTTTTCAACAGCTGCTCAGAGCCCACTTAGCATGTGGGTATTCCAAGATGGTGACCCCCTGTGACAAGTTTGAAGTCCTGGATCAGTGCTCTTATTGAGAAGCTGAAACTTTAGGCTGGTGTAATAAGTTCAGTATAAAAAATATGGCATTTTTAACCATATTAATTTTTACAGTTTAGTTCTCCTTTAAACACTCTGCTGACCACACCCTATATAGTTCCCCTCCCTCCCTGTGCATACATGTAAAGTGATAATAACATTGCAGAACATCACAAGAAAGAGGGACAGGTAGGTCAATGAGACAATACAAAGGGAAAATGAAGAATATGCTTTCCCTTTAAGTGGTAACTGTTGTCGAAAAGATTCAGACTGGGTGAAGATACTTAAATAATAAAAAATACATCATTTTTTCACAGCCTTGCTGTGCTCCCAACTCTGCTTTTAACTACCGCTGCTTATGAATTGTTACTTTACATCTCAGTTACAAATTTCAGTCAGTGTTTCCCAGAATTCCCCTGTTCCAAATCCATTTTTCAAAAAGAAATGAAAGATGTTCTGAGAGACTGAAAAAAGTAGTTCTATCACAAAAAAAACAACAATGAATAACAAAAAATCTTATGAAAATTGCAAAGAGGTTTGTGACAGTCAAAAGATTTTCGAAGGTGTCAGTGTCAAAGTGTCAGTCTAACAAGCCTGTGAAAGTGCAGCCTTATATGACAGAACAGCCTCTGTATTACTGAAAGATATGGGGAAAAACACAAGGTATTCCACATGCTGTTAAAGTTTATCTCCAAACTAATGTTAGTCACTTGCCATGGAGTCAGTTTGATCCATTATCCAAAACTTTCCGAATGAAGAAAGCTGGAAGGACTTAGTTCACTAATCAAATGTACAGTATTTATTGCAAATACTCAAGGCTGGTGAGTGTCATTCTCATGGAGAGTTTTATTCATAATGAAAATCTTTTTATGGTCTATGCCTAGCTGCTCCACACAAAGAATGCACTTACACCAGACTCAAAACACTGAGACAGACATCACGTATATCAGAGACAGACGGCAATCTCACATGCTCCTTTAAGAACTTGGGTGCCTAGTATTGAAACTGTCAATTAAAGTAATGAATTCTGGAGAACTTTATCAGTATGCTAACTTGAGTCAGACATCATCTCCTTTTCAGTAATGCCATAGTGGATCTTCTTCTGCTCTTCCAATGATATCCAAAATATTACAGTAGAACTCCCATTTCATGTTTTCAGGGGACCAGAAATTTAACAAAATAAATGATTAGTTAGGTGCAAATTAAATAAAATGTACTATTCACTGAAGGGACAGTAGCAACATATGCATGTAGAAGCTTAAACGGCATAGTTTTATTTAAAATAACATTCACAGAAGACAATGGACCTTTTTTTTTTTTTTTTAAATCTTTTATTTATGTGTTTTCCACAAGAACAAGTACAGTCATCCATTACACATTTCTGTTATAATAGTACCATGTTTTGAAATGACAGCTGAAATTACAACATAAATATTGCAGTTTGGGAGTGGGGAATGTTAGTACAGGGAGTCAGAAAGAAGAAACTACCGGTACATTTTCCTGTTGCACTAGACATTCCAATACTTATGGTTTGGAACTGCAGTAGGTATTCCATGGAGACTATATTTCTATGTGTTTATCCATCTGGTCAGTTAATAAAGCAGATCATTCTGTATTGTGTTTATTCTTTCTACTATCCCATATGTCATGATGGATTTTTGCAGCCATTCTTTTGCCAAGTTAATTCTGGCCACGGCTAAAAAATGAGATATATATAATACAGTAGCTTATTTTGTAAGTCTTTAGTGGGAAGGGCTAATAGAGCCAGACAAATATATTTCTCGCTGGGTTTGTCAAATACGCCATGTATTATTCTAAAAATATCTTTCCAATAGGCAGTTGCAACTTGGCATGTCGACCAAATATGTAAAAAGTTTACAACATCTGTGTAGCCCCAAAAGCAAGTCAGAGGACTATTTTATGCTCCATTTCGAGAGTGAGGTACCATATAGTCATTACTTTATAAGCTGATTCTTTAATATCTATGTTAGGGGAAATCCTAGATACAATATAGTATCCCATATTTAATTCCACTCATTTTGTGAAACCATTTGTCCCAAATCCCTTTCCCAGAGCAAATAATTCACTCTACCATGTAAAATTTCATTCCTGAACCAGCAAGTGCATTTTTTTTAAATTTATAATATTGGTGTGTAGGCAGCCATCTTAGGCCATTTTGCCTGGTCATGTGCTTTCAGAAAGAGCCAGCACTTTAGGATGGAACTGCTTTCCGGCAGACTGTTGTTTCTTCTAATCAATGTAACTGAATGTGTCTCAGTGGGACCTGTATTTTTACTATTGAGTGCTGTTCTTAGATCTACCAGGGAGTTTTTATCTTGTGTTAGGGAGCTGCTATCTGGTTACCTTCCCATTGTTTGTTAGGTTGCAGGGGGGTAATAGAGGGGGGTGATATCGCTCCAACTTGCAGTGCAGCAGCGAGTGGCTAAAGTTTATCAGAGCACATGACTGGGGCTCCATGGAAACTGACAATATGTCTAGCCCTGTGTCAGATTTCAAAATTATATATATAAAAATCCGTTTGCTCTTTTGAGAAACAGATATCAGTGTAGAATTCTGTTGGAGCAGCACTATTAACTGACGTGTTTTGAAAAAAACATGTTTTCCCATGACAGTATCCCTTTAACTGAAAAGGATCCAGGGGTTTTTGTAGCTAACAAGTTGTCTAATTCCGGACAGAGTCATTCTGTAGCCACTAAAGGAAATAAAGTACTTTATTGCATAAAAAAGGGCATAGTCTCTTTATAAGTCCCTGGTGAGGCCTCATCTGGAGTATGCAGTGCAGTTTTGGGCTCCAGTCCTTAAGAGGGATATAAATGAGCTGGAGAGAGTGCAGAGATGTGCAACTAAATTGGTTAGAGGGATGGAAGACTTAAATTATGAGGGTAGACTGTCAAGGTTGGGGTTGTTTTCGAGGGGACATGATTACACTTTACAAGTACATTAGAGGACATTATAGACAGGGGGACCTTTTTACCCATAAAGTGGATCACCATACCAGAGGCCATTCCTTCAGACTAGAAGAAAAGAACTTTCATTTGAAGGACAGTGAGGTTGTGAAATGCACTGCCGGGTGATGTTGTGATGGCTGATTCTGTTGGAGCAGTTTGCCGGTTTATACAACTGTGCATGCGCCAAAAAGTCTATTAACAGGAGCCTACATATGTCTGTATATTCTTGCTCTATATACTTGCATTCCCTGGGTAGAACGGTTTGCAGATCTCACCAATGCCTTATTATAAAGGTTCAATATTTGATTCCCCCCCCTGTCCCAAAGACAGCTAGTAGCTAAAACATGGTGATTATGAAAAAGGGATAATGTACCAAAGGAGTACTACATTATATTTATTCTGTTTTACTTTAAATTGTGAATTTTCAACCACGAAAGAAAGGTTAATTATCTAGTTCTTAAATCCGCCAAAGCTATTAGAACAAGAGCTGCATATATTAAAGAGAGTGCGCAAGACATATTTCCCATTTATCCATTTATATATAGGAAAGCTCTTTTGATTCCCATTAAATTAAAAAATAAGGGCTTCTATCACTTCTTCCTTTGCAAAAGCTGCAGATTTATAGTTTTAGCACACTTTGTAGAAAGATGGACTGATGGGGATTATAATAGTACATTCCACAAAATGAAGACATTTGTTGTAAAGACTTTTTATCAGGCCTAAACAGGGAGCATGAAAAAAAAACACCTTTCTGGTTTGCCTTCTTTCCTGCTCAAACAATGGGATCTTTGAGAAGAAATGTTATTATATACAAAGTAAGAGCAATTCAATGCACTGAAAGATTTGGCTGCGGAAAACTCTCTTGTGTCCAATGTGTCATATGGTGCTCCAGTATAATGCTAATTGCATCAAGGTGGATTAGAATTAAGCCTTGAATAGAATAAGGCTGTATCATTTTCACTCAGCAGTCAGCTTTTAAATTCACTGGATATGTTCTGCATGCACGAAACAACTATACGCTTATGAAAGGTATGCTTTTGAGATTTCATAAAATATAATGAAAATGCCAACAGTGGCCCTTTTGTCTGCTCTTGGACCTATTTTTCTGTTTGTGTATATATATATATATATATATATCAGGACAGAGTACTGCACTCATCAGGATTATGTGCAAATTATTAAATACATTTTTCTTTTAATAAATATTCTTCCCGTAAAGTGATACTGACACTAAAAAAAAAAACTTTTCAAAATATTAATTTACATAGGTCATGTAACTGTTTTTCACTGATAGTGCTGCTTTGAAAATAATTGTTACTTGAAGTTCCTAAATTCTAAATCCCTTCTCAAACTGTCAGAGTTTCTAATGCTAACGGACTACAGCTGCACAAATATGGCAGCCCTCTCATAGAGGAACATGGGGGATCAGATGGGTAATGTAAAAGCATCAGGCAAATACTTTTATGGCAACATTATAAAAAGCATTCAAAGACAATGTTATGATAGTTGTAAAAAAAGGTTTAATTTTTGGTGTCAGTTTAATGTATCTTTTTGCATATAATCCTGATGATGAGTGTAGTACACTGTCCTGTTATTACATAAACTTTTTTACATGCACCCAGACGCAAGTGTTGGACCTGTTATGTGAGTGTTCCTTCTTGTAGATATATATATATATATATATATATATATATATATATATATATATATATATATATATATATATGAAAATTATACAATGGGTGCCCCAGCACTCTTAGCAGTATACTTGCTGTGTCAGTCGGTGCTCGCTCCAATAGGAGACGCCGTCACATCCCCACATCAAAATAGAAAATGTAAAGAAGAAGCAGCACTCGTCAATTGCCAAAAAAATTGTATTAAAAGATCAGAGCATCACTCAAGGCAACGTTTCGGACAACACATGTGCCCTTTGTCAAGCCAAAAAAGTTCTCCCAGCATTACACAGGTATCACATTAAATAGGCTATAGACAGGAAATGACCTCACAATTTGCATATACATAAGAACAGAGCAATATCGTATACATATATCTATAAATACAAAAACAGGTCATAATCCCGATTTAACCCCTGAGGATATAAAGATTTGAGCATATTAATCCACCATACTTCTCTTCTTTTAAGTTTCAATTCTCTATCACCCCCTCTTCTCATAGGTGGTACCACCTCCAGTACCATAAATTTAAGCTGATCTGCCGTATGCCCCATATCTATGAAGTGTTTTGAAACAGGTAGTGAAGTATTACCCAAATTTATGCTAGACCGATGTTGCGATATACGGGATTTGACCATCTGGGTGGTCTCACCTACATAGATGAGACCACACGGACATGTCAACACGTAAATGGCAAATTTTGAGATGCACGTAAAGTGCCCTCGTAACTGTACATGTTGGCCAGTTTGTGGGTGGATAAATTCCCTTCCTTTCAAGACAAAAGGACATTGTACACAACTTAAGCAGGGATACATACCCTTAGATCTACCACCCCAAAATGTATGAGCCTCCTTCGGCTTAGTCCTCATTAAAGTGGAAGTAACATGTGCCCCAATGGTTTTGCCCTTTCTATATGAGACAAGTGGAGGTGCTCTAAACTCAGGTATAGTAGGATAAGCATTACGTAAGATATACCAATGTTTGCGTAGTAATTTACCAATAGCCTCACTATTACTATGAAACTGGGTGACAAATGGTACACGTTGCATTTGTTTAGTTTTCCCTTTAGGATGTCTGACCTTTTGTTGGGCTTGTTGAATCACTTTTTCCGGGTATCCCCTCTCCCTAAATTTCTGACACATAATTTGTTCCTGTTTCTCTTTTTCTTCCATTTCACTTACTATCCTCTGTACTCTTGAGAGTTGGCTGATGGGGATTGATTTCTTCGTATGTGGGGGATGTTGACTGGTAAAATGAAGAATTTGGTTCCTATCTGTAGGTTTTGTGAACAAAGAGGTACAAATAGAACCTTTCAAATCTTTATATACTCGAACATCTAGAAAATGGATTTCTTGGAGGTCATAAACCAGCGTAAATGTGATTGAGGGGTGTACCCCATTAATCCTACGATGGAACCGCTGTAGGGAGTCAACGTCACCCCGCCATAGCACAAAAACATCATCGATGTACCTCCACCAGGCAAGACAATGGCTGGCGAAGTCTACATCAAGGTAAATGTGCAGTTGTTCAAGCCTCGCCATAAAGGCATTGGCGTATGACGGGGCGACGTTGGATCCCATCGCGGTTCCCCGTAGTTGTAGGTAGTACTGCTCCCGAAAAGTGAAATAGTTACAACACAATATAATCTCCAAAGCCTGCAAGAAGAAATCAATCTGATGCACAGAATAGTGTGATCCTTCCCTCAGTATCCACTGACTTGCTTCTAATCCATCACTGTGTGGTATGGACGTGTACAGACTGGCCACGTCGAGTGTGGCCAGAATCACACCCTCACCCACATTTTCCAGTGATTGTAATTTACGAAGAAAATGCCCAGTATCCCTTATATATGAAGGTATCTCTTGAATCAAAGGACTTAATACCTTGTCAAGCATTATCGCTAATGGACAAAAAATCGAGTCAATGCCGGCCACAATAGGTCTCCCTGGTGGACACACAGGGTCCTTATGAATTTTAGGGAGAACATATATGGTAGGCGTGACTGGATTCTTGACCATCGAATAATTCCTCAATTTGTCAGTAATCACTCCCCTATCCACCATATGTTCCAGTAAATTTCTGATCTTACGCATAATACCCAACAAGGGATCGCTAGATAATGGTTTGTATACTTCCCCATCTGCCAATTGCCTCTCAATTTCTGCAAGATATTGTGTAGTATCCATTATTACAATTGCGCCCCCCTTATCGGAGGGCTTAATCGTAATATCGGTTCTCTGTGAAAGATCTCTTAATGCATCACGTTGTTGCTTAGACAAATTATGTGTCACAAATGGAGAATCACCCTCCACCTGACCAATATTTTTAACTTCTGTCATGATGTTATTGATATATGTTTCTACAGCAGCGTGTGTAGTAGGAGGAACATACATACTTTTGCCATATAAACCAAAAGTCTCAGTGTCCAATACATGGCTATCGTCATTGGTGATAAGTTGCTCCTGTGGTTTCTGGAAAAAGTGAACTTTCAGCCTCAATGTACGAAAAAAACGATATAAGTCAACATCTAATTGGAACCAGTCCGTAGATTTATCCGGACAGAAATTCAGTCCCAGTGACAATACTGACTCCTCTATTGGTGTGAGTCGTTTAGTAGAAATATTATAGATTACTTGCTTATTGTCCTCTTGCTGCAACCGCGTAGCGGTCGTCTTGTCGTGCCTCCTGTGTTTAACTCCTCCTCGTTTCCATGGTCTCCTCTGCCTTTCTTTGGGGATCTTGCCAAAAAATCAGCTCCATGTGCCCCTTCTTGGTTGGGATGATGGGAATTTTCACCTCTAGGCCCCTGTAAATGACGTTTTCCTTCAAAACGATAAAAAGAATGTTTATCTCTGAATGTTTATGGCGGGGTGACGTTGACTCCCTACAGCGGTTCCATCGTAGGATTAATGGGGTACACCCCTCAATCACATTTACGCTGGTTTATGACCTCCAAGAAATCCATTTTCTAGATGTTCGAATATATAAAGATTTGAAAGGTTCTATTTGTACCTCTTTGTTCACAAAACCTACAGATAGGAACCAAATTCTTCATTTTACCAGTCAACATCCCCCACATACGAAGAAATCAATCCCCATCAGCCAACTCTCAAGAGTACAGAGGATAGTAAGTGAAATGGAAGAAAAAGAGAAACAGGAACAAATTATGTGTCAGAAATTTAGGGAGAGGGGATACCCGGAAAAAGTGATTCAACAAGCCCAACAAAAGGTCAGACATCCTAAAGGGAAAACTAAACAAATGCAACGTGTACCATTTGTCACCCAGTTTCATAGTAATAGTGAGGCTATTGGTAAATTACTACGCAAACATTGGTATATCTTACGTAATGCTTATCCTACTATACCTGAGTTTAGAGCACCTCCACTTGTCTCATATAGAAAGGGCAAAACCATTGGGGCACATGTTACTTCCACTTTAATGAGGACTAAGCCGAAGGAGGCTCATACATTTTGGGGTGGTAGATCTAAGGGTATGTATCCCTGCTTAAGTTGTGTACAATGTCCTTTTGTCTTGAAAGGAAGGGAATTTATCCACCCACAAACTGGCCAACATGTACAGTTACGAGGGCACTTTACGTGCATCTCAAAATTTGCCATTTACGTGTTGACATGTCCGTGTGGTCTCATCTATGTAGGTGAGACCACCCAGATGGTCAAATCCCGTATATCGCAACATCGGTCTAGCATAAATTTGGGTAATACTTCACTACCTGTTTCAAAACACTTCATAGATATGGGGCATACGGCAGATCAGCTTAAATTTATGGTACTGGAGGTGGTACCACCTATGAGAAGAGGGGGTGATAGAGAATTGAAACTTAAAAGAAGAGAAGTATGGTGGATTAATATGCTCAAATCTTTATATCCTCAGGGGTTAAATCGGGATTATGACCTGTTTTTGTATTTATAGATATATGTATACGATATTGCTCTGTTCTTATGTATATGCAAATTGTGAGGTCATTTCCTGTCTATAGCCTATTTAATGTGATACCTGTGTAATGCTGGGAGAACTTTTTTGGCTTGACAAAGGGCACATGTGTTGTCCGAAACGTTGCCTTGAGTGATGCTCTGATCTTTTAATACAATTTTTTTGGCAATTGACGAGTGCTGCTTCTTCTTTACATTTTATATATATATATATATATATATATATATATATATATATATATATATATATATATATATATATGGTTGGAGTGATTTACCCGACTATTGCAATATATAAGGATATTATAAGCCGCCATGATGTTCCATAACCAAAGACAGGTCATGGAACTCCTCCAAGGTAACTTCCACTATTCCATTAATTTAAAATAAGACACACATTATTTTTTCAGTGAATAGTGTGAAACGAATGACATCACATTACCCAAGGATATAATGATATAATTTACAGGATATTCACATATCAAACGTATGAAACCCAGGCACTTTATATGGGGCCTATTTAATAACATTCGGATTTTCTTTTTTTTTTTTACACAAATCATATTTTTTCTGTAAAAACCATGAAAAGCTTTAATACAAAACTTCTCCAAGTGAAAGCAAGCAGTCGAGGTCTCATAGAAGTCAATGGGAGCTGCACTGATCCTATTTTACCTTTTTTTAGCCATTCAGACTTTTAGAGGTTTTCTGATTTTTTTTCTTGCTAGTAATTGTATGTATGTATGTATAACTTTATTTGTAACGCACTGTTAAGGAGCCGCATCGCTGTACAGTGCATAAAAGTACAATATATAAAAAAATATACACGGGGAGGAAAAATCACATATCAGGACAAAGAGCTTAAGTGCTATGTGGTAAGAGACGAAGTGGTAGGAGGTCCTTGCCCCATAGAGCTTACAGTCTAAGTGGATGGGAGGCTAACATACAGGTACAAATTGGAGATGAAAAAGTGCACAAGGTAAGGCATAGTCAGTAGGGACAGGACTAGGCTAATGTTCTAGTGCTCCAGAAGACACTCTTAGTTTTTTCTTGAAGATATTGAGAGAGGATTCCTTACGGAGGAATTCAGGGATGGAATTCCAGAGGTAAGGAGCAGCAAGATAGAAGGGTTTGAGATGAGAGGTGGCAGTGGATGTGGATGGTGTGAAGAGAAGGTTCCTCTGAGAAGAGCAGAGAAGACAACCAGGAACGTATAGTGAGACAAGAGAAGAAATGTAGCGAGGAGCATAGAAGTGAGGGATTTTGAATGTTAGTTTTATATGCTATCCTTTGCTTAACAGGCAGCCATGCTAAGGATTTTAGTTGGGGTTGAGCAGGTTCCCTTTTAGCAGAAAGCAGAAGGATCCTGGTAGCAGTGTTTAAGATTAATTGGAGGGGAGAGAGATGAGAATCAGGAAGAACGGTTAGGAGAAGATTGCAATAGTCTAAGAGATAAGATAAAAAAAACTCTCTTTTTTGTTCATACTGCTTTAATAACTTTCATGGCATTTGTGGTTTTAGAGAGTTTTGAGATTAATCATGGTTTCCAAAAGCTCTAATACCACTTAAGTTCAACCTTTAATAAATGGGCTTCCCGATATCTCAAAAAGGGAATTAAATGACAGCAAGTGTCAGCTTACATACTTTATACAAACCATGTAAATGGTGTGTCTATTTTTATCAAATGTGGAAGTTTTCATGTTTGAGATAATATATATCTATATATATTTAAATATATATATATATATATATATATATATATATATATATATATATACAGTTTATGGAATTCAATATATATAAAAGCATATATATATATATATATATATATATATATATATATATATATATATATATATATATATATGGGTACAGTCAGGAAATATCAATTTATATGCTGACAAAAACCTCTTTGAGCGAGCATATTGGGTCATTCGCTGTTGTATTTAAAGATGTCCACAGTTAAAGTTATGCTGCTGCTATGAAAAACTGCTTACATTAAGGAAACTGGTTCAATCATGGAATATTTTACAAAGAAATATATGAGTGCTGCCCTTTTTTCTTAGAAAATGTATCCATTGAAGTTTAAAAGCTGACTGCAGTTTTTTTTATACAGAAGCAACTTGTCATTGTGGAGCCTTATAACTCTACGTTACGTTTGAAAGATCTGGGCAAATTTTTAGTTCAGAAGACAGATTAGATGTCCGTTTTCTGCTTTTATTTCTACCAATGTTCGGGAAAGCCTATCTGGCCATTTTTTAACAAGAGGCAGTTAAATTCATGATCAGTTTCTACCAATGAAAACATTTTTTATATCGTAAATGTTACTTTTACCACATTTGTGAATGCTGACACTTTTGCTTAGGTTACACAATAAACGTTCAGTGGATAAATACTGCATTTTAATAGTACAGAGGGATTTTATTTTAATTTCATGCTTCTTATATCTTGCTTCTTCTCTGAACTGTCACACATCATCATCATAATGAAATAATAAAGATGGTTTGTACAAAATCAGTAATGATTCAGAACAGAACTGTACAACTGGCGCCTGTGGGCCACATCCACTCAACAGGTGTCAGGACTGCAAGGCCATTACAACTAGGAGGTGCAGATTAAAGAGGAAGAGAGGTACTGGTAGTTGTAAAATACAGTCCAATAGCAATGTGCCAGAAGGATGAGGCAAGAGATTTAGTTAAAGTCATGGAATGATGGATTGCTTGTTAATGAGTATTTTTCACGTGCATGTGTATAGAAAACGGAGCCGCACACACACTGGTTAATGCAGTCAGGGAGTATCCCCTTTTATTCAGCCACCAACCATTAACCATTTGGGGGGAACACCCAGGGGGGAACACCCACCCTTCCCCCCCAGGGGGGGACACCCACCCGGGGGGAACACCCACCCTTCATCAGGATACAATTATTAGTGCAGTAACCCATTTAACCCCAACTTCCCATGCCTTCTTTTCCGATCATGCAACTTTCCACATTATTTAACCCTTATGTGGAATACAAGACATTTAACACTTATGTGTAATACAGAGAAACAATCCATTTTGAAAAAACAGGTTACAAAATAGTCATCTTCTATCTCAAAGTGTCCAAGTGCAATAATTATTATATATAAATATTGTATCTAAAAGCTTTTAAAAAATTCACATCCATTAACACCATATTGTAAAATTCCATGTGTTATACAAATATTATAGTACCTTACTGGCCTCAGAATTTTCTAGTTACCCTTAATATTCTAAGTGATCATTCAGCAGTTCTTATCTGTAAAAAAAAAGAAATGTAAGAAGGTTAAAAAAGTTATCTCTCATAAGAAACACGTAAAACTAAAATTCTCATTAAGGCCCTTTGGTGTAAGTGTTTTTAACTGCCAAATCCAAAAGGCCTCCCGTCTTAATAATGACCTCTTATCTATCTCACCTTTCTGCCTGTGTATTACTTCCAATATTTGCCATCTGAGTTGTGCAATATTATGTTTTGCCTCGAAAAAATGTTTCGCCAATAGGGTTTCCTTTTTAAATGTCTCTTTTTCTTTCTCTTTTTTTCTGACCTATAGTAGCCCCTTCACCTTTCTCTTCAGGTTTAAAATTCCTTATTCTACTCTTATGTTCGTTCATCCGAGTTTTGAACGCTCTGGAAGTCTGTCCCACATAGGCCGCACGGGCACTTTAATAAATAAACAACCCCTTCTGTATCACATGTTGCGAATTGTTTCAATTTAATGTCGTGGCCCATAGTGGGGTGTTGGCATATTTCCCCTTTAATACCCCATTGCAATGCCAGCACTGAAAACATGGATAAGTGCCTTTCCTATTGGATATTGGTTTCTTTACAATTTTTCTAAAATCAGTTCTGGTTAGTCCATTAGCTATACTCATTCCTTTTTTGTAGCTTGAAAGGGGTTTACCATCAAAGAGTTTACCAAAGGTGTTATCCCTCTGTAAAATCGGCCAATGCTGTAATATAGTTTTTCTAATAAAGGCAGAGTGTGGACCAAAAGTAGTTACACAAACCGTATTTTGTTTTTTGTTATTAATTTCTTTTTTCTTAGTTTCCAGAAGATCTTTCCTATCAATGCCCATGACCTCATCTTTTATAGCCTGCAGTTCCTTACCTTCATAACCCCTCTCTTGGAATTGCTGTACCAGCCCTTTTGCTTGACTATCATATAATTCATTATTTTTCACAGTGGCCACTGTTATAGATATAGTTCAGTATAAGTGTACAGGCATGGGACCTGTTATCTAGAATGCTCTGGACCTTGGGGTTAACGGATAATGGATCTTTCTGTAATTTGGATTTCACACCTTAAGTCTACTAAAATATCATGTAAAAATTAAATAACCCCAATAGGCTCGTTTTGTTTCCAATAAGGATTAATTCTATCTTAGTTTGGATCAAGTACAAGGTACTTTTTTATTATTAAACAGAAAATGGAAATCTAAAAATTTGGATTATTTGGATAAAATGGAATCTATGGGAGACTGGCATTCCATAATTCTGAGCTTTTTTGATAGATATGGATAGATAGATAAATAGATAGATAGATAGATAGATAGATAGATAGATAGATACAGACAGACGATGATGATAGATAGATAGATAGATAGATAGATAGATAGATAGATAGATAGATGATAGATAGATAGATAGATAGATAGATAGATAGATAGATAGATAGATTAGATAGATAGATAGATAGATAGATAGATAGATAGATAGATAGATAGATAGATAGATGATCAATTGATAGATAGATAATAAATAGATGTGGATTATTTGGATATAATGGAGTCTATAGGAGAGAGCTTTTTCATAATTCAGAGCTTTCTGGATAATGGGTTTCTGGATTATGGATCCCATGCCTGTTGTTCATTTAAGAGTTCTGATTAGGGATGGGCGAATCTTTTTGCCTTGTTTCACTGCGGAAATGACGCCCATTGACTAGTATGGCATTGTGTATAAAAAAACAATTTTTTGCCGCAACATAATTTTTTTGACGCCCGTAGACTTTAATGGGCGTCAGCAACATTTCGCCTGCGGTGAATTTTTGGCAAAACGAAATGGGTCAAATTTGCCCATCCCTAGTTCTGATTACAATCAATTGCAATTGCAATTTTTGGCTCACATGTTATGTGTAGGGGTACACCATGCTTCCTATCAATAACACTGTAACCAAGAAGACTAATGACCAGTCAGTTGGTAATTATACTACGCCCAAAAGTGAATAGTCACCTCAGAAACATGCTTGCCTGTGGTTCTTTGCAGCAGGTAGTTACACTGAGCCTGACTGGGATATCAGTTGTGGGAAGTCCTTGAGGCACAATATTGATTTTACCAACAAATCCCACTGTGTGGAAACTTGCCTAACATATTACAGAAAAAGTTATATGCTTGCAAAGCTTTATGAATAAGGCAAACAACTAATTTCAATTTTTAGCTATGCCTACTGTGTACTATTAACATCTACTAGAAAATACGTATTATCTATAATTCTTGGGGAGCCAAAGTTTTCTGAATAAGGGATCTTATCTGTAATTTGGATCACCTGCTAATAAACATTTAAACATTAAATAAACCTAATAGGATTACTTTGCTGCCAATAGGGAGTCATGCAGCTTAGTTACCATCAAGTACAAGGTACTTTTTTATTACTACTGAGAAAAAGGAAATCATTTTTAAAAATGTTAATTATTTGCTTAAAATGAACTTTATGGGTGATCGCTTTTCCAAAATTCAAAGCTTTCTGGATAATGGGTTTCCTGATAAGGGCTCCTATACCTTTAGTGGGTTACAGCAGAAGTTCTTGCTCTTTGCCTCCTGCACTTCCACAAAGAATATTAGGCTGCAGAGTGGTCTCATAACACTAAAATCAAGATCATCTGCATCTGAAACAATACCAACACCCTGGAGAAGCCTTGGGATTTTGCATACAAAGAAATTCTGCTACCATTGGGATGATTACCATAAAAGTGTTTGGTGCTTTGGTCTTGCATGTTTGGGTTACATAAGCACAGCATTCAGCAGCCACAAACTCCTGCAATTTGATTTGCCTATAGTAACAATCTGTCAAAATCAGGCTGATCAAATGATAACTGTGTACAAGCTGCTTTGCATTATAGGTATGAGATATATTATTCAGAATGCCTGGGACCTGGGGTTTTCCAGATAAGGGATTCCTCTGTAATTTTGATCTCCATACTTTAGATATTTAGACATGAAATAAACCTAATAGGACTGCTTTGCGACCAATTTGGATTCATGCAGCTTAGTTAGGATTAAGTACAAGGTAGTGGTACTATGTTATTATCACAGAGAGAATTATTTGCTTTAAATGAAATCTATAGTAGAAGACCCTCCAGTATGTTGGAGCTTTCTGGAGATTGAGTTTCTGGATAAGAGATTCCATACCTGTATGTTAAAAAAGGCAGTCAAGAAATATTCCCAAAAGTATAGTCTCCATAGCTGAATCAGCAGTAGGCTAACCTACAAAACATGCTTGAACACAACTATGAAATTGTGGTATCAAGGTAAATGAATGCCAACACTGATAGAAATATCGATAGATAGATAGATAGATAGATAGATAGATAGATAGATAGATAGATAGATAGATAGATAGATGATTTGATAGATATATAGATATATAATAGATATATGATGATAAATAGATAGCTAATAGATAGATAGATAGATAATCGATAGATAGATAAATAGATAGATAGATAGATAGATAGATAGATAGATAGATAGATAGATAGATAGATAGATAGATGATTTATAGATAGATAGATAGATAGATGATTTATAGATAGATAGATAGATGATTTATAGATAGATAGATAGATAGATAGATAGATAGATAGATAGATAGATAGATAGATAGATAGATAGATAGATAGATAGATAGAGGTATTGGACCTGTTATCCAGAATGCTTGAGACCTGGGGGTTTCCGGATAACAGATATTTCCGTAATTTGGATCTTCATACCTTAAGTCTGCTAGAAAATCCTTTAAACATTAAATAACCCCAATAGACTTGTTTTGCTTCCAATAAGGTTTAATTATAGCTTAGTTTGGATCAAGTACATGGTACTGTTTTATTATTACAGAGATAGATAGATAGATAGATAGATAGATAGATAGATGATAGATAGATAGATAGATAGATAGATAGATAGATAGATAGATAGATAAATAGATGATAGATATACAGATTGATTGATACATAGATAATAGATAGATAATTGATAGATAGATATATAGATAGATGATAGATAGATAGATAGATAGATAGATAGATAGATAGATAGATAGATGATAGATAGATAGATAGATAGATAGATAGATAGATAGATAGATAGATAGATATACAGATTGACTGATTGATTGATAGATAGATAATAGATAATAAATAGATAGATAATAGATGATAGATAGATAGATAGATGATAGATAGATAGATAGATAGATAGATAGATAGATAGATAGATAGATAGATAGATAGATAGATAGATCTGCACTTTTAAAAATTCACCAAATATTTAGAAACTTTTCTATTTAAATCCATTTTATTTAGAAGGGCTTTTGGGGGCAGTTTACTGAACACAACAGAACATAGCAGCACTGACAACAAATATGCTGTAGCAAACATCAGGATATCTTCATCAGAGAAGTTATATTTACCTTTATAAGGTGAAAGCTAATTGTATGTCAGATAATATTGGTCATTTGTAGTGATAGGGTTACCCGTACTTTATTTACCCTGTCAATCACTGTTTGTAAACAAATAGAACTGTATATGGTTTTGTATTTTTGAACTGAAAACAATAGTAAGAGCACATTGCTAACACAAGGTCCATATACTTTATTTAGCATATTAATAATGTAAAAATAATCACACTGTAATTGCACTCTTCAAACAAATTACAGATGAAGTGCAGCAGTTCTTGGCAGTTGTCAGCGTACAGTCATGTAAATAATATGTATAAAGAAAATTGATTGCATAACTTTTTTATGAAAGAATCCATCTGGCTGTGAGAATGATTCATATCTTTCTAATTAAGAAATGCAATTATATTAATAAGGATGAAGAGATTCTTTCTTATCTTGCAATTATGTAAATTAGTCAGGCTTTTTGTCATTCATTTCACACCTACAGCACCTAAAATATTTCAAACCTTTATCATGGAACCTTATGTTTCAAGTAGCATCATTTCTAGAAGCCAGTAGATTATCCTCTGTATTTTACGCTCTGCAAAAACAAACTATACCTTAATGGTTGCGTGATCATCACAAATGCAGCCATTCTTTTTGTACTCTGAGCTATCATTCAACAGTTTTAATATGAAAGAGGCTCATTTTTGTTGAAATCATAAATAACCATGGCACTAATCTGTCACAAAACAGATTGTGCCTGGTATCAGTATGCAAAGGGCTCTGTATTATGCACTGCAAATGTGAAAAGCAGTTCAGACTGCATAATTAATTATAGAGAAAACAAAAAATCCAAACCAATCTGTAATTAACAGCGAATCATTTAAGTATTTAAACAGCATTGTTGCAATGGGTAATTGGTTTTATACAGCAGTGTTGTCAATATGGAAGCCTTTCAATGAAATTATACAGAGCTGTGTCTACTACTCTGAAGTGCAGGGAATTGTAACCCATTCCCAATGTAATATAAAATATATAAATTCTGATTGTATGCATAGAGATTTTGTTAACCTTGGCAGCTCCCATTGCCAGGACTCTTAGCTTCAACATCACTATTGTGTTTAAGGTTCATAAAATATATGTTGCTGTCAAAGCATAACAGGAGGCTAAAATACTTTTCAGTCACTCCTAGCCCAAACCAGGTCTACAGAAAGAAACATCGAATATGCTGACCACCTGTTATGCATGCAAGTTACTCCCCCATTGTACTCCACCCAGTGCATATGGCCTGAGTCTCTAATGCTTAACCACAGGAAGACATGGACTTTAATGTGTTTATTGATGTACCCTAGTTGGTTTGTGCAGTGGTGTTACTGGAACAAATGTCCAGCAACAGTTAGGAAACTTAAATCAATTAAAAGGGGACCTGTCACCCTAAGAAATAATGCCAAATCCTATTTTAAAATGTTAGCCAAACAAAATAAACTTCACTTACTCTATAAAAATTATTTAGATCTTGTTTGTTTTCAGTCTTGGAATTCAAAATCACATCAAGATGGCAGCTGCCATTTTGTAGACACTGCTATTAAGGCAAGTTTTGCCTCATGCCAAAATCTTGTTTATGTGCCTGAATGGGGGACCTGGCACCACTGACCATGCATTGGGAAGACATTTAGATGGAGAGGAGGTAGGGGGAATGTGGGGAGTGCAGTGAAATCTATGAAGGATAGAATGGAAAATGGAAAGTGAAAGTAATTGCTTTCCTCGCCACTATGCCTAAGGCATAGAGGAGGGGCAAGCAATATATGAGCTGAGACTTTTAAATGAGTTTATAACAGGTATGGATGTTTTAATAATAAAAATAATTTGGGTTTCATATTTAATTTGAAAAATACTTTTATTATAAGGCTTTTTATGTCTGGGTGACAGGTCCCCTTTAACAGCACTGTAGTCTTTGGGAATGAAATATTTATAGAATATGGTGGCATCCATCCTACATACATTAAAGTTTCTGCTGAGGAAGCTTAATTGTAATTAAATAGACACAACCCCATTTTAAAGAGTAGGGCAGAATAGGTCTGTTTCCTTATAACATACAGTACTACTGGTATGGGACAAGTTATCTTTCCGTAATTTGGATCTTCCTACCTTAAGTCTACTAGAAAAGCATTTAAACATGATATAAACCCAGTAGGCTGCTTGAAACTAGTGATGAGTGAATCTGTCCCGTTTCGCTAAAAAAAATTAGAGAAACTTCAGAAATATTTGCGAAACTGCAAAAAATTCACTAAATTTTTTGTTGTAAATATTTTGTTGCACATCATTTATGTCGCAGACTACATTGGAGTCTATGGGCATTTTTTCATGATACCTTGTCTCTGCTGAAATAAACACAGGAAAAAACACAAGAAAAAAGGCATGAGTAGGATTAGAGACAACCAGAAGCCAACGTAGGCAAAGAGGGAATGACAAAAGGGGTTTATATAAAGTTTTGGCACCAGTAGGTGCATTAGGATGCAGGTGCGGCAATGTGATGACTTATATGGACATGCACACGCATGCAAACACCTGCAAGAACCGAAGCACACCCACTGGCCAGCACAGAGAAAGGTAGGAGAGTGTGCCTAACCAGTGGAGCACCTTACACTAGTTCAGCCTTCAGTAAGGATTAAAAATTGTATATCTTGGTTTCGATCAAATATAAGGTTATTATTATTATTACCGTCTATGAAAGACAGCCCTCTCGTACTTCTGAGCTTTCTGGGATGGGTTTCTAGATAACGGATCCCATAACTAAAAACACAAACTGTTATCAAACTCCTGGTCTCTAACTATTTTCTACCCTACAATTCATATTATTCTCAAATCACAATATAATTTTCTTTGTATATTTAACATAATAATTTGTTATTGCACCTTATCCTGGCCTTATCCTTAAAAAAGAGGAATATATCAAAAAATGTCAAAAGTTTTAAAACGAGAAAGTAAAAACAAAATCGGAAGAATATAGTATCTTCTATTTGTGATAATATTTAAAACAAAGTTCTTCTGCATAGTAAAATACAGTTAATATACAGTGTCTGGGGCAGTATCCTGTTTGCCAGAGAAAAAAGCTTTAGTTAGCACAAGACTTTCTAAAAGTGTTTGAAATCCAAATCGGTCCTGCTTTTCAGATAAAGCCTCTCCAAAGTAAATAAATTATATTGCCTTCGTATAAATAAAAAGAAAAGAGCAAAGAAGAACATGAGCATAAATTACTGGTGCAATTCATCACAAATAGTTGACACTTCAATCTAATCCAGCAAATGAAAATAGTGAAGTTTATAGAGTTGTATGAAGTAGGCAATTTAAACATGCTATAGCACAAGGTCATCTGAAAATGAGTCCTGGAAGATGTGCCTTTTTTATTCCTCTCTCCTGCTGAATCTATCAAATGGAAATGAACTTGGGGCTGTAAGTGACAGGTCCAATGTACAGTCATGATTAGCAATCCTGGTGGTCTCCACGATAGCTTCACACTTAGAATACAGACATGCATGACTGCCACTAGAAGTTATGGGACCTATACACATATAACAGGGAAGGCTCCTGCTAAGTAATAGTAGTACTGTACAATTATGACAACCTGTTCTTTATCTTTTGTGCCTCACTTTTGTGTATGCCATCCTACTTTATTATTAATAATTGTAATTATCATGTTTACTTGACTTAAATCATTCAGAGGCTTTAAATTTTGGCTCAAGATTACATTTTTATTTTACATTTGTACAGGTACCTTACCTCATAACAAAGTTGGAGAACTCAGGACAGCAGCGTACCATTCCCCTAAAAATATATATCTTGACTGAATTCCAGACCATTACTTTGGACCCTCACTACTTGGAATTTAATGCCTTAGGTTATTGTGAGCAGCAGCTTTTAGTTCATTTTAACACAGCTTATTTTCAGCAGGATAACAATCCACATATGTATCTAGGCTCAACTCAAGAAGTGCTGAAGGCTTGGTTTCTTCCTGCTTTTGCCTATAGAACCCCCATTTCCTAAGTACTCCTTTGCATGTACGTTCAGGCAGCAAGTAGTATCAACTATAGACACAATTTATTTTTGAGTTTATTGTATATGAAATGCACATGTATATTGTTGCTTTGGCCATCTCTTTTCAGGTTGGACACAATATCTGTCCGTCCTCCCCTAAGAAGTTGGAAAGCACTTACATAATACATATCTGAAATATGCTGTAAGGACCTCTGCTTTTCAAATGAACAAAAGTTCCCTTACTAAACATCTTCCAAAAAGCAGAATAAAATGAATATATGTTTAAACTTTCAATTTTTAAAATGCTGCATTGAAAAACATTCCAATTTTTTTTAAAACTAGGAACGTAACCATCTTTTGAAACACATGCATCTTTGATAGGTATTCACATGAAAAGATTTGTGTACTTAAGAATATAAATTAAGAGCCCTTTTCTAAATGTCATAAACACTTACATGTGCCTGTACTTCAACCCTCTAATGAATATCTTAAAAGGCTTTATCAGAGGTTAAGTAGGATTGATGACTGAAAAATACGTTAGGACAGGCACCCTCTATTACTGAAATTTCTAATGCTATTGACAAATTGTAAAAGCTTCAGACTCTTAGAACTTTTTATTAACTTTTTTTTATAAAAGTTCAGTGAAAACTCAAATACATTATTTTTTCTGGCTTAAAATGCCCTGCCAATATATTATCCTAATGATCAACATTTCCAGTGCAATGCAGTATCATTGTATATTATATGATATATCTATTTGATGTGGTCAAGGGTTGAAACGGGTTTTCACATATGAGAAGCCAATTACTCATATTCATACTTACTTGAACTCATTTACTGAGCAGTCACCTTCTCAACCTATCAGACATTAGATTTTAGGGCAGGGGCACACAGGCAGATTCAAGGAGATTTAGTCACCTGGCAACTAATCACCTCTTCTGCGGGGCACAATGACACTCGCTGCGCTTCGATTTCCAAAGTCGCCCAAAGTTGCCTCACAAGGAAACATCGGGCGACTTCGGAAATCGAAGCGAAACAAGTGCTTGGCGCAGGCGATTTTTCATTTTAGCAGGTGGAAGGCTGGGAGAAGGCAGTTTGGGGAGATTGTCGCACTGAAGAAGAGGCGTTTAATCGCCAGGCCACTAAATCTACCCAAATCTGCCCGTGTGCCCCTGCCCTTAGTGTCCTATGTGCAGCAGACTGACCAAGGCACGTTAATGATTGGTTCCTACAAATAACTTTTTTTAATAAGCCCAGCATTAATAAGTATCAAATTTATTGCCACAGTCTTCTGCACTGGAAATATTTCTTGCTCAACCATCTCATCTTAAAAATGCTGGGCCCTTCTAAAATGATTGGGGAATGGTTAGGGAATGCTCAAGCACAACACAGCCACATTTCCTCAATTCTGGGTTATTATCTTTCCGAAAGGGTGATTCACAAGGTTATTGGCTTAAAGTTTAATTTTTCAAAGGCAAGGTTTTTCTTGATAATCTGTATAGGAAGGGTGCACTCATTGCATTTAATGGAATACATATTTTTTACATCTGGTTACCTTAGCCTAAGGCCCCATAGCCTAGATATCCACAGCCTTCCCATGGCCCATCAATTGTTGTATGCTCTTTTAGCAAGAAGTCAGATGGGGACTTGACCTACATGGGGGAAGTTGTAATACATCATAGTGGTGTGAATTAGGCCATATAACTTGCTATGCTAGAGAAATCCTTCCTTTGTTTCCTTTGTATTTCTACTAACACATACAACAAAATGATATAGATATGCCACAACCTTTGGAAATATTTGAGGATAAGTGGTCTCTAATGTTTTATAGTACAGTTCAGATAGTGTTTCTGAAACTGTGAGACTAGCATACATACTGTAATAAGATTTGCTTACGGTTCAAGTTTCTTGATTTAGGTGCATGTATTCAAATTATTTTTACAGTTATTCAGCACCATAAAATGTATCGGGGTAAAAAAACAAACAGTATGACAGACAGAACAGACTCATTGACAGCAATCCATGGATTCTGATTCATGATTTTATCACAATCCAAAGCATTTCCATTTTTTAAAGGATAAATTATATCTTTCAGATATTGCTGGTAGGGAAAATAAAACAGTTATCCAAACATTATATATAACTGCAATTTTGAGAAAACTTAAACCTTGAATGTAATTTCTCCATTCATGGTTTCAACTGGTAAGGCATAAGCATGGAAGTAAATGTGTTTGTGAGGACACTCGTGGTATAGATCTTTGTAAAATTCTTATTATTTGGGTCTGCCTAGACTAGCAGTTGTAATCTGCTGTTCGACCTGGTTGAGCCACAGGAGGCAGCAGATATTTCTATTGGTTAATCTATTCCTGCTCTGTCCAAATATTGTTAATGCAGATCCCTAATTTGACCCCTGTCCTTTCGGCCTTCATTTTGTTTTATCTTTGTTTATGTTTGAATCCCTTATTAAAGGCTTCATTGCACTGTTTTGTGTCCAGTATAAAACATGCTTTCATAGGCTCCTCACAGCCAGTACTACACCTGTGATTAATCCTGATAGCAATCCTGACACTTAATTTTTATTCAGATCTCTCCTACTATTTTTTCCATCATCTATGTCTCCACTTCAATAAAAAAAAACCTGCTTATAGTCCAGTGCAACTAGAATAAAATAAAAATCAAAAGTGTAAAAGATATAAAGTAACAATGTCAGGATCAATCTCTTATCTATCATCTCCATGAATTTAATATTTGATGTGCCAAAGCTGTTACTAAGTTAACAAAAGAAGCGCACATAGGGTCATCCAAGGTCTGTTTACAGAGGGATCAAATTATATTGACGACCTTCTTGTCATTCATGTGCAGCTCATTTTCTAATTCACCTCTTATTTATAAACAGCTTCAGTTTGATGATTGTTAAAACGGTTTCCAATTTGATGCAGTATTGGCATGTGTTGTCTTAGCTTATATTGTGTCTATTTGAACTTCCATAAATAAATAAAAATGTTTTTTTCAAACAGATACCTAATTCCACAGACTGAAAGGAATCCATGATAGTATCTCTCTGTTTGCAAGGACCAGTCATCTCATCGCCCTTAGGCTGACAGTTTAAAGCAAATGCACCCTCACCTTGTTTGTGACGTGTTAAATTCTGATATCCAGTGTAATTAGGGACACATTTCAAGCTGCACCTGCTATATGCATTAAAAGAACAATATTGCATGTGAATGTGGATGAAATGTCCGGGGTGGCGGTAGCTCCAGGGTGTTTCAGCATTTATAATTGCACATGCACACAGTTTGAAGAAATGGCAGATAGATGCATTATAGAGTGTTGTGTCATGCCTGATGAACACAAATCGGATGGGAATCGGAAAGATCGGGCGACTGTGCAAAGGTCGGTCGTAAAGACGCTTTTCCCGCATCGGTGGCGGCCATATGGCGAAATATAAGAAATTTCCACGTCAAGAGACTGCCTTTAAAGGGGTAATAAACCCTGCTGCACTGCTAAACTACACTTTACTCAGTTGTTGCTGGACAACAAATCCCAGAATAATGTAACATATAAAGCAGGGGTCCCCAACCTTTTTTAACCCGTGAGCAACATGCAGATGTAAAAGGAGTTTGGGAGCAACACAAGAATGAATAATGGTCCTGGGTTTGCCAAATAAGTTCTGCAATTGGCCATTTGGTAGCCCCTATGTGGACTGGCAGCATCCAGGAGACTCTGTTTGGCAGTACATCTGGTTTTTATGAAACAAACACTTACCTCCAAGCCAGAAATTCAAAAATAAGCTCCTGCTTTGAGGCCACTGGGAGCAACATCTAAGGGGTTGGAGAGCAATATGTTGCTCACGAGTCACTGGTTGGGGATCACTGATATAAATGTTGAGATATGTTGGGAGCTCAATAAAACTTTTCCAAAACATTTCTCCGAATCTCCACAGCCAGAAGTGGCATTAAAGGAGAAGGAAAGTAATTTCGGTGCCAAATGTTAGGAACCCCCAAGTGATTGTATTTACTTACCTGACACCCTAGCAACAGAAAACAGCACTGGCCTGGGGTTCTTCCAGCGAGCACCACGGAGTGATCTTCCTGCTTCTTCTTCTCACTGTTGCGCATGCGCAGTAGAGTGATAAGCCAAAAGAAACTGCAAATGCGTCTGCCCCAGGAAATTTGAAGAATTAAGAAACTAGAAGAAGATCGCTCAGTGGTGCTCATTGGAAGAACCCTGGGCTGGTGCAGTTTTCCGCTGATAGGAGCACCAGCCCAGGGTGTCAGGTAAGTAAATAGAATCAAGTCAAGTATCAACTCCCAAATTTCTTTCCTTTTTCCTTTTAAAATAAAAAAAATCCTCCACTGAGAATTCTAGCTGATGTACTTGCTGTACTTTCCCAACACTAAACAAGTCTGCCCTTTATCCCCAAGTCTGATTCCAGTTTATTATCATGAAGACAAGAATTACATCATTATCTCTATATGTAAGATACCAGCAAGAAGTCTGACAAAGTGCTGCAAATTCTTTTGTATTTAAAGGAACAGTAATGTCAAGAAATAAAAGTGTTTTAAAGTAATGAAACTATAATGCAGTGTTGCCCTGCACTGGTAACTGCTGTGTTTGGTTAAGAAACACTACTATTGTTTATATAGACAAGCTGCTGTGTAGCCATGGGGGCAGCCATTCAAAGGAGAAAAGGCTCAGGTTACACAGCAGATAGCAAATAAGCTCTGTCTGTCTAATGGTGTTATCTGTAATCCATTAGTTATCCTGTGCCATATAGCCATTTTTCAATTTCCGCCATTGCTCCACAGCAGCTTGTTTATATGAACTATAGTTGTGTTGTGTTTCTGAAGCAAACAGATCAGTTTTACCAGTACAGGGCAACAGAACATGATATTTTCAATACTTTAAAACACTTACATTTTTTGCTGTTACTGTTCCTTTAAAATGAAGTCTTTGATCATTACAATTCGTATTGTTGAAATTTCCTGCATCTACAGTATAATTACGTTTTTTGGCAACTTCTTTAGAAAACTAGGTGGCACAGTTGAACAGCATTATGATAGGGTATACAACCCTTTTAATGAATAGAAGCAATAAGTATATAATGTATCCATTTTAGAGCATCTCCACTTAAACTTGTGGTTCAAAAATGGTCCATCCACTTTTGCATGGTTATCACTGTGTCCATCCTGCTTCCTTTGAAGTACAGAGTACAATTGTGCCTACTGATGCTGTGGAACCCTAGAGCCACCATGGACCTGATAATAAATCCAAGGTTTCCAGAGAAAGTTGTGTTAAACTCACACCCAGTGGGTTGTGGCAATAGATGTATGAGACATGCACCCAGTGTGTTAAATACATACTCCAGAAGTGACTCAACTGGAAACACTTCAACCGCTATCTCTGAAAATACTAAAGGCAACTTGCTGTGTCTGAAACTTAGACTGCAGCCACATGGCAAAAACATGGCCAACTGCATCTTTGCACTTTACACAGTGTACATAAATGACCCCTTTAGTGTTTATAATAATTTCCTTAAAATAATTATCCCTGTGTTACTACTATCAACGTAAATCGTTCTAGTCTAGAAATTCCGGATTTGTATCCTATTCCCTTTTCATAAACTGCTTTTTTTTTTTTTTTTTTTTTTTAACCTCCTCGCTTAGTGCTGGGTAGATTTTACTGGCAGACATACATTAACTTTAATTCAAAGCTACGTCTCTCTGTATAACACCAGATGCCTCAGAAAGGACAATTACATCATGTTGTATGTTTACTATTATCTACATTTTGTTTTAT
Source organism: Xenopus petersii (assembly GCA_038501925.1). Taxonomy (NCBI): domain Eukaryota; kingdom Metazoa; phylum Chordata; class Amphibia; order Anura; family Pipidae; genus Xenopus; species Xenopus petersii. The sequence continues at coordinate 58,317,051 of CM076674.1, read as the reverse complement.
GCAAATCTGGTATTATAGAGCTTGTTCACCTTAGAATTAACTTTTAGAAGGACTATGATGTAGAAGTAATATTCTGCGGCAATCTGTAACTGCCCTACAGTCTTTATTTATTTTGTGGTTTTTCAGCTATGTGTCTTTACACGGGATTTATCTGAAAAGCTCATTAACATTTAGTAACTGCTGCCTGGAGATGCCTGTGGCTGATTTAACAATGGGAATGGCAAGAAAGCTTAGCTGAGATAAAGCCAAAGTAAAAGACTGAATTTTTAAACATGTGAAATCCAAACCTCTAAATTGGCAGGAAATAAAACAACACTATTATAGCACATATTATAAAAAGGTGTAAATATGGGATGGCTGCATCACTTTAAAGGGATATTGTCATATTTTATTGTCTTGGCATATAACCCATAGGGCTGTGGTGTGATTTGTAGCTCACAGACATGCAACAAACTACTCACCGCTGCTTTTTCAATTGATAATTGTCTTGGGCACTGTGATTGTCAGTCTATAGTAAGAGTATTTTCAAGTATTTTTATTCCCACCCTCAAGCTAGAAATTGTGCCAGCAACAAAACGCACCATGTGCCTTTCCTTTAAAGTTACTTAAGAGGTTATATGGCAGATTTACTATTATCAAAGTATTCCCAGCAGTTTCAATTACATTCACAGTTATTCCTCAAAGTTGGGACAGCAGCACTTTCTCCAAATAAAGTAAAGTAAAATAATTGTCTTATTGGGCGTGTTTTGGGCTCCTGCACCCTTAATCATAGGCAATGCCTATTCGACTTCCAAATGTGCATGGTGAGCTGTGAGCACCTCATTTTTGTCCTGCTTCTTCCTCTTTTCAAAATGAACTTATCTTAGTTGGCTACCTTAGCCACATCAGTGCCATAAAGCTATAAAGAATCTATCATGTTAGTCCATGTCATCAGTATGGGTGGGAAGCAAGGGCTTTCGAACAGCACTACTTCCAACTTCTCCCCAATTCCTCACCATAACACTTCAAAAAAGAAAAAAGGCATTAATAAATAATTAATAAATGTCAGTATTGTAGGAAGTGCCAGGAATTCATCACAATATTAAACATGAATGCATATTTGTAATTGCCCACTTAGTGTTGTAATGTATCTAAAACTTCGAATTTTGGTAATTCATAGGGCTTCCTTATCCATATCAGTGCTATAAAGCTACAAACAAGCTATCCAGTTCATAATAATCCATGTCTTCAGTATTGGCGGGCAGTGAGGGCAAATGCTTACAAACAGCACTACTTTTAACTCTCCCCCCCTACTTCAGACTTCCGCAAGGTATATGAACAAAGAATGTACTTAGAATAAGTTATGTTAATAGATCAAGATTCAGTGCAAGTAAATACAAGTGCAAGATTGCTCTAGTTGTAAAAACTCACAGCAGCCAATCAGACCTTCCATTGAATACAACCAGCTATAGCAATAGCAGAGTCAGACTGGGCCAACTGGACCCGGAGAAAAAGCTGATGGGCCCCCGGCCATCCCAGTCCTGTTTCCCCATGACACTGCGGAAGGTCCCCAGTTGTTCTTTCTTGCCCAATAACAGCCGTGATTTGAGGAAGGAGGTAAAACATATATATCACATTTCAATGGTGCAGGGGGGGGAAGCGGGAAGGATGTCAGGAGAGGGGGGCCTTTGATATCCCATATTTACAGCCCTGGTGGGTCCTCATCACCCCAGTCCAGCACTGACCACTAGTGACTGGCAGCAAGTGGGTTTGTATCCCTTTCCTGGTGCTTATGGCAGATTTGAAACAAAAGCATGCCGGTGGCTCTTCCCCAGCTGCCGTGATACAACATCACAAATAACTGCAAGCTCTGCTTAGTAACATACGTATAAGGAAAAAAGACAAGCTAAAGAATCTATTTTTTATCCCTACAATTTAGTGACAGCCCCCTAGTATTAATACGGTACAGCTGTGTTTGTAATCAGCATGAGCTGCAAAATCCACATCATTATCCTTACTGAAGAGAAATACATTTTTATTATTAAAGGCAGAAGAAGTTTACATAGTGCAACATGGGAAAAGACCCATACACTGCATCCTGATATCAAAGACTTTTGGAAACAGACAGTTATTCATTATAGAAACACAGTTCAAGGCCTACCTTACACTCAGTTCCTGTGAACAAGGAGAATTCTAAACTTTGCAGATGATGAAGGCACCTGCTACACTACCATGAGAGAAATGTTCAAATCAAACTCCAACCTGAAATATAAAACTAGCACAACAAAAAAAACAAACTTAGCTTTGCTGGAAAGTAAGTCAACAACACAAACTTTAAACAAAGAAAACTGATGCTGCAGCACGTCCACTCTTACCAGGACATTAAAGTCATGACTGCAATTTTCAGTTTTCCTATTTAGTAAATCAAGACGGGGTTTTGCATGAGAGTTCAACATTTACAGCTGTTATATATCACTTATTCTGAGGAGCATTCTCAAAAAGAGTGTCTTTTAGTAACAACTCCCTCAAGTATGATCAATTTGGCATGAGTACAATAGTAAGTTCAAATCTAAACAGCACATCAGGTGGGTAAGAGGAACAGTTGCACTGCATGAAAGTACTGAAATGATCACAGCAGCGGCATGAATTTCATTTGTGTGATGATTTATGTGTTACGCTGAGGTTTATGACTCACCAACAGTGAAGAGTATATATATATATATATATATATATATATATACACACACACACTGTGTATGATTTTTTAGTCTCATCAACAGTGAATAAAAAAAAAAAATATATATATATATCCTTAGGGCAGGGGCACACAAAGCTACTGAGGGAGATTAGTCACCCAGTGACAAACTGCTTCTTCTACGGCCCACTTATCTCCATGAACTGCCTCCCCACCGGCTAGAATCAGGATGGCACTTGGAGCGGTGGAAGTTTCCTCGTGAGGCAATTTCGGGTGAATTTGGAAAACAACGCTCTCCAAGATTAGATTCTAGCTGGTGGGGAGGCAGTTCAGGGAGATTAGTCACCCAAAGAAGAAGTGATTTGCTGCTGGGCGACTAATCTCCCCCAGTAGCTTTGTGTGCCCCTGCCTTTAAAGTAACAGTAGTTCAGTGTAAAAATAAAAACTGGGTAAATAGATAGGCTGTGCAAAATAAAAAATGTTTCTAATATAGTTACTTAACCAAAAATGTAATGTATAAAGGCTGGAGTGACTGGATGTCTAACATAATAGCCAGAACACTACTTCCTGCTTTTCAGCTCTATAACTTTAGTTAGAGTTTTAGTTAGTCAGCCACTTGAAGGGGGGCCACATGGTACATAACTGTTCAGTGAGTTTGCAATTGATCCTCAGCATTCAGCTCAGATTCAAAAGCAACAGTTATGACCCATGTACCCCCCTCAAGTCTCTGATTACTGGTTACTGCCTGGTAACCAGTCAATGTAAACCAAGAGAGCCGAAAAGCAGGAAGTAGTGTTCTGGCTATTATGTTACACATCCAGTCACTCCAGCCTTTATACATTACATTTTTGCCTAACTAACTATATTGGAAACATTTTATTTTTTGCACCGCCTATCTGTTTGCCCAGTTTTTATTTTTACATTCCTTTAAGAATAAACAAACAGCTGGGAGACACATACAATTTATTAAGACTTGACTGAAGAGATACAAAGTTCATATGCTTGCTGATTTTCTTGCTGATCGTTGCTGAACTTTGATTTTTTGAGATTAGTCAGGGTAGAGAGCCGCAGCACAAGTAGGTTGGTTGTGTTTGAAGGCATTTACGGACGACTCTCCAAAGAGGCAGGTGTGTTTGGGCTGCAAATAGTTAAAACTAGCGACAGTGAGGGGGAAATGTCTGGTATTGCAGCAAGTAAGGCTGCAGTTATTTTGCCAGCTCAGGAAAAGACAGATAAATTGGTCCCTGGAGTGAATGGAGCAGTTTTTAGTGTTTGCAGCTGCCCAGCTATAGGTAGATGTCTGATGAGACTGCAGGTGGGCAGTGAATAAAAGAGGAGTGAGATTACACAACAGTGCCCTCCAGATACCACCTTGTGTTGGAGGGGTTGTGGTGCTGAAATCCACCCTGGATAGTGAGAGCCCCAGAAAGGGGAAAGGTTTTGTTGAAATGCTGTTAAACTGTTTTCTCTGTGACCTTTATGTTGGGAAGAGTTTTCCCAAAATAAACCTGTGTTGTGCCCAAGGATGTAGTGTCTCTGTGCTCCAGATCTTATGCTAAAATGTCTACCATAGCTTATTCCCCAGAAAACTGCATATACAGCCAGTGTTCATTGTGCACGAATATAGCATCAATGGCAATCCTGGAATTTCTGTATTTCTGTAAAGAAACATCCCCTCAGGAGGGATACAAGAGTTTTTAATCCTGGGACTCTCTTATTGTAATCCCAGAGCCTATGTTTTGCTCCTCCCTACTGCATGCAAACAAAATGGAGCGGCTAAAAATCACACATTAATAGAGCATATAGAAGATAAAAGGAGAAAAAAGATGCCTGGGAGAGAAGTTGAAGAAGAGATGGAGACGTGTTATACACATGAATAAGGTTATAGAGAACAGGAAAGAAGAAAAAAGTAAGGGAAATAAAGAGAATATGAAGATAGAGAACAGTAGCAGGATTGCTGAGAGCATACCTCCCAACATAAAAAGAAGGACAAAAAGTTGCAGTGCGTGAAGGTGAATTGCCCTTTAAGCTGTGAGTCTAACTTTTCCCAAGGGACCTGCTATCTTATATTGTTGCAATTACTTATTTGCTTATCTTAAAAATTGTTACAAAAGTATCTTATATGCAGCTGTGGCTGTTCTGGGCACTCTGCCAAAAGTCAATTAAGTTAGAAATGTTGTTTCTTTTTCTGGCTGTTCAGTGCAGAGGAAATGGGACTTTCCAGTACAAATGAGGGACTGCAGGTTGAGCTATCAAAAGACAGGACAGTTGGGAGATTTGTGAGAGAATGATATACATGAAATATTGTGGGTGATATAGAATAAGATGGGGTTATGCTGTGTTACTACACACAATACACAGGCATGGTACTGTGCACTGGCAACCAAGAAAAGTCATATGCACAGTTTTTATTTTGGGGCCCCTACAGGCACAAGAGGAGGGTTATGGGTGCACTCCTAAGGCCATATAAAAACATATTTAAATACAATAATCCCCTGTCTAAAAAAAGAAAAACAGGGTTTGTTGTTACAAAGTTATTATCATAAAATTGGTAAGCCGCCATACCACGTCAAGGTAAACCCCATACGGCGGTCCCTAACCTGTTTACCTGTGATCAAAATATAAAACCATGGTTTCATTCTGTGGACAAGATCCTTCCCTGATCCTTTCCTGGTTCATCTCCTTCTACAGCTACACCCACACCTGTACTTATACTTATACACACACAAGTGTGCACTTATATATACAACTTTACTTTGCCTTTATTATAGTCTCTTCACAATCACCTTTCTTTAAAAAAAAAAAAAATGGGTTTTGGGCAAGCTCCCTTTCAAAAGCCGCATATGCAGGTGGCGGGGGAGGATCTAGTCCACAGATTGAAACCAAGGTTTTATATTTTGATCACAGGTAAACAAGCTAGGGACCGCCGTATGGGGTTTAACTTGACGTGGTATGGCGGCTTATCAATTTTATGATCATAACTTTGTAACAAAAACCCTGTTTTTCTTTTTTTTAGACAGGGAATTATTGTATTTAAATATGTTTTCATATGGCCTTAGGAGTGCACCCACAACCCTTCTTTTTTGTCCCTATAGGCCACACACTGGGCATCAAACTGTTCATTAGAAGGAAATTCCCAAATAGATATAGCAAAATGGTTTTGTCGCCTAAACCAGAAAGTTTTGGTGGGTCAGGCTTTTTATACCAGTAGGTGTAGCTTATGATTGTGGGAGGGGCTTATTTTTAGCACACCATGCTATGTGGGGCACACATAGTCGCCCTCCACTTATTTCACCCCAATTCAAGCACTAGTTAGTGGTCAGTGGTAATCTTATGGTGTAACTGGAAGGCAGAATGTGGGCATATATTTTTGCAATTTGTGGTTTTACCATAATTAGAAAGCTCTTAATCTTAAATAAAAATGGGCGATTATGCTTGAACTTTAAATGCACCAATCTTGTCCAGCTTTATACATATAAACAAGTGAAGGGAAAATATAAGAGACAAGTCTCTCAGGTACTAAGTGAATGTACTGTTAACAGGGATGAGAAATTGACAGTTAATACAGAACAATCGTGCAACAAGTTGCAGAAGAATTAGCTATGTTTGGCCTGACATTTTGCCAGAGATTAGGTGACGGTGGTATGATTGCAGTTCTATAAATATCAATATCACTCATTTACTGTAAAGGGGACATGGGCTCTTTACTTTACTGCACACACATGAAGAACAAATTGTTAGCAGGATCTCTCATCCACTGTTTTCCATGTTAAGTACTTTAGATGCAAAGTAGGTTTTAATACAGGAAGCTGCGACATTGATGGGACAGCTGGTTGAGTTAGAATACACAAAGGAAGTGGCTCCTAGACAACCCAAACCTGAAATTGCTGGTATTCCCAGCGTTTGACTTGTTGAATCACTGGAAAGAAATGAAAAAGCTGAAACTGAAATGAATCGGTGGCAACCAGTGCTTTTAGTCCCTACATGTGAAAAAATACTAGTTACGTTAGTTTTAAAGTGTTTTGGTTTGTTAAGTGAGTTTTCGCACATGCTTTTCTTCTCCCTGATTTTTTTGGATTATTGGACAAAACCCATGCAGATCACGTTGTCTTCAAATTGTAAAAGGGATATCTGAGGGCTGAGCTATCTTTACAGAGGTTTCTGCCTTCTAGCAGATATCTTCCATAACAGGTACAGAGGGCAAAAATAGCAATGGTAAAGCTTATATCAGTACCTTCTATCATTCATTTGTTGTGCAGCTCATAGCACCCCAACATTTGTCAGGGGTGTGGGGTTTGTTTTAGCAAAGGCCTCTCGAAATGGCCTCAGCTGAGGGCCTAAGTAAAAAGGAAAAGATGAAATCTGTTGCCTTCAAATTTGGTAGAAGGGATTTCTTTATTTTACTGTAGGTTTTAATTTAGTCATTTTTCCTGTTGCATTGTGCATAATACAGTATAATGTTCCTCTGGTGAACTGTGCCAAACAGTCTGTTCACCTTTTGTTAGAGGTCATTGCTGCAAGGTGATTTTAATGGTCCAGGAGGACGCTATAATGAATTTAAATATTTTCTGCACCTAATTAAATTTTAGATGTCACTGATTTATATTAAAGGACAGTGCTATGAAAGGCAGCCATCTGTTACACAACCTCACTAGAACAAAATAATAGTATATGTTTTTCTGCTGTTAATATTGTACAGCATGTGTATTACCTGCCTATTTATGTACATACTGTATGTATTTTTTTGTATTTATTTGTTTTGGATATTGATTTATATTTCTCTTTTAACTGCTTTGGTGATGTAAACTACTCTTTAAATATATAAACAGTGCTATCCAGCACTCATCAGGACATGTATAGCAAAATATTTCACTTTCACATAACTTTCCTTAAAGTCTTTGCAGAGCTGCTAACACCATCAAAATTTTTTCAGCCCGGTGCCCTCAGCGTAAGTGAAGTCACATGCATGCACACAACCTCTTCTGAAGCCACAAGTTCCATGCTGCGCATGCAGTGTCGGACTGGGACACCAGGGGCCCACCCAAAAACCTTTGACTAGGGGCCCACCAATTAATCTTAGACCAGTAATATTATTAGTAATATTATTCTTAGTAATATTATTCTTTCTCTCCTCACTCAATCTCTATTCTCCTAGTCTCTTTTCTTTACATACTATAATCTATTATTCCATCTATTTCTCATAGAAATAAGGAATGGCCATGAAATAGGCGAAATGTCTAGCAGCATAAGGGCCCACTGAGACCTTGGGCCACCGGGACTTCTCCTGGTATCCCTGTGGGCCAGTCCGACACTGTGCGCATGCTGAAGTCACTGAAATATTCTGAGTATGTGCACATTGGATTTTGCCTGTAATTTGTCCAAAATTGTGGAATTTTTTTTTTTGTCGGGAAAAACATTTTATACTTCGTCATTGTTTTTGGTGCACTTTGCTAGATAAATATACATGTTAACATTTATTAGATTTTTTATGGATGAACACTATAAGGAGAGGCAAAAAAAATAAATTCTGGATCAAACTGACCTCCACATATAGTCAATGTCCCCTGAGAAAAAGGTTAGCACACCCTAATCTATGTAAATATTACCTATTATCCATAAATAAATATTCACAGAATAAATTGTAGTTATAACCAGTTGACATTTTTATGAAAGTAATATTTGATTAGCACTCTGGCACCATTCCTAAAGCCAAACAGTTTGAGACTGTGCAGCCTAACCGGACACAAGGTATGCCTAGGAAGAAGATGGAAGTTGCTGGCCTCCTCCATAGAAAAACTACCATGGGCCAATGTGATTTGTAAAGAAAAACTGTACCATTCTGTGGTATCAGGTAAGAGATTAAAGGGGTAAACAGGCCCGGATTTGTGGAAAGGCAACCTAGGTCTGGGCCTAGGGTGACAGGATTTTAGGGGGACGGCATGCTGTCCAACCACACCCACATTGGTCCAGATGATGAAAATTTGCACGAAAAAAGGGGAGTGGATAGGGGCGACAAACGACAGTGGGCCTAGAGGCGCCCACTATGTAAATCCGGCCCTGGGGGTGAATAAAGCTTTGGCAAACCTCAATGACTTTAGCTTTTCTTCTCCTTTAATTCTACAGAGGAATTAGTATACCTTAGGTAAATATTTATCGATGTCGAAAATTCATGCAGAAGTAGCATTTACTTTAGCTACAGATTTGGATTCTGTACACAGCATATTGGCATATAAACAGCAATATAGAAATGTTCAAGTAACATATTGTGAAGCTACTGGCTAAAAGTCTGCTTGACTAGTGCAGCCCTATGATCAATTGGCTTTGTAGCTGCTGGTGCACTATAACAAAGAACATATATTGTCTGAAGTTTCCCTTCAAAGACAACATCTTGAGTGTCCTTTTTTTCAGTGGAAAAAGTCAGGCAAACCATCTACAGCAGATAGAAAGAAATTTGAGTTGCGTTTATGTCATTATCAATTCTGGCCCAAAATAAAATTCTTTAAATGATTTCTAAACCTCAAGTAGACTGTACTAATTTTACCAGGAAATCAGAAGGTAAAACCTACAATAGTACTTGTAGACGATAACACACTTCAAATATTTCTATCACATTGATAACTTTTATTATTATGAACAAAATGATAAGGCAGAGTAGACCTTTGCACTTTGGATTCAGAGACTTTGATCTAGCACAAGCCAAGTGCTTTCAGAACGATCTGCAAAAAGAGACTGCAGAAAATTAGCAATAGATTATACTTGAACAAGATGCTCATAATCAGACTAAGGGTGATCAAACACTTCTGCTAAATGGAACTCTTCATTACAAACCTTTATAATGCAGTTTGTCAGTTTGCTAAAAAGAGAACACTACATACTGTTATCAGAAAGTTGCAATCATGCTATTTCTCAATACCAAAGTTTTATTATTAAACTTGGTTTCTCTTGCTCTGAAATGTAATGTATTTCATTTATATATGTTTCTTTTTTTTATTCTTTATGAAAACCAATAATTTAATTATATTTTAAACCCAGTATTGTGCTGTCAAGGATTAGGTAGGGGGCGCTGTAGAGGTTGATGAGGAAGATGAGTCCTTTAGGCAAGAGCTGGCTGAACCCACAGGACACAGACAGGAAAGGGGCAGGAACAGGTTGACAAGGGCGATGAGTCAGACTGGAACAAGTGCAGGGCAGAACAGGACGATCAGGGTGAAGATCAGGACTGGACTAGACAGGATGAAGAGGACTAAGAGTCAGGACAGGAACAGACTGGATGGAGCAGGAGTCACTCTTGCATATATAAAAATATGTAGCTCATAAAATCACAGATATAAAAAGATTCGGACAGCCATGAATAAAATTTAACAATATTTTGTTACATTATACAGTATTCATATAATATTGCTTACATCTGTTTAAACATTTTTAGATGTACCTAATGTGTAACATCCAATGAGTCATTATAAGTGCTTAATTATATTATATATAAGTTCTGAGGGTGATTGCACGCATGGTATCTGCACATGATAACCTTTCTCCTAATGTGCCATTTAGAAATGACTTATTATTGTTAAAGTATGAAGCTGTATATCCATTTTTACCTGTAATGGTGTAAGTAACAGCCATCAGTTAAGATGCTTGTGAAAACTTTTTACGGGGTTGACAGTTTATCTTCACAAACGATCTATACTGCACAGTCTTTAAATGTTGTAAACCACTACTGAGATTTATTGAAGGCATCTGTGCTTTGCTAATGTTGGCCGATTAGGAGTCAATATACAGCTTTTGACATAGCCCTGATGTGTTGCCATAGTATCAAGAATTCATTGGCTGGTATTTTTAAGAAGTTTTCTCCCGGAAAGCTCAGCATATTCCAAATGTGACAGCATAGAGATGAACAGCGTTACGGTTATATTTCTTGGCTGAGGTTTAGTAAGAACTGTAGACATTTATGTAAAATAAGCTATTACATCAATCTTTCTACCTTACCTTATAGCATCAAAGTAAATATATGTTTCCTTTTGCAAACACCTGAGAAAACAACATCTGTATGCATAAGCCTACACTTTTATTTGCTGTTCATTGCACTATGATTCCAATGTGCTTGTCACAGGACCCATAACCAGCCAGCTTACTGCCTTTTTATTCAGCCCTAACAAATCCTTTCTTCTGTAACACTGCAATTTCATTTTGTCCTGAAGTCAGCCTCATATGAGATTTATTGTATTAATCTTCTTTGCTAGTTTAATTTCATATATCTTTCAAATGTGCTTGTTTTTAAGCCTTTTTTCTTTTGTTAAAAAACGCAAGTCTCATCTGTTGTTCAAATGAATTTTGTACGGCAACATAAATCTGCAGCTTTAAAGTAAAATTTATAAGGAAAACTAGCCCTTTAGTCCATCTTCATTTTTTAAATTAATCCATTCCATAAACGTTTCAGGTGTCCCCTGTACTGTATATAATATTAGAACGCAAGGGATCATTACTCAAGAGCAAAACCCATCCCGTTCCAAATGTCCAGCCAGTCTGACAGCAGTTTGACATGTGTAATCATGACTCCAATCATATAGTCAACAAATTGTATGAAGGAGCTTTATTTAAAAAAATGTTTCATACAACTGAAACCCCTATTTGGCTGAATGAGGCAATTGCTAACTAGTGTGATAGAACATGGGCTACACACGACCCTCTTTCACTTGGAAGAGCTTTCGCTAAATAGAAAGAACACGTGCTGATGTTGTTGTACTACAACTCACTACTGCCAAAGTTGTAAAAGAATAGATTTGGACACCAGGGGTTCTTTGCAAAACAGTAGAAAAGGCTTTATTCAGGCTTAAAGAACCACAGGGTTATCATACTCACACATGAGGTAGTCAAAGTACAATCTCCAAGTACATTCACAGGTGTAGCAGACACAACATTTAAAGACACCACACTAGGAATAGCCAAGGGAGTTGAGAGGATCACCTTCCAGGGTTTCAATACCTCATGTGGTCCGGATTCCCTACAGCAGATGTGGTACAGGGATATAACATAGCCTGATTCTCTTGTCAGTAATGTGGTCCCTTCACTACAGGCAAAGCAGAGCCTGGTGGAGAGCTACTCCCTTCTATCCTATGGAGCTTGAACTGTTCTTTCTATCTAAGCCTCACTGTCTTACTCTCTCTATAGAGTGTTTTTACAGGAGCTACACTACACACTGACTTCACCTTGTTTATGGAGTCCCTGTACCCTGACTTCACTAAAGAGGTTGTCCCTTTAGGGCCTAATACTTCTGGGGCCTTGTTGACTCCAGGATCAATAGACAGCTCCACCAAGTTCAACTGCTGCAGGCCAAAGAGGAAGGATCTCCCCCTGCAAGGCACTTTGTTACAATGATGTGGGCAATTGTCATCAACCTAGGGCCAAGGGTATGCAAATGTAGGGACCTGTAAGGGTTAATTCGCCTACGATCTGAAACCACATGTTGGGAAATCCCCTGAACGTGAGCTACAGGGTCTACCTACAGCTTTGGGAGGGGCCGGAGACTTGTCCTTGTGCAACATGTCTGGCAGATAGCAGAGGGTGTCACAAGGTGTCGCTGCTGCACCACCATATATAGGAGATGCCATGTGCTCACAGCCATTCCTGCTTTCACTTTCCTGGAGAGAGGGTGGACAGAGATTTGCTGATTTTACTTCTATGAGGACAGGGTGGAATACGAATCTGGCTGCAAAGATGTAGGGGCAGAAGCCCTACAGGCTGGGGTGCAGCAGCCTCAAGCCTGGGAGCTAGACCAGGAGGGTCTGAAACTCCTAAATCCAAAAACTGGACTTTGTGTGCTTGCACTATTGAGCTATAGTGTGTGCTCGGCTAGGAGAGCTTAGAGCCTTTAAGGATGCCATCACGTGGATGCCTGTTTCAGCTCTATGTGAGCCCCTGGATGATTCTGCCCGGGGAGGGTGGAGAAAAGGATCCAGTGTGGCTCCTATTGTGATACAGGCTTTTTGTGTGCCTGCCACGTGGGAGCAAGTACCTTGTCCATCGGGAAAGTGTGCTCTTTTGGGAAAAGGGACTGAGACTCTTTGTCTGCAAAGGAGTAGTGTGGGACATTGCCTGGCAGGGAGGTGCCAGGACTGGACTGTCACATGTTGCGAATATGCATATTTGTCCTATGACTATTTACTTTGCCTTTAATCTGCATTTTCTTTATTATAAAATTGCTGTTATTATACAACAAAGTGTGTGTTAAATGTTTTTCCTAATGGGGCCACACGCAAGTGTATTCCCGGATGCCATTAGGTGGAGGCACTGAAAAGAGAGGAACTTCCCAGCACTCTTTCACCTTGCAAAGGGGATTCAGGACCTGAATTGGTAAGACGGTGCAACCTTGGCACCAGGGGGGTCGCCAAGTGGGTGTTACACAAATAAGGTTACATGGGTTTTAACCCAGCAACAGGAAACTAAGGCACTGTTAGGGAATGAAGCCATAAGGGCCATTACACTTTTGGGTCCCTACAGAACATACACCCACAGTAACTATACATTGTCCACATGGGGTTGAAGCTAATTTAAAATGCAAACCATATTTTTATTAACAGGCTTGTGGCTCCATGACTCACCCACAGGAATGATTTAAAAAAATATTTCATGAATAAATTGTTGCAGGCCAGTAATTCATAAATGATTGTCCTTTCATTAGAGCAAAAGTGCAGATGCACACTACTGCACAGAAATGTTCAGGATCTAGGAATCTTTTTATTACTTATATGAACAATAATTCAAAATGATGTCCCACTGTGACATTTTTAAGCATTCAGAGGGATTAATGTGCAAGGAGTTTGTATATTCTCACTGTCACTGCCTGGGTAACCTCTGAGTACTCCAGTTTCTCCCCACACGAAGAACATACAGGCAGGTTGATTACCTTCTGATGAAATTGACACTGTTGTGTGTATGTGTTATATGAATGTGATAAGGAACTGACTGTAAGCTCCACTTGGGCAGAGACCAATTTCAGTGATGAATAATGTCTTTAAAGCGCTGCATTAATGTCTTGGAACTATATAATGAATAATGATAATAATAACTCTTCCTTTCATTCTTGCAGAACCTGGCTGTCTCTTGTAACTGGCTAAGCCTTTTGCTAATGACATATTTAACACCAGTGCCAAATCGCAAGCATTTTTTGATAACGTACCTGCACATTTTTGAAAATGTACAGCAGTTCTGCAGCTTTGATCATTGTGTTTTATTTAATAAATTAGATACATTTTTTTATCTAACCTCCAGAGCACTTTCAGCCTTAATTTCTCCTTATGTTTTTAGATCTTAAATTATTAGCTCCAAATAGAAGTATTTTCTGATTGCCCCCTATTTCTGTTATATTACCTTGCACCTACAGGCATCATCACCTGTCTTGAGATACAAACTAATGTTTAAATTTACCTTTACCCTTGTAGATTGTCAGCTCTTTGGAGTAGGTGCCCCAGTAACAATTCTGTATCCTTTTATCAGTCTATCAAGCTGTACAACTGTGCAAAAGAGTACACAAGAGATTTTAATATACAATTATATTAATATAGGCAATAGTTTACCCCCCATGCTCAATTAAAGTTTAATGTCTACATTAGGCTTGTGCCAAACATAACGAAGGTCTGTGGTCTGAAGTTTGCCAGGAAGAGGCGGCCTAGCCTTGAGCGGTATCCATAACAGTTCTGCCATTCTATAGAATAAGATACCTCGATATCTACCCATTTTTTATGACCTAAAGCACTGTGTAATTTAATTACGTTTTCAAGAAGAGACGCCTTGTGGTATAAAGAGATATTGGGGATTCCCAAGCCTCCTGAGAATGTGGGGAGTTGAAGCGTTCGTAAAGCAATTCTGGGCTTCTTGCCATCCCAGATGAAGTTCCGAATTGTTTTCTGGAGATCTGCAATAAAAGTCTGGGGTACCTGTACTTGTAAGGTCCTAAATAAGTAGAGAATGCACAGTAGTATAGTCATTTTAGAGGTAACAACTCTACCCAACCATGAAATTTCCAATTTTTGCCATTTATTGCAGTCTGCCTTGATTGATTGTAGTAAAGGTAAGTAGTTTATTTTAAATACTTGGCTCAGGGTTTTAGGGATCTTAACACCTAGGTAGGTAAAATATGTGGTTTTCCAGTCAAACCCATATTGTAGTTTTACTTGAGTTATATCCGATTGGGGCAGACCTATGGAGAGGGCTTGCGTTTTATCCTGATTGATCTTATAATGAGAAATGTGTTGGAAAATCTGAAGCTCATTCATGAGATAGGGCAACGACAATTTTGGGTTAGTGATGGTCATGACAATATCGTCAGCGAATAATCCTATCTTGTGGTGAGCGGCTGCAACCTTAAATCCCTCTATTCCCGGGTGCAGTCGTATTTTTGCTGCTAAAGGCTCTACCATTAAGGCAAATATAAGGGGCGACAGGGGGCACCCCTGTCTCATGCCGTTGGTTATGTGGAAGGCATCCAACAGAGCACCGGGAATTCTTAGTTTAGCAGACAGCTAAACTAGTATAAAGTATAAAGAAGCAGTATGGCTTTTAAGAAGTTAACCAAGAGTCCAGTTTTTTCTAGGACCATATGCATGTAAGACCAGTTTACCCTGTCAAATGCCTTCTCCGCATCCAACGACAGGGCCAGGAATGGAGTGGACTCTCTTTCAGCAATGTGAATTAAGTTTAGTAGTTTCCTGGTGTTATCGGGGGCTTGTCTACCAAGTATAAATCCCACTTGATCATTGTCAATTAAGGTTGGGAGTAGTGGGGCAAATCTTGATGCTAAAATTTTGGCGTAAATCTTAATGTCTGTATTTAGGAGTGCAATTGGTCTGTAATTAGTGCATTTATCCAGGGCTTTACCCAGTTTCGGGATGGTGACTATATAAGCAGCAAGAGATTCCGGGCTAATGGTGTTGGTTTCAACCCAGTAGTTAAAAAGTTTAGTGAGTTTAGGTACCAAAATATGCGCGAATGTTTTATAATAATCATTTGAGTATCCATCTGGACCTGGGGACCTGCCATTTTTTAGGGTTTTAATCGTTGCCGAGACTTCCTCCTCTGTAAAGGGATCATTAAGGATCTCTATCTGTTGTCTGGTTAGTGAGGGCAGTTGGACCCAGCGGCGATTCTGACTAAGGAGCCGCCTGAGGCGGCTCCTGCAATGCCGCCCCCCCTCACCAACTTACGCGTCGGGAGGGGAAGCAGAAACACTATTGCGGAGAGCGCAATTGCGCTCTCTCGCAATAGTACAGCCGAATTTCCGGTTCAAAATCCGGAAATTCGGCTCTTAAAGGTGCAGGAGCGGCTTTTTGCCGCCCCTGGAATCCTTTCAGGCGCTGCCGCCTGAGGCGAGCGGCTCAGCTCGCCTCATTGGCGGCGCGCCCCTGGTTGGACCGAATCCAAGAAGGAGGCAATCTCTTGTTGTGTGGGGATGTGTTCTTGGGAAATTCGGGTCAGATTATAGAGCCCTTTATAATATTCTACAAAGGATTCTGCTATTTCTTTCGGGCTAGTAAGAAGTGCACCTTTATGAGTGATAGATTTAATTCGGGTTTGAGCTTGCATACTTTTGAGTCTATGTGTCAGTAATTTATTCGCCCTGTTGCCCTTGGTGTAATATTTTCGTTTGAGTAGTTTAAGTCTATATTCCGTTCGAGCTAGCTGTACTTTGTGGAGTTGTATCCTGATAACATCTGCCTGTTTTTGCATATTTTTTTGCCTATTGGGGGAGGAAGCAGAGAGTTGGGAGTTTTCAATTTGTTTTAATTGATTTTCTAGCATTTCCTGTTGAGCTTCTCTAGACCGTTTCACTTGTTTGCTGAGATTAATTAATTCACCTCTGAGTACTGCTTTGTGAGCCAGCCACACTGCTTGTGGAGTTAGTTCTGGGGCTTCATTAATTCTAAAGTAGTCAATCAGATGATCTGTTATCTTTTGTCTGTGATCTAGGTTGGCCAACAGAGAGTCATTGATTCTCCAGACTCCGGATCGAACCTGATCTTGGTGTGCCTTAAAGTCTGCAATGACAGGCACGTGGTGTGACCATGAGCGAGTCGTAATGAATGCATTCATTAATGCGTTAGTGGTTTGGGAATCGGCTAAAATCAGGTCAATCCGAGAGTAGGAGTCATGCCTCGGAGAATAATACGTATATTCCCTAGCATTATGATTGTATGCCATCCAGACATCAAACAGGGCATTTTCCGAGATATATTCCTCCATTTTACGAGCTGTATGTAAGGTAAGTGGAGGGGAGGATTTCCCCAATGGTCTTTGGGTATCAAGTGATTGGTTTAAGGCCATGTTGAAATCCCCTGCTACCACAAGGCGTCCCCTCTTCATGTCATTAACCATATTCACCATTTTATACACAAACTTGTCCTGATGTTCATTAGGAGCATATAGGTTTAGCAAGGTGTACATATGACCATTGAGCGAGCAGATCACCACCTGATATCTGCCACTAGAGTCTGATAGATGTTTATGCACATCTAACGTGACATGTTTGGAAAAAAACATAGAAACTCCTTTAGATTTAGTATTGGCACAAGAATTTAGGGGGATTGCGTTAAGAAAAGTGGGTTTCTTGAATGAACAATATATCATCTTGTAATCTGCTCACCTCTTTCAGCATTAAATTACGTTTCTGGGGGGTATTAAGACCCCTTACATGATGTGTAAGAAAACGTACCATTATCATATATAGGAAAACAAGCAGTATTATTCACCCAGAATAAGACCACAGTATAGGGGAAAGGCAGAGTTGGTGCAAAAGATATGAATACCCAAGCCCTGGTTGCAGTGTCACATCGAGGATATAGAGTATAACAGTATAGTAAAAACATAACCAAAAAATAACCTGAAATAGTAAATTGTTGTTCCTCAACTGGAGGAATAGTGTCCAGTAACGGCAGCGGTCGCAGTGTTGTCATCGCTGCTGAGGGTCCTGTATAACAACAGGGATAGTGGGGGGGAGAGGAGTGCAGGTGGTGGTGTTCCTCCCCAGCCCAGACTCGGGGTCAATTATGTCCCGTAGGCTTCTCAGCAATCAAAAAAGGAGTGAAAAGATAGGGAACATCAGGGTCTAAGCAGCATCCCAATCTGTGTCTAGGCGCGTCTGAGGAGAAGGGGGTCTGGCTTGATGGGGAGCTTCAGACTTGTCTCCTACGGCTGACTCTCTGTGGGTCCATTTGTACGTAGTTTTCTTAGCCTCATCAGGTGAAGCAAATGTATAGGAGACTCCATTCCGTAGCACAATAAGTTTCGTAGGGTAGGCCCATCTATAGGGAATCTTATGTTCCCTTAATGATCTTGTGGTTTCAAGGAAAGTTCTCCGTTTAGCGAGGGTAGCCATAGAAAGATCTGTAAATAGTTCCAGGGTTTTATACTTATCTGGCCAAGTGTCCCGTTTCCTGGCCAACATCAGGACTCGTTCTTTCGTTTTAAAGAAATGCAGCTTAGTAAGGATGTCTCTGGGCGCTGCTTCAGGCGCCGTCCTGGGCTTGGGGACCCAATGAATGCGGTCAACGGTCAGGTCAATCACCGGTAATAGAGCCTGGAGGAGATCCATAAAGTAGGCCTCAAGCGACTCCGGTTTAACATCCTCCGGGATGCCTCTTATGCGGATGTTACAGCGCCGGGACCTATCTTCAAGGTCTGCTACCTTATCGGTAAGGCGCGCCACTTCTTTCTCCATAATTTGTTGCGTGTCAGCAACTGCATTGTGTGCTGTTGTGAACTCCGCCATTTTGCGTTCCAAGTAGTCAGTGCGTTCCGCGAGGTTTCTTACCTCACGCTTAATTTCAGCGGAAAACAGCTTAAAGTCATGCTGGAGTGTCGTTCTAAGCTCCGTAAGCATACTCTTAATCTCAGCCGCTGTGACCGGGGAATCTGTCGGCCCTGAGTCCGCATGCACATCTGCGTGGTGGGCCAAGATGGCGCCGGACTGCCTGGTGTTACGTTCTGCAAAGAACTGCGACACCTTTTTGGAGTCCTTTTTCGCCGGGTTTTTGGGACCCATCTGTCTCTCGGGAGAATAGGCTGTAGTAAACGTGCTGAGTTGCGTCGGGGTTTGCTCGATTTGTGCACCTTTGTGGGCTAGGGAATGGAGAGCTCCGGAGCAAACTACCGCTCACATGGAAGGTTAGGCTCCGCCCCCATAGTATACATTATTGACGACAAAATTAGGGGATTTTAATTTATCCTATATGTCTCCTTTAAACCCAGAAAAAAATTGACTCTTTTAAAATGTTGCTTAACAAATATACTTTCCATTGTAAACAAGTAAATATGTAGCAAAACAAAACCATTATGGTTTCACAGAATGGTTATTAGCATTGGCATTGGGTAAAAGGTGCACTGAAGGCATTCTAGTTAGCTGGGTCAGCTAAATCTTTCTGTATTTACAAGGAGACCAACAAACATGCAAGAAAAAGCATTTTAGACACCTTGAAATAGTGAATGAAAAGAGCATGGCAGAAAAGTGTAAAATTAAAAAAAGAGAAGTCGGGACCTTTTTTTTTATCAGAAGGAGGTAAATGGGTTGGTGAAAGCAGGGAAAAGGCAATTATATTAAATACTTTTTATCTGTTTACACGCAAAAAAACCAATACAATAAAGGTTTCATTTTTAATAAACCCAATTCAGTCAAATTATTTATGGCTGATTGACTTTTTATTTGAACAAAATAACTCATTTCCTCAAGGAATTACTTTCCCTTCAGATTCCCTGTTTGTCTATGGCTCTGATACAGACTCATCCTGACATTGGTTTCATCGATCGTTTTCATGGTCACTTTTCTAGATATGCTAGTATATATTGTTGAGGGTCATTTTGAAATGTATATACAACATATCCAAGCACAATTACAATAATTATTAAATTATTTTAATCTCTTTCTATGAAGACGCTAGATTTTACAAGTTCCTTTTTTTCTTTGCTTGCTGTTTCAGCAAGTTAATGTAATATTGCATCCTGTGAGAACGCATGCGTGCGTCCTGTCCGGCGCAGGCGCGGGCGCGCTAATGCGCGTCAAGCGTCTGACGCGGGAGCTGGCGACGGTCGCGGGCGCGGAGGCGCCGGCGACGGTCGCGGGCGCAAGGACGTAGGCGGAAATGCCTATGATGGACGTGCTGGCGTCAGTTCCGCGACGTCAGCGCAGTGACGCCCGTTTTGGCGCCAAATTATCTGTATTTAAACCTAAACCACTCTGTAATGCATTGCCTGGTTATTAGGTTGTTTGAACTCAAACCCTAGCATTCTGAACTGTTTGGATTCCTGATTATTGACCCTTGCCTGAACTCGGATTTGATTACTGCCGCCTGTCTCGACCTTCTTGCCTGTTTCATTGTTTACGATTCTTGCTGCCTGCCTTCTGACCCCGGATCTCCTGACTACGACTTCGCCTAATCCCTTGTACCTCGCTATCGTCTCACTGGCTACTCTCCACAACCCTGCTCCTTGTTCCACTCCAAGCGGGTAGCGGTTGTGTGAGGCGCTTGTGGGTTCATTATCTTCTGCTCCAGCTCCTTCTACGACTGGATTATACTGGTGAGTCTGACAGTATAACCAGGCCTAATGGATCCAGCTGAAGGGGCGTCCCCGTTTGCCGTCCTGACTCAACAGCTGTCGTCCCTCACGCAAGCTGTCCGGGAGCTGCAAAGTGGCTATACTCAGCTACAGGAGCACATTAGGACCCATCCACCAGCCGTCCTTCCTCCCACGGCCGCCGCAACTCCGCCTGCTCCAGCGGAAGTTCAGGTGATTACTTCTGAAATTTCGGAACCTAAGGTGGCTTTCCCGGAGAAGTTTGCTGGTGACCGGAAGTTGTTTCGGAACTTTAGGAGCAACTGCAAACTACTGTTTTCGCTCAAGCCTCACACCTAATGAGCAGTCCCGGGTTGGGGTGATTATCTCATTTCTTACGGGGGAGCCACAGACGTGGGCCTTTCGTCTTATGGATTGCCACAGTCCTGTGTTGGCCTCAGTAGACTCCTTTTTCGATGCCATGGCAGTTCTTTTCGATGATCCTCACAGGGCAACTACCGCCGAAGCCTCCCTGCGTGCCCTGAAGCAAGGTGGCCGTCCAGCGGAAGACTATACCCTGGAATTTCGGCAATGGGCTGGTGACACGGAATGGAACCCGGCGGTGCTTAAAAACCAGTACCGCTTCGGACTTTCTCCTGAATTAAAGAATGAATTAGCCCGTACTGGCATCCCTGACAGTTTGGAAGATCTCATCTCTCTTTCCATCCAACTGGATCGGAGGCTCAGAGAACGTAGAGAGGAAGAACTGGCTGAGAAAGCAGGCCTTCTTCCTCAGTCCTGGATGCTACCAACCGCTCCACCTCCTGTTCGAATGCCTTCTACTTTTCCTTCAGCTGTCTCTCCGCCTGTTTTCAGCGCAGCCCCAGAGCCTATGCAGATTGGAGCCATTAGATCGGCATTAACTCCAGAGGAACGGATCAGACATCGCAGACTCAACCTCTGCCTTTACTGTGGACAAGCTGGTCATTTGCTTCGAGGTTGTCCGATCCGTCCCACGGGTAAGAGGATGTTTGAAAGAGACTTTTCCAGTTGCCATGTTCCCGTGCCTCTCGTGACTGTCTCTTTATCTTTGCAGTGGGGAGACAAGCGGGTAGAGCTTCAAGCAATCCTTGATTCTGGGGCCAGCGGGTGTTTTTTGGATAATAAGGTGGCACTACAGTTCCAGATACCACTCCAGTCTAAGAAGAACCCCATAGCTCTCCGTGTGGCAGATGGGTCTCTGATTACCTCAGGCCCTGTGGTGCAAGAGACTGTCTCACTTTTTGTTGTGTTAAATAAAGGGCATGCTGAAGTCATGAACTTCGATGTGGTTTCTTCTCCTTTATTTCCTGTCATCTTGGGTTTACCCTGGTTGCAGAAACACAACCCATCCATCAACTGGTCTACCGGCGAAGTGAACTTTCTTTCAAACTTTTGTTCCTCTCAATGTATTTTTTCTTCAAGTAGAGTTTGTTCGTTATCCCCTGCCTCTGAAATTCATAATTTTCTTCCTCAAGCGTACTGGGAATTTACGGACATTTTTAATAAAAAAGGAGCAGACAAGTTACCTCCTCATCGCATTTATGACTGCCCTATTAATCTTCTTCCTGGGGCTCAAATTCCTTTTGGGCGAGTTTATCCTTTATCCGAATCCGAACTATCAGAACTTCGTTCTTATTTGGATGAGAATCTGGCCAAAGGATTCATTAGACAATCCTCTTCTCCAGCTGGAGCCGGGATCTTCTTTGTTGAAAAGAAGGATTATTCGTTAAGGCCGTGCATTGATTACCGGGATCTGAACAAGATTACTGTCAAAAATCGTTATCCACTTCCTCTTATTCCTGAACTTTTTCAACGCCTGGCAGAAGCTAAGATCTTTTCTAAACTGGATCTCCGCGGTGCATATAATCTCGTCAGAATAAGAGAAGGCGATGAATGGAAGATGGCTTTTCGTACTCGTTATGGGCATTTTGAATACCTAGTCATGCCCTTTGGTCTTTGCAACGCTCCTGCAACGTTCCAACATTTTGTCAATGATGTATTCAGAGACTTCCTTGATATTTTTGTCATCATCTATTTGGATGATATCCTTGTTTTTTCCAATTCCTTGGAAGAACACAGAGTTCATTTAAAGAAAGTTTTGGCTCGACTACGCATTCATCAGCTTTATGCTAAAATCGAGAAATGTGTTTTTGAACAAACATCTGTGGACTTCTTGGGTTTTTTCGTTTCTCCTCAGGGAATTGAGATGGATTCCAGGAAAATTTCTGCAATTCTTGATTGGCCAATTCCATCTTCCAGAAAAGCGGTTCAACGTTTAATTGGTTTTGCAAATTTTTATAGAAAATTTATAAAGAATTTTTCCCAAGTCATCCTTCCAATTACCGAGTTGACTCGTAATAATCTGAAGTTTTGTTGGTCACCACAGGCTCAGGCGGCTTTTGAGAAGTTGAAGGCTCTTTTCACTTCAGGCCCAATTCTTCATCATCCAGACGTTTCCCTCCCTTTCATCTTGGAAGTTGACGCTTCAGAACTTGCGGTGGGAGCGGTGTTGTCGCAAAGAACTGGAATTCAGGAGGATCTTCATCCTGTCGCTTTTTTCTCTCGTAAGTTGGCCAAGAGCGAGTGTAATTATGATGTTGCCGACCGCGAATTACTTGCTATTAAGTTAGCACTTGAAGAGTGGAGGTATCTCCTTGAAGGATCTAAACATCCGATTCTCATCTTTACGGATCATAAGAATCTGGAGTATCTACGTTCAGCCAAGAGGTTGAGACCTAGACAAGCGAGGTGGGTTTTATTCTTCATGAGATTCAATTTCCATCTCACATATCGACCTGGGTCTAAAAATGTTAAAGCAGACGCCTTATCCCGAATGTTTTCCTCTGAAGACGAGATTCCTTTGGCCCCTGAAACAATTTTAAACTCTAATAATTTTCTCCTGCTACAGTCTACTCTGGTAAATGGAATTAAAAACGCTTCCATGAATATTTTGGAACCATCATTAATCTCCAAGGAGGGTCTTCTTCTTCATCAAGGTAAAATTTTTGTTCCTGAACAAATGCGCTTAGAGGTCCTTAAGAATGTACATGATTCCAAACTGGTGGGTCATCCAGGTATCAAGAAGACCACTATCTTGGCAAAGAGATTATTTTGGTGGCCTGGGATAGCTAAAGACTGTTTTAAATTTGTTGCTTCCTGTGAAGTTTGTTCTAGATCCAAAGACTCTCACTCTCGGCCCTTTGGTCTTCTGCAACCTCTGCCAGTGACTTCTCGTCCATGGGGATCAGTTTCTTTGGACTTTATTTCTGATCTACCATTGTCCTGTGATTGTTCTACCATTGTTGTCTTTGTGGATCGTTTAACCAAGATGGCTCATTTTAAGTCATTACCTAGACTTCCTTCTGCCTCTGAGACTGCTGATACCTTCATTAAGGAAGTAGTCTTCATGGTCTTCCGGATGAGGTGGTGTCGGATCGGGGACCACAATTTACATCTCAGTTTTGGAAATCATTGTGTGGGGCACTTAAAATTTCGGTGTCTCTTTCCTCTGCTTTCCACCCTCAGTCCAATGGCCAGACCGAACGGACTAACCAGACTCTCGAACAATATCTGAGATGCTATTCTTCATACCTCCAAGATGACTGGGTGAATCTTCTTCCGCTAGCAGAATTTGCCTATAATAATGCCCACCATTCATCAATCAGTCCCCTTTCTTCGCAAATTACGGTCTTCATCCAGTAACGTTCCCCTCTGCCATTGTCTCTGACATCTTAGTTCCTGCTGTCAAGGATCGATTAACCTTCTTATCCAACAACTTTCAAAAACTTCAGGAAAACATGAAGAAGGCTCAACAAAACTTCAAGGTCTATGCTGATCAAAAACGGAGAGGTGACCCTGAGTTCAAGGTGGGTGACTGTGTCTGGTTGTCAACTGTTAACCTTAAACTTTCTTGTCCCAGTAGGAAGTTGGGTCAACGTTTCCTGGGTCCCTTTCCAATTATTCGTCAAGTAAATCCTGTGGCTTTCCAGCTTAAGCTGCCAGCGTCTTGGCACATCCATCCAGTGTTCCATTCTGCTCTTCTGAACCCAGCTTCGACGTTCCAATTTCCTGGGCGTTCGGCTCCTCCTCCGCTACCTGTGGTGGTCGACGGTCAAGAAGAGTTTGAGGTTGAGGAGATCCTGGATTCCAAGTTAAAAGGCAAGCGGCTCCTGTATCTGGTAAGATGGAAGGGTTATGGTCCGGAAGAAAATTCCTGGGAACCAGCATCTAACATCCACGCTCCAGAGTTACTGAGGAAATTCCATGGAACTTATCCTGGTAAGCCTTCTGATGGTCGCGTCCTGAGGCCGCTCCTTGATGGGGGCAATGTGAGAACGCATGCGTGCGTCCTGTCCGGCGCAGGCGCGGGCGCGCTAATGCGCGTCAAGCGTCTGACGCGGGAGCTGGCGACGGTCGCGGGCGCGGAGGCGCCGGCGACGGTCGCGGGCGCAAGGACGTAGGCGGAAATGCCTATGATGGACGTGCTGGCGTCAGTTCCGCGACGTCAGCGCAGTGACGCCCGTTTTGGCGCCAAATTATCTGTATTTAAACCTAAACCACTCTGTAATGCATTGCCTGGTTATTAGGTTGTTTGAACTGAAACCCTAGCATTCTGAACTGTTTGGATTCCTGATTATTGACCCTTGCCTGAACTCGGATTTGATTACTGCCGCCTGTCTCGACCTTCTTGCCTGTTTCATCGTTTACGATTCTTGCTGCCTGCCTTCTGACCCCGGATCTCCTGACTACGACTTCGCCTAATCCCTTGTACTGTACCTCGCTATCGTCTCACTGGCTACTCTCCACAACCCTGCTCCTTGTTCCACTCCAAGCGGGTAGCGGTTGTGTGAGGCGCTTGTGGGTTCATTATCTTCTGCTCCAGCTCCTTCTATGACTGGATTATACTGGTGAGTCTGACAGCATCCCTTCCTATGCATGGCTTCAACTACTATATTTCTTAGCTTGTCAGTAATCTTTGGAAAGCACTGCTCTGAACATTTTTTTCACCAAGCTTTTGGAGACCATAGATGGCAGGAATTCAAGAAGGCAATCCCCCCGTCCTTTGGGACAATGAACATTCTTCTAATTCAGAGCTGGCACAGAATTTCTCCAAAGACTTACAGCAGAATGATCTGGGAATACTAAGTGGATAAAGATAAAAATACAAACTGAAAAGTGGATAATGATAATAGGGTGATCCCATATTTAGTGAGGGTCACAAGACACAGCTAAAATGATGTTAGCATAATGTACTTGTAAGCTCTATTTTTCTTGTATGTATTTGCCTTGAATATCCAGCTTAGGGGTGGAGGCATTAATACCACTGGCATATGTGAATATATTAAATATAACTTCTGAGAATTCAGCTGACTGGGCAATGCAGATTAATGATATGGGCAGTAGAGTATAGGGGCAGCAAGTTCTGTGACACCAGTTCTGAAATTAACATATTTAGTAATATATACAGTATCAGATAGGCCTTTTAAAGTGATGCAAATTCCCACAGTCTAAAGCCTACAGATTGTGTAACCCTGCCCACTTAAGCCATCATGCCAAGACTGAGACAACTATTCCAAAAAAGCATAAACTTGGACAACTCAGACTACCATTTCTTGTTCAGTCTCTTTATTAATATACTGTATTTATTCACAACATCCAGATATTATTGACTTTATGACCACTCTTATCTTTACATTATGGGGTTTATTAACTAAAACTCGAATTAATCAAATTTTTTTATGAAAACAAAGCTGACCAAACTCCCTTCCACAAACTAAACTCATTTATCAATAATTTTATAATCAATAACAAAAAAATTGGAATGACCAAACATTGCGACAAAATTGAGCATCAATTCATATTTTACGATTGTTGTTCTAAAAACACAATTTTATCGAATTTTTGCTGTGAAAACACGACTTTTTCAGATTATTGGACAAAAACCCTAACTTTTTTGCATCATCCAGCGCAGCTCACAATGCCAAAAAATAACTTCAGGGACATCTGCTATTAATTTCTACATGACCTCGACAAGTTTGAGATGACGCATTTTCGGATTAAGATTTTTAGCATCTTTGGGGGTATGATAAATCTCTAATAATTTGAGTGTTTTTTTCCCACAAAAAAAAAAAATCGAGTTTCCCCCTTAAAAACATTGACCAGAAAACATCAAGGTTTGACAAATGGGCCCCTTAGTGTTATTTTTCTTTGCCATATGCCCTTACAATACAACATGAAAAAAAACATTATGCACTTCACGTGTACACACCTTAATTGTGTAGTAATAAAAAGGTGGTAGAAATTGAATGTTATATCATTGCTCTGTAAAGTTTTTTGCATAATTGATTCAGTACTTTACTGAAGACCTGTGTATTGACCCAGTCCTGATTTATGCTACCATTCATTTGCATGGATCACATTTATTTAAAGATTCCTGTTCTTTGCTTAAATACCACAATCATCTGCATGCATAGGCAGATTAAGCCTCTAATCAAAACATTCCCAGTAATCATTAAGCATGACATTAAACAGTGTAAGGCTAATTACACTCCCCTGAAGAATTTCTTTGTGAACATATTGTAAAAGACTTTTGAGAAATCTCGCCCAAAATACAAGATGTTGAAAACAATTTGATCAACTAGCACATAGTCATTACTACAGCACCAGACACGACCTCCTAATTAACAGTATCTAGGTAACCTGGCATGCAGTAGGTTAGTGCTATGTCACAAGGGACTGAACAAGGTCATTCACCATGGGTATTTCAATTTTAAAATGCATGGCTAAAGTAAAGTCTGCTTTCCTTTTCTGATTATGCTAGTCTTATAATGTTATACTAACAAAAGTAAAAAAGAAACAAACTGGAGGCATCTACACTGTTTCAGTGCTATTGTTTTAAGCTGCTTTGACAGGTGCCTTTAGGTGTCATTTACAAACAGAAGGGCAGTGTGCAAAAAATACCAAACATTTACACAATCCTTAATTTTTTGCACTTTGCACACTGCCTTCCTGCTCTGAAAAAAATCACAAAGGGCAGGAGGGGTTGCACACAGTTATCACACAGATGCACAAGTTAGGGAGCAGATGCAGGCCACAGTGAGTCTTGAACCTAGTAACTCCCATATGGTAAGAGGTGAAGTAAGTATGGATGAAGTTAGCCTATGCCTGTCTTCTCACAAGTCTAAAGCACATTAAATATGTCCCACAAGTAGCCCCCTTGCATTTACCATTGTTCAAAGTCTTTACACCTATTGTTCCTGTGTTTCCAGAAGAGATACGAGCCTAGGGTACAATGGTTGGGGAGGGGTGATGGGGCTGGCCAGGTTTCCTAGGGTAACAGCCAGCCTGGACTGGCACTTTTAAGCTTTCTTATGATACTGTTCCAAAGAGATGAGTCCTGAACTGCAAACAAATATCACTGTTATTGGTACCATGAGTGCAAATGTGTGAAAAGTAGCATTGCAGGCAATTATGAAAAAAATATTTAATTAATATAACTAACTAGATAAATGGAAGAGTTTGAATTAATGTCAATAAATGAGCAATATGATGTCACTGGTATTTTGAAGGCTATAAACATACACTGAAGGTAAAAAATAATAAAAGGAAGGAAGAGGTATGTCTGAATACTGAGCATGATTTGAAAGAAGAAGAAGTAAAAAGAAGAAATTGTAGAAGGAAAAGATGATAAGAATGAAGCCATAAGGGTAGACGTTTTTACAAATTGTAAAGCAACATGCAATGTAACTGCAGTATGTCATAGACAGTCTTGAGTATGTTAATCTAATGTTGGGGTAATTGCTAGCTTTGGCCAAAGAGTTATATAAAAAATGTAAAGATGTAATTACACGACAGGGGCCTCTAGAAGGAGCTAGTGAGTACAAATAGTGTCATAGAGTTGGGGAAAGTCCCAGGGTGAAAAGATATAAAAAGTGGTGGTCATGGGAAGAAGTGACATGCAGTAAGTCATCTGATCAGTTGAGGCAGTCCAAACAGGAAGAGGTACATTAGGAACAAAATAGCTAGTGAAGGACCTAGCTTGTGTAATAGCACACTATAGTAGTGTGAGGTTAGATAGGATAGTTACTTGGTACAGTAATTGCCTGTGTGTATCCAACCTGACTGTGGAATGATTCTGGATGCTGGATTTATGCTCTGTTGGAAGTGTGTCTGCCTGTGACTGTGTAATGCGTAACAAGAAAAAATAAACCTGGTATGTTTTATTACAACTCCCAGCACCTTGTGTCTTAGTGTGGGCCTTCCCAAAAAAGTACACACTTTCTTAAATTTAAAGGAAAACTATACCCCCCCAAACAATGTAGGTCTCTATGAAAAGATATTGCATAAAACAGCTCATATGTAAAACACTGCTTCATGTAAATCAACCATATTCATAATAATATACTTTTCGAGTAGTATGTGCCATTGGGTAATCATTAATAGAAAATTGCCATTTTAAAAAATAAGGGCCGCCCCCTGGGATCATAAGATTCACTGTGCACACAAACTTACCAACAAACAATACATGTTAGGTCACATGAGCCAATTAACAGACTGAGTTGTGTCTTTTGCTTCAACACTTCTTCCTGTTACAGTTAAAGTTGTAGTATTTCTGGTCAGGTGATCTCTGAGGCAGAATAAAGACATCAAGAAATGGTGGCTCAAGGCAAGAGATGTAAAAGGGAAATATTTACTTAAATATGTATGATGTATGATGTAAACTATCTGTTGATTAAGTGTTCATTTTGGGGGTATACTTTTCCTTTAACCTTAATACATGAGGAAGTCACTAAGGCACCAATAGTGCCACCTCTACAATATGAATTCCTGTATAGATGGGTATGAATTTTTTGAAACATACCAATGTTTATGTAACACTACTAGTATGAAACTGTGTAACAAAGCATATGCGACCTGACTGTTTGACCTTCTCACAAGGATGTTTAACTCTATGCTGAACAAGATCTCTGGGCCCCTAAACTTGGGCAACAACAAATTTTGTATGAATACATATTGCAGCTGCTTATCAGTCCCATGGGGCCCATATAGGGGCAAATTTAGTAAGCGATGAAAACTTGCCATCGACGACTTCATAGACAACTCTAATTCACTAATATGTGAAGTTGCGTCCAGGGTGCCGAACGCTAGCGAAGTTGCGCTAGCGTTAATTCGGCAAGCGGAGCGAAGTTACTCCAATATTGGCTAATTAGCATATGGCGGGAAGTTAAAGTTGAATGGAAGTTTATGTTGCAGCAAATACATTATATTACACAAGTCCGGGGAACCTTAATAAAAGAAAATAGAGTTGTTAAAATGACCTACACATGTGCCCAGTGTATAGTTTATGTGCCATATGTTAGGAAATGTGTGGGGGGGTTACCCCAAAAAATTTGCACGCTCTTTTGCAGCCTATTACCCTGAAAAAATCTTTTCAAAGTCAGACAGCATGTCTTTTTTCCTATGCTCTGAAAGTCCGGCAATTATTCTGAGTGACTTCAATTGTCACATTGATAACCCCTCCCAGTCCTGACCATCATGTTTTCTCCATTTAACCACCTCCTTTGATCTCCAGCAGTGAACAAATACACCTACCTATAAGGATGATTACTGCCTAGATCTGGTCTTTACCAAAAACCTAAAATTTTCTACATTTAACATTGATCCTTTTCCTCTCTCTGATCACCATTTTATCTCGTTTTCTATCTCGCACACTCCCCCCTCTGCTAACCCTCAACCAAAAATTCTGGTTCGTAACACCCGTGCTATTGATGTAACTGCTGTATCTGACTCACTCAGTTCTAACTTCTCCTCCATCACTACTTCCTCTGATCCTGATTCACTGGTAAATACCTACAACTTGGTTTTGTCTGCTGCTATCAATACCCATGCCCCTCTGCAGTCACAACGCAGTCGAGCCCGCAGTCCCTGTCCCTGGACGAATAGCCAGACGCAATTTATGTGGTCCTGTACCTGAGTGGCAGAGTGCATGTGGAAGAAATCCCATACAAAATCTGACTTGCTCCACGTCCTCCATTTCTCATGACCTGCCTTGGTACTGCCCTATCCCAGGCTAAACAACAGCACTTTAATACACTCATAAATGGCAATAAATAAAACCCACAACACTTGTTTTCAATATTCAACTCACTACTTCATCCCTGTACAAATGATACGCTATCACCTGAACATACCCCCAGGACTTTGGTTCTTTGAAAGGAAAGTTGACTCTATACACAAACAATTTTCCCACTCCTCATATATCAATATTTTCATCCCCCCTAAAGCTTATATTTCCACTTTCAACTTTTTTGATCGTATAGCTGAGCCTGAAGGCTCTAAACTTCTCCTATCCTCTCCATCAACAAC
This sequence comes from Xenopus petersii, assembly GCA_038501925.1. NCBI lineage: Eukaryota > Metazoa > Chordata > Amphibia > Anura > Pipidae > Xenopus > Xenopus petersii. The sequence continues at coordinate 58,286,432 of CM076674.1, read as the reverse complement.
TTGCTCACTTGATCCTATCCCATCACCTCTACTAAAACTGTGTGCTCCTATCCTCACTCCAGTACTTACTCATATATTCAATTCCTCACATCTCCTACTTTCCCCTCGTCATTTAAACAGGCTTGTGTCAAGCCCATTCTGAAAAAGGCTACTCTGGACCCATCCTGTTTGTCTAACTACCATCCTGTCTTTCTCTTACAGCTAGCCTCTAAACTTCTGGAACGTCTCGTCTTCTCCCGTATTACTAACTTTCTCTGCACCAATAATCTGCTTGACCCTATACAGCTCCTTGTCCTGATATGATTCTATATATATATATATATATATTATGTGATTTATCTTCCCTGTGTGTGTGTGTGTGTGTGTGTGTGTGTGTGTATATATATATATATATATATATATATATATATATATATACTTTTATGCACTGTACAGGGCTGTGGCTCCTTAACAGCGCTTTACAAATAAAGTTAGACGTACATACATATTTCTTGTTGATCTCTTATCTACTTAAATAATTATGTTGATCCTAAGCATGCACTGTAAAAAAATATTTGTTATTTCTAGGGAGGAAGGAAGGATACCATTAATTCTCTACCATGATAATGCGTTCAGAAATATATAAAATATCTACAATAAAAAATAAGCATGATACTCTACTAGAAAACATACACTAATGTATTCATTTAAGTATACATCACAACAGAAATACTTGTCGATACACAGCAGGGTAGTGGATATATTTTGTTTTGTTGTTTGTTTTTTCTTCCTTTCAGGATTACAACAGTGCAATATGATGTTGCTTTTACCATGTTACTGCATGGGCTCCTACAGCTGAGTTCAATATTTTCTAAGGAAAGTTATTAAAGGAAAATGCTATTCAAGGCAAAGCCACATTTCACAGCATGATCAACAGCTTCAGACAATATCAGGCCTTTATCTCTTCTGTCATTATGGCAGTCTACCAACTTGCAACTTTGCTAATCTCTTCTAGTTATCTCTTCCTGCCGTGTGTGAATTTTTAGATTGGGAAATTTCAGTGTCAAGGAGTTAAAGGGCTTTTTTGAAAGCAGAAATATGGCAAATGTCACTCTTATTACTATACTTTATAACATAAGGCCACTTTAATTATTTACTTTCAAAATTAGAATCCAAGTCCAAGTTTGGAATCCAGAAAAAGGAGAGCTTCGATGTACAACTGTTAAAGAGACATAATCATTAAAAAAACCTGATTATATGTAAACCTGACATTTACAGGCCCCCCTTACTCTGTAGGGGGCCTGTGGATGAACCACAATTTTGACCAGGGAGTCCAAAAGCAATTTTTTCGGACGGGTCAGGGCCCCCAAATTATTCCACTGGAAAAAAACAGAAAAGCAAAACTAATTCCCAGCCCTGTCTCTATGCCTAAGGCATAGAGAAGGGGCAAGCAATATATGATTGACAGCTGAGATTTTTAAATGGGTTTATACCAGGTTTGGATGCTTTAATGAAAAAATAAACAATATGGGTTTCATGTTCAATTTGAAAAGGACTTTTATTATACAGTTGAGTATAGAGGAAAAGGCAAGCACAGCCTGACGCGTTTCGTATCTAAGCGATACGTAGTCATAGGCATAGGTATCGCTTAGATACGAAACGCGTCAGGACATTCTGGTTTTAATGCATTTGAAATAAAGTTGAAATTTTACCCTACGAAGTGACGTCCGGCTGTGCTTGCCTTTTCCTCTATACTCAACTGTGCACACACCCCCTGCTACGGGTTCGGGGCGATGCACCCGGACTACTAAAGACTACGGGTGAGTGTTTTTCCACTTATACATCAGTGACCGTTTTATTTGAATTATTCATTCAAGCGCTGGACCTGGGGTTTTTACACCCAGGTCACGTCCGTTACCGGGTGAGCAGGATTTACTTAGCTTTCATCCGATTAGATAAATCACGTATATATTTATTTCAATTATTTCATCCATTACGGAACTGTGCAGCTGTTTTTGTTCATTGTTAACTTTTATTATACAGCTTTTTATATCTGGGTGACAGATCCACTTTAAGTCTGGTAAAAATAATTTAAATATTAATTAAATCATATAGGATGTTTGCCTCCGATAAGGATTAATTATATTTTAGTTCTAGTTTTAGATAGAAGTACAGGGTACAGTTTTATTATTACAGACAAAAAAGAAATAATTTAAAAAAATTGGAATTCTTTGATTAAAATTGGATCTGTGGGAGACGGCCTTCCCATAATTTGGAGCTTTCTGGATTATCGGTTTCCGGATAACGGATCCATACATGTAGTATCGATTTCAGATTCTACTGCTGCACATGCATGAGTGAAAGTCTTTATCGGGGATGTCTAAGAAAGATAAGGCAGATGGTAATGCGGAGCTGCACTACAAAGTTCCTGGGGCTGGTGCATTTTTTTTAGAAACGCCGGCTGAGAAAGCAAATTTAGTGTTTGTATTCTCTAATGGGCAAATTTGGCTTTGCTTTTTGTTTTAAAAAAGCTGATAAACACAATATATGCATTTTGTTGCTTTCGATTGAAACACATACGCCTAAAGGTAACAGCCCTTAAATTTGAAATCAGCTAAACACAAAAAAATCAGGGAAATGGGCTGTATCCTGAATCAAATCCTTGATTCAGTGAATCTCCAAGTACTATATACAACAGTATTTGCGCTGTTGTATCATGTAATATTACTATTATTATTGTATATGCACCTTTTTGCTAATATATTTGCACCTTTTATTGATTGAAATCATGTAATATCATTCCCCAGTATATTTATTCTAACTATGTGAGACACTTTCATATTCTGCTCCTGATGTTCTTTCCACCATTGGCATAATAAGGGGTTAATAAATATTACATTGGAATGCGTACTAAGCCTATGCCACATAAGCTCTTACTGAGTAGTTTGAAATGATTGTGAAATACGTTACATCTCTGATAATTAAACATTTAACAAACAGTTATGGTATAGGGATAAATTGCTGAAAGTTCCAATTACCAAATTCAGAGTTTTCCCACATTTTCCATCTATTTATCAGTTGCAAACGGTGTAATAAAACAGGCATTTGAAGCTCTATTTATCTTTAGCTAGTTCATTTGCACAGTAACATGTATCAATAAAAGCACTATTTGAATACTAATCAGAGTTTAAAACTTGTGATGAAAATGCTTATGGCCCAGAAGTCAGTATTGTATGGATTGGTTAGTCAGTTAAAGGAGAAGCTAACCCTAAAGTTAAAAAATCCCTACCCCCCTACCCTACATAGATCCCCCCTTCCTACTCCCCCCGGCCTAGCTGCTACCCCAGGAAAATGCCCATAAGTCTTTACTTACACCTCTGTGCAGATTCTGTCCAGCGGAGTTTATGGGCGCCATCATCAGCCGCTCCGGTAATCTTTGGGTCTTATCCCGGGACTTCGGCAATTACCGTGAGTTTCGGATGCATGCGCAGTTGTCACAAAACAGAAAATTGCTCTTGCACTTGATAAGGCACTTACATCCCGAAGAAAACCGAAGAGAAGAAGATGTGGTGACTGTGAACTCCGCTGGACAGAATCTGCACCGGGGGTAAGTAAAGACATTTGCCGGGGGTAGCAGTTAGGCTGGGGGGGGAGGAGGGTTTATATAGGGTAGGGTTTTTTTAACTTTAGGGTTTGCTTCTCCTTTAAGTATAAAGTGTCCAATCACATCCCGCCTGTTAAAGAACAGGTGGTATCCGTTATCCGGAAACCTGTTATCCAGTAAGCTCTGAATTACAGAGAGTCTGTCTTCCATAGACTCCATAATAATCAAATAATCCAATTTTTTCAAAATAATTTCCCTTTTCTCTGTAATAATAAACAGGACTTTGTACATGATCCTAACTAAGATATAATTAATCCTTATTGGAAGGAAAACCAGCCTATTGGGTTTATTTAATGTTTAGAATATTTTCCAGTAGACTTAAGGTATGAAGATACAAATTAAGGAAAGATCCGTTAACTGGAAAACCCCAGGTCCCGTGCATTCTGGATAACAGGTCCCATACCTGTATTACTCTTGCATGGATGGAGCAGACTGTATTGTCTTGCTAAATACTCTAGAAAAGATTTCAGAGCAGCAGTTTGTAAAGATTTCACAGTTATTCACACTAGCTGAATTTGCAAAGTGCCTCTGTATGGAAGTCACAAATCAGCATTATTGTTGTAACTGTAGTGATGAGCAGATCTGTCTGTCTGTTTGTTTCGCCACAAAGTCAATGGGTGACTTTTTCAGTGTCTTCCACATTTTGAATGGCATCATGGGAGCCCCAGCATTATTACACCACTCATAAATTATACAGCAGCTATGTATAGTTACTCATATAGGTCTCATTTAAAGGGGACCTGTCACCCTGCAAAACAATTCCAAATTATTTTCTATTGTGTAGGTCAAAATAAAGTTTATTTATATCATAAATTACATAAATCGTCTAATTGTGGGTACCAAGACTGAAGGAAAGACGATTTATATAAATTCTATGAATCATCTTTCCTTCAGTCTTGGTACCCACAATTAGAGCACATACGAAAGTGACATTTTGTAGACACTGTTATTAAGGTAAGTTTTGCATCATCCCAAAATCTTGTTTATGCACCAGAATAGGGAAACTGCACTGGCTACACAATTATAGACGGTAAAAAGAGAGGGGGTATGTGAGGAGTGCAGTGACCACTAGGAAGTGCAAAATAGAAATTGAAAGTGATTGTCTGTCCCGCCCTATGCCTGAGGCATAAGAGACAGGACAGGCAATATATAATTGACAGTTGAGAAGTTTATAACAGGTATTAATGTTTTAATTAAATAAAAAGAATTTGGGTTTCATCTTTAATTTGGAAAGAACTTTTATTATACAGCTTTTTATGTCTGGATGACAGATCCCCTATAAGGAATAGGGCCCCTTGCTGCAAAATTGCAACAAGATATAACAACAAGGTTCCTACACCAAAGAACCCAAGGGCTTTGGAGAGTGAAAAAAAACATTTAAGTTCTGCTGTAACATGATTATACTGCAACAGCTTGTGCTGAGCATTACAAGGAGTGTTTTGTGCAATAGCCCTGCCCTTATCAGAAGCACGTTATACTGAGAAAGTATCAAGGGGAAAAGCAAGGCCTCTGGAATGAAAGGCAGTTTTAGGTGTTTATAGGTACATTGCCTCAGAAACACTTTATACATTCTCCTTTCACCATTGTAACTCATATTTTCCTGTACGAGAGCTTGAGCAACTCGTTCTGCTGTAAATTTTGAATAAACAGACGGTTGTCAAGATTATGTTATGGGGAAGGAATGTGCATTCCATACATTGCAAAGCTTATTTTCACAGTTTTCTTTCAACTTTATCCAAACTTGGTCACAATATTACAGCTGCCCGCCAAGAATACATATTTCTAATAGGACCAGCAGCATAGATATTATTTGGGATAATCTGAGACGAGGGTGTTGCTGAAGTTTAATAACAGTTTCTTTATTGCATTCTAAAGAAAGGGATTTATGTTTTTGTATTTACAGACTGTCAGTGCTTAGCCCAATTATAAAGCTCACTAACATGAAAGAAATCTGGAAATCGATTTGTGTTAGTTCTTGTAACCCACAGTCAGAGACTCATAGCTCACGTGGAGGAGCGGGGAGCCTTGCTGTGTTCTGAAATCTGAAGGATCTGATAATTCTGTTACTTTAGCTACAGTGCCTACTTCTGCATTACATTACATTGTGATAAAAAAAAGCCAGTAAAGGTATTATATTATATTGTCAACAATACTGATCTAGCTGTTAATATAGTATAAGGTGCCACTAATGAAAAGCTGAAAAACAGCTTACATTCAAGATGATGTGCATTACTTGTGTTTATAAGTTTTTAATCACTTGATTATATCATTATAACAACCGCACACAAAAAGTGCATATTAATTCTGCATGCTTGCAATAGTTCAATACAATGATCCCCAACCAGCGGCTCGCGAGCAACATGGATGTTGCTCTCAGTGGCCGCAAAGCAGGTGCTTATTTTAGATTTCCTGACTTGGAGGCAACTTTTGGTTACATAAAAATAAGTGTACTGCCAAACAGAGCCTCCTGTAGGCTGCCAGTCCACATAGGGGCTACCAAATAGTCAATTACAGCACTTGCTTGGCACACCGGAAACTTGTTTTATGCTTGTGTTGCTCCCCAACTATTTATACATTTGAATGTGGCTCACAGATAAGGTTGGGGACCCCCAGTTTAATATGACAAATATTTTTGCAATCAAGATTTATTGTTGATTCTGTATCTTCCCTGTTTAAATGTCTGCAGGTCTTTATGGTGAGATTTAAAAAACACAAAAAAACTAAACAATAAAAACAAATCACAGTGAAAAATAGGAATGTGAAAATGAATAGAACTGCAAGGTAATGGGCGTATATGGCATAAACTATGCACATTGTTGTCAGGTACCCTAGCATAAAGAACATTACTGATGAAATCATGTTTTTGTTATGTAGCAGAAGCTCATGGACACCTGCCCACGGTGCCCTGGTAAATGGCTATTATACAATAGTTTACATATACATTCAAAGGATTGGAGCTCACATAGCAGTGAGTGGCACTGTTCATTGTCACAAACAAATTGCCCTAAATTCTCTTGCCCTTATTTTTACAATGGACCTTTTGAGTATGATTGTTTCACATTTGAACTGTTGCTATTCAGGCTGCTCGAATAGAACCTGCTATTGCGGCAACATACAAATAGCAACCCTTTCATGTTTGGTTTAATTGGCCTAAAACTACAACGTTTATTATTTTGGGAGACTGTAGATTTGATATGTCTGGAGATCACAGCTTGCTAATTTAGCTTTACTTCACAATTTGCACTTACATTTCATACACGTTTGAATAAAAAGAATTTTAAAAAGTCTTCTCCAAATAATCGTAGCTGCAAAAAGATTGATTTTGTACCTAAACATTGGAGAGATACAAACCATCATAAACAACATGTTTCCTATGGAGGAGACCACTGCACCAGTGCCCAACAATTACTTAGTTTTTGCTACCCTATGGCAGCCTTGGATAAATCACCAGCTAGGGCCGGTTTTACACATTTACCAGCAATGTACTTGTATACCTGTAGATACCTTCCTTCCCTGGTCTGCTCCACTGCTGCATTGAAGTATTAAGCTCCTGCTCTCTGAGATGGACCATGTTCCTCGTTGACCATTTTCTGACCCAACTAACCATTTCCAGCCCTGTGATGTCACTCTCACGCTCTGTGATGTCACCACCCTGTCCCCTGCTCACAGACCAATTAGACTTGAGAAAATGTGTCAACCCTAGCAACATTCCAATACAAACTTTTCTACAGGTATAATAGTAATATTGTTTTTTTTCTGCCATTTAAAGTGGATATATACTAAAAATAAAATTATTTCTATTAAAAAAAAAATTTGGAGCAGTACATTGATTAAAAATACATTACTTTTAAAGGGGAACTCCAGCTTTTAAAACCAACATTTGATAAAGAGGTCCACATAACAGAAAAAAAACCCTAATATATCCATCACAGTTACCTTTTTCTTCAAAAAGTACGAATAAATGCCATTTTCTAACGGAAATCCAGCTGTTTAACAGTTCTTCTCTTTTGCATCATTTGAAATCCTGGCAGGGAAGGAGGGACTAAAACACACTTTAAGAACTTCTCCACAGCTTACAGACAGCATGCAGGAACTACATAGCCCACAATGCATTGCACTGTGATGTTCAATTCCTTATTGAAATCACGTGTGCAGGTACAGAACGCATTTTATGACATCGTCAGGGGAAATTGTTGTCCTGCATGGGCTGTCCTAAGGAAGAGGAATGCCACATGCTTTTTTACTCATCCTCTGAGGCTGTCACACCTTGTTCCTCCCTCCTCAGCCATGAGCTCTTGCTCCTCACTCCTCCATCGTCAGCCATCCGTCCTGGGTCCTCGTTCCTCACTCCTCAGCCATCTACCCTGGGTCCTAGCTTCTTCCTCCTCAGTCGTCAGCTCTTGCTCCTCACTCCTCAGGTTGCGCATATTCAGCCCTGCGCCCTGATTATAGTTACTTGTTCCTGCCATTTCTTTTAGCCAATAGGCGTTTTAGGTTTTTTAATTGCAGCAGTCAAATTCGAGCTACAGCTTATGGCTGAGGAGGGAGAAGCTAGGACCCAGGACGGATGGCTGAGGAGGGAGGAGTGAGGACCCAGGTCGGATGGCTGAGGAGGGAGGAGAAGGACCTGACAGTTGAGAAGGGAGAAGTGCATACCTCCCAACATTTTGGAAGTAAAAAGAGGGACAAAATTTTTTTTTCCCGCATGTAGAGCAGCACATTTTGACCACACCCCTTTCTGTGGCCACACCCCCTAATTACCATGTTTGTTTTACAAAATTTGGCAGGTTATGAAAGTTTGAAAATATTTCTCCTTATCTAAACTGTGTTTTTGTGTCTCAAAATTGTTACAAAGTATCTTATTTGCACCTGTTACCTGTTCTGGGCTCTCTGCTAAAAGCCAATTAAGTGAGAAACTTTGTTTCTTTTTCTGGCTGTTCAGTGCAGAGAAAAGAGGGACAAATCCAGTACAAATGAGGGACTGCGGGTTGAGCTGTCAAAAGAGGGACTGTCCTTCCGAAAAAGGGACAGTTGGGAGGTATGGTGATATATGACGTCTGCTTTGAGGAGCTTAGGGAACTGTCAAAAACCATTAAAAATCATGAAATGTCTGCATATTTTCAATTGATGTATAATGCAAAGTTGCTTGAAATTGTTTACTTCACAAAAAGCTCAAGTTATGTTTTTGTGGAGTTCCCTTTTAAGTTACCGGTACAGGTATTTTTACAGTAAAGTCATATTTTTCTGCCACATTATTCACTGCTGGTTTTGCCTCTTAAATCAATGCAGCAGGTCAGCTTTAAAAGCTTTTTTACAGGTCTGTTAGCTGACCTTTGCTACGTCACAAACATTGAATAGAAGGGACGGATAGATACTGCTTTTAGCAGCAATGTTTACATAGAACATATACTAAACAAGTGTAATCGGTATATATATATACACTCTTAGCATTTTACTGTGTCACACAGACACAAAAAGTTCAAATTCAATCTACAAAGATGTATCCAGAAAAAAGGTCCAGTCTTAAATATGGCGGGATGAGCTTCAGCTAAAAATACGCTTGATGTTACTACATGTCACACTTCCTAGTTTCTGCCTGCGGAGAGTTCGATTGGCTGGTCCGATGGTAGGAGGCGGGGCTGAAGTGGCGGGAATATTCAGTTAGGCGGTGGCTTTGAATAGTTTTTTCAACCGCGAATCCCTGTGCTCTGTGGCTGCAAAGTCACATGCGGGGACCTCTATGTCAGCTCTGGGAATAATTGGATACGTGCGCCCCTCCCTTTGGACTAATCCGCTTCTCTCTCCTATAATCCGCTGTCAATTCTGATTGGCAGTGTCCGTAGCGTATATCCATTGTCGGGTATCGCTTCCTTCCTTCCTTCGGGAAGATGAATCGCAAGTACAGAGGGGGGATTCCCGGGACGGTACCTGTCCATTCCGACCATTCAGGCCATGGTGGAGATGATGGGGAACGGAAGATTTCCAAATTCGTAAGTACCATAGAGGCATCGCAATCCCAGGGCAAACGCATTAGTGAAAACCACGTGATGTTTTTCTCAGATAACAGAAGGCAATGGTCAGTGTGCCTGGCTGATACCTGTAGGTTGGGCATGTCTATAAGTTTTCTCTTACTGCTCTTGCAAGCTCTCCAGCTGCCACTTGCCATCACTGTGGGCATTTGTATGATTCTCATGTGGCTAGTCAGTATGATCCTTGGCACCAATGTTATTAATAGAGAACAGTGATATTGGGGTGTGCTTAGGGTTGCCACCCGTTTGGTTTTGACCCCAACAGTTCGGTTTTTCTAAGGCATGTTCTGGTCTCAACTTTCTGTTCGGTTTTCAGCTTTATGAAACCCCAACAATAATCTGGCCGATGAAAACATTTAAATACGAAGATACTCCATTTAACACGTCTTAGTTATTGTCAAGTACAGTTAATTTCTTATTACAGGAAAAAAAGCAAACCCTAGTCACGTAGTTAAGCTGGGTTGTAAAAAGACCAATGTCCGATCAATCAAAAATAAGCAATTGTTTTTTTAAATTAGCATTTCTGTATTTCAGAGCTTTCTTGATAACCGATTTCTGTATAATGGATCCTAAAATATTCAGAAAACTGAACAGAAATCGAGCCATTTGCATCTAAAGGTGGCCATACACGGGACGATAAAAGCTGCTGACAGACCGAATCGGCAACTTATTGGCACGTGTATGGGCCCCCCCCCCCGACGGGCTTCCCCGAACGAGATCTGGCCGAAAGTCTGATGGGACTAAAAATCCAGTCTGTTTGTTTGATGCGGTCCCGCGATCCGACCGCCCGTTAGGATCCGATCTTGGGCTCGATATTGCCCATCTCAAACGAGCGGATCTCTCCGTGTATGGCCACCTTAAGTGATGCACTAACCCCACCCCGGCGTCATAACACCACTGACATCGTTGTGCCTTTCTCTGATGTCATCATGCCCACCCCAATATCACTGTACCACCCCCAATGCTATCTGCCCCACCCCCTGTTCAGGTTTAGTCTCTGGCAAAGGTGCACCCTCAGTCATTTTATCTACTGTTCTTTTTCATTTATTTTAGTACAACCTTGCAAGTTTTGGTCTCAACCCACGTAACAAATTGTGGAATGCACAGAAATGTTTGCATTTAGATTAGGGATGCACCAAATCCACTATTTTGGATTCGCCCAAACCCCTGAGTCCTATTGCAATATAGGGGTGGGAACATTTTTTTTACTAACTAGTTTTGTGACAAAAAGTCACACAATTTCCCTCCCTGCCCCTAATTTGCATATGCAAATTCATTTCGCCAGGGCAGAAGGATTCGACCAAATCTGAATCCTGCTGAAGAAAGCTGAATCTTGGCCAAATCCCAAACTGAATTCTGGATTCGGTGCATCCCTAATGTAGATACATCATACAGTAGTCTCACACCCACCACAGAAGGCCATGATGTAACAATCCAGTGGTACAAGTATACAGCCCCTATGAAAGGGCCAAAAGGGTTTGTTCATATTCACAAACTTATTGTGGGTCATTTTGGAATATTCCGGGGTTCTGCTCTAGTGCAGTAACCCATGGCAACCAATCAGACATTTGCTTTGAACGTACTGCAGGTCAGGAAGTTAAAGCAAATGTCTGGTTGCTCTGAGTGAACAACAAACAAATCAGTTCTGTTTCTGTGTTTATTAAACTTTTCAAAAATGTTTTAAAAAAACTATAAAATGAATAAGATTAATTTCCACCCTCTTGTCTTTCACATAAGCAGCATACTGGGCCAAGTTGTAACGGTAACCGCTTGATCCATTTGTTTTTCTGATAAGCAGGCTTTCAATGTAAACAACAAATGTATCAAATTGTAACACTTACTTGATTGTCAGGGATCATACTCAATAGGAGCTTAAACTGTTGCTAAGAAATGATGCTAAATAATGTATCAAATTGGTACCGGCATCACTGACACCAGTGATCAGACTGAGAAAGGCAAAAAAGAAAGGCAAACTGTCACAAACCACAAAAAATACCTGCTGCAGGTTACCTCTGAAAGTTAATGTCTGATTCAAAGGGTAGTGTACCTAAACGCAACTTTTAGGAGGTTATTTATTAAAGTTTGAGTTGTGTTTTCCATGAAATTTGGAAGTTTCAAGTCGAATTATTTTGGTCAAAAGTCACATTTTCTGGTTAAAGGGGTGCTTCACCTTTAAGTTAACTTTTAGTATGTTATAGAATGGCCAATGCTAAGCAACTTTTCAATTGGTCTTCATTATATATTTTATATAGTTTTATAGTTATTTGCCTTTTTACAGCTTTCAAATGGGCGTAGCTGACTCCATCTAAAAAACAAATGCTCTGTAAGGCTACAAATTTGTTATTGCTACTTTATTCCTCATTTTTGTATTCAGGCCTTTCCTATTCATATTCCAGTCTCTTATTCACATCTGTTCATGGTTGCTAGGGTAATTTGGTCCCTAGCTACCAGAATGCTTAAAATGCAAATTGAAGAGCTAAATAAAAAGCTAAATAACTCAAAAACATTAATCAAAAATGAAAACCAATTACAAATTGTCTCATAATGTCACTCCTTACATCATACTAAAAGTTATCTCAAAAGTGAACAAAAAACTCTTATAGGAATTATTCAGTGAAAAAATAAAAACTGTGTAAATAGATAAGCTGTGCAAAATAAAACATGCTTTCAATTTAGTTAGTTAACCAAAAATGTAATGTATAAACGTTGGAGTGACTGGATGTGTAACATAATAGCCAGAACACTACTTCCTGCTTTGCAGCTCTCTTGGTTTCCACTGATTGGTTACCAGGCAGTAACCAATCAGTGACTTGAGGGGGGGCACATGGGTCATAACTGTTTGCTTTTGAATCTGAGCTGCATGCTGAGGATCAATTGCAAACTCACTGAACAGTTCTGTCCCATGTGGCCCCCCTTCAAGTCGCTGACTAACTCAGTTAGAGAGCTGAAAAGCAGGAATTGGTGTTCTGGCTATTATGTTAGACATCCAGTCAATCCAGCCTTTACAGATTACATTACATTACATTTTAACTATATTAGAATGTTCCAAATATTACATGGTAGTGGGGGAGTGGCCATGCCTCAATTTTTTGGGTTTTCCCAAATACAGTCATCATTAAACCTCCGTTTTTTTTCTTGTCGGTTTGTAGGGGAAAACTGTGGGGAAAAAAACGAATTTTATGATATTTACCATACCAAAAAGCTCTCTTTGAGAAAAATCATTGATAAATGAGTTTGTGGAAGCCTTTGTTTTTATAAAAACTAGATTAATTAAGTTTTAGTATATACAGTGGTAAAACCAGGCAGACTCTGTGTGCCATGTATGCAGCCATATCTTGGTGTATACCTGCAGAAAATGTTAAGTTTGGTGATAACTTTTATTGGCTAACTGAAAAAGTTAAAATTGCAAGCTTTAGGAGCAATTTTTACTTATTCAGTTGGCCAATAAAAGGTATCACCAAACTTTACATTTTACGCATTTTTTTCAATGGCTAACAGAGTACAACATCTTAAAACTTTGGTGTATACCTAAAATTCAGGGCCCATACAGAAATGTATTTTCTGCTTGCCCCAAAGAATGCCTGTGTCTACTAGGTAACCTTAGCTGGCACAATCTGCAGACAAAATCCTGCATGCTCTTACTACTGTTTCTTTTATTAGGCTAGGGCAACACAACACGAATTTCAGCCAACAGAGAAATGCAGGCCGAGAATCCACTGCTTGCTGTTCTTCTTCTGCTGTGCTGCCTGCACTTGGAATTATTACCTACACTTTGGTGCAGGAATACGGGAAACTCAAACATTTTTTTTTCCAAAACCACATTACATTTCAAGTGCATCACACTGTTTTTGTGTTAAAGACAATTTATTCAGATGATTGTACAGGTATCCCGAAACCCATTATCCAGAAATCTCCGAATTAGGAGAATGGTCATCTCCCATAGACTTCATTGTATCCAAATAATCAAAATTTTTAAAAAGGGTTTGCAACAATGTTAGGCACCCCCCAGTGATTATAATCACTTGCCTGATACACCATCCTTCTGGTGATGAGAGCTAACAGGAACTGATGCTTCCTAATTTTGTGACTGCCAATTCCATTGCACAGTTCAGCTTCTTATCATTCAGAGGAACAGGGCTTTCTAGGGGAGTGATTTTGGGTGTGCTTTGGGAGGGGGCAGGGAAGACTGTACAGGGGACTGAATTATTGTTGGGGGTTAGTTCTGCTTTAAAGGAGAACTAAATCCTCATGGTCAAAAGTCCCCACTGGCCCACCTCCCTGCAAAGTGTTACTCCAGTATTGTGTCCCCTGTAGGATTACTACAGAGTGAGCGCAGAGGAGCTCAGGGGCGCCTCGGTAATTTTCAAATGCGCAATAGGAGCAATCTTCCTGTTCGCAACAAGGAAGAAGACTCAGAAGATTATCGAAGCGCCGGAAGACGGCGCTCGCGAGCTCCGCTGTGCTGCATGTGCGGTCAGTAATCCTACGGGGACACAATTCTGGGGTAACACTTAGTAGGGGGGAGGCAGGGAGGGGTGAGCAGAGGGGGTTCATGCAATTGTTTCCTTTTCTCCATTTCTGTGTTTTAATGCAACTGCTTAGTAAGTGGTATGCACTGTAATTGTCTTTTTTTCACATACATAGCTTGATCAGTGTTTTTGGCAGATAATCTAGTTTTTATCCTAATTTTTGAATGTTGCTGTAGAATGGAGAACCCCAGGGATTTATAATAAAGGAGACTTTACATTGTTTGCTCTTTTAATTGGATAAAGCAGTATGCTAAGGAAGCATGAATTATTTATTTTTCCATTAACTCTGAGATCTTTGGACTTTAAGGAAGAAAGTCATATTAATCTTGCATAAACATGTGGAGGATACTCCTCAATGTTTTTTTTTCCCCCTTGGTAAAGGACCGCCACCTCCTTACCCTTTTTACATTCAGTGAAGAATTGTGTATTTAACCTTTTCATACCCATGATACAGATAAGAAAGTGTGCTGCAAGTTCCTGCATTCCAGGACATACTGATAGAAAATGTGGGAAGGATGGGATGTTTACAGTAAAAAATAGAATAGTAAATGTACATATTACCCAAGGTCAAGAGATTATCCGCTCCCTCAGTTCTCAGCTGTTTAAAACTTACAGTACCATCTCACTGCATAATTGTTCATTTGTATATTTGGGCTGTAATCCTAATTATACTAAAACCTGTTCTAGGGGTTGTCCTTACATATACAAATACCTTGAAATCTGACCAGAGCTAATACCAGATCACTCCTGTATTGTTGCATCTCTAGCATCTTACTTCAGTGCAATAGTAGCTAGTCCCCAAAATACCAAGAAAGTGTAAAATTGCCGGATATTTCTGAATTTATTCCTAAGTAATACAATTCTATTTAAAGGGGCATAATAACCTTTCTTCAGCATTAGTTTAATGAACCAAAGAAACCTCAATGACATTTATTTTTATAAGCTAAACAAGTAAAATGTTCGGCCAGCGCCCAGATTGTTCCCCTGCATAACAGGCTTCTGCTTATCTTTGTTCTGGTTATCTAGTTATTAATCTTGCAAGAACCAAACTTGGAGTAGCTTCTGTTTGTTTATTTTACTGTTTTGGTCAATAAATAACAAAACCATAGATTTTTTTGTGATTTAAATTTTTTTTTTTAAAGAAATTGAAATAACCCTATTTGGATCACAAGTTGAGTGGTCGAATTGTGTAATGATCTTCTTGTTTGGTGACCTTGCCAGATAAAGAGATCTGGTTATGACTGGTTTAATGGACCTCAATGAGGTCTTTATAGAATAGCTCAATGCTGTAGACTGCACCAGTAACAATTAAGAAAAAAACTTGAATGGCAAAAAACTCGAACAAGTGATTTTCGGGTTAACAACCCAAAGACTCGAATTGATCAAGTTTTCAGGCAAAACCCTCTGAAAAAACTTGAGCATCAAGAAGTCTATTAACATTTTCAAATGGTTCAAGGGATCTCTGTTATTGACTTCTACATGACCTCAATAGGTTGTAGGTGGTGTATTTTCAGATTTGAGCTATTTCCAGGTTCAGGGCATAATAAATCTCAGCAAATTCGAGTTAAAAAAAAAGAAAAACTCGAAAAAACTTAAGAAATCTGCCCCTTAATATCCAGTTCTACTCATAGGTTATCTAAAACATTGGCAATTTAACTTTCCCTCTGCTTCAGCTCTTACAACTGACATAAGATCAATTGGCTGGATCATAGCTAAAACTATGGCATTGGGGATTTCTTGCACAAACATAAGAATGTTTGCAGAGATTTGAGAACATGGTCAAATCTAAAAACTTTGAGAACATAAGAAGAGATAAATGCATTCCCAAAATAACAATGGTGGTGTGTAACTTCCTACAGCATGGCGACAAGGAAGAAACTGATTTTGCTGTCTGTGACATGTGTAGAGAAGAACATAATTAGATTGGGCTTATCATTTTAAGGGTTATTATATTATCAACTTTGAGAGAAATTGCTGTATTTTGAAAATGTGCCGATTTGTAAGCTATGAGCATATGCAGTTAGTAGCTTAATGATCACAGAATTGCTGTTAACTTTAGACAAAAACTAGGCTACAGGGAATATGCCTGATCTTTTGGCATTGACATGATAACATAGCTTGTGGCATAAGGTATCTAGAGAGTCTACTTCCTCATTAATTAGGAATTGTAGTGTCCACATTAAAAGGATTTGTACTCTAGAAATTTTCGATTGTCATCTTATAATGTTGAATACCAGCGACAAATAATATCCTCATTCATGCAAAACATAATACAGCTTAAATAATAAACACTTGCACTTCTGTATGATATTTATATGCATGATGCTGCCTAATCTGAATTATAAATCTAAATTATTTATATTGTTTTGTTTATTACAACCATATGCAAGTAATTTCTGGGTTAGGTGGTGCTTCTTGCAGCAAACTATCATACTCGGGTCAAACTGATTTTTTTCTTTTTTAATTTTTTTATTATAATTGATGTACAGTTTACTGGTGTTAAATATATACGGGTAAAACTACACTGGAGTTTTTGATCTGATTTTGTGGATCAGATTTTATCTAATCATGCCATGCAACACCACAAGATTTGTAGGATGCTACTGATCCCCCTTTAGCTAGAATGCAAATTTGGGGCCCAGTGAGACCCTAAATAATGAGCTATTTTCATATATCTTGGTAGAATAGGCTAACTTATCAGTATTTTGGGGTCCTACATTATAGTTGCTATGAGGCCCAATAACATTTAGTTACACCACTGTTTACAGCACATGTTTTGACATCCACTGCTTATACCAGCACAAAAAATGCCTGCTATCAGATACAGGTAATTTCCTATGGACTTGAAATTTAATTACAGTATGTGTAAAATGTGGGGGTCATTATTTGTCTCCCTGTCTGTCACTGCTCCTAATAGTCATGAATTAAAAGTACCATACTGGTCACACATGGAGTGGCTGTAGGAAAATCTCTGTGTGAAAATACATGCTCCATGGCTGTCTTCTCTCCATGTTCATTATTGAACCTTTTTGCCCTTGGGCCCACGATCTGATCAGCCTGATATCGACCACTTCAATGTGGGCATATCTGGGAGAGATCTGCTCGTTTGGCGACATCGCCAAACGAGCGGATCTCTACGTCTATGGTCACCTTAAGGATCAGAGAGGAGCAGGACAGAATTTTTGGTATAAAAGTTGTTCTATTAAATTCTTCAAATGCAAAAATGATGCTGTAATGGTACAAATGACTGAACATACTGGGCAGTGTATTAAAACTTTGCATTCAAGTGATATGGCAGTGCAGTGCAGCTTCATTGCAGGGTACTTTTTTTAAAATAGTAAACATTACTATATAATAGCTCGGGTTCTCTGCGTTGCAGTGAAATGCTATTGTGCAGCTACATTTTGAATTCTTATGTGTCACCAATCGTGTTATGTAATCCATGTTTCACAGAAAGCAGATATGTAGCATATTATTAATTATAAATACATTAACAGCATTAGGAAACTTTCTTCTTCCATGTTTATCACCTGCTCCATAATGCACATCTGCTGGCTGTATGGTGGCTCAGTGGGTCACACTGCTGTGTATTTCTGCTGGTGTCATGAGTTTGATTCTGGCTTGATCATTATCTGCAAGGTGTTGTGTTCTCGTCATGTCTGTGTGGGGTTTCTTTTGGTACTTCAAAAACATACAAGCAGGTTAATTGGCTAGTGATAAAAAAAAATTGACCCTACTGTGTGTGAATGTGATAGGGACCGTAAACTGTAAGCTCCACTGGGGCAGGTGACGTAAATGATGTATAAACCTCTATAAAGCGAGCTGTAAATTTAATCTTTTTTATAAATAACAGATAATTTTCTATGTAAATCTTAAAGGAAGAATACAAGAGGCTAAAAAAAGGAATTTAAAGGAATCTAATTTTTTGGTTACGGCCTTTTTTGTTTTTTTTATTTTTTTCAAGTTTTACAAATCTATTAAACCTGATAAAGCTTGCAAATGTAGAATCAATACAGCTTTCCTTGGCTAGGAGTTTAAAGTCTCTCTTATTCCTAAAAAATATAGCTATTAGTGCTTGCAATTCTTATCTTAATCACCCGTTTTCTTACGAAACACGGTGTACTATTTGTTGATCGCAACTTTTCCACCTGTATAGTTTTTGTGATTATTGCTTGTTTGTACACTTTAGAATGACATCTTGTGCATATTTCTGTGTTTACAATAGTGATGTGCGGGCCGGCAAGATACCCGTGGGACCCGCATGTTTGGGCCGATCTCGCACTCTTCTGTGCGTGTCTGGCTCGGGCAGGCACGGGTGGTGGGCGGGTGCAGGTCAGGGAAATCGCGACCCGCACATCACTAGTTTACAGCAATTGCATCCAAAGATTAGGTGGCTATACACGTGTAGGTATAGCATATTTCCCAGACTTCGCCAGAAAGAGTGTACATTTAGATGCTGTTATGGCAAAGTCATGACAATTGCTTCTATTAAAACTTAGCCTATAACAATGCCAAATTAACCATTCAAGCACAGTTAAATGACCTATGCCAGTGATTCCCAACCAGTGGCTTTTGAGCAACATGTTGCTCGCTGACCCATTTGATGTTGCTCCCACGGGCTGTATTTTCTGGCTTGTAGGCAAGTTTTTAAGGCACAAAAACCATTTGAGCTATCAAATAGAGCTTTCTGCAGACTGCCTGTCCACATGGTGCTACAAACAGCCAATTGGTGCCCTTATTTGACACTCCCTGAAATGTATGCTATCCCAAAACTCAGAGCAAACCCCAAGGTCTCGGCTCAAACTTCTGCCTATAGCAGCTGCCTTTAGCTTTGGGGAGAGCCCTCCACTACTCAAATGCTGCCAGGACTTAACACGGCAGGACCAAAGCTCTGGGCATTCAAGGGAACCGTAACATATACAGGAAGAACAGGAGACCGAGAGTGCAGATGTGTAACAGGCAGGAACAGTACCAACCAGTGCAGTACAGGATCAGGAACCGGGGTCAAAACCAATCAGTAACAAGGTACAAGTTTAGTATCCAGAAGAATGGTCAATCAGGCTAGATTGGCAACGGGTGAGACATGCCATGCTTACTTGCAGTTACAAAGCATAGCCACAGGAGTTAACTGGGGCTTTACATAGAGCAGTGGCAATGTAGACAGCACAGGAATACCAGGTCCCCAGTTCAACTCCAGGCAGGTTATCACACTCCCTATGATTTATTCATCTTTGTTTTGCCTGAGTTGATCTTTATACATTTTACTATTGCTCACTGATAAAAAGTTGGGGATCCCTGACCTATGCTATTAGACTTTAGGATCCATATTTGTAGACTTCATATTATAATAGTTTCCATTTACGGTACTTTTTAATCTTTTTTTTTTTTTTTTGACAATTGTGTTTGTGTCCAAATGGGATGTGATCTAATCAGCCAGCCTGCCAATCAGGTCTCATTGGAATATGCCGTTTAAATGGGCATGTTTGCTTATAACATTTCTAATATGCTATAATATATAAAACCTATTCCACATTCTAATTAAATAGGAATTCTCATAATGTTATCTTGAGTAATCTGACAGGAATTTTTAACAAGTTTTAGACCTCGAATGGAAGAAAAAAAATAAAATAATTCTTAGCCTCTCAATATATATCTTACTTGTAGGGAAAAATATATCTACAAAATTGAATTATCACTTATTGCTAAATAAATTGAATTTCGAATTGCGTTTTTTAATGTGTTTTTTTTTTTTTTTTATTTTTTTTTTTTTAATGAACACATCTTATAACTTGTTTAGGTCCGTGGAATACTGCTGCGTAGCAATTGCGTCTCACTTAAATGTAATTATCTTTAATAAGGTTTGGTACAGCACTTAGTAAGAAATGTCTGTGCAGGGCTGTGTGATTTAGATAAGCAGTTGGCAATCTATTCTTTGTTTTCCTGGTCAATTTAAGGCAATGTCTGTTTACTTTATCAGAATACAAAAAAAAAAAATATACAAATTGTGCTTTTCTTGTAGGCTCCTTTCTGTTTCTTAAAACATGATGTTTGAGTCGCAATTAATGGAATGTCATCTATCTATCTATCTATCTATCTATCTATCTATCTATCTATCTATCTATCTATCTATCTATCTATCTATCTATCTATCTATCTATCTATCTATCTATCTATCTATCTATCTATCTATCTATCTATCTATCTATCTATCTATCTATCGTGTCTTGGTTCTAAAGGTGTAGTTTTCATTGTATATTCTACTGTGTGCCTTGCAAATAATCTATTCTACCATTTCAAATATTGTTTTCAAACTTATACTGTATTCATACATGATCCTGTACTTACATAAACTGCCAGCATCATGGAAGCACGGAAACACCGCATCATGCAAATATTTTCATATAGTCTCTTACTTGGCCATTCAATTCAATTCCATCTCTTCAATGGCAGAACTTTTCCTCATCTCAAACTGGATGCTGTTCGCCTATAGGTGGCAAGTATAGGATCCCTTATCCGGAAACCCGATATCCAGAAAGCGCCGAATTACAGAATGGCTGTCTCCCATAGACTCCATTTTATGTAAATAATCCACATTTTTAAAAATGATTTCCTTTTCCTCTGTAATAATAAAACAGTAGCTTGTACTTGATCCGAACTAAGATATACTGTAATTAATCCTTATTGGAAGCAAAACCAGCCTATTGGGTTTATTTAATGTGTAAATTAATTTCTAGTAGACTTAAGGCATGAAGACCCCAGGTCCTGAGCATTCTGGATAACAGGTCCCATACCTGTATTTAGCAATACAGACAATTTCTGGGCTAATCATGACCTGTAGGGTGTTTGAATCCTATCTCAGCCTTTAGGTAACTTGATTTTTGGAAAGAGTTATCAGAGCCCATTGGCACTCTTTTTGTGTTTATTGTATTTGGGTGTCATTATCAATAGAAAAAAACAAAAGAAAAGAGCAAAAGCACATGCAATGACAGGGACAAAAAATACCTCATTCTTACCTAGAAAGGAGATCCATTCCTTTTCTTAATATCCGCATTACACTGCAGTCGTTAAAGGGGAGTGACATTTGATTGCAGTACAATGAAACTTAGGTACTATACTACATGTGAAATAATGGTCTAAATGACCTTCGGCTACTGGAGAACTAAGCATTAGTAAACTATCTTTGTTACTGAATGATGTGAATACAGGTATGGGATCCCTTATCTGGAAACCTGTTAACCAGAAGGTTACAAATTAGAGGGGGGCAATCGCCTATGTACTCCATGTTTTTAAGATATAATGAATTTTTATTCGAAGCAACTTGGTTTATTTAATGATTACAAGATTTTCTAGTAGACTTAAGGTATGAAGCTCCAAATTACAGAAAGATCCATTATCTGGAAAACCCAGGTCCCGAGCATTCTGGAAAACAAGTCCCATACCTGTGGTTTTTTTTTTGTTTAATTGATTTTATAGTTCTCATGGTCGTTTTGGATTCTCTATACTCAGGGGTGTGTTCTTGTAAATATTTGTGTGCATGTCTTGGTGTACCATAAGGCATCTTAATAAAGGTTTGAATATGTAATAGAAACTTTTGATCTTGCACAATAAAAAGGACTTTTTACATTTTTAAGCAAATCCTGTGAGTGAGTCATTACTGCGGATGTGCTTGATGTGCGTATAAAACTCCTGACGAAGGTCCCTGTGGGGGACAGAAACGTTGTGGAAAATAAAACTTTATAAGTGGCAAATATTGTGTTTTATTTCAATGTTTGGAGTGCGGTGTTTTGGTAATGTATTAAGACTGTATTTGACCAGCACATAGGCAGCTGCTTAAGTGGACCTGGATATATTGTTGGAATATGCTAATTTTTTTGTGATTTGTGGCAAAGGCTTTAAAATCTTGGCTTGCTTGACTCTGGTGCTAAATCACAGCGCCACAATGGTCAATATGTAATACCAATTAATACAAGAATCAAAGCTGCCAGGTCTTTTAGGAATGAGGTTGAAATCTACACTTTGCACTCCAAAGCTTTACATTGTAAGCTCCACTGGGACAGAGACTGATGTGAATTATATTTGCCTTCATTTTGTTATAATGAGAAAATAGTATATGCACCACAGATTTCTCCTGGCTTTGTAAAATGGACAATGTTTCTTGGCCTCTTGGCTCAGTGGTTTTATACATGTAATGGCCCAAACACCAAGGTGACTTCTAATGCACATGGATCTATTTTGCACTGTTGAAATGAAACTGACAATTTGCATTTTTCTATATTGTTAAAATGTGTTCTGCTATCAGGTATAACTTTGTAGGAGTACTGTTGAATGACAAATTGAATATTTGTCAAAAGGATATCTGAGTTGGAAAATGTATAAACCGTTAAATCAAACAGGAATGCCAAGTCTATAACAGATGACAACATCAATAAGTTACATAGGCAAACATCAATTTGAATGTGTGATTTATATTTCTGAAAAGGAAATATATGACTTGGAATATATTTTGACATGATTATCTATAGTTTCTTATTAATTCTTTCAATTTATTTTTTCAAATTGCATCAAGACCATTAATCACTCTGGTTCAGTTTAGAGCGGAACAATAATTATTTTAAAAATCCTACCTTTAAATTAATTTAACTTTTTTTTTTTACTGAACTATGCAGAAGATAAAGGCTATTTTTAAAAATACAAACTATATGAATGGTATCCTAGAAGTGACCTGCAATAGAACAGGCTCCTGCCTTAATCACAACTATGAAAAGTGACATTTGCCGACGTAACCATTATATTCTGGGGATATTTTGTGGATAATTCAATACATTTATTATTTGGCAATTTATTTGCTTTTGTGCTCCTCTTTAATATTTGTTTGGGCAGACCAAATGTGTACACACACGCGCGCACACACGCACACACTCCAGAATTGGCAGTTTAAATCAACCCTTGTATGGGGCTTTGGAAGATTGCCTGTTGCATCACTGGTGTATGGAAACTTGCCTTTATCTTCTTTAAATTCCTTTTGGGTAATCTGCCCTGGCTCACATAGTTCACTGCTCCCTTGGGCATCTTTATGGGTTTGTAATCCCTTTAGTGATGAGACACAGGACACATAACAAATCTAAATGTTTTTGAAGATGCAGTAGGAAGTGGGGAAGGGTTACAATACAGCAACTATGTCATTTGTTGCACAAAGGCAAAGAACATGGCAGTAATTGTTTTCTAAGTGGTGTTGAATATAGAGCATTTTGGCAGCTGAGGACCATCCAAATGTTATTCCTTTACACAACTTATTAACATACACTCTCTCTCTCTCTTTTTTTTAAAAAGGTTTTATTTAGAATTTTGATTATATAAAACACAAGAGAAATCAAAGGAGTATTATCCCCCCCCCGTTAATCAAAAATCCCCATACCCTTCCATACCATTGGTTAAAAAAGGGTCCCTGGCATTAACCTTGACATATTCATGCAGAGTAGCGGAGCTCTTTGGCGTCATCTTTTGTATCTTCGGATCCTCTTTTTTTTTTTTTTTTTTAATTTTTTTTTTTTTTTTCCTTCGGATCCTCTTCTTTTTCTGCAGCAATCTTTGTAGCTTTCTAGAGCATGTGCATTGGGCGCGAATACCAGAATGGCCCCAACTGCGCATGCGCAAAAAGTTCTGTGTCGGCACTCGCTTCCACAAGGGATACAGAAGATGGAGCCGAAGAGCCCGCTGCACTACTCTGCATGAATAAGCCAAGGTTTATGCCAGGGACACTTTTTCAACTAAGGTACTATGGAGGGAGAAAGCAGGGAGGGGGTCCAATGGAGGGAAGGGGATTTCTGATTAACGGAGGTTTAGTTCTCCTTTAAAATAGAATACACAAATGTAGAGACCCTGAGATTTGGGTTAAATTACTCAGGCAGTTCCCCTGTAGTATTTGGACACCTAAGGGTCCTTTAGTTAACTCAGGCAGCTATGTCCCTTGCTGGGTCCATATTAGTACATGGAGTTTGTCCACTACATGGCACTGTTGGTTAATATAAAAGGGGTTAGCACCATGAGGTCTGGGTCTGTCCTGGGACTTTGCCTCACTGAGAGGTACTACAGGTCCAGGTCTGCCGGGAAAAATAGTGAAGTGTAAGATAGTGATAGTAGTACAGTAATAGTCACTCTAGGAGTGAAAGTCAGCTCAGGGTAGCTAGTGAGCAGATGTGGCTCCAACGAGGAGGTGTAGTGGGGTTAGGACCCCGTGGTATTTGAACCACTAGTGCAGGGACTACAGTGGGTGAGTTGAGGACCAGATAGGATACCAAGACCCAAGATCCCAGGCTGAATACAGTGGGTGAGGTGAGGATCAAGTCCGGTGCCAAGATACAAGACCTCAGGCTGAGAAACCCTTGCCTTAGTGCTTCACCAGAGGGATAGTGCCCAGTGAGAGTGGTAACTATTCCCCAAGTCTCTTGTTGCTGTAACTTGGATGCATACTGAATACTAGCCCGTTTGCTGCACCCTGTACTCTCTGGAGGGATTATTGCTGTGTGAAGCTATTCTATGATGACTGTGAACTATTACCTTGCCACTGTTCTCTGTAAATAAACCAGTTATAGTTTACTGCAAAGAAACTGTCTGGCTGAATATCCTGCTGCATTTATCTACACCAGGTACCGGGAGTTGCAGGGAGTTGCACGGGTACACTTGGGGTCTGGGCACACTACAAGCAGTTTTAGCCTGGTCACACATCGCCTTAATACACAGCGAAAGTACACTCAAGGGTGTGCTACACAAACAAGGAATAGGGTACAGTTTACAATCGTGGCGTACATTGCAATCATAGTTGGCAACCGCATTTCTATATACTGTCTTGTTTTTACAGAAAAAAATCAAATCTGTGAAAAATTTAGATCTTATTGTTTTAATTATGACATATCTGTGGTTTATATACTTATCTATGGTTTATTACTTAAAAAAAATCGCACTTATGGGTGACAGTTTGGTCTGGTAATCAGCATACTCTTCTAGATAATAGATACTGTTCATGAGTGTTTGAGTGTGTTTATATTATGCTTTCTTTAGACATAAAAGTTAAATCTTAATACAAGATTGTTACCTTCCGATTTTTTGTTATAAATTTTAAAGTGACATAGGATAACAAGTTGACCTTGTTTACATATTAATATTTTTCAGCAAATAAACAAATTAAGAAACTTGACTGATGATGTGGTAAGGAACATTTTACTTTTTCTGCTAATGATTAAACCACTGCATGATTGGCATGTATGTGCTTTTTTTTTATTTTATGAATTCTGTATTTTCTGAAATCATAGTTATACATAGAACTTTGCATGGCTTCACAGTTGCTTTGATTTGCATGAAACACGATTTGAACTTTCTTTGTGAATCTACAATTGCTCCTTTTCATTTGCATGTTTTTATAAAGCTAAGTTAATATGTGTAGTTAATTGAACTTTGTCTGTTGTGATAGTGTTCTGTCACCACTGTTAAGCCAATTTACATGCATTTATTGTATTGTAATGACATATATTCTAGTGATTAGTGCCAGCAGACTTTAATTTGCACTTAGTGCTTTAGGGGCATTTTCTGAGGGGAAACCTTTAGTTTAAGTAGGAAAACTATACATTGTTTTTTTGGCGAGAACCTGAGCTTTTTCCACTTCTGCAAAATAAAAGAAAAATTACTATTTTTCACAATATATAAATTTATACCAGAAAAATGTTACACACGAAAGTCACATCTCTCACGTACCAATACCAGATATGTATAGTTTTAGGGAGATTTATGACTTCTCTACAGCAAAAAACTCACAGCAGTATATAACCGAAGTTTGAAAACACTAAGTCAGCAATCTGCCTACTTTAGATTCCAAAGCCAAAAAAACCCTGAAACAGTAGGATTACCCCCAGAAAACCATACATTTTTGAAAACTTACACATTCTGCTGATTCCAAAATCGTTAACTATATCTCTCTACTCCTAACTGCTAAGGCATCATGAAACTTGAAAAGAGGCTGCCACAAGCCTGGACCCACAAAATAGTAAAGCCGGAGTCATATTGTAAAACGATTAAAAAAGCTTACATTTTATTTTCCATGATTAAGAACCATGGCCTAACGCGTTTCGTGTCTACCAAGGACACTTAGTCATGAGTCTATGACTAAGTGTCCTTGGTAGATACGAAGAGCGTCAGGCCATAGTTTTACAATCTGACTCCGCTTTACTATTATGTGGGTCCAGGCTTGTGCCATCCTCTTTTCAAGTTTCCTGGTATCTGCTCCCCTTGCTAAAGGTCTGTGGCGTGTGCATCCGGGCCCACCATGTGCAGCGGTAAGCTCATTCAATGCATCTTAACTTGGCACAAACTGGTTATATATTTGTATAATTACTAAGGCATCAAAGCTTGTTTGAAATTAGCATTTTTTATAAAAAATTATTACAATTTTGAAGAATCACTTTTAAATCTTTTTACTTTGCTGCTCCGTATCTCCCACACTGTATTAGGTACCAAGAAAAAATATCCCAAACATGAATGCCAAGGGTCCACCGAACAGTTTGATGCACATTGTGCATAGACTTACCAAAGTTACTGGCATTTAGAGGCCCCAAAATTAAGTCAGTGCAAAGAAATTGTCCCAGAGTTCACTTCAGCTAATGATAAATCCACACATTTGCTTTATTTTTTGGGGGGTAAAAACATAGAAAAATGTTTACCCTCCTAAACCGTATACTTTTGGAAAGTACACATTCTGCTGAATCTAAAGTGGGTAGCCATACCTTTCTGGTCGAAACTACTGATTTGGAAGGCTTTCCCAAAATTGGCAGTTTTGGTGAAATAAGTGAAAATTGCCTTGAAGCTTCAACTTTCCAGCATTGTATTGCCCATGTATAATTACGTACCAAGAAATAGCACGTTTCATGGCATACATTTATACTACCAACAAAAATATACTGCTTGATTTATGTTTGGTAAAACTGTCAAATAAGTAAGTTGTTCCAAGAAATCCTCATTTTCAGAAAATACACATTCTGCCAAATCTTAAATTGTAAAATGTATGTTTTTATGGCAAAGCACCTAGCAGTCACGCTACCCTAAACTTTTAGGTTTTTATGCGATTTCTGACAATCGTCACAAAGCTTGCATTTTACCCCATTATATACTCCATTTCATAATGTACCAACATAAAGCATCCTAAATATGAACGCCAGGGGTCCACTGAATAGTTTGATGCCCGGTAAGGGCATCAAAATTTATCCACAGAATGTAGATCTATGGTACTTAAAGGCTTTAATTTGTTTCTGTATTTTTGTCTACTAGTTTCATATTAAAGATGCACCAAATCCTGGATTCAGTTTTGGTGAAGCCAAGCCAAATCCAAGAGCCCAGCCGAACCAAATCCAAATTTACATAATGGAAAAAATTGTGATGCATACTTTAGACACTCACCAGCTTTTTCTGTTCGCATACTGAAAATCTATCACCTTGCACAAGGGCTTGGATTTGGGTTCATTATTCCCCCGATTGTACCCTAGACTTTCACTGAACCCAGAAAAGAGTGATTTTAATCAATAGGTATATATATATATGACCAGCAGCACCGGTAGTTTCATTCCCAAAAAGTGTTATATAAATATTACTCAGACCTGACGTTTTGGTCACCTTGGGGACCTTTAGGCCTGAGGGGGACTGAAATCTCATGTCTGTTGCACATGATTAAATAAGACTTTGTGTGAATGAAAATTCTGGGGCTGCTAGTCTTTTTTTTTTAATTTTTTTAAATTCATATTTTTCTTCACCTAGCACCCGAGTCAAGATTGGAGATGGTGTGCTGTCCATTTGTATGTGTATATAATATATAATAAAATATACGCACATATCACAGCTGTTGATATGTGGGGGGAAACATTTTGTGACTTTTTGTCAAAAAACAAGGAAGTAAAAAAAAGTTCCCCCCTTTCCAACCCTAATTTGCATATGCAAATTAGGATTCGGTTTGGTATTCGGCCGAATCTCTCACAAAGGATTCGGGGTTCGGCCAAATCCAAAATAGTGGATTCGGGGCATCCCTTCTTTTTTCTGTACTTTTAGTCTTTAGTAGTCCTTATTAGGGTGTTATTCAGTCATAGTAAGCTCCTTTGTGAAGCAAGTGCCAGATAAAATGTTTGAATGTAAATCTAGGTTTATTCACAGAATTCTAGTCTTCTTACAAGTTAAATTGGTTTCAGCGCAATGTGCGAACAATGCAACAATTTGGATGCGTAGTAACTGCTGTTTTGGTAAATTGCACACAAGTTGTGATGCAGGAAGAGTTGTCGTAGGCAGGTGAGAGTCAGGATACAGAATGCAGAATAGTTGGGAACAGGCTGGGTCAAACACGGGTAATCAAACAGACTTGATACAGAACAGATCAGACGCACAAGGCTCAGGAACCACTAGAAAGAAGTTCTATCACGGGCATCAGTCAGCAGTCTGAATGGGCCTTTTATAGGGCAAGAATTCCACGCCG
The DNA here is from genome assembly GCA_038501925.1 of Xenopus petersii. NCBI lineage: Eukaryota > Metazoa > Chordata > Amphibia > Anura > Pipidae > Xenopus > Xenopus petersii. Next base: position 58,257,728 of record CM076674.1, on the reverse strand, counting down.
CAGAACGTGCGTTTTCGTGCACCCTAATGGCGCTGGGAGGAGGAAGAAGGAGCGCGGCGGCATGGCGGCCGTCCACGCCGCCGCACCGCTAGTCCACCAGGTACTTTTATTACACAGTCTCTTTCCATTTTCACTCCAGTTGGGAGTGCATGGGCTTGAGGAAGATGAAACTGGCGAAGGGCTTGGGGTATGGGACCCTGAGCATTCGGATTACGGCCATGGAGTGTCTAAAGCTCAGAGGCAGCAGAGAGACTGTGAAAGTAGCTGCATGGTAACCAGATTCCATGTGAAAGAGGGCTTTGATGTGCTCAAACTTCGAATAGTGCTGGGAGATTGCCCTGTTTATTTGACTGAGGCTTTGCATGCTTGGCTTGGAAAGCTTCAGAGCTCGGCTTGAGGATTTGAGATGCTGTGGATGCCTGTACCAGCTCTGTGTGAGCCCCAGTAAGTCCTGCCTGAGAGAGGGTATTGAAAAGCTCCAGCATGTATCCTCTGTGTGAGGACAGGTGTTGTCCGTGTACCTGCTATATGTCGGCTACTGCCTCTGTTCAACAGGAGGGGGTATTTAGGGTAAGTAGTGCTACCTGGGGAAAGTTTAAGAGCTCTTTGAAGGAAAGGGATTGTGACTGCCTTTATCCACCCAGAGTGGAATGTGGGACTTTGCCTGGTAAAGACTGTGCCAGGGTTGGACTTACCACATGGGTTCCCCAGGGCAGGGGTATGACTGATATGTTGTTATTTTATATTACATTTCCTTGCCAGTTTATATGAAGTTATGCTTGTTACCACACTTGTGTGTTTAGTTATCGTTTCCTAGTGGGGCCACCCATTGGTGAATCCCCGGATCCTACTAGGTGGAGGCACTGCTCATTAAAAGTTTCCAGTATCTTTCATATAGCAAAGGGGATTCAATCCCTACATGGTAAGAAAAAATATTTATTAAGAGTGTACTTCCTATAATACACAAGGTGTGACAATAAGTTATATTCTTACAAGGGAATGCTTCTGTAATTTATTTTAGTTTGTTTTCAATACCTTTTGCAGGAATATAATAATTATTCCATAATCTGAGTATTGTGATAGAAATGTCATATTTTTTTAATGTGCACAGCACCATTATATCGTGAAAGGCAGCCTTTAACTTACATTTTTCTGCTACTCAGATAATGCCTTTCAGATGATCCTCGTCTCTTTGACTCTAACCTTTGCCCCTATTTAAGAAGTGTGCCTAATAGGCCACAATTTCCCAAAGTTGCTTGAACTTCATTTTAAAGGGAGTAAAAGGCTAAGTTGTTTTCTAGCAAAAATCAATTGGTCTGTTATTTGCACGATACCAAGCTCAGACAGTATTGAGCAGAATTCCAGACTTTGATGCTTTTTCATCCCTCTTGCTGTGTGTGTGGTGTTCGTTTAAAGTGTATAAGCAGGAACTGAAAACGGAGAGATTCTTCCTTGGTTTTATAGAGGGTCTCATTGCTGTTACATAAACGTTTGGGCTAGTTACTCCTTTAAAACTTAGTTCTAGCTATCAATCATATAATTTTATTTTTTTTTTGTTTTACAGAATGTACTATAGCAAATTCAATTTCTCATCTGCCTTCAGTGCTACTCAGACTCTCTCCTGTTAGCCTGGTTGATGGTTATTCCACAATACTTTGAAAGAAAGAAACCCCTAAGAACGGGGTGAACCCCCTATTAGAAACTTGTCTTTAAGCTTAGGTTCCCAATAAAAACACATCTTTATTAAATAGAAGTATTACAAATTCAAAATCCACATTAAGAGGAAATGGGCATCCAGGCATGTAATATACATCACTTTTAATACTTAAGTATACTTTAGGTATTAACAGTGATGTATATTACAGCGACAGGAGTCACTGTTTCCCTCAAAAAGATTAGGGAAAAACAGGCAACATTTTGGGGCCAATTCACTAAAGGGTGAATTTTCGCCATGAGGGCTTTGCCTTACTTTGTGCCACTTCGTCAGGCACAGTCAAGTCATTTTAAATAGGGCGGGTACATATAGGTCATATATGTGTCTTTGTTAGAGAAGTTGGTGCAAATGCTTGAAGTGGCCACTTATTATTAAAAATGCCCAAGGAATCAAAATAAACACAAAATAGATCCAAAAACAAATGTGGCATGCCACTAATATGGTTAAAAAAAACGTTGAAACAAGGATTTTTAAGAGTTACAACTATTAAAGACAATCCCATTTCAAAATATAAAAAAAACTGAATTTTTTATAACTTTTATGACTGCATACAGGATATGATGTAACTGACATAAGATAAAGGAGGATGTAGCTTCATCTGATCAGTTTGCCAGGTCTAAGCTGTTCACACTAGGGAATTTGCAGAGTAATGATTGTTCGCCTGAGTGAAAATTTGCTTGGCAATAGGGTGATGCACTCTCTCACTAGCGAATTGTCCGCTACGCCTCTTAGTAAGTTGGCAGTATCCCTGCGGATGGTATTTCTGGCAAATTTTCGCTAGTGACTGCCACTTCACCTTTTAGTAAATCTGCCCCATTGTGTAGCATTCTTAATTCAATCAAACCCCTTTGTGTTTGTAACATATATTTAAATCAGTGTTAAAATAAAAACTTCCACCTTTTTTAATTACTAAATTTTTGGGGAAAAATTGCTCGACTATACATCAAATTTATGAGTGAGCAAAGAAGAGAGAATTTCGGTGCAGTGTACTCACCAGCTAGTCAGGAAATCTAAATAATGATCTTAATATGACTGACAATAACTTCCCAATGTGATAGATAAAGGAAGGAAAAACATTGCTGAGGTCCTGAAATAAACTGGGTTACACATGTAAGGGATAAATAGGTAGTTTATAGTAACCCTCTGGTAAAAAAAATTGTCGTAATGTATAAAAAAAAAAAAAATAATTACAACATACATTTAGAGTGTTGCCTGTGTTTTTTTCCTTTTTGCACAGCAAGAACAGGTATCTTGTGGATATAATATCTTGAATTTTTAAACATCACCATTAGATGGCTCTGCAGTCCACCCATGTAAAGCATACTGAAAATAAAGATCTATAGAATGAAAATGAATTAAATATGGAACCTTGTTTTATGATGGGAAAATTGGTTGCATTATAGGAAAACCTTAATTAAAATTGCACGTTTTTTTTTTTTTTTTACAATGAAATTGCCAGTGAGCTGCTCTGCAAACATGTTGACATTTCTTGGCCCTTTGTATCAGTCCGTGCACAGACATTTTCCTTCCTGTGTCTGTTAGGAAGGGTAGGGTAGGCAATTTATATACTCCAGAAAAACACAAAATTGTCAAGTCTGCATCCACTCAGGCTATCGGAAGTCCTGTTTGTTCCAGGCCAGTGAGCAAGTCACTAAATTTTTCAGTGCTGCACATTTTTGTGTTTTGGATTATTAGGATTATCTCCAATTTGTTTTGCATGCACAATTCTAGTTTCTGCAGTGTATATTGTGTATTATGTGGGTACTCTGAATCAGAGTCCTGCATTGGGTAGGGTAACTGTGGAATACCTGCAAAGTGGATTGGTTTTGGGCAGAAAGACTCCAGTTCCCTGACCATGTGGGGGGACCCTGCTTAGATACCTGGGCTGACTTACATTTCCTCTACATCCTGTTCAAACTATCTTTTTATTCCCCTGGCCTGGTTGATCCACCTTGGGAGTGACATCACTTCCGGTGTGCACGAGTCCTGGCGCAGATTGAAGTTTTGTCAAGTGCAAGTAGGTTCAGGAAGTGTGGGAGGGGTAGCTCAATAGCTGGCAGACCAAGTTATGAGCAGGTTTTCCAAAGGTTAAAAAGAAAACTTTGCTTCCAATGGGAGCAGAAGGACCAAAAAGAGGCCAGTAGGAAGTTAGTGTTGATCTTTTAAAGGGGATGTAAAATCAAAAAATGAAATTCCTTTAAATGGCCCACTGCCTAAATATAAGCCAATCTTCAATATATAGTTCAACATACCTCCCAACTGTCCCTTTTTCAGAGGGACAGTTCCACTTTTGACAGCTCAACCTGCAGTCCCACATTTGTACTTGAAAGTCCCTATTTTCTCTGCTCTGAACAGCCAGTAAAAGAAACAAAGTTACTAACTTAATTGGCTTTTAGCAGAGAGCACCGAATAGCTAACAGGTGCAAATAAGATACTTTGTAACAATTTTGAGACACAAAAAAACAGTTTAGATAAGGAGAATTATTTTCAAACTTTCATAACCTGAAAAATTTAGTAAAATGAACATGGTAATTAGGGAGTGTGACCACAGAAAAGGGCGTAGTAAAACATTTTCGATGCGCTACGTGTGAAAAATTTTTTTTTGTCCCTCTTTTTACTTCCAAAATGTTGAAAGGTATGGTTCAATAAAAAAAGTTGGTATCCTTTTCATTGAAATCATGATTTTCTACGCTCCAGTTCCCCTTCTCTCCACTCACACGCACTTTAGCCTGCTGCATTCCTCAATCCTGCTGCCTAGTGGCTGCTTTACTTCAAAATGATAAGAGATACTTCAAGTTCGAAAGGGCAGCAAAGCAGGATAACCAGTTAATTTATCTGTTTGTTCCTAAATAAAGCTAAACTCTGTGACAACCCCAAAAATTTTGGGGTTATTCCAGTGAGTCAAGGGAAAGTCAAGTCCAGCATGATCCTACCTCTTTTTTATCAGCTACGGAGAAGGACATCCCATACATACTGATGAAGTGTCCAATGTTACAAATTGGTTACATACCGGTATATAAAACTGTAACCAATAAATGTTTTGTGTGTAAAACTGCCAATCTGGTGTGGTTAGGAGAGATACCAGTTTAGGGCTACCTAGATGAGCAGCTCTTGGCTCCACCCAGGAGTCTTAGAATGGGTTAGTTCCCCATTTGCCTTGTTGCCTAGAAACTGAACCAACAGACCGTTTTATAGGGATTAGATAGATTCCCACCAGAGTTTCTCTTAAAGAGGAGTCCCAAGGAAGAAGAGAAACTCTGGGTGGACTAGATGAAATGCCTCTGATGAGTTCTATTGAAAGGCATACTCTGTTCCTATTCTGGCTTGTGAGCAATTTTCCCTCAATTCTTTCTTGGCTCTATGTGTAGAAAAATAATGTGTGCGAACATTTTAAAAATTGTATGTGCACTCTTAAAACACTGCATGCTCAGGTCAGAAATACAAAATGTTGTGTTTCCACACAAAATTCTTTGTGTGCACCTCAATTTATTATTACTGATTAAAGTTGCATCTCACCCTGCCTCCACACCGTTGTGAAGACCCACACCTGAGAATAATAGGTCGCATTCAGAGCAAATATAGGTGTAATGCTAATAGTTGGCGTAACTGTGCAGCTCCGTTTACTATATTCTTACACTTATAACTCCATTCAGACCAGCTGAAGCTCAAATATATATGTACGACAGATTTTGGAGAGGACAGTCTATACTTGCACTTGTCTGGTTCAAAAACTCTGATTTACTTATTTCATCTGTTGCAGCTCTGTAATTACATTTCAACAGTTTATTTACAATTCCTTAAAATGTACTGTTCACTTATTTTTGTATATTATATATTTTGTATATATTTAATTTACAAACACATAATCCTCTAGTGATAGCATATAGAAGTAGATCTATTAATCCTTTTCATCGTCAACCATACTTTCTTCTGTTTAAACTGGGAGGGATCCGTTTGTTTGGCATTGAATTGCTTTTCATCTGATTGTTTTAGGTGGTAAATTGTAACGGTATGTGATCTGTTCTCTTGAATGCTGAGGACGTAAGGCTTTTTTTCTCCCATCATTAGGATGACCACTACAAAACATTTACCCAAAAAGATTGTTTTTTTTTTTTCCCCACCAGTATGAATGTATGCAGCTAATACTGGTCATACACTTAAAGCTCTTCTCTATTGTTTCAAAAAATGATAAAGGTATTTAGCTTTTTATCCAGCAGCTCTCCAGTTTGTAATTTCAGCAATCTGGTTGTAAGGGTCTAGATCCCCAGCAACCATGCACTGATTTGAATAAGAGACTGGAATAAGAATAGGAGAAGGCCTAAATAGAAAGAGGAGTGATAAAAAGTATCAACAACAATAACATGTGTAGCGTTTTACTTTTTAGATGGGGTCAGTGATCCCCATTTTAAACCTGGAAAGAGTAAGAAGAGGATTGCAAATAATGCTAAAATTATAGAAAAGAAAAAAATAAATACACGTTGAAAAGTTGCTTAGAATTAGCAATTCTATGCATACTAAAAGATGAACCACCCCTTAAAGGTACTTGGATTCTTTTTTTGCTCTATTCATTATAGTCTAATACCCTGTATAGACTTCTTTTTTTCCTGCAAACTAATCTATATACCATTGATAAGTTATTTTTTCTCTCTCACAATTCTAAATATAAATATTTGGATGTGGTTTGTATGTTCTGAGAAGAGCCTCATGGGTTTTTAGTTACGCACAAGAATCTTTATTATTGATCTGCAAATTATAATTTTTTTAATTTCAGCGTCCTTTGCGGTATCCTTGTATCAATGTTCTATAAGGCTGGTTAGTACAATATTGAATTGCTTTAGTTTTTACAGCTCACTGCAAAGATTTCTTTCAAATTAACTCTCTGTAGGTCAGTATCTCCCAGCAGCTATCTATAGTTTCATTCATATACAGATTGTGGATCTTTTATCCTGAATGAATGGGACCTGGGTATTCTTGGTAAGGGATATTTCTGTAATATGGATCACCATAAGTTGTCTGCTAAAAATATTATAATTTTTTTTGGTAATTTATATTTTGACATTTTAAAAAAAAAAAAAATTGCTTTTCTTATAGCATATGTCCCAGTATAATAGAGCGCAGTTTTGAGCGGAGAGCTTTCTAGCCTTAAGTGTATACTGTGTCAGCAGTATAAACTTCTATATAAGAAACAAGCAAACAAATTAAAGCGTTAACTTGGGTGTTGGTGGGTCATGCAGTGTGGCTAAAGACAGTTGGTTATGTCAAGTAGAACTTAAAGGGATACTGTGATGGGAAAAAATCTTTAAAAATAACCCCCTTAATGTTTAAATGGTTTTTAGCCACCTGATGAGCCTATATTTGATTGGATATTAAAGGGATACTGTCATGGGAAAAAAAAAATTCAAAATGAATCAGTTAATAGTGCTGCTCCAGCAGAATTCTGCACTGTATCCCTTTAATGTCCAATCAAATATAGGCTCATCAGGTGATTAAAAACCATTTAAACATTAAGGGGGTTATTTTTAAAGATTTTTTTATACCTAGAATAAACTTACAACTCGATTGGTATTTTACTTACGAAAAACCTTGAATGGAAAAAACGTGATTTCGCGAGTTCAAGTGCGAAACCCAAAAACATTGAATTATTTATAAAGTTTTCAAGCAGGACCCTCAGAAAAAAAAAACTTGAACATCATTCAGGTTATGAAGGCTATTTACATCTTCAAATGGTTCAAGGGATCTCTGCCATTGACCTCAACAGATTTTAGGTGGTGTATTTTCGGATTTGAGCTATTTTCAGGGTCGGGATATGATAAATTTCAAAAAATATATATTTTTTTAACCCGAAAATGTGAGTTTTGACCAAAAAAATTTACTTTAAAACTCGAATTTAGTGGAAAACACAACTCAAACCTTAATAAATACCCCCCTAAATAAACCCAATAGAATACTTTTGCCTTTTATATGAATATGGATTCAGGCAGCTTAACTATCCTCAAGTACAAGGTACTGTTTTATTATTACAGAGAAAAAGGAAATAATTTTTAAAAATTTAGAATTGAATTGCTTAAAATGTAATCTATGGGAAATGATCTTCCCAATAATGAATCCAATACCTGTATTACAACTGCATTCTAATTTGAGCACTGCTGAATCTATTTGTTCTGGTGCAATTAGCTACACATGATAAAAAATACCCTTTTGAATTGCTGTTTGGTTTTCAGTGAAATATGCACTTGGAAATCATCTGTAGGTTCGTGTTTTATTCTTTATTAATGTAATTAAATCTGATGGATATGTGAAATGAATGTGGCTGGCACTAAATCTGGAATGAAGTTTCAACTCTTCAGTAGTCCTACCAAGGAAGCAAATTGGAAGCAAATATTTTGGACACAGATAATGCAATGTTATTAAAATATCATTTCCATCTGCTTTATTTTTCCTTTTGTACAATCCAAAATAAACATAAGACAATAATGTCAATTAGCACACCATGTGGAAAGCATAAAGTTACATCTTACAATCCTTTATAGAGCAAAATTCCAGTTTCTGCATTTCTGTTTAATTAATTTTAGATTAGTGTCATTGCCAATTATCAGTGTGATTACTCACTAAGAGATAATGCTCAATAGGGTGCTCATTTAACTATCCTTGAAGATAAGTGTTACTAATTTGCAAATCCAAAGCAACCATGATGAAACAACAACAACGCAGTGGAGAACATGCCTTATCACCTCAAAGTGTCACTTCAAGAAAAGTCTCTGAGGCAGAGCAAACCACATATGTTGCTCATTTTAAGCCTATTATCCAGTTTTCTTGCTAAGTATGTTCTCACCTCTAAATATTTACTTAGTTGATGGCCTATTTGCTCAGTTTCATGTGGTATTTTTAGGAACGTTCTGCTTTTCATGTGAGAGAACTTTACAGGGGTTGTTCACCTTCCAAGACTTTTCAATTCAGTTGTTTTCAGATTGCTCCACAGAAATAAATACTTTTTTCAAATACTACTCATAATTTATTTTTTTTACAGTTTTTTCAAAATCTAAATTTAAAGTTTATTGTTTCTGGTGTCTGGCAGCTCAGTAATTCATGTACAGACTCTAAAACAGTTATTTTGGAACATTTAGGTGATACATTTCGCAGCAGCATCTCTGGAGTATTGGCTACTATTCTGTCAATTCTGCTCAGCAGACACCCCCCCCAGAGCTGTTTTAAAAGGGGAAACATGACATTTTTCACTTCAATATTAGAAAAACTGTCACACATAGAAAATAGAAAAAAGTAGTTATTTCAGATGACCCATCTGAAAACAACTAGGTGTTTGAAGATGAACAACCCCTTTAAAGGAGAAACAGCCCCTTACTCCTACCTTAGATAGACCCCCTCTCTCTCCTCCCCCCGGGCAAATGCCTCTAACTCTTTACTTACCCCTCAGTGCAGATTTTGTCCAGCGGAGTTCACAGACGCCATCTTCAGCTGCTTTGGTAATCTTCGGAATGAGACCGCAATTTTCGGGAGTTTCGGCACATGTTCAGTTGTCGTGAAACAGAAAATTGCTCCAACTGCGAATGCACAGATTCGCCGGTCTCATTCCAAAGATTACCGAAGAGAAGAAGACGGTGCCTGTGAACTCCGACGGACAAAATCTGCACTGATGGGTAAGTTAAGAGTTAGGAGCATTTGCCCAGGGGGGCGCTAGGCTGGGAAGGGGAGGAGGGAGGTCTATGTAGGGTAGGGTTTTTTTTATTAAGGGTGTGTTTCTCCTTTAACGAGAGCACACACACAGATAACACTATTTGGCATTGTCATACCTGTCAATTTCAGATAATATTGGCACATTTGGCTTTTTTTTTTGTAATATTCCATAACTTGGTTGTATATTTTTTTGTTTGTTTAGATAGATTAATATATTGGTACTATATCTTATTTGCTTATATTCTATTTATTATTACATATATTTTAAAGGAACAGTTAAGTGTGAAAATAAAAACTGGATAAATAGGCTGTGCAAAATAAAAAGAAAAAATGCTAATATGCTTAGGCAAAAATGTAGTGTTTAAAGGCTGGAGTGGCTGGATGTTTAACAAAATAGCCAGAACACTACTTCCTGCTTTTAAGCTCTCTAACTCTGAGCTAGTTAGTGACTTGAAGGGGGGGGAGGCACATGGTACATATCTGTTCAGTGAGTTTGCAATTGATCCTCAGTATTAGAGTTCTAATTATATGGTTGAAGAAATTACTTTGAATTGCTAGCAATTCTTCTTTGAACTTTCAGTGAGTTTTCCTTTCTGCAGACAAAAATATCTTTTGTTTTCTTCTTTTAGCGTTTTGTTATTACAATCTTACTGTCTCATTATTTGTGAATTCCATGTGCCACAGGAAAAAAGCAAAATCGAATTTGATTGTATTGCATATAAACTGGATAGACGGGCTGTGCAAAATAAAACAGGTTTTCAAGTAGTTAACCAAAAATGTAATGTATAAAGGCTGGAGTGACTGGATGTGTAACATAATAGCCAGAACACTACTTCCTGCTTTTCAGCTCTATAACTCTGAGTTAGTCATCGACTTGAAGGGGGGCCACATGGTACATTTCTGTTCAGTGAGTTTGTAATTGATCTTCAGAATTCAGCTCAGATTCAAAAGCAACAAATATGACCCATGTGGCTCCCCCTCAAGTCTCTGATTGGTTACTGCCTGGTAACCAGGGTAACCAGTAAGTGTAAACCAAGAGAGCTGAAAAGCCGGAAGTAGTGTTCTGTCTATTATGTTAGACATTCAGTCACTCCAGCCTTACATTTACATTTACATTACATTTTTGCCTAACTACTATATTAGAAACATTTTTTTATTTTGTACAGCCTATCTATTTACCCAATTTTTATTTTTTACACTGAACAATTCCTTTAAAATCCTGAGTCTGTACTTCATCTATTCTACATGTGGAGGTACAAATAACAAAAATCCTTTATATAGCCCCAGACACTGATATTACAAATATGTCTTGTAAATTACAGTTCATACCTATAAAACATATTGAAGGGGTTGTTCACCTTTTAGTATAATGTGGAGAATGATATTCTGAGACAATTTGTAATTGGTTTTTATTTGTGGTTTTTGTTATTTTTTTATTCAGCAGCTCTCGATTTTTGTAATTTCAGCAATTTGGTTGCTAGGGCCCAAATTACCCTAGTAACCATGCATTAAAATGAATGAGAGACTGGACTATAATAGGAGTGGGCCTGAATAAAACAATGAGTAATACAAAGTAACATTAACAATACATTTGTAGCCTTAAAGAGCAGTTGTATTTTAGATGGGGTCAGTGGCCCCCTATTGAAAGCTGAGAAGATTTAAAAGAAGAAGGCAAATAATTAAAAAACTATAAAACAGGAAACATTGAAAAATTTCTTAGAATTAGCCATTGTATAACATACTAAAGGGAACTTCAAGATGAAACACCCCTTTAAAGAAAAAGGAAAGTAATGTATACTTGGGGATGCCAAAGGTTAGGCGCCCCCAAGTGGTTGTATTTACTTACCTGACACTCCAGGGCACTCCGGGCTTCTATCAGCAGAAAACTGCACCACCCCCTGGGTTCTGCCAGCAAACACCCTGGAGCGATCCTTTTCCTGCTTCTTCACTTTTCAAATTTCCTGGGACAGATGCATGTGCTGTAGAACAAAATAGCCAGCTTTTTTCGTTAAAATTTGGCTTTTTGCTCTACTGCGCATGCGGAACTGCAAGCTAAAGCAGGAAGCCAGAAGAACTCCAGTCTGGTGCAGTTTCCGGCCCGGAGTGTCAGGTAAGTAAATACAATCACTTGGGGGTGCCTAAATAAGTGATAAGCTTCCTGTAATTTTCAGCTTGGTATACAGATCAGGAGTTAGGTGACTTGTTAAAACCACCTGTATTCTCTTGTTTTTATATGGTCGCAAAACTACTCTCTCTCTTCTAAAACCTTTAAAGTCTTTGAGGCCTGACCCCTCCACCCCCGCAATGGTGGTCCAGTGTTGGTGGTAGTGAGCCTGTGTTTGTCAACAATAGAGGAAGGAAATGGTGTCGGTTCTGGCCCGGGCGGTCCTTGATACAAATTGTGCCCTCAGGCCCTTTGGTATCTCGTTCTGCCTCTGCATTTTTTGTGGTAAAAGTTCCTAATTTGCCTGAACTGTATATCATACAGGGGGAAAAAGTCTATACGATGGGAACAATAGGAAATCTGTAGGGAGCTGAAGGAGCTCTGAATATTTTTTTTTCATAGGTAAAGATGCAAAACTAAGTTAAAGGGGACCTGTCACCCTAAGAAATAATTCCAAATTCTTTTATCATGTTAGATGAGCAAAATGAACTTTACTTACACTATGGGGCAGATTTATCAAGGTTCGAAGTGAATTTGAGGGAATTTTCAAAGTAAAAAAATTTGAAATTCAAAGTAATTTTTGTATACTTTGACCATTGAATAGGATACTACGACTTCAAATTTACTTCAAATTCAATTCGAAGTAAAAATAGTTGGACTATTCGACCATTCGATAATCGAAGTACTGTCTCTTTAATAATAACTTCAACTTTAATACTTTGCCAAATTAAACCTGCCAAAGTGCTATGTTAGTCTATGGGGACCTTCTACAGCATATTTGAAGTCGAAGTAAAAATAGTACGATAAAATCGTATGATAACTTCGAAATTCGACCCTTGATAAATCTGCCCCTAAATGTATTGTTGTAATTTTGTTTCCTTTAGTCTTAGAAATACACTATCACAGCAAGCAGGCAGGAGCCATTTTATGGACACTGTTATTAATATAAATTTTGTATCACGCCAAAATCTTGTGTATGCACCAGAATGGGGATTGTAATGCCCATGCGCATTGCCCTACATAATTATAGAGCCTGAGGAGGGAAGGGGCAATGTGAAAAGTGCAGTGATATGTAGCAATTGCCTCAGGCATAGAGGTGGGGCATATAATATTTGATTGACCGTTCAAATATTTAAATACCTTTATAACAGGTATGGATGTTTTAATGGAAAAAATAAATTGTGTTTCATGTTTAATTTGCAAAGGACTTTGATTATACAGCTTTTTATGTGTAGATGACAGGTCCACTATAACCAGTAATACATTCATATTATTTGAAACCGTAAAGCAAATGGAAAATAAACATACTTTAAGTTCTCAATGTGTCATTTGTGCAAAAACTGTACATAACTGTACAGCTGTCCTCAAATTATATTCTTTATTTAACACATTTTCATACTTCGGGCAACATTACTAATTGACCAGGTAGGGTGCTCCTCTACTTTTACTCGCTTATGCCTTAGAGAGCAATGTTCTGTTTCTTTTATGTTTGTTTCTTCATGTTTTGGATTTGGGAGAGGCCATTCATCACAAAATTCTTGGCTGTAACATGAAAAAGAAATTTGTTTATTATATACTGACATACTCATTTTGTTTTTACAGTTGGATAGATTTGCCAGCATTAGAATTCCTGGGAGCAAAAAGGAAAGGCCTTATTTAAACAATATTAAGAGCTCCAGTACCAGCAGTGAATGGGGAGTGCCTTCAGAATACGATGACTATCCTTCAAAACAGCTATCGGATAAAGAGGTTCTTCCTCTGTTTGAAAAAATGATGGTATGTATGTTTGAGTACATAATATGTGTACATATATAAAGAGAAATAATGCTTCTGTTTTGCATACAATATTAGTCTTTCCCACTACATTCATGCCAATATGGCATCTAGATACACAAATTCCAAATGTGAACTGATGGTTGGCTTAAGGACCCAACATTTGAATCCCTTTGATTGGCCAGTCACAGTACCACAAGGGAGCAAAGATTTGCTTGGTTAGTGGCATGCCCAACAAGAGAATGTTTACATGAATTGCCTCTTAAATGCTTGCACTTCGTGGGTAAATGCTATTTTCATTCTTACAGCACTGCATTATATGAAGCAATTTAACAATTCATACTAACATTCAGAAACTAGGTAAACTAGGTAATTTCTCTCCAGTAGGAGAGTTGAGTGCCAGGAAGGGTGTTAAACAGAGAAGGTATTTTCACTAGTCCAGCTCACATATTGTAGCTCACTTTCCACAGGAAGGCTGTCCTGTTAATTGTAGTGAGGGTGTTAGGAAGGTCTTTCAGAGCAGGACAGAGAGCAGGAAAGATACCTGTTTGTGTTAGGAACTCCCAGAGGGGCCGGGGGTACTGACCGCAACTGCAAGGAGCAGAGGGAGATGTGACAAGGTGACTTGAGAGTCTGTCTGAGTGAGAAACTGACAGAAGAGACTGAACAGTCCCTCAAAAGGAAGTATTGCAAGTACAAGGGTGACCACAACGTATGTGCTTTTCCTGGTAGTCCACAAAGGGCTCAGTTTAGCAAGGGGACTCCTCAAATGTGTGAAGGTAGCACCCACTGGGTAGGATTTGTTTTTCTGATTTATGTTTTGTATGCTGAAATTACCCCCCTTGTGTATAAATAAACTGCCTAAAAGTGAAGACAGTGTCTATACAGTTAGGTCCATAAATCTTTGGACAGAGACCACTTTTTTTTCTAATTTTGGGTCTGTACATTACTACATTGAATGTTAAATGAAACAACTGAGATGTGGTTGAACTGCAGATTTTCAGTTTTAATTCAGTGGGTTGAACAAAAAGATGGCATGAAAATGTGAGGAACTAAAGCCTTTTTCTTTGACCACAATCACTTTATTTCAGGGGCTCGAGTAATTAGACAATTTAAAAAAACTGAAAATAAGATGTTCATTTCTAATACTTGGTTGAAAACCCTTTGCTGGCAATTACAGCCTGAAGTCTTGAACTCATGGACATAATCAGATTCTGGGTTCCCTCCTTTTTAATGCTCTGCCAGGCCTTTACTGCAGCGACTTTCAGTTGCTGTTTGTCTGTGGGCCTTTCTGTCCGAAGTTTAGTTTTCAATATGTGAAATGCATGCTCAATTGGGTTCAGATCAGGTGACTGACTTGGACATTCAAGAATATTCAACTTCTTTGCTTTAATAAACTACTGGGTTGCTTTGGTTGTATGTTTTGGGTCCTCCTTCCAATCAATTTGGCTGCATTTAGCTGGATTCGAGGAGACGGTATGTCTCTGAACAATACAGCAAAAGCTAATTTGTTAGTTTTATACATAGGATTATGGGATTATTTGAAAGGGTAGGATTTATTTAGAAGAAAAACAAACATGGTCCAAGAGCTTCCATTTGCATTTTCGTAGGTATGGTTAAAAATAAAAACTATAATAAAAAATCCTTTATCGTTTTTAAATGGGAAGTTGCACTGAAAAAAACAGATCAGCAATCTTCTTCCTTATTTTCCTTCTGTGTGGACTTGAAATGACACTTTCAGAAGATATTTTACCTTATAAATTTGCATATAAATAGAAGTATTTCTGTTTGTCATGTTTAAAGAAACTAGAGCAAAATAATATTATTCATATTGACAAGTATTTTAAACATAGTGTAATTTATAGAGAGGGAAAATAGAGAGGGAAAATAAGTTGACAGTGAAGAATGCAGGCTGCTAACATGTCTAGTCTGGGCAGTTGTGCTGCTTTATTATAAAACTACCTTATTTACAAAGCTCTCTTTTTTTATTTTATATGCCACTTAATGTGAATTATTTATACACAGACCTATTTTGTTGTGTTCAATGAAAATCTTGTACAGTGAATGAATTTCCTTGCTTCATGCAATTTTTTCTGTTGGCACAAAGGTGTGCTTAGGGTACACTTTATGTATTTTTTCCTTTTGCACACATCCTGAATAAAGTTGAAGTTGCCAAGGACTCCTGTGTTACTTTTGCATGGGGATTTGTCATTCAGTCTGTTATGAATAACCATTTTGCTTAATCTCCAAGACATGGTAATTATACTGTATATTAACAAACGCCATCTGAGAAAAAATTTGCAGATGGCGAAATGTGGAATTTCGCTGCAAATCCATGGCTGGTGAAAACAATTCGCTCATCACTAATACCAACCATTACGATGTTACTTTTTAAACATGTGACCAGTAATTCTACCTGCTGATTTGGTTGCTATTGTTTACTTATCTTGGGCAAACTAAGTGCCATTTATTACATTACCCCACTTATATTCTAAAGATACAACATGTTTGATTTTATATTTTATAGTCATTAAGATTTTTGTACTAAAACTCGCAAATTTCAATTAAAGTGGACCTGTCACCCAGACATAAAAATCTGTATGATAAAAGTCCTTTTTCAAATTAAACATTAAATCCAAATAAATATTTTTATTATTGTATTCATAGCTGTAAAAAAATCTCAGCTGTCAATCAAATATCGTCTGCCCCTCCTCTATGCCTAGGCATAGAGGCGGAGCAGGCAATTACTTTCACTTTCCATTCAGCGCTTACTAGATGTCACTGCTCTCCCCACGTTCCTCTTCACCATTTAATTGTGTAACCAGTGCATTGGAATGGACATCGGGTCCCCGATTCTGGTGTACAAACAAGATTTTGAGATGATGCAAGGCTTGCCTTAATAACAGTGCCCACAATGTGGCTCCGGCTTTCTTGCTATAATGAATTCCCAGACTAAAGGAAGCAAGATTCAAATACTTTATACAGTGTAATTAAAGTTTATTTTGCTTGACTAATGTGATAAAATAGAATTTGTAATATTTTTTTTGGGTGACAGGTTACCTTTAAGGGGTTCCAGAACTTGAATGTTCAATATTTATAAAACATTTGAAAAACCTGATTGTAAAATGTTGGCATCTAAAGGTTTGCAAGTTCATGTAGAAGTCAATTGGAGTTGTCCTAAGTAATATTTCCAGCAATTTATTTTTGAACTTTTAAAGACCCATTGAAAATGATGAGTAAAATACAAATCCAATGTATCAAAGGTGTAGGAAAGTCCTTTTTACTTGGGGATGCTAAGTCCATGGTGCTCGCTGGAAGAATCACGGGCCTGTGCAGGTTTTCTCCTGATGGGATCACTGGCCCGGGGTGTTAGGTAAGTAAATACTATCACTTGTGGGTGCCTAACTTTTGGCAACCCCAAGTACAAAAGGACTTTCATTCTCCTTGAAGGCATGTTTTCAAGGATTTGATAATGTTTTTTCGATTACATTTTTTTAATGAGCAAACATTCTAGTTTGATCAGTTTTTGAGTTTATTTGATTTTAAAAAAAATTACAAATTAGAATTTTGATAAATAGGCTCAGTGAAGTGAAGAATACTGCATGTTTATTCAGCAGTTTCTTAGATGAAGCTTTTCAATGTGAGTATTCATATTCAAGTTTAAACTCATGAAATAAGAGGCATATTAATTTGTTTTTCTATTGTTTGTGCAGTGGAAAAAACTAGCACACTGCAATATTATCTAACATTACTAACATTTCAAGTGTTGGCAAATTGTATACAATTTCATCACGTTTGCATGCATTGTACAGTGAATTATTTGGGGGAAGTTTGATATCTGCATTAGAAAACTGTTTCATTAGGAGAAAGCAAATAGAAAACCAGTGAAAAGCAAATAGAAGCTATTTGGATAAAGAGCAAAATGTACAGTATTTTAGAACAATATACTATCCAAAGCTTATATCTGTTTTGCAGAAAAAAAAGTACAATTTGCTTTTGCTCAGTGTTTGTAAAAGGAAGGAAAATGGCATTTCTTGGAAACTTCTGCAAGTGCTTGTCAATAAAGTGATTTCTTTATACAATTTTTGATAAGAACGGGAAATTGTGTGTCAGGATTACTTTTTTTCCAGAGCATACTCCTTATGGGAATTAAAACCGCACACAGGAGGAGCCAGTACCTTCAGTCTATGTACAAAAGGAACATAATGATTCTTGTTTCCCTCTTATTTTACAGGCAACATCATGCTTATCTGATATCACACCATTTTTTATTTTATCCTTTAAACGTTTTTGTTAGTGTTTTTTGTGGGTATTCTTTTGTGAAAGCACAATGCTTCATTTTTGCTGTGTGTGCTATATCTGTTCATGGTTGTGTTTGCTCAGTGGTCCTTATACAGTATGTTGCCTGATATTATTGGACAGTGGTTATTTGATAGCCCTTCTTAATTAGCCTCTATACTTGTATTTTGTGTTTTCCCATGTTCTGGGGAAGTATGAAGAACTACATGTATAATTCCTTTCCATCTAGCACAGGGATCCCCAAACAGTAGCTTGTGAGCAACACGTTGCTCTCCAACCGCTTGGATGTTGCTTTCAGGGTCCTCAAAGCAGGTGCTTATTTTTGAATTCCTGGCTTGAAAGACAGTTTTAATTGCATAAAAACTAAGAATAGTGCCAAATAGAGCCTGTTGTAGGCTGCCAGTACACATAGGGGCTACCAAATAGCCAATTTCAGCCCTTATTTAGCACTCCAAGGGACTTTTTCATGCTTGTGTTGCTCCCCGACTCTTTCTAGGTTTGAATGTGGCTCACAGGTAAAAAAAAGGTTGGGATCCCTGATCTAGCATCTACAGTTAGGCCCATAAATCTTTGGACAACTTTTTTTCTAATTTTGGTTCCGTACAGTACAACAATGAATTTGAAATAAAACAACTCAGATGCAGTTAAACTGCAGACTTTCAGCTTTAATTCAGTGGGATGAACAAAAAGATTCATAAAAATGTGAGAAACAAAAGTATTTTTTAACACTATCACTTCATTTTAGGGTCTCAAAAGAAACTGTGTTACACCTATATAAAGTTAGGCCCATAAATCTTTGGACAGAGACAACTTTGTAATAAACATTTTTCTCTTCTGTAATTGGGGGTTTGTACAGTTCAAAGTGGATTTGAATTGAATTTTCCATAACTGAAAAATATCCCAGACTTTGTTGTAGCATTCACAAAGAAACACCATACAACATTGCTGCCATTGATATTCCTGTGTAAAAATGCCAGTTCATTAACAGGAACATACACAGCCAAAAACAAGTTTTGCCATTGCACTTTACACCTCTGAAAACAAAACAATATGTTTTTTGTTTCCTTTTGAACGTCTTTACTATAAAATTCCCCAAAACCTTGTTTGTATCAATTTCCTTCCCAAGCTGTGCAGTAGAACTGGTATGTTCAGAAAGTCCATCAAGTACTGACAGGAAACTCAAGTTCATCCTTTTTTTCTCTGTAAAAGGGCAGAGCTGTGATACATGGGCAGATTAGAGTTGCCGATATCAGCCAATGTCTGGGTGCTTTCGACAATTCTCCACTGATCGATATTGGGCCAAAAATAGTCCAGATATCGATCAAGCAGGTTTTATTTTACCTATCATCCAGGACCACATTGGCTAGTTGATGTTGTCCTTTGACCTGTCTGCTCCCATTTAATTTGTTTTAAAACGATTGTTTGGCCCTAGGACTGAACAATTGAATTAACCCGATATTGCCCTGCCATTAGTGGGCATGTCGGGGAAAGATCCTCTTGTTTGGCGACCTTGCCAAAGGAGCGGATCTTATCATGTACGGGCACCTTTACTAGGCAAGGTGCAAAAGCACACATGCGGAGACCAGGGAGGATATATGGTGTCCTCCATTAAAAGTATAATTTTTAAAGTTAACAATCTAGATTTAAATGAGATGCCATAAATTATGTATAATTGCCTTCATGATGTAGAAAAAAAAAAAGACATTTCTTGATGACAGTACCTAAACTAGAAGTATTAAAGGTATTGGTACTGTGATTAAAAACAAATACTGAAATAAGAAAATGCTTTCAGGTTTATATTTTCTTGATTTCCTTTTGCTTTCTGATACAGTCTGTAAATAAATGGATAAATAGTGCTTTATTACTTTCGCTTAGTGCAGGTGGCCTCGGGAGAGTCTCTGTTCTTGTTAATTAAAACTTATTATGTAACTTGTTAATCAAGAAGCTTTCTTTTGTACTGGATTTATCAATAAAAGGGTTTATCAAAATGAATTTATCAAAGTAAAGGGTAAATGAACACAAAATAAAGTAAAGAATGTATATTTTAAAAGTAGGACTCTTAAGGTGCTATTTACTGTAGTACTGAATTTTGGATATTCAACTGTGAGCCCATACACACAATGGGTTAACAGATATCTGCCTTTCCATCAATGGCAGCTGTGAAGGTGCAAGCCTGGACAAAAGCCATCCTGCCATAAAATAATCCTTGCAGCTACAGTAATGTCAATATCAAAGAAATGCAAATAACCGGACACACTGGTATGGTTGCAGGGATAGCAAGAGTTCCCAAAGGGAATGACACTCTGCTGGATACCTGGAGCATTTGATTTTGGGATTTCTTTCACAGTGCATCCTAACTTGATTTCACTCCCTTGTCTATCTAAGAATAGATGAATTATCTCCAAAAATAGCAAACATCGACCTGATTGGCTGGGACTGTCTTTTGGGTGTGGCTGTCCTGGGAAAAGGGTAGTATGCATGTACATATAAAGAGCATTTGTAAATACTTTGTTAGTTAGGCACTTTCCACTCCCTTCCATTACACCTTTCCCAATCACTTTCTTCCTTCTTCCATCTTAAGGTGACCATACACGGGCCGATAAAAGCTGCCGACAGACCGTGTCGGCAGCTTATTGGCCCGTGTATGGGGGCCCCCGACGGGCTTCCCCGATCGAGATCTGGCCGAAAGTCGGCCAGATCTCGATCGGATGAGGTTAAAAATCCCGTCGGATTGCGGCCGCATCTGTTCGTTGATGCGGTCCCGCGATCCGACCACCCGTTTGTGAGAGCTAGGATCCGATCGTTGGGCCCTAGGGCCCACGATCGGATCTGCCCGATATTGCCCACCTTCAAGGTGGGCATATCGGAGGGAGATCTGCTCGTTTGGCGACATCGCCAAACGAGCGGATCTATCCGTGTATGGCCACCTTTAGTTAGTTCCCTTTTTATGTTATACCTTTTAGTTCCTTTGTAAATAAATACCACTTACCGTATATACCCGAGTTTAAGCCGAGTTTTTCAGCATCCAAAATGTGCTGAAAAAGTCTACCTCGGCTTATACTCGGGTCAGCGATACCCGACCAGAGTAGCTGGCAGTCACTTTTAATCATTCCTATACCAACAGTTCACTTGGGGAGAGACTGCAATATCCCACAATGCCCTCTGTTGGTTATATGAAAGAATAACAGTGCGCCCTCTGTTGGTTATATGAAAGAATAACAGTGACTGCAGTATCACACAGCGCCATCTGTTGGTTATATGAAAGAATAACAGTGACTGCAATATCACACAGTGCCATCTGTTGGTTATATGGAAGAATAACAGTGACTGCAATATCACACAGCGCCATCTGTTGCTTATATGAAAGAATAACAGTGACTGCAATATCACACAGCGCATCTGTTGGTTGTATGAAAGAATAACAGTGCACCCTCTGTTGGTTATATGAAAGAATAACAGTGACTGCAATATCACACAGCGCCCTCTGTTGGTTATATGAAAGAATAACAGTGACTGCAATATCACACAGCACCCTCTGTTGGTTATATGAAAGAATAATAGTGCGCCCTCTGTTGGTTATATGAAAGAATAACAGTGACTGCAATATCACACAGCACCCTCTGTTGGTTATATGAAAGAATAACAGTGACTGCAATATCACACAGTGCCATCTGTTGGTTATATGGAAGAATAACAGTGACTGCAATATCACACAGCACCCTCTGTTGGTTATATGAAAGAATAACAGTGACTGCAATATCACACAGTGCCATCTGTTGGTTATATGGAAGAATAACAGTGACTGCAATATCACACAGCGCCCTCTGTTGGTTATATGAAAGAATAACAGTGACTGCAATATCACACAGCGCCCTCTGTTGGTTATACGAAAGATTAACAGTGATGGCAATATCAAACAACACCACTGGTAGTGGGACAGTGGGACAATGCACACAGTAATCCGTTTGGCAATTCTCTGTCACCATCAACTTTGCAAAGAAGTCCGGTTGATCGCTGGGGGATCGCTTTGGCAGAATGTGCGCTGCTGGGAGACAGGGCTGTAGTTGTGTCTAGGCTTATACTAGAGTCAATAAGTTTTCCCAAGCCACCCATGGCAGCAATTCACCAATATGAGTATTCCCGCCCCACAGGCCACTGGACAGGAAAGGGTTAACCCCATTAGGCTATAACATCCGCCTACTACCATCCCCCATTGTCTTTTTTCCTGTCCAGGCCATGGATGTGCTTACCAAGTCCAGGGGGGTTCCTCTCTTCTCCCCTGATGCCTCCCAAATTGCTCCCCTGAGGGGATCGCTGCGGAGAAGGACCAAAAGGCTGGGTCATGTATTTCACCTGAAGAGGCCGACAACATAGCTGGCCGTGAGGAGGGTGAGTTATGGCGGCTTCTAGTTGTACCGCATGGATTTCCTGGCCGCACAAAGTAGCAGTAGCGTTACACGCGTTACCAGAAGTGCACGCCGGAAGTCTCCCTCCCAGAGCCAGGGTTAGTTGCGCTATGCGTTCCACTGCGGAGGCGCTTGCGTTTCACGGGTGACGTCACTTCCGGATACGGCGCTTTTAAGCAGGGAACGCTGTAAATCGGATGGCGCCCTGAGTTTGACGTCAGCAACGAACGGATCGTGGTGCAGTGGATAAAAGTAAGCGGATGCTTTAAGAGATGCGTTTGTTTATTGGCAGCAGAGGTTTTATTAAGATTTTGCTTGTCCAGCAGGAACCTGTAATATGGAACAACCTGGCTCTGGGAAAGGGGTTCAGCCTAAAGTCTCTAGGTAAGCATAAGGCAAGTGGTTATTTTGCCTGAATAAGAGAGTAGGAGGCTAATAGGATTATTATTGTTTTCTAGCCTCTCTGTGTCTGCTGAAATGTCTAAAGCTGAAAGTCTTCATTCAAGAAAGCAGTCCTCCATTGATGCTCAACCTCCTTCAGGGGATCCTCAGGCTACTTCAATTCCCCAGTTGGATGCATTGGTTTCTATAATTAAACAAGCAGTAGTGCAGGGGGTTCAAGAGGCATCGACATCTGGAGTATCTAGAAAGCAGAAAAGAACAAGGGAAGTTATATATGATTCTCTTTCAGAGGTGTCGGAAGAGGAACTCTATGACCCTGCATATATCCAATCAGATCTATCTGAGGAAGGGGAAGTTCTCTCTGAAGAGGAATCAGGTTTTGATACTGCTATAGTTGATGGCCTAATTAAAGCAGTAAGGAAAACTTTGTGTTTGACAGAAGAACTGCCGAAAAGTTCTTCGGCTGATAAATTATTTCCTTCAGTAAAAAAGAGGGCGGCAACTTTTCCAGTTCACGACTCTATTAAAGAATTAATTAATTCAGAATGGAAGAAGACAGAGAAGAGAGTGGTAATCCAAGGAAAGTTTTCTAAAAAATATCCAGTGGACGAAGCTCATGCAAAGTTGTGGGATAATCCACCTAAAGTAGATGCTGCAGTAGTTAGATTGGCTCGGAAGACTACTTTACCAGTGGACGATGGAGTCGCATTTAAAGATCCAATGGAGAAACGGATGGAGTTTGACTTGAAAAAATCTTTTGTTTCAGCTGGAGCTTCTTGTAGGTCGGCAGTGGCACTGACCTCAACTTCAAGGGCCATGAAAATATGGGTCGGTAACTTGGAAGAAGCAGTAACTGCAAATGTTAAAAGATCAACGTTACGTGAAATGTTGTCTGATTTGAAGGTTGCAACGGATTTTGTGGCTGAAGCGTCACTGGATCTAGTTCATTTGGCAGCAAGGTCCATGGCTCTCTCTGTGGCATCTAGGAGGGCCCTGTGGCTGAAACCCTGGTTTGCAGATTCTGCATCTAAAACAAATTTATGTCAACTCCCATTTGAAGGTGGAAGGCTGTTCGGGGAGAACTTGGATTCTATAATAAAGAAAGCATCAGGTGGCAAGAGTGTGTTCCTGCCACAGGAGAAAAAGTTTAGAAGACAAGGACAAAGATCAGAATCTCCGGGGAATAGGTCCTTTCGAGGTTCTAGACAGTATAGACCAGGCAAGCCACAGCATAGACAGACATCGTGGAGGAGTACTAAAGGAGAGCCACGGCAAGCGGCAAGAAAGAATACCTCCTTCGGAACTTCCTCAAACAGAATACAATGAGATGAGGCCGACTCAAACCTACGAAATTGGAGCGCGACTGGCACTCTTCAGCGAGGTTTGGGTCGAAAGAATTCGGGATCATTGGGTGTTGGAAGTTATAAAAGAAGGGTACCGGTTGGAGTTTTCAAGGATGCCAAAGCACAATGTGTTTCGTGTTTCCTCAATCCCGAAGGTTCAGGGAGCAAGTCAAATCTTTCGGGGATATGTGGATCAGCTTCTACAGATAGGAGCAGTAGAGCCAGTACCTTATCTGCAGCAGCAGAAAGGGTTTTACTCAAGACTCTTCCTAGTCAGGAAATCATCGGGAGATTTCAGACCAGTGTTGGATCTACGTCCATTGAATCAGTTCATAAATTGCAGGAAATTCAAGATGGAATCTCTCTCTTCCATAATTGCTGCGGTTCCTCCACAAGCTTGGATGGTCAAGTTAGACCTCAAGGACGCATACTTTCATGTGCCGATCTACAGGTCCCACAGAAAGTTCTTACGGTTTGCAGTCCAGGGACAGCATGTGCAGTTCACGTGCCTACCGTTCGGCCTCTCTACATCTCCCGAGGACTTTCACGAAGGTACTGGTGACAGTGATAGCCCTGTTAAGAGTGGAAGGAGTATCGGCTTTCCATTATTTAGACGACATCCTATTGGTCGCCAGTTCAGAAAAAGAAGCAAGGGAAAACAGGGACAAGACAGTCGAAGTTCTACAAGATTTCGGCTGGATAATAAATTGGCAAAAGAGCCACATAGTGCCAACACAGGTTTTGTTGTTTCTCGGCGCAGAGTTGAATACAGTTCAAGAGACTGTGTCTCTTCCGGACCAAAAGATTTTGCAGGTTATAGACAGAGTGCAATCCTTCAAACAAAAGTCAAAAGTTTCTGTCCGAGAATGCATGTCCCTCCTTGGTCTTCTCTCCTCAACAATACAAATGGTGCGTTGGGCAAGGTGGCACATGAGACCTCTACAAGTGTTCCTTCTAAGGGCAGGGGCGAGCAATCCTCTCAATATGGAGAAGTCCCTTCTTGTTCCAGATCATATAAAAGCAAGTCTGGATTGGTGGTTAAGACCGCAGAATCTATCAAGAGGGATGCCGTTAACACAACCCGACTTCATGGTTATAACCACGGACGCCTCTCAAACAGGCTGGGGCGCAATGTTAGATGGCATGTCCGCTCAAGGGCAGTGGGACTTGGCCCGGGTTCCCTCCAATATTCTGGAGTTAAGAGCTATAAGAATGGCTTTGTTTGCCTTCGCAGGAGAAATTGCCCACAAGTGGGTAAAGGTTCGGTCAGACAACGCCACAGCGGTGGCATATGTCCGAAAGCAAGGAGGAACCAGGAGCAGGCGATTACTCAAAGAGTTGGCAATAATGATGTCTTGGGCAGAGGTGAATTTAGAGGGACTCACGGCTCTGTATGTGCCAGGAAAAGCAAATGTGCAGGCCGATTTTCTGAGTCGGAACACCATAGACCCAGGAGAATGGGGTCTAAATCCCTCAGTATTTCAGGATATAATACAAGAGTGGGGCAGACCGGAAATCGATCTGATGGCCTCAGACAAGAATCACAAATGCAGAATTTTCTTTTCAAGATACCCGTCTCTAAAGACCAGGGGAGTGGATGCTTTATTCCAGAACTGGAGAGGGATATTCGGGTATGTCTTTCCTCCCTTTCCAATGATCTGGAGGGTGTTGAAAAAAATAGATCTAGAGGAGGCCTTGGTAATTGCGGTAATTCCATTTTGGCCAAGACGCCCGTGGTTCCCCTTACTGATGCAAATGGCAGTGCAGCCACCAATGACGTTACCAGTTCGGGAAGACCTGTTGGTGCAAGGCCCAATATCCTTCCAGGATGTAGGCAGCCTGTGTCTGACGGCATGGAAGTTGAAAGGCAGAGGCTCACGGAAGCGGGATGCAAAAGTCAACTAACGGATCTGTTGTTGAAGTGTAGGAAAAAGTCCACTTCTAACCAATACTATAGAGTATGGGATTGTTTTGTGAAATTTGCAGAAAGTTCGGAGTTTGATCCTAGAAACCCTTCTCCAGTGTCATTGGTGGACTTCCTCTTTTCAGGTTTTCAAAGAAATCTGAGTATGAGTACTTTGAGGGGTCAAGTCTCGGCTCTGTCAGCTCTTACTGGTAAGGCGTGGGCCGAAGAGAAGTTGGTGATGCGCTTCTTTAATGCAGTAAAGAGGGTGAGACCTTCCCGGAAGATAAGGGTTCCTCCGTGGGATTTACCTTTAGTGTTGAAGGTATTGATGGCGGCTCCTTTCGAACCTCTTGAGACTGCTTCAGATTGGCATGCTACAATGAAAATACTGTTCCTGGTAGCGATCACTTCGGCATGCAGAATAGGAGAGATTCAAGCCTTGTCAGCGAAAGAACCTGATACAGTAATCTTTGCGGATAAAGTGGTTTTAAGACCAGCTTTTCAGTTTCTTCCGAAAGTGATGTCACAGTTTCATCTAGACTTAGAAATAACTTTACCTTCATTCTGTCCGAATCCAGGAAATAAACGAGAATGTGAATGGCATACCCTGGATCTAGTTCGGGCAGTGTCTCATTATCTAACCAGGACAAGTTCTTGGAGAAAAACCGACAGACTGTTTGTCATTCCAAGGGGCCCAAGAAGAGGAATGGCTCCTTCAAAGTCAACGATTAGCCGTTGGATTGTGGGCTGTATTGTGTTTTCGTACCACAAGGCAGGCAGAGAGGTTCCTGGAGACTTAAAGGCACACTCTACCAGAGCTTTGGCTACTTCCTGGGCGGCAGAAGCCAGGGCTCCGCCGGAGGCGATTTGTAAGGCAGCGAGATGGACTTCCTTACATACGTTTGTAAAGCACTACAAACTGAATATTTTGTTGTCCCAAGAAGCTAGATTTGGGAGAAAAGTCTTACAGGCTGTTATACATTCATAATAAAAACATTTAAGCATCTGTCCCTCCCTTCTTTGTTCAGCTATGGTAATTCTCATATTGGTGAATTGCTGCCATGGGTGGCTTGGGAAATAGAGAAATTCTTTCTACTTACCGTAATTTCTATTTCCAAGTCACCTTCCATGGCAGCATTCACCAATCCCCCTCCCTTTTTGAGCTTTGATACTTAGACAATGGGGGATGGTAGTAGGCGGATGTTATAGCCTAATGGGGTTAACCCTTTCCTGTCCAGTGGCCTGTGGGGCGGGAATACTCATATTGGTGAATGCTGCCATGGAAGGTGACTTGGAAATAGAAATTACGGTAAGTAGAAAGAATTTCTCTATTTCCCAGTTTTCGTAGGTAAAATTAGGTACCTCGGCTTATACTCGGGTCGGCTTATACTCGAGTATATACGGTATTTGTCTGTCTCGAGTCATTAGCCTGGCACCCCAAAATTGAGCAGATCCAACATTTACTAAACCTCTAATCTGTTTTAATTTATTTTTTTCACAATTTATTATAACCTGATGCTGCAAAAAGCCAGAAAAAAAGGCTAAGAAGTAACCCCCTTAGACTCTTTGGGTTGGACTGCTCTGTCGTCTCTAATATTGTATAACTTCTGGTCACGTTTTGGCAAACCGAGTAGCATTGCAAATGTCTTGTTGTACACCATTGCTAACAAACAAATTTGCTCTAATTTTTCGAGTTTTTGCCTGTAAACCCCGAAAAAGTTAGATTTTTTGACTAAACACAGAGCAGAGCACAAAAACTTCAAATTGAGATAGGTGCCTCTCCCATTGACTTCTACAGGACCTCGACAGGTCTGAGATGGCGTATTTTCAGATTTGGGCTATTTGCAGCATCAGGGTATAATAAATCTCAGAAAATTCAAGATGTTTTTTCTCTGAAAATTGGTTTAATAGTGAAAATCTTGAATTTCTCGAGTTTTTAACATTCGGATTTTAATAGCTAGCCCCCATGTGTCTCATGGGACCAGTAGCACTAAAATCTGTAAGGAAGTTCTATGCATATTAATTATTATAAGTAGGTTTACAACATGTCCTTTCTGTGATTTACTAACCTTTCATCCATTGATGGTATATCTGATTTAATCTAAATTTACTAATCCAGATTAAAAATCCCATATCATTTCAGTTTAAAGTTCTCTAACCATGGTTCCCGTGTTCGTCTGTACTGAATTAAATTATTTTGTATTAGACAGGTAATTTCTTCTAATTTCCTAGTCTCTTCTACTAAGTTTATCTATTCACTTTTAATAGGGGGGCTTTCTTTCTTCCACCTCTTAGGGATCAATGCAAGTGCTGCACTATATAGGTGTAGGGTGAATTTATCACTATCCCTCCTGTTTTTTTATCCATCTGGAATAGAATCAACGGTATATCCGTATGTTGGTAACTAGTCGCCATTACTTGAGTAATAATCTTACATATTTGTTCCCAATATGTGGACATAGCTGGGCATGTAACCCACATATGTTTAAAAGAGCCCACATCAGATACACTTCTCTAGCAAGTTGTAAATAGTAGTGAAATCAGGATTAAGCAGCAGTGGTTGTAAAATTGGGAGGGTAGAAATTAATTTATATACCTTTTTATAATTATGCCGGGGGCAACCATTTTAAACTGAGTAGATACTTACATAGCAGACATCAGACAAGGTTTGTAGATTTATTTATTTTTTACTTAAAGGTATTCTGTCATGATTTTTATTATGTGTTTATTTCTAAATTACATTATTTACACTGCAAATAATTTACTCTACAATATCAAATTTCATTCCTGAACCAGCAAGTGTATTTTTTTTGTTGTTATATTGGTATGTATCCAATAATGTAGTGAACAACACCTTTTAGGAGAGTTAAAATGCCTTTCTTTCAAAATGGCTCAGACCAAACACTGCAACCTTTCAAGCCGTTCCCTGGCTTTTTTTTCAAGCTAACACACACGGTTATATTTTGTTAGGGAGCTGCTATCTGGTTACCTTCACATTGTTCTGTTGTTAGTCTGCTGGGGGAGGGGGGGTGATGTCACTCCAACTTGCAGTAAAGAGTAACTGAAGTTTTTCAGAGCACAAGTCACATGACTTGGGGCAGCTGGGAAACTGACAATATGTCTAGTCCTAGGTCAGATTTTAAAATTCAATATAAAAAACAAAAACGTGTTTGTTCTTTTGAGAATTGGATTTCAGTGCAGAATTCTGCTGGAACAGCACTATTACCTGATGCATTTTGATTTTTTTTCCCATGACAGTATCCCTTTAACCAGAGAAATAAACAGGTTTAAATATCATGCATGCATTCCCATGAAACGAAAACCTATTTATGATATATTTTTTCGCGGTATAGAAAACAACCACAATATACCACACTCATAAATCGCTTTAGTCCCACCATAAGTTCCAGAGCAATGTTAAAATTCAGAAGATTAGCATCTACTGTATGACTGCAGAAGAAAGAGGGGAAAATGTATATAGTGTAGTCATTTAAATTCATTATTTTGTAGAGGTAAAATTAGTGTATAACGGCGCTCAAAGTCAATGCTAGTGCTTGTCTGTGTTTTACACCTTAACTGTTTTTTTCTACTTTACTTGACATCTATTAGGGTTGTAAGTACCCACCATGACAATTTATGGATCTGTGAAACACTGTTTTTGTGTATCTTGAGTGTAGGAAATGGATTGCACATTCTGCTTCGAAGTAATTTTTTGGGTACTTCCACCATCAAATAGGCTAAATACTTCGAATATTCGACCATTCGAAAGTACTGTCTCTTTAAAAAACTTTGACACTTCGCCACCTTAAACCTGCCAAATTGCTATGTTAGCCTATGGGGACCTCCTAGAACCTATAGCCAACATTTGGCTAAGTTTTTAGAAGTCAAAGTTTTTTTTTTGAAAATCGTTTGATTTCTACGATCGAACAAACGATTTTACTTTGACCGAATATAGACCTATCCGATCAAAAAAAGCTTTGAATATCGAAGTAATGCAATTCAATTCGAAATTCGACCCTTAGTAAATGTGCTCCTAAATGTAATGTTTTAACTCTTCACCTAACTCTTAGGGCACATTATTATGCTTCATATAGCTAGCTACTAAATATAGATAATGGCATTGGTGTTGGCAAACTGTCATAGGAAAACATTTTGTTTTTCGAAACACATCCATTAATAATGCCGCTCCACCAGAATTCTGCATTGAAATCTGTTTTTTAAAAGAGCAAACAGATATTTTAATTATTTAATTTTGAAATCTGACATGGGGCTAGATATGCAAAAAAAAAAAATCAAAGTTATGGGAAAAAAGGTATTGGTACTGGCCTCTATGTCCGTTTCCCAGGTACCCTCAGTCATGTTACTTGTGTTCTGATAAACTTCAGTTGCTCTTTAATGCTGTGGTGCCCCAAATTAAAATAAAATCTATGTAGACTTTAACTCCTTCAACCTCTTCCAAGAGTTGCTGCATTGTTTGTGAAAAATCTCTGATACTGAACTTAATCCAAAAGGCAGAAGTTTGAACTGATACCTTCCAAAGGTGTATTAAAGGTACACAATTTTCTGCTTCTCTTAATGAGAGGAATCTGCCAAAATCCATTTGAGACATCTAGGATTGTAAATAATTTTGCATTTGCCATTTTACCCAGAATTTCGTTTTGGGTGGGAATATGAAAATGTTCTCTCCTTATGTTCGCATTTAAAATTCTTTGGTATCCAAGCACAATCTCAGGGGCCCATTTTTTTTCTCTTCAATGACTAAGGAATGTAACAAAGCTGAAGGTTCATTGATAGGCCAGATTACATATAGCTCCCCTTTGTCTTTCTCTCAATGCCACTGGCACATGCCTTATGGCTTGTACATCTGGTTTTGCATCAGCTTTTAATGAAATGTCATATGTAACTGGCAGCTTTCCAAGACCTGTAAAACATCCATATTCACTTAGCAGTATATCTATGTTTCTTTGTTGGGATTCTTTCACAACAAATAATTTGTTTACCAGTCTCAACTGTTTGTGCACCTAATAGGGGACAGTAATTACCAGAGGCTACTGGAAATTCATGCTTGATTGCCTTGCCCTTGTAAGTAAAGGTAGCCCTAGACGTAACAATTATGATCTTTCTTGGAAAAGATCTTTCCAAGAAAGATCGTTCGTTTCAATACACACGTGTAGAGCTGAATCGTCAGCTATACAGATAGAAACAATTATATCTGTATCTGACGATTCAGCACTAACAATGGCCGATGTTTGGGTTCCTTCAAAGGCGCCCGATCAATATTTTCCATCCAGCCCAATCGACGAGCCGACCGATATCCAAGTCTTCTGCCGATATCTGTTGCCACTTTTCCCGCTATACACGCACCGAATATCATACAAAAATTATTTTTGTATGCTATTATCTATGGTCTATGGCGTGAGTGTGCATTTTTCTACTGATGGGATTTCAGACTCATTGAATGCCTTAAAAACTGATGTTTTACTTTTTTCGTTTTAATTTTTCGGTTTCTCCATATTTTTTATGTGATAATGTTCGTTTCGGCCCCTGTGTCCACTTTATACTTAATCAGGGGACCATTTGTATCAATGGCTATGTCCCATCTTTTTTCACTTCTGTATATTTTACTGAGTGATTATATTTGCCACAAGCTTTGCACTGTTAACCAAAAGCCGGGCAATTGTTAAGCGAATAAGTGTTGCTGCAATTATTACAGACTTTGTGTTTGGTACATTTTGCATTAGTTTTCCCTTTGCCTTTCTTAAAATCAGATTTACTTGTGTGAGCCCTTGTTGTGCCTGAGGATGTGGCAACGCTGCTCACTTGAGAAATCTTCGCTTCACCACTTATTCCTGTTAACACTTTGAGTTCAGCTGCTTGACAAATTTGTATAGCTTTTTCCAATGTAAGATCATGTTCCCTTAAAAATCCTTCTTGCACTTTTTGATCATTACATCCAATTACAAGTCTGTCTCTGATTAATGAATCTCTCAGCTGAGCAAAGTTACATGTTCTGCTTTTCAGCTTGAGGTCTGTTATGTATTCCTCTATGCTTTGAATAGGAAACTGCACTCTGGAGTTAAAGATACATCTCTCATATGTCTCATTCTCCTTAGGGGTGCAGTAATTTTCAAATTTTCCCATAACCACTTTAAAATAATCATATTTTTCAAGTTGAAATGAATTAAATATTTACAATGCTTCTTCCCCTGCTATTGTTAGCAAAAGGGCCACTTTGTGCACACTGGGCAGTGTTCTAGTGTTGGTAGCTTTCATGTATAATAACAGTCTCTGCTTAAATATTTTTTTTTTTATTTTTAACGCTTCTTCAATATTTCCCACAAACTTAACTAGAGCAGGTGGATGTAAACTGTCTGTCCTTATCTGTGTAGTGACTGCTACAATCCCAGGTGAAGAGTGGCCTGCTGCATCCTCTGTACCTCTTGCAGGTTCTGCCATGGTTCAGGCTCTGTCTGCTGAGTGGATCCACTCCTGCTACCATGTGTTGTACTTCTTAATAATGAGATTCTGGGTCTTGCAAAAGCAACTTATTTGCTCAAATGCAGGGCGTGAAAGATGCATGGCTCTCTGTCTGTTCAGCTCACTCCGGTCTGCTTCTGAACTGGCCCACCTTGCTGCTTCTTTGTCCTAACAAACTTTATCAAAATTATCAACACAGGCACCTCCGTTGTTCAGTCATAACAAGTTACAGAAGTGCAAGACGCAAGGTTGTAGGTTGTAGTGGGCAACACAATAGAAGTTGGAGAGAGTGTGCAAGGATGATGGTGTTTAAGTTTATTGTTTTTCTGTGGTTTAGATATGTATTTAATGTTTAATGCATGCTAGTGCAGTATATGTAGTTTATTCTAGCCTGTGTAACCATTTATGGGTCATATTTATAAAGGTGTAAAAAGCAGGAAAGGATTATCATTTGCATCACTGCTTTTTGGTCATCCATTCACCTTTTAATAATACACATGTTTATACATCATTATATGCCAAGCCAAAGAAGGAGACAGCACTTCCGGTAAAAAGAGAGACAGATTTATTGCAGTATCCTGCACTGGTGATACCAGTATCAGGATACTGCAATAAATCTGCCACTCTTTTTACTGGAAGTGGCGTCTCTTTCTTTGGTTTGGCGAATTTACACAGTGGGGACGCTGTGGACAGAGCACCCAGGAAAGAGCATAGCTGCAGCCCTATTGGATAAAGAACCCAGAGTGGTTCCTTTGGCTGAAGTCGCAATATAAAGCATAATAGCAGCACAGAATCCAAGTAATATTTAAGTGACTCTGACACTCGCTTTTTAAGTGTAAGAAACTCATGTTACCTTTAAATAGAGAACAAATGAACACCGGCCAGGTTATTGTTATATTCGTATCTCTTTGTTCACATGCAGTGTTAAGACACTGCCTGAAGCTACTCGTCTTGTATTCCCCACAACAGCAGGTATCTCTTATGTTGTGATTGATATCAGAGTATGCCACGCACTGATGGAGCCACACTGGCATACTCTGATGTCAGTCACAACAAAAGAACCACCTGCTGCCACTGGCTAAAGATATTTCTAATGGTACAATTATGAAACTGCCTGCCAAAGCATTTTTTGGACTCTGTATACTGTGTATGTGTTATAAGAGAACAATAATCAGAACTGCATTGATAGTTTGTAATTCATTTACAAAAGCAGTCAAGGATGAGCTCTGTCTTGACTTAGTTACTTGAGTTTTCAGCACTGGTATAAGTCTGAAACAAACTTTTTCCAGTTTTTGTGACTTATGAGTGTGTCGGGAGTATCACATCAGTTTAGTAGTCAAGTCCTCAGCAGTTCATTAAAGGAACAGTAACGTCAAAAAATAAGTGTTTTAAAATACTGTAATAAAATTGGAATAAACCGCTTCAAAGCAGTATTTTCAAACTGCATGTGTTTCTTTTTTTAGCAGTGCAAAACACTACGGGGCCGATTCACTGAATTCGAGTGAAGGGTTCGAATTTAAAAAAATTCGAATTTCGAAGTTTTTTTGGGCTACTTTGACCATCGAATGGGCTACTTCGACCTTCGACTACGAAAATCGAACGATTCGAACTAAAAATCGTTCGACTATTCGACCATTCGATAGTCGAAGTACTGTCTCTTTAAGAAAAACTTCGACCCCCTACTTCGGCAGCTAAAAGCTACCGAACTAAAATCGTTCGACTATTCGACCATTCGATAGTCGAAGTACTGTCTCTGTAAGAAAAACTTCGACCCCCTACTTCGGCAGCTAAAAGCTACCAAAGTCAATGTTAGCCTATGGGGAAGGTCCCCATAGGCTTGCCTGTGATTTTTTGATCGAAGGATTTTCCTTCGATCGTTGGATTAAAATCCTTCGAATCATTCGATTTGAAGGATTTAGTCGTTCGATCGAATGAAAAATCCTTCGCAGGATTTGCGCAAAATCGAAGTCGAACGATTTTAGTTCTTCGTAGAATATCGAGGGTTAATTAACCCTCGATATTCGACCCTTCGTGAATCGGCCCCTTCATGTTTCGGGCACAACCCTTTTTCAAGTGTATGAAAAAGGTTTGTACCTGAAACATGTAGTGTTTTACACTGCTAATAAAAGAAACACATGCAGTTTGAAAATGCTGCTTTGAAGCTGTTTATTCCAACTTTATTCCAGTATCTTATACCTTTTGGGAGTGTGACACAGGCTCCTAGGAATTCACAGCGATACACACAGGAGTTACACAGGAGATGGCAAATAAGCTCTGTCTATCTAATGGTGTTATCTGTAATCCATTTGTTAACCTGTGCCATATAGCCGTTTTTCAATTTCCGCCATTGCTCCACAGCAGCTTGTTTATATGAAATATAGTAGTATGTTTCTGAAGCAAACAGATCAGATTTACCAGTGCAGGGCAACACTACATGATATTTTTATTACTTTAAAAGACTTACATTTTTTGGTGTTACTGTTCCTTTAAAATTAGCATCAGATATTTGACTTTTATGGAATGATCTTTCATTTTGTATTCTGCACTTGTGTTTTTTATTAGGAAGACATGAATTTAAATGAAGAGAAGAAAGCACCATTGCGAGAAAAAGACTTTGCCACAAAAAAGGAGATGGTCCTGCAGTATATAAGCACTGCTTCAAAAGCTGTACGTATTATAAATTACTTCTGTTTTATTTTTTTTTTATTTTATAAACAAAGTAGAGTTACCAGATCATTTGAAAAATTATTGCAAGTTGGCACAACTGATTGCAGAGTGGTTACATACAGTGCTGGAATTTGGGTGGGATGCGGCAGGATGGCATCCCACTACTTTTCAGGCAGGATGTTACCATTCAGAATACTGGAGCTTTTTTTTTTTTTTCTTTCTCCGGAGCAGGCAGAGCAGTGGGAGGAGGGACTGTTCTTAATAAAAAAAAAAAAAAAAAAGTTTAACCTTGTCCTGGGAATAAGAAATCTTTCCCAAAGCCAAATCTCGATCTGTCAGTGTCCCATGAATAACTTCTTTACAGAGCAGCCGGTAACAGTGCACACATTGTGGGAGGATTGTCCTACAGTCAGTACAGTCCGGTACAAACAAAATCTAAAAATACCTGCCTTTTGCACAAATCCTGCATATAGAGAGACAGGATTTCTGGTGACTTTAATACAGTGAGCTCTAATACATCTAGGCAAAAGGAGCCCTTATAAGATATATTGGATCTAACTGTCAATGATTATCTGACACCCAACTGCTGCATGAAGAGAAACTGAGAGAGGAATAGTGAAGATTAACATGATTTAAGAAACCGTACAGAATATTTAATTGATTGTATTTAGAAGGTTTCTTATTTCATTATGTTGAAACTTATATTACATTTTTAAGATATGACGGCAGTGTTGCTTGCATAGTTGAAAGAATTAAGAGTTCATTTTTTTTTAAAAAAGCTCCAAAAACAGATTTATTAAGTTTAAAAACCAAGAAAGCTCTAATACAAAACTTTGTAAAAGTTGTTGAGATCCTATAGAAGTCAATGAGAGCTGTGCTGATCCTGTTTTAAATAGGGAGGCACTGAATCCAGGATTCGGTTTTGGATTCTGCCAGGATTTGTTTTTCTCAGCAGAATTCGGCCGAACTGAATCCGAATCCTAATTTGCATATGTAAATTAGAGGTGGGGAGGTAAATCGCATGACTTTTTGTCACAAAACAAGGAAGTAAAAAATGTTTTCCCCTTCTCACTCCTAATTTGCACATGCAAATTAGGATTTGGGGGTTCGGTGCATCCATAATTTTAAATCAATTCAAACTTTTAGAGCTTTTTTGTAATTTTTTTTTTTTTTTAAGGATTTGTCAGAAAAGCTCAAATTTTTTAGAGGTAATCATATTTTTTAAGCATATTTTCTAGCCCATTTTTCATTTGTACTTTTTTTTATTCTGAATTTTTTTTTTTTTTTTTTTTTTTTTTTATGGTTTTTGAGAAAGCAAGTTTAGTCGTGGTTTCAAAAACCTCAAAAAATAATAATGTACAACCTTTGATTAATAAGCCTACACGTCTGCTAAAAAATAATTGAAATATTAATTAAACCCAACAGGCTTATTTTGCCTCCAAAAAGTATTTATTATATCTAGCTTGGGATATTATACAAGGTACAGTTATATTATTACAAAGAAAAAGGAAATCAAACATTTTCATTATTTGGCTACAATTGAGTCTATGGCAGATGGCCTTCCTGTAATTTGGAGCTTTCTAGATAACAGGTTTACATATAACTGATTTCATACCTGTATTTTCATGTGTTTTTTGAGTCTGATCTGAGCAGTCTTAAAAACTATTAGGCATTTTTTGAGGTGTAGTCGTAGATTAATGTTAGACATATATTTCCATCTCAATATGTGGCCTAGAGATTACTGAAAAAAATCTGTACCAATTTCATCAACTAGTCAGATGTGATGTTCATTTATTTTCTATGTTGCATCAAGGTCATATCAAAATCTTGTATAATTGTGTAACAAGGCTTGGCTGTTCCAAATTTTAGGCTAATGAACTGACACATTCAGATGGATGACAGTCTGTGACGTGTTCTCTGTTCATTGAGAGATTCTGCTGAATGTTCACAATTATTTTTTTAAATAGATTTTGCTTTGTGCACAGTTCAAAACTTCAAAACTTTGTAACTTTTGCACACTAGCAAAAACTTTGCAGTAGTGATTAAAAATCCAGCATAGCCCATATGTATTTACTGATCAGAATATGATCAATTGTACGGAATGCACTGCAGCGAGGATTTAGTTCAGGAATAGGGCAGATTTCAGCACTGCTTGAAGAAATTGGGTTATCCAAATTGGTTCACCCGAAGCCGCACAACTTTGTAACAATTTTTATTCACAAATGCTGCAAGTTTATTTTTTTTTCTAAAAAGGTAAATTAGGTTTCAGATGCGTTTTTGTGTTTTCAACAAATATTTTTTGGGGGATAATGTGTTTGGCCAAATGCCAAAGTTAATGGCATTGGTGCTTTGTTACAATGTTCCCTCTAAGGTTTACGCTTATGCATGCACACACGATTTTTAAGGCCAGCGCACATAACAAATTGTGCTGCGCACAAAGAATTTTGTGTGAAAACACATTTGTATTAATTCTGACCTGAGCACACAGTTTTTAAAAACTGTGCATAAAAGTTCAAAATGTGCACACAATTTTTTTTTTGCGCAAATAGCTGTGAAGGAATCAGGCAACATTGCATTTCTATAAACAAAACATTGCATCATTTGTCAACCTTAGCTGTGTGTGTCACATGTTTGAAATGTCGGGTAAAGTCACAGCGACACACAGACTAATCTCTTACCTTATTTCCGTTGCATACGATTTGTCGCAGCACATCGGATCACGCAGAAAACGTCAGTGTAGTCCTACCCTGTATGTGTGGATTGATCATTCAGTTTCTGATTACAATTAGAACAATTAAAAATAGAACATCCACCACCCTGATGGAGTCCAAAGAGAGACTAGCTTAGGGCTAATAAGTGCCTCCCTCCCAAGGGCATACTATCCTGGGACTTCCTGTACTGTAGGGGGTCATTAACTCTTTAAGCCCCCTACATAACATTTGTGGTATTTATTTATATGGGCTTCTCCCATAATCAAAAATCCCATTTCTAACAGTAAACAAAGTCTTTGAGTGTAGTGTGTTTTGATAGGGTGCAGTAATACAAATCAATGAAAACAGCAGCATTCCAGTTACTTTGTAAAAGTGAAAACTTCAAGGGGCAGATTTATCAAGGGTCGAATTGAAAATTAGAATTTTAAGTTTATTATAGTGTAATTC
The DNA here is from genome assembly GCA_038501925.1 of Xenopus petersii. Lineage (NCBI taxonomy): Eukaryota > Metazoa > Chordata > Amphibia > Anura > Pipidae > Xenopus > Xenopus petersii. Next base: position 58,219,727 of record CM076674.1, on the reverse strand, counting down.
GACTAGGGAATAGTCCAAATTCCATCTAAATTTTAAAAAAAATTCGAAATTCAATTTTGAAATGTAGCATTTGAATAGTGAAATTCTAATTTCGACTATTTGCCATCTAAAACCTGCTGAATTTGTGTTTTAGGCTATGGGGGACCTCCTACAATCAATTTGGAGCTTTACAATCTATTTAGAGTTTTTAGAAACTCCCATGAACTCGAAACTCGACTCTTGATAAATCTGCTCCTATGTGCAAAAGATTCGGGCCTTACTCCAGCCTTTTATCTAGCCCTCATAAGGGCTGGTGTAAGGCCTAACTGTCAATGATCTGACACCCAACTGCTGCATGAGGACAGAATGAAGAGAAACAGAAGCTGAGAGAAGGATAGTGAACATAAACGTGATTCTTTTAGAAACAATGCAGAATATTTAATTGATCGTATTTAGAAAGTTTATTTCAATATGAAAACGTGTATTACATTTTTTTCTCGATAGTTCCCCTTTAAAAATACAGTGATATATCTGAGCTTTCGGTCTACTGAAATAAGGCAATGGGATGACATTTACTCTGCATGATCCAACATGCAGCACTCAAAATCTTCTCCTAGGCTGGACTTTGCTCAAACCAGACATCAATTGTTACTCCTGTATGGAGGTTTTTCAGCTTCCCTGTTTCTTGCGTCAGATTGATTTATCTCTGTAGCACGCTGGAGTCTTTGCTGCTCTTACAAAAATAAATTACAAAAGGAGAAACACTGCCCACATGCACCCTCTCTCCGTACTTAAATTAAATTGAAGACAAAGATATATTACAAAACCGCAACATGCACCCTCGGTACAGCAGTAACAATGAACTTCCGGTTTGCACAGTCCAGACTAGGAGGAGATGTTGAGTCCCGCATGTTGGATCTTGCAGAGTGAATGTTGCTCCATCGCCTTGTTTCGGTAGACCAGAAGCTCCATCCATATCACAGTATTTTTAATAAAGCATTGCGAATAGTAAACTTTGTGCAGGACAGAGCTTCTTTTAGTGCAGGGTAGAATATATTTTTTACTAAACATTTTTGAGTGTTACAGTTCCTTTGGTTAAATTTTCACTTTCACAGAGTAACCGGAATGTTGCTTTTTTAATTGATTAGTCATTGGCACTATTTTCAGTGAAGTTATGTTGAAAGCTAAAAAAAAGTATAATCTTATAAACGATTTTTTTAGTACAGTTTATACATGCTTATTCTTGAGTATAATGGCCAACTATAATTTTGCTTACCACTAATCTGAATCTCTACTTGTTAAAGTAGATATTATTAAAAATTTCTCTAATTTGTAGAGTTTACTCTTGCTTTGCATCCCATTTATGTTCGCACACATCTTGTTCAGCATCTCGATTGATGTAGCTGGCAGCACAATGGCTTCCTATAAGTGTTGCACATAGCGCAGCTGGTACAGCTATCCAACTTGCTTCTTCCTCTGGGAAAAGTGCTCAGCAGTTTGTTCTCCATATAAATTGCTTTTCTTTTTTTATGGAAGTTGCAGCATGAAACCACTTGAGGGATTTTAAACCAATCACTAAGAATCTAAATATACTGCAGATGTTGTTTCAATTAAGAAAGTCTGATGAGTGTAACATTTTCAATATATTAGAATTTGAAATTATACTTTAAAATTATGTATTTAACCCTTATTAAAGTAGTTGGATATGTTTTAGAAATTTCTGTAATCAATGGAAAGGCTAATCATTATGAATTATTGCACCAGTAATCAAATTGTTTGTCTTTTTAAAGAATAACATAATACATACTGTAATTTATAAGGCTATTAGGAGTGGACACGTTTATATAGGTAATGGGATTCAAAACAAAATGGCACCTAAATCCATTGCTAGACAATCCTCAGTGTAGATATGTGCAAAAGTGGCCACATATTGTAAACAGCAAACAAGCATCTTGTAAAAACCAAAATGTATCTACGTCTGAGTATTTATACACTGAAGACAAGAATTAATGGTAGAGGGAAACAAAAGAGAGGAATATACTGCAGCAAAACACATACCTGGCATCTTCCAAATATGCCTAAATATGTTTGCTAACCACGGTGGCACGCTTGGTGTGTAAGTTTCGAGCATAAGAAACAAGACTGTGAATGTGCACCAAATTTCCATACTTTGCATGTAGTATCATGTGGTTGAACTGCGTTTCTCTGAATTGAACAAATGAACCGGCCTTAAGCTCAAGTGGGTAGTGCTACTATGTTACATTGCCAAACACATATCATAGATAGGCCATCTTTCTCAGGCCAAAGCCTGTCAAAATGGTAGATCAGGAGTAGACTGAGCTCCTAAAGTGCTGGATAACTCCCCAACTAGTTATGGGCGAATTTGTCGCCAGCGTTAATTTGTGATCGGCACAATTGACGTCAGCAACAGTTCCAATGCCAGCGACATTTGACTTGCATTAAAGTCAATGGATGTCTCTTTAAATGTCACTGGCGTTGAAATTTTTGCTGGCGTCAGAATTGTTGCTGGCGTCAACAAACTTTGACACCGGCAAATTTTTGCAGCAATTTCACAAATTTATTCACCAGCATCGAAACTTGGAAATTCCCCGCAAATTCATGCCTGGCGAATAAATTCGCCCATCACTACTCCCAACTGTAAGGATGCTGCAATTTTTAACCACTGTCATCACGTGTTCATTATCTGACCTAACCAATATGGTTTATCTAGTGTAGCATATCATGGCCTGTACATTGGTTAATCGACCTGTACCCACCTTACATGGTACAAGTGGACCATAGCGAATACTTTCGGGGGAATGTAATAAAAATCGCTAAAGGAAAAACTATTCGCAATGCGAAATGTTATGCCTTTGCGCGAACAATTTTTGCTTTGTGCGAATTTAATATAGCTTTTGCGAGCCCGGAAACTGTTTAGCGACCACTTCCGACAGTGAAAGACCATTTGCGAATTTTATAGTTTGCGCCAATGCGCAGTCAATGTAATAAAACTTCTTACTGAAAAAGTCGTTATGTTTGCTCCAAAAGATTACGACACCTTCAAGCACTTCTTATGAGTGCGCAATTAAAATTTGCAATGCGCAATTAAAATTCGCAATGCAATAACAGTTTAAGGAACAATATTACATTGCGAGATGTGGATTTTTAGTCTTATTGGTGCAAATTGTTTTGCTCTTTGCGACTTTTATTACATTCCCCTATTGGTCTCTTATTGGCATGCCTTGTGTAAGTAGAGCAAGCATTTGTAGGTAGATTTTGGTCAATTGATATTGATTGCTATAATGGCCTAGAGAAAAGTGTAACACAAACCCACAGAGAGGAAACAAAGTACAGCTTGACGGCAAGGTCACATGGGCTGTTTTAGGGTGCATTTTTAAAAGTGCGCATTTGAGCGTAAATACGTTACATATGCGTAATAGGCTACATTTTGCATGTAAATTGCTTTTCCCGCTTGGCTTTTTTTTTTTTTTTTTTTTTTTTTTTTTTTTTTAACAAAAGTTTACCAAAACCCTACAAAGCGGAATAGTAGGGAAAGAGAAAAAACAGAAATGCATGTTTGGAAAAGAAAACTACAGCCTGAAAAACGTATCATGTGCATGTGGTTTCATTGGTGTATTTACACTCAACTGTGCATTTTTTTTTTTTTTTTTAAAAAAAACAATGTAAAAATGCCTAGTCTAATCTTGCCTTTAAAACCTGATAAACCAACCAACTGGAAACAAAGTAACAGAAAGTAGGTACAGATATCGACAATGACAGTGGGATATAGTAGTATCCCCTATTGGCAATACCAGTAAATGTAATAATAAACAGTTCTGTAAATGAAATATTGCAGTTGTGTTGGGTACTGGTCCATATTAATCACTAAAATCAGAGGCTGAAGGAGTGGCTAGAGGGCAATTGACCTGTCACTGGATGAACTTTTATCAACTCTTATTTTTTCATTTGGGAAAAACCCATCTTATAATGTGTTGAAGCTAATGTACCTGCCTATACAACTGCTGCTGTGAGATGGAGCATCCTTTTTTCTAATCTCAGTGGATGCCCTTGTGTCCTCTGGAAGCATCTACTAAAGTATCAACAAATTATATGGTCCTGTTATATGTTTATACAAGCCATTCTTCATCACTAAGACTTTCCATACCCTTTACCAGCTTAGTTGCCCTTATTTGGACTCTTTCTATAATAACACTTTTGAGCACTGGAGACAAAAACTGCATTGCATGTTCTAGATGGGGCCTTACCAGTGCACTATAAAGCTGCTCGCAATCCTAAACCACTTTTCAAAATCATGTTTGTTTATCTAAAATTGTGAGTTTATTATCTACAAGTATCACTAGGTTCTTCTTTGTCAAGGATTTTCTTAACCTAGTCCCATTAAGGTTATACATGGCTTATGTATTTTTACATCCTAGGTGCATGACCTTGCTGTTAACTTTGAATCGTATCTGCCACTTAGCTGCCCAGATTACTAGTTTTTTTAGGTCCTGTTGCAATGATACTACATCCTGGATAGAACTTATTGGGCTGCATATTTTTTTTTGTCATCTGCAAACTTTTATATATTGCTTATATAGACAACCCCATAGTAATTTATGGATACATTAAAGTGGACCCAATAAAGAACCCTGCAGAAATTCGATTCCAAGTAAAGCATGTACCACTGACGTAGCCAGTCCTCCACGTTATAAATGTGTACAATTATACGGGCCTCAGCTTTTGAAATTACACGTTTTGAAATCTTAAATTACTTGTTCCTGTTCAAAATGTAACGTACGAAGATGCTGTTGTGGATATTTGCAAGAAAAACGTGAAAAAATGTGAACATATTTCCTATCAATGTGAATTCCAACAGATCAAGTTGAGTTTCATTGGGGACAGAATTTGTCAGATCGTGTTTGTTCCTTTTTATGTGTCTCCCGTAGACTTAATTTTATCCAAATAATTCATATTTTAAAAATTGATTTTTCTCTGTAATAATAAAAAAACTACCTTGTACTTGATCCAAACTAAGATATAATTAATCCTTATTGGAAGCACAACCAGCCTATTGTTTTTTTTTAACATGTTTACATGACTTTATAGTAGACTTGAAGATATGTATGAAGATCCAAATTACAGAAAGATCTGTTATCTGGAAAAGCCCAGGTCCCAAGCATTATGCATTACAGGTCCCATACCTGTACCATCTTTTGTAGTCGTCAACTGCTGTACCTTGCACAGTTTGGTTTGATTGAACTCAGTCAGGTCATGTTTGTGTTTATTCAGCCATTCAGATTTGTCAGTTTTAAGTTTCTTTAAATATCTATCCTTTGTCTTTTGGTAGAAAAGTGCCAGTTTCAGAGCTTGTGCTGGTTTCCTATTCAACTAAATGGCGGTGTCAGGTCCTATGCTCAGTAAGCATTGGTATAGTTTAAAAAATGTTGAAAAGGAGCATTAAATCACATAGCTGAGAATAGCTAGATCAGCATTCTAAATAAGTGAAATTGTCGCTTACATAATATAATACATTTCCATGTTTTCTGTAAAAGTGTCTGCTTTATCGATGTAGATTGTTAGCTGTCAACTGCTCCACATTAGTCTTAACTTTATAAACCAGTTTGTATCAAACATCTCACTCTTTAAGAAAGTGATGTTTTACAAAGTGAGACTCCTATTCTGTTCTTCCCTTATGTTATGACATCTGCTCTAACAGTGTAAATTAAAATGACATGCAAGATCTGCTGAGATCACCTGGAGCCATTAAATTTTGCCAAGAAAATTTTCTGAATACAGCTTTGTTAAATGGTTTTGAAGCAGCTAGCTGCACGGTTAAAATGTATGTGTTGGAGGACATTTCTGTTTCTATTCACTAATATGATAATGAATGCTCTGGAGAGAACAATCTTTTATGTTGGTTCTATTACAATTGCAAGTAACATTCTATGAACTTCAAATTGTATTGTTGATAAGTTACATTTTCTTTAAGTCACCATAATAGTCTTACTGCATTAGAAACTATACCTTAATAAAGACAGGTGGGAAGAGGGATGTGCTTTATATTTATTTTAAATATAATTAATTTAAAATATGTACAATAACTTTGACATCTAAATTAAATTGGGTCTAAATTGATGAATTTTTCAGGTAAAATGCATGACTCCTAGCAATGTTGAGAAATAAAAAAAATACATCTACACTGACCCATTCTTTCTCAAGGCTCATTTGTCCTATTAGTGATTTGCAGCTTGTGTTGGTTTATGGGAATAACAGAAATTTATACTGTGATTTTTATAAAAGGAGAAAAGTGTTTTTTTTTCTTCTTTTTATTAGAAATCTATACTGTCCAAAGCAGGCAAGTCATCATAAGGATATATAGTGGTGTGCAAAACTATTTGCCCCCTTCCTGATTTCTTATTCTTTTGCATGTTTGTCACACAAAATGTTTCTGATCATCAAACACATTTAACTATTAGTCAAAGATAACACAAGTAAACACAAAATGCAGTTTTTAAATGAGGGTTTTTATTATTTAGGCAGAAAAGAAATCCAAATCTACATTTTCATGTGTGAAAAAGTAATTGCCCCTGAACCTAATAACTGTTTGGGCCACCCTTAGCAGCAATAACTGCAATCAAGCGTTTGCGATAACTTGCAACGAGTCTTTTACAGCGCTCTGGAGGAATTTTGGCCCACTCATCTTTGCAGAATTGTTGTAATTCAGCTTTATTTGAGGGTTTTCTAGCATGAACCGCCTTTTTAAGGTCGTGCCACAACATCTCAATAGGATTCAGGTCAGGACTTTGACTAGGCCACTCCAAAGTCTTCATTTTGTTTTTCTTCAGCCATTCAGAGGTGGATTTGCTGGTGTGTTTTGGGTCATTGTCCTGCTGCAGCACCCAAGATCGCTTCAGCTTTAGTTGACGAACAGATGGCCGGACATTCTCCTTCAGGATTTTTTGGTAGACAGTAGAATTTATGGTTCCATCTATCACAGCAAGTCTTCCAGGTCCTGAAGCAGCAAAACAACCCCAGACCATCACACTACCACCACCATATTTTACTGTTGGTATGATGTTCTTTTTCTGAAATGCTGTTACTTTTACGACAGATGTAACCGGACGCGCACTTTCCAAAAAGTTCAACTTTTGTCTCGTCGGTCCACAAGGTATTTTCCCAAAAGTCTTGGCAATCATTGAGATGTTTTTTAGCAAAATTGAGACGAGCCTTAATGTTCTTTTTGCTTAAAAGTGGTTTGTGCCTTGGAAATCTGCCATGCAGGCCGTTTTTGCCCAGTCTCTTTCTTATGGTGGAGTCGTGAACACTGACCTTAATTGAGGCAAGTGAGGCCTGCAATTCTTTAGATGTTGTCCTGGGGTCTTTTGTGGCCTCTCGGATGAGTTGTCTTTGCGCTCTTGCGGTAATTTTGGTCGGCCGGCCACTCCTGGGAAGGTTCACCACTGTTCCATGTTTTTGCCACTTGTGGATAATGGCTCTCACTGTGGTTTGCTGGAGTCCCAAAGCTTTAGAAATGGCTTTATAACCTTTGAAATTGAACTCAGGTGTGATAAACCACAGTTAAGTTATTTTTTAACAAGGGGGGCAATCACTTTTTCACACAGGCCCATGTAGATTTGGAGTTTTTTTTCCTCCCTTAATAACGTAAACCTTCATTTAAAAACTGCATTTTGTGTTCAATTATGTTATCTTTGACTAATAGTTAACGGTTTTTGATGAGCAGAAACATTTAAGTGTGACAAACATGCAAAAGAATAAGAAATCAGGAAGGGGGCAAACAGTTTTGCACACCACTGTATAAAAATATACTTTTTACTGTTTTTGTGTATTTTTGGTGCCCTGTGAAATCTGTTCCATTGTTTCAACATTGGGTCTGCGCTCTTAGGTTTTTTTTCTGTAACATTACTGCACTCTTTTCTCCTTAAAAAGGCAAAGGGACCAAAATGTGATTTAAAGACATCTGTGAGGGCCAACCGGCTCAGATGAGTAGGAGTAGGGACCAAGGAGGAAGCTGCACACAATGAGTCTAATAAGTGGTATCTAAAGGGTTAAGGCAAGTTCGTTGTCATATACAGGCAAAGAGATCAGGGCAGGTAGCAACCAATGTTGTCAGGAGACAAATCAAGAAGGTCAGGATCTGGAAATCCTTCAGAGAATAATTTTAACGCACCAGGAACATTCTAAAGTATGACCTGTACTTGGGCATTGAACCCAAGTCCTATGCATCTATTTTGAAAATATATCCTGGGGAAAGTCATTGTTATGAGCAAATTCTGCAGAAGGGAGAAGGTCGGACCAGTCATTCTGGCACCAAGAGACACATGGCATCTTAGTAATTGTTTTTTGAGCTTGGTTTGCCCATTTGGCAGCTCCAATCAATTGAGGGTGATAAGCTGAGGAAAATTGGAGAGAGATGCCGAGGGATATGCATAAGGAACGCCAGAATTTGGAAATAGATTGGGAACCTCTGTCAGATACAATCTCTGCTGGAAATACATGAAGGCGAAAGATAAAGAGATAGGAATTAAATTCATCTTACTGAAGTGGTCAATTACCACCCATATGACTGTGTTACCACAGTCATATGGGTGGAATATCAATTGATAGAATATCATATGATATTCTATCAATTGTAGAATAGAGTGTCGAAGCTCAGGAGGAACATACGCCATGCCAATAGGAGTGTCAGAAGGTGCAGATGACTGAGCTATTTTAATTTTGGAAGCAAACTGTGGTAGCAAAGAAGCTACATGGCAGTGAGAATAATAAGATCATTATCACATTGACAATCCCCAGGGAAGACGCTGCTTTCTTATTCCTGGAGCCAGGACGATATGTTATGACAAAATTAGACTGAGAGAAGTAGAGTGCCCACCAGGCCTGCTGGGTATTCAGCCTTTTGAGAGCTTCGCTATACTCTATATCAGTGATCCCCAACCAGATACTCGCAAGTAACATGTTGCTTATCAATCCTTTGGATGTTGCTCCCAGTGGCCTCAAAGCAGGTGCTTATTTTTGTATTCCTGGCTTGGAGGCAAGTTTGGTTGCATAAAAACCTTGTCTACCACCAAGTTGAGCCTCCTGTAGGCTGCCAGTCCACATAGGGGCTACAAAATAGCCAACCACAGCCCATATTTAGCATCACCAGGTACATTTTGTATGCTTGTGCTGCTCTTCAACGTTCTTTACATTTGAAAGTGGCTCAAGGTTACAAAAGTTTGGGGGCCCCTGCTCTAGATTTTTATTGTTCATTAGCGTAATATTGGAATGTATTGCACCTTCCAGAAGGTGTCACCACTCCTCTAAGACTAATTTGATGGCGAGTAAATATCAGTTTCCAATTTAGTAGATCTGTTCTGCCCAGGGAGATTTTTTTTTTTAGAAATGTAGCCACTTGAATGTGACTTCTGTCAGATACTTATCGTTGAGAGAAATGGCTCCCACTCTCTGACCCCGCCTCGTGAGCATGCGCAGTTTGCCGCTCGCACTGCAGAACATTGTGCCGCACAAGTCGACTTGGCATAGCAAAAAATAACTGCCAAGCATTGAGGGCATAAGATCCGGAACTGGGGTAAGAGGCAGAAGAGGTTCTACCTACCCCTAGACAGACAGAATTATATTTTGGGAATTGTGATAAACGCAGGTTGTCTCACTATGCTGCTGCTAGAGTTGAGAAACTCGCCACAGGCGCAGCAGTCAGCAAGTTATCGGGTCAGCAAAAAGCTGCTCCTGTTAACTTTGAGAGCCAAAATCACTATTTTTTAAATCAGAATGTAGTAATCACGCTCTCCATAATAATCATGCGCCCCCCCCCCCCAGACCCATGTAGGGAGACAAGACGGCTTCATTGGAAAGTCCACCTCAGGCGGCCAGATGTGGCAAATTACCCCTAGAAAACGTAGACACAATCTGAAACCGCCCTTTGAGTGCTTTCTGCCCCAAAGCTGGCTCCAGTGTGGGTTGTATTGACCTTTTTACCCCAGTGGAGAAAACCGGTTGGGTGCCTTTAGGTTAAAGAGTAAGTTACCATTGGTTTCTAAGAACAGCCATTGTAACATCAGTGCATTGCTTCCTTTGCTGCTCGTTGGCTAAATATCTATAGTAATGAGCTTTTGCTTTCTGTGGAAAGGATTTGCCAGAGCAGGTGAAAATTATATTACAAGTCGCAAGTTTGTTAATATTCCTTATTTATATGTCCCTGACACATTGCACAACAGTGTACAGAGACATTCTTTGTTATTCACAATTCCTACACTTTTGGGGCTTTTTACCATTATGCAATACATTTGTGTATGATAAGCCAGAGAAGCATGCAGCCCTTTCCTTCTAAATGTAAAAATAGCAATTTTCTTGTATTTTAAGTGCTATTATGTGTAATATTGATAGGAAAAAGCATAATTCCACAGAATGTTTAATTAATAAAGGGCATTGTTGAAAAATAAAACGCTTAAATCATTTTATTCAATTTCTTACTAAGCATAGAAGAGAACAGATAATGCTGTCTTACCCTATTCCAATTATTTTCTGCAAAAACTTTACTTTTTTTTTATTAGATTGACTTCTGGAAACTATAAGTCAGTTGTTCTGGAAGTTTCCAGTCATTTTCAGCATACTGATGTATTCAGCTGAACTATCAAGCCTTCTCTTTCTTGCTGTTGATTATAAATATCAGTACTTGTAATTCCAGACCCTAGGTACATACAAAGTTTTCCATATAACAGCTTTGTGGTTTGTGCCTGAATATTTTATTTCTGTAGAATGAAAATATGTGTGTAACTATATTTTATTTATATACTGCCAAAAGTAAATGCAGTGCATCACACAATGCTCAATAAAGAGGAATAATACATACCATGACACCAGGGAGAGAATCTCTTATGTACTCTTGTACATGCCCATTGATTTTCAGAATATAATTCTGTGCTGCTAATTTGTTAATCTTATATTAAATGTGAGAGAGAGTTAGTGGTTGGGGAGCACCGCCCATCAAACACAGAGTATGGTGTGCAGGGTCAAAGGATTTTTATAATTGAAAAAAAGAGAAAAAAGAACTGACCCACATAACTGCACCTACCCATCCATAAATCCAAAACTCCTATGAAGCAAAGTAGTAAAACTTATCCTTTAATAAATCGTTAAAACCAAGTCTAGAAAGCAACATTAAAAATGAGGTTAGGTATAGGAGGCTGATTGACACGGCAACAACGGGTTATGGGGGAAATGTGCTAATCGCACTTGAGTCGGTTCAAGGTTGCAGTTGGAACACAAATGGTAATAATTCGGCACATAGACCAAGTTATGCTTCTATCTGGTACAGATAGCCAAGGATTGCCCCGCACCAATCCAACCCCTTCGCCCACTTGAGGATCCCTCCCTTGTGGTATTTTGTTAGAGGAGTGAGAGCCAAGGTAGCAGCAGCACTAAGGTACTTAAATAGCAGCACCAATGTGTCAAATAGTATCCGACCCACGGATCACTGGTTTCCCCACACCAGACCAACCCCTTCACCCACTTGAGGATCCCTCCCGCAACACTTTGCAGTGTTAAAACGGTTAGGTTGAGGGGGCATATGCCAGTTAGTTTCCTTGTCTAATAATCTCCTTCTAGCAGGAGTAAGCCATTTGGAATATCCAGCTGGCAATTGGCATTGAGCTGTTGACATGTTATGAGACTGTCAAGGATTAGGTAGGGGGAGCTGTGGAGACTGAAGGGAAAGGGCGAGTCCTTGAGGCAGGAGCTGTATGTGCATAGGGAACACTTGAAGGGAAAGCAGGAACAGGTTGATGAGGGCGATGAGTCAGTCTGGATCAGGTGCAGAACAGGACAGAGAGGGCGAAGATCAGGACTGGAGTGGACTAGGCAGGAAGAAGAGGGCAACGACTCAACAGGAACAGACTGGACGGGGCAGGAGTGGAACAGGAACAGACTGGATTTGACAGGACGGTGCGGGCGTAGATCAGATCAAACTGGGGATAGAGTGCAGAGGGAGACAGGAGCAGAAGGAGACTAGAGTGGATAGCAAGAGAGGACTGGAGCAAGACAGGACTGGAGCAGAAGATAGCGAGAGAGGACTGGAGCAAGAGAGGACTGGAGCAGCAGATCGCAAGAGAGGACTGGAGCAGAAGATCGCAAGAGAGGACTGGAGCAGAAGATCGCAAGAGAGGACTGGAGCAGAAGATCGCAAGAGAGGACTGGAGCAGAAGATCGCAAGAGAGGACTGGAGCAGAAGATCGCAAGAGAGGACTGGAGCAGAAGATCGCAAGAGAGGACTGGAGCAGAAGATCGCAAGAGAGGACTGGAGCAGAAGATCGCAAGAGAGGACTGGAGCAGAAGATCGCAAGAGAGGACTGGAGCAGAAGATCGCAAGAGAGGACTGGAGCAGAAGATAGCAAGAGAGGACTGGGGCAGAAGATAGCAAGAGAGGACTGGGGCAGAAGATAGCAAGAGAGGACTGGAGCAGAAGATAGCAAGAGAGGACTGGAGCAGAAGATAGCAAGAGAGGACTGGAGCAGAAGATAGCAAGAGAGGACTGGAGCAGAAGATAGCAAGAGAGGACTGGAGCAGAAGATAGCAAGAGAGGACTGGAGCAGAAGATAGCAAGAGAGGACTGGAGCAGAAGATAGCAAGAGAGGACTGGCGCAAGAGCGGACTGGCGCAAGAGCGGACTGGCGCAAGAGCGGACTGGCGCAAGAGCGGACTGGCGCAAGAGCGGACTGGAGCAAGAGCGGACTGGAGCAAGAGCGGACTGGAGCAAGAGCGGACTGGAGCAAGAGCGCTAGAGAGGGGTACAAGGTACAAGGCAGGGTCGGATCAAGGTCAAGGCTGGGAAAGTACAAGACAAGGACAGGCAGACAAGGCAAGGCGGAAAAATAAGGGAAAAGGGGCAAGAGCTAGAACTAGGAAAACCTTGCAATGCTCTGGCAAGGAGTGGTCTAAGTGCTGCCCTTAAATAGGGAAGAGTCAGTCCTGATTGGCTGATTAAACTAAGCAGCAGCTGGGTTGGGGCTGTAGATGCCAAACAGGCGGCAGCTGAGCTGGGGCTGGAGAGGCCAATCAGGCGGAAGCTGGGCTGGGACTGCAGAGGCCAGGTTACACATAGCGAGCAATCCTACAGGCTGCTCACCTGGCCAAATGGTTAAGGTATCGAGCCAGAAACCCAAAGGTCCCCAGCTCGAATCCCAGCAATACCTGACAGAGACTATATTTTAGTATTTTGTTAGCACAAAAAATGAAGTTTAAACCTATTAGGTAGGGTGATAATTTTAGACAGGATATTTTCACACTTCTGAATTTGGTGAACAGAACATGATATGTAGAGCAGTGCCATATCAAGTAGCAGTAGTACTAATTTTTGTTTAATGTATTGTTCAAGCACCAAGTTTCTGATTTATGATACAGTAACACCGTGCTATGAATAAAGCATACACAGTGGATATGCACTTGTAAGACTTGATAAACCCAAGAGATAATAGAATTGGTATGATCGAATTACTGGGAAATTTCGCATGAATTATATCATGTTACATGACAGGAAATATAACTTGAAATCTTGTAGCAGTTGTTGAATCTTATTTCCAGTTCTGCATATATCCAACAAGTAATTTAATATGGTTTTCTAGGTTAATCTGATTGTGGGGCTGCCTGCAGCCTTTATTATGCATTCTGGCATATTGCATTCTATTTTAATCTTGAGGAAGATATAACATTTGAGACAATGTTTTAGAAGCTAATTGAACACACTCTGCTGAAAATAAAAAAAGAACATTATGTGATGACAACCAATTTAGATTTATTATATGAGGGAGAATTAAGAATAGAGTTAACTCATTGAAATTTCTTTATTTTAATATTGGGTTGTTTATTATTCATACCCATTCATGTGTGAGTAGTGTGCCATATTTACACAATGTCTGCCCATTTTAGGGACTATTGGTGTCTTCTCTATGCCAGCTTTTGGATGGATTGACAAATACCTGCTTCAGAACTATTTGCACGTGTTTACAGTTGTTTGGCATTTGGTTAAAAATAATTTAGAGATAAAACTCTATGCTATAAAAGAAATTGACATAAAAGTGAATGAACAAGCAGATGGGATGAGCTGTATTCAAAAGTAAGATGTTGTTCTTTATTCATTCAGGACAGTCATTGGAAATACTGTATTTACATTCATGGATGGGATTTCTTACCTAGGAACCTGATATTCGGAAAGATTTACTTAAACTCTAGGGAGATTGTAATTTTCCTGTAATTTATAGCAATTTTTTTTTACATAACAGCAACAACAACACAGTACTGTGTACTTGAGCTTAACCAAGCTGTGTAAATCCATATTGGTGGCAAAACGATTCTATTGGGTTTATTGAATGTTTCTTTATTTTTTATTTATTTATTTTTTGGATGAACACATTTAAAGCTTTTCAGCTTTCTATGCAAATGTATGAGGTGTTCTCCCTTGGGAATTCACTTTGGATGTTTGCTACTGGGCATGTTCAGTTCTTTTCAATACTGATTACTAAACACACCCTCCAGTCTAGCAGCTAATGTAGAGATGGCATTTCTAGTGCCCCTAGAAACTCTGCTCTAGCTGTTTGCTCATATTATTTCTCTTAACCTCCTGTCTTGAGCTCAACTTAAAATTACAGTGCTTATTCCAAGTAGAACTTTTTATGAAAAGCAAGTGTACTGTTTACAGATAGAAATTTCATTGATGATGTGTCATAGGGAAATGGACGTTTGGCAAAAGTTACAATTTGTTTTAGGAAAATGTGATGGCGCTGCTAACAAAGGGGGATATATGCAGTAAGGATGCACCAAATCCCGAATCTTTCATGAAAGATCAAGAACCGAATCCTAATTTGCATATGCAAATAAGGGCCAGGTAGGGGAAAACTGGGGAAAACGCTTGACTTTTATTATGATGTAGACAGTGATATTCTGAGACAATGTGCAGCTGTTGTCAAAGGGGACTTGTCACCCACACATGAAAAGCTGCATAATAAAAGTCCTTTGCAAATTAAACATGAAAACCAAATATCTTTTTATTATATAAACATCCATACCTGTTATAAAGGGATTAAATTAAATTAAAAATCTATATCTATAGATATAGATATATCTATATCTATAGATATAGATATATCTATAGATATAGATATAGATATATCTATAGATATAGATATAGATATATCTATAGATATAGATATAGATATAGATATATCTATAGATATAGATATAGATATATCTATAGATATAGATATATCTATAGATATAGATATAGATATAGATATATCTATAGATATAGATATATTGTATGCTTATTGCATCCATTATGTGCTTACATATTTTGAGAACCTCTTAAGAAATTATTCAACATGTGAAATTGCTCCCATAAAAGAACCAATGTCTTGTTTGCAGGAGTTACAATTGCTTAGTGCTCTATTTATTTTTTTTTTTAATCTTGCTGCAGGGGTGTCTCAAGAGCAGCAGACAGATCTCACCACAGGAATTCATTCATGAACTGAAATCAGGGGCATCAGATGAAAGACTTGTCTCCTACTTAGACTCCCTTCGTGTTTCTTTGACCAGCAATCCTGTCAGGTATTGTATTAGACTTTCATGCATCACAGAAATTACTAGAAGTAACAAGTTATATTTGTTCCTTATGATTAAATATTGCAACATGTTCAAAGACACATGATAATTACTGTCAAAGTGCAAGTCTCTGCTGTAATATATAGCCAACTGTTATCTTAACCTGAAATCAATGAAAATATTTGAATATTTTAAAAATACATGATTTTTTATTTTTCTTAACTAGACATACAACAGCAAGCACAATATTGGTTCTGCACAGTTCTTAATTTACTATATTGGAAGATTAATAAAAAAAGGCCTTTGCAAAAAAAAAAAAAAAAAGTACATTTATTATGTATATCTTACTAAATGGAAAAAGATGCACCCAGCTGGGACCAATGATCGATCATACACAGAGTCTTGTTGGACAAGGATGTGGTTCTTGTTCAGTGGAGTTTTCAAACCTGTCCGATTGATATCCTGCTTCATTAAAAATAACGCTGCATATAGCTGAACTAAACTGGAAATAAAATATTTTTTTTTTTACATAAACATAAACAAAATTCCACAGATTAAAAGGAAACTATGACAATTTATCTGCCTTTCAGGTACCATTTTCAAACCACCCTTACATGCATCTCCTCCCTCACCTTGTTCCATAATGATGTGAGTTTCTAGGACTGGTAGTTCTTCCTCTGCTTTCCAATTAATCTGACCACCACTTCCAGTCCCAGAATCCATACATACCCAGAATCCATCACTTTACAATGGAACAAGGTAAGCAAAGAGTTGAATGACTGGGAGCCTAAGGGCAGTTAGTAAATAGTTATTGCAAGTAAGTAGAAGTCTTGTTTTTTTTTTTTTCTAATTTGTGGACTTGTATGTTTGTATAAAAAAAGTTCAATTTATCTTTTATCTGGAGATGATTAATTTGGTCCCTTTTGAAGGACCAGTAAATCAAAACCAGTGCCCTCTACAAAAAAGTTCTGTAGAATACAGTGATAAGCTGTATTTGTCTTCACAATGCAGTTTGAACACTTTTTTTTGTGAATGTTGTGCTGTAAATCATTGCTAACAAATGCTAAAAAAGGGAAATATGACCATATTATGCTTTTTATTTATTTTTTATATTGACTTGTACGAACTCCTTTAGTTGTAGACTACTTGCTGTGAGATAATGGGCCCCTGTAATAGTAATTTATTGATAAAAAGTTATCTCACAAATACAAAGGAATGAGACAGCATATTGTCTCCCGCACACTAAATGGCTAATTTGTAGAAAGCATTTTTGGTGACAGCATGACATAAAATGAATGTCTTCTTTACTTTCATGTTATGTTCAGTACAAATTGCTGCCAATATTTGTTTTTGTATACCATGCATTGTGACCAAAGTTATGGATGAATTCAAGCCAAAATAAATACTGCTTTTGCTTATTAACATTTCATAAGCACAATATTGATGAGGAATCTGCTTGTATTCTGACCTTTTGGTTTTTATTTTTAATTAAGTTGCCGTGTGTGTATGTTCCTCTTACTGACAGGCTGTAGCTGCTGTTATTCTTGTTGGTATACCTCCAACCATTACCTCACCCCAAAACAATGTGGCTTGATGCACTAATTTATATACCCACCCCATCTCTGTGCAGGGCAAGCATGAGTATATAAGTAAGCACCACATCATCAGTAGTGGGACTTGGACAATGTAGAGAGGCCAGAGAAGGGCTGGGCTGGGGACTTTTCTGTGAATCCTCCTCTGGGGGGCAACTGGCTGGCCTGAATTGAACCATCCCCATACATCACTACATCTGACAGAACCTATTAATGAGTGAAGTGCGATCTGTAATTAACTTAAAGGACAAGTCAAGTGATGTCTTAGGCTCCCCCACCAGTTAATATAATCACTGATCTTAGCTACTGGTTCCATGCTCCTGTCCGTTAAAAAGTACATTGACCTTCACCACCACCAGAATTTCCCAATTCCCCAGCATCCTGTTCACTGTTCTGGATAACCACATATCCTTTTTTTAAAACTCTAAAATGACGTAACAGCCCCCCAGAATAACATACTTTAGTCCCTGCGTTCAGTTTGATGGGGTTTCTGAATAACAAATTGAACTCTACAGCTCTTTTCACCTGCTTCCTGCTTTAACGTGAAGCCCCGCCTCTTCTCTCTGAGCCTGCTGCATGTGACATTAACAGAAGCAGGCGCTATTGTGCACAAGCAGCTTTTTATTTTTTTTCCAGTGCTTGTTGCTGTGTGTCTGGACTGTGCAGTTCACAGAGATTGTGAGTAGAAATATCTATAGTAGCTATGCTCCTTATACTTAACAGTGGAAATCCAGGCACATTCCCAACTAAAGCAGTAGTTTGTACATTGTGACACTTCCTCTGTATCAAGTGGCATGATGCAAGAGGCAGAGAGGAGCTACAACATGATTAAAGGGGATGCCTCATCCAAAAAAAAAAATATTCAAAATCCTATTTTATCACATTAGTCAAGCAAAATAAACTTTAATTACACTATATAAATTATTAGAATCTTGCTTCCTTCAGTCTGGGAATTCATAATTATAGCAAGCAGGCAGAAGCCATTTTGTGCACACTGTTATTAAGACAAGCCTTGCATCATCTAAGAATCTTGTTTATGCACCAGAATTGGGGACCCAATGTCCGTCCCCATGCCCTGGCTACACAATTAAATGATGAAGAGAACGGGGGAATATGTGAAGAGCAGTGACCTCTACAAAGTGCTGAATGGATAGTGAAAGTAATTGTCTGCACCGTCTCTATGCCCAGGGCATAGAGGAGTGGCAGACAATATTTGATTGACAGCTGAAATTTTTAAATGAGCTCACAACAGCTATGAATGCTTTAATAAAAAAATAGAAATTGGATTTCATGTTTAATTTGGAAAGGACTTTTATTATACAGATTTCTGTGTCTGGGTGACGGGTCCACTTTAAGGAATTGTCCTGTCTAGCAGTCAGCTTACTTCAGCTTGTGCAATTACAGCACCTGCACGCACCCGGGAAGAGAATAGAGATGGGTGCCTTGCTTTCTCCTCTATCCCATGATGTATAGAGGAGGGCAGAGACTCCTGTTGCTTTGGAGAATGACTTTAAATATGGAGTCTATGTTAGGGAAACTGAGCAGAATCGCTTACTATAAATAAACATACGAGGTATTGGATTACTTCAGTTTTTCCCCATTGTTTTATAACATATGGGGCTGTAATAATGTGGGTACATTTCTTTAGTTAAAGGTTTACATCTCCTTCAAACCTGCATTGCTAAAATGCTCCCATGCCCCACCTAGTGGTAGATATGAAAAGCACACTCAATAGTGTGACTAACCCACGTCACAACTCCTTCAGTTACATTGAGTAGGAGAAACAATACCCTGTCTGAAAGTTGTTCCATTGTGTAGTGCTGGCTCTTAACCGGACAAAATGACCTAGGAGGGCTGCCTAAGACACCAGTTTTATAACTAAAACAAAAAAAAAATACATTTGTTGGTTCAAGAGTAACATTTTAGATGGTAGAATGAATTACTTGCACAGTTTAGTAATAAAAACTATACCATAAAAATCATGACAGAATCCCTTTAAAGTTCATTCCTCTGAAATAAGGTTGCAGGTTACTCTGGGAAAGAAATTGTTAATATGCATATTTTTAGGATTCTTTATTGTGGTTTGTTTTATGAAGGTGTTCTACATTAAAATGTCTTAACGTTTTTATGGAGACAGAATCTTTCCAGCTGATCATGATAAACTAGGTGGTTGTTCTGGCATTTATTATTTGATTTATCAGTTATTTTTCTTTTAATTTGCAGAACAGCTGTTCCAGAAAATAACATGTAACAGAGTTGATCTTTTGCGTTCTTAAGGGCATATGGTGCTTTATATCATGTTAGATAAAATTAAAAAGACAAAGTGGACAGCTGTGTTGTATGGCCCACTTAAGTTCCCCCTTTTATTTTTGCGTTGAAATATTAAAAAAAAAAAATCCCAAAATGTAATTATTTTTTTTTATAAAGTAATATACATTAAAGCATATGATAAAATAAGCTTTCTGTATAAACAGGAAAATAATTTGTTCAGGGCATTATATCTGTCCTTGCATTGTAGAATAAATTGAAGCCTTTCAAGCATATTTATAGTAATATTTTATCACCTTATGGCAGTGGGGTCAGCCTTCCTTCTCCTGGAGCTCTGGCCAGGAGTCTAATATCTTGTGGAATAACTACTTTGCTGATAAATTATTGTATCCTTTGTATTTACAGTCATGAAAAAGTTTGGGAACCCCTCTTTGCAGTTTTGTTTATCATTGGTTGAGCTTTCAAAGTAGCAACTTCATTTTAATATATCATGCCTTATAGAAATAGTAGTATTTCAGCAGTGACATACAGTTTATTGGATTAACAGAAAATATGAAATATGCATCATAACAAAATTAGACGGGTACAGAAATTTGGGCACCCCAACAGAGATATTACATCAATACTTAGTTAAGCCTCTCTTTGCAAATGTATCAGCCACTAGACGCCTCCTATAGCCTTTGATGAGTGTCTGGATTCTAATGGTGGTATTTTTAACCATTCATACATACAAAATCTCCCCAGTTCAGTTAAATTTGATGGCTGCTGAGCATGGACAGCCTGCTTTAAATCATCCCATAGATTTTCAATGATATTCAAGTCGGTGAACTGTGACAGCCATTCCAGAATATTGTACTTCTCCCTCTGCATAAATGCCTTTGTAAATTTACAAGTGTGTTAAGGGTCATTGTCTTGTTGAAAAATCCAACCTCTTCAACTTTGTGACTGATGCCTGAACATTATCCTGAAGAATTTGTTGATATTGGGTTGAATTCATCTGACCCTCGACTTTAACAAGGGCCCCAGTCCCTGAACTAGCCACACAGCCCAACAGCATGATGGAACCTCCACCTCAATTTGACAGGTAGCAGGTGTTTTTCTTGGAATGCAGTCTTCTTCTTCCGCCATGGACAACGCTTTTTGTTATGACCATATAACAATATAAATTTTTGTCTCATCAGTTCAAAGCACTTTGTTCCAAAATGACCGTGGCTTGTCCAAATGAGCTTTAGCATATAACAAACGACTGTTTGTGACGTGAGTGCAGAAAGGGCTTCTTTCTCATCACCCTGACATACAGATGTTCTTTGTGCAAATGGCTCTGAATTGTAGAACAATGTACAGATACACCATCTGCAGCAAGATGTTCTTGTAAGAAGTGATCTTTGGGTTGTCTGTAACCATTCTCACAATCCTCTGCATATGCCGCTCCTGTATTTTTCTCGGTCTGCCAGACCTGGGTTTTACAGCAACTGTGCCTGTGCCCTTCCATTTCCTGATTACATTCCTTACAGTTGAAACAGACAGTTCCTCTGAGATAGCTTTTTGTAGCCTCCCCTTAAACCATGATACTGAACAATCTTTGTTTTCAGATCTTTTCTGAGTTGCTTTGAGGATCCCATGCCGTCACTCTTCAGAGGAGAGTCACAACTGCAATTGGCCACCTTGAATACCTTTTTTCATGATTGGACACACCTGCCTATGAAGTTCAAGGCTTAACAAGCTAATCCATCCAATTTGGTGTTGCCAGTAATCAGTATTGAGTAGTTACATGCATTCAAATTACAAGGCTACCCAAATTTTTGCACAGCCAGGTTTTCACATTTGATTTAATTTCATATAACTGAATACTGTTTAATTAAAAAATCTTTTCTCAGAAAACACCCCAGTACTCCCCCCAGATGTTCCTGACAAATTAAAAACATGCCCCCCTGTGCTGCTTAAAATTTTAAAATCCCTACTACATTTATGCACTAGGGTTAATTGACCTGCCTTTGTGTCTTTGGGAGGAAACCAAAGTACCCTAAGGAAGCACATTTGGAGGACATACATACACCTTGCAAAGAGTGCCCAGGTCAGAACCAGACGCATAACTTATGCACTGCAAAGCAGACATACTACCCACTGATGTTTTTAACTTATTGCAATAAAAATGACTGACAAATATTGATTGGTTTTATAGAATTGGGTAGGGTTAATGGGCTAGTTAAATGTAACAAATAAATATTTATTAATAATGTAATGCATGACCTCATAAGGGTTATGTGTTACCAGTCTCTGATAATATATTTGTAAAACACACACGTGCTATATTTGCTTTTCCATTAAATAATTGATTAGACTATTTTTCAAATATGTCATAGACCAAACAGACTGTTTGAATTAAAATAAACATTTTATGTCTACACCAAAGAGAATTTTTACATATATCCAAGAGTTACTGATTCTTTATTTTCCTATGCCAGGATTATTTTGTTAAACAGTCTTTTTTTTGGATATCTAAGCATCTTAAAAGAATGGATGAAATGGGTCTTTTTAATAGTACGGTGTTGCTTCTCTGACAAAATAACAGATTCAATGCCTTTAACCTGAAGGTCAGATTTAATATAATATCAAAAACCAATTTCCACTAGTCTATGTGAGTCATTTATCACCTACATTTAATACAATTATAGTCTCAATCACACTTTTATTTGCACCTATTCTTGCTCTGGTTATTAGGGTCTTTGAAGTTATAGATCCAGGGATTAAGTAGAGTGAAGTACAGCAGTCTTAAATTTAATGGTGATTTCTTTGTTAAAACTAAAGTCACCAAAAAATAGCTTTCTTCTTCTGTGATAGTATTTTCATTTGGATTGTGGCTTCTAAGAGTGCCAAAATTGAAGACGTTGGCGTAACCTCATTCATTATCCGTGTAGGCGTTTTCATGTGATAATCACCCATGCCAAAATTGCTTCCCTCTGGTGGCAATGGTAAGCAAGTTACAAAATGTTGCAGGTGTTTTCACCATCACATATAGTGGTGATCAACAACATTAGTGTTATGTAACCTAGAGGTTTATGGGATTAAACATCAACGTAGACCTCTATAATGCAAATATTTTTTTTTTTTTTTTGATTTACCAT
This sequence comes from Xenopus petersii, assembly GCA_038501925.1. Classification (NCBI taxonomy): domain Eukaryota; kingdom Metazoa; phylum Chordata; class Amphibia; order Anura; family Pipidae; genus Xenopus; species Xenopus petersii. Next base: position 58,197,154 of record CM076674.1, on the reverse strand, counting down.
TGTTTTAGTACAAATACTTTTTTTGTTTTTTCCCCCGCCCTGACCAAACCGTAGATGATTATATGTCGGATGTTTTAAATATACCCCTGTTATTTGCAAGTATAGGTATGGGATCTGTTGTCCAGAAACCAGTTATCCAGAAAGCTCAGACTTAGATAAAATAGAATCTATGGGAGTCAGCCATCCCCTAAGTTGTTAAAAATGATTAGCTTTTTATTATAATAATAGAACAGTACCTTTTACTTTATGCATGGACAAATGCAGTCAGCATTGTGTTTGTAGGGGAAGTTCTCTGTGCCAAAAGGAGAAAATTGCGTGTTGAGTGTTGGTATCTAGTGGTATCTCTTTCATTTCCCCAGAATACTGGGGTGTTTTCTGAACAAAGATTATTTAGTGAAACAGTATTCAGTTGTATGAAATTAAATCAAATGTGAAAAACTGGCGCTGCAAAGATTTGGGTACCCTTGTAATTTTGCTAATTTGAATGTATGTAACTGCTCATTACTGATTACTGGCAACACCAAATTGGTTAGATTAGCTCATTAAGCCTTGAATTAATAGGCAGGTGTATCCAATCATGAGAAAAGGTATTTATGGTGGCCAATTGCAAGTTGTGCAACTGTTTGACTCTCCTCTGAAGAGTGACAGCATGGGATCCTCAAAGCAACTCTCAAAAGATCTGAAAACAAAGATTCAGTATCATGGTTTAGGGGAAGGCTACAAAAGCTATCTCAGAGGTTTAGACTGTCCATTTCAACTGTAAGGAATGTAATCAGGGAATGGGAGGCCACAGGCACAGTTGCTGTAAAACCCAGGTCTGGTCGGCCAAGAAAAATACAGCATCCGCTCATACAGAGGATTGTGAGAGTGGTTACAGACAACCCAAAGATCACCTCCAAAGACCTGCAAGAACATCTTTCTGCAGATGTTGTATCTGTACATCGTTCTACAACTCTGCACAATTTGCACAAAGAACATATTTATGGCAGGGTGATGAAAAAAAAGCCCTTTCTGTATTCACTCCACAAACAGAGTCACTTGTTATGCAAAAGCTAATTTAGACAAGCCACAGTCATTTTGGAACAAAGTGCTTTGGACTGATGAGACAAAAATTTAGTTATTTGGTCATAACAAAAAGAGCTTTGTATTGCATGAGAAGAACACCGCATTCCAAGAAAAACACCTGCTACCTACTGTCAAATTTGGTGGAGGTTCCATCATGCTGTGGGGCTGTGTGGCTAGTTCAGGGACTGGTGCCCTTGTTAAAGTCTAGGGTCGGATGAATTCAACCCAATATCAACAAATTCTTCAGGATTATGTTCAAGCATCAGTCACAATTAAGTTACGCAGAGGTTTGATATTCCAACAAGTCAATGACCCAAAATACACTTGGAAATCTGCAAAGGCATTTGCAGAGTGAGAAGTTCTGGAATGGCCGTCACAGTCTCCCGACTTCAATACCATAGAAAATCTATGGGATGTTTTGTAGCAGGCAGCCATCAAATTTAATTGAACTGGAGAGATTTTTTATGGACGAATGGTCAAAAATACCGCCATCCAGAATCCAAACACTCATCAAAGGCTATAGGAGGTGTCTAGAGACTGTTACATTTGCAAAAGGAGGCTCAACTAAGTATTGATGTAATATCTCTGTTGGGGTGCCCAAATGTATGCACCTGTCTAATTTTGTTATTACATAGTGCATATTTTCCAATGACTATATAAAGGCTGTGAAATATAATAGTTATTATTATTCTTTATACAGCACTAAGGTAGCCATTTCCATCAGTGCCTCTGTGATCATGTACTCCTGTAGTAACTCATATATTTCATCTAAAATCTTTGTTTAGCTAACTATTTCCGTTTTCAGTTGTTGTATCGCACTTGATGTTGTGTTATGCTTTTCCCTGCATGTTCTCATAAACCACTCTCTAAAAGCACTAGTGATGGCTCTTCAGTTTGTCTAGCAACATTGTCAAGAAGTGTGAAGAAGAGATTTGAAATTCTGTGCATATATCAAGCACCCCTTGGGAAAGTAGTTCATCCTGCTGTAGGAAAAAAAACAAATTAATTTAAGCTCAGTGTAGGTACCTAGCCTTTTCAAACAAATTGAATTGAGGTAAAGGCCTTTTTGCTGCACCTTGAAATTCACACTGACATACATGCTTGAATTTGATTATGAAATGCTTGAAGGCATACAGCTTGTTCATTATTAAACTACAGAAACAGAATGGCAATACTGAAATATGTGATATTCCAAAGTGTATTTCTTCAATATATTTTTGATTTGCTATTTAAAACTAAACATCTGTAGAGAAGCAAATTATATGTTTTCTCAAATCTTCTGAGTGATGTGATTTCTCTTTGTTTAAGAGGCAGGTTATAGTTATTTCTTTTCCTTATGTTTAATGTTTCCGCATTAAAATGCAGTAGAGAAGTACTCTAGTTTGCAGAAGTATCTACAGTTTGTTTTAGGTATAACTTTTATACATATAATCTTTATACATAATAAAAGAACTGTCTATGTTTAATAGTTATTACACCTCCTCCAAAGAGCAAACAATAAGTCCTAAACTTGCCTGAGTGCAGTCCATGCTTGTATACAAAAGGGCACAGTAGAAATCTGCACTCATAGATAAGACTTATTATGAATCCAACAGCTTTATCTAGTCTAGCCTTTGTCACAGTCCTAGAGTGCAATAAGCAAATCCGTTAAATGCTGTTTTTTGGTAAAGCACTAGACAAGTAAACAAATGCACCAAAATGAACAAATTCAAAAACAGAAAACAAAGATAAGTTAAACACTGTGCATGAGATACAAGTCCAACTAATTGACACAATTGTAACCAGGGATGGGCGAATTTGACCCGTTTCGCTTCGCCAAAAATTCGCCGCTGGCGAAATGTCGCAGACGCCCATTAAAGTCTATGGGCGTCAAAAAAAAAATTGTCGCGCGGCGAAACTGTTTTGACGCGCGTCTTTTTTTTTGACGCACACTGCCATACAAGTCTATGGGCGTCATATTTTCGTCTAAACGAGGCGAAAAAATTCGCCCATCCCTAATTGTAACAACTGATACAAAACTCAACTAGAAATATAACAAAATTACACAGAGGCAGATTTATCAGTTTTCAAATTTGATGAAAACACGACAAAACACACAACTTTTTTATGCAACTTTATTTTTAGTCACATACAAGGCATTTCACATTGCTCCATTCATTTTCAATGAGGCTTAAAATATAGAATGTTTAATAAACGGGGAGGGGGGATAGAAATATAAAGCTGCTTGAGACGATTTATTCTGACATTTATTGAAACTCTTTTTACTTGTCGAGTTTTTCTGCATTTTTTTTCCTGTGGTTTTTTAAAGGACAAGTCTTCCCCTGGAATCTTAAAAGTTTAGCCTACCTATATACATTTAAGACGCACTTCCTATTCAGCTGAATGTGAAGTGGCTTTCCTGTAGCAATATTCTGCATTTAAAAATTTCGGCAAGGAGTATAAAGTACCATAATTTCTCGTTCACACTCACAGATCAAGACCACGATTCTGTGCATAACTTGGTATCCAGGAATAGAGCATATTGCATAAAGATGCAAGTAGAACAGTCCTTTCATTTCACTTCAATTGTGCGTAGTAGATCCCATAAAACACTGGAGCATCCAGGGTAAGCAAGTGGGGGCATATTAGTGCATGTGCAGATGGCGCTTGATGGCCATCTTTCCGACATTGTTAAATGGCAATATGGCGGCCACAGTTCTACTTGGGGAGAGTTTTGATGCTAAGGTAAACATTATTTGCAGAAAAATCATTGATTAGGAAGAGGATAAGGGGGTCTAAAGGTGGCCATAGAGGTAACAATTAAGATCTTTCTTGGAAAAGATCTTTCCAAGAAAGATTGTTTGTTTCAATACACACGTGTAGAGCTGAATAGTCCGATATACAGGTAGAAACAATAGAATTCTACCTGTATTTGACGATTTAGCACTAACAATGGCCGATGTTTGTGTGCCTTCAAAGGCACTTGATCAAAATTTTCCATCCAGCCCTATAGACGGATATTCTGCCGATATCGGTCGGCTCTTTTCCCACCATACACGCACCGAATATCATGCGAAAATTTGTTTCTTATGCTATTTTCTGTGCTTCTATGGCCACCTTAACAGATAGAGAAACGCTGTAAAGATATTTAAATATCCTTTTAAAGATATTTGTCCTTTTTTTGCTGTTTTCTTGGTAAAAATCTCAAATTCTGATATATCTGCCCTCTAGTAATCAATGGCTCATTAAAATTTAGCTTCATTTCCTGAATTGCATGGGCTGAGCCAGAGAAGGAAAGAGGAGCCTGCAATTTTAGTGCTGGTGAAAGGAGCAGAGGCACCGAAAGGAGCAGCAGTCCCACAAAATTATATTGGCAGACAGGGTTAAGTTTAAAGTCTAGCTGATTAAATCTATAGCTTGACTTTGAATTCCCTGAAGCTGCCCAATGCAGTGCTGTTTTAGGGCTATTCCACACGGGGAGATAGCGACGCGTTTGCGGTCGCGGCGACAAAGCTTTGTCGCCGCAAACGCGTCGCTATCTCCCCGTGTGGACTAGCCCTTAGCCTGATGGTAAAGAATCTCTGTTTGTCACAGATGCTAAAGATTATTTGTGGCCAGAAAAATAAAGCTTGTGTAAAAAATTATGGTCTGAAATTTTGCACTAGTTCTACAAGTGCTTATTTTCCTGTTGTTTGATATACTGTTTTTTTCCCCTCCACAGCTGGGTTGAAAGCTTCGGACATGATGGATTAGGATTGTTACTTGATATTTTGGAAAGGATGGTGAATGGAAAAAGGTATGTTCTTCTCTTCGCCTGGTGGATATTTGACTATACTAGAATATTACTGTCCATAGACTATGTTTTTACCTCATATCTATATTAAAAAAGAGGCTATTCGAAATAAAGTTTAAAGCTGCACACATTAAGAAGGTTATTAAATAATGAATGCAAAGAGTTGTCCTTCTCATAATAAAAGAAAGAGAGGGATCATTTCCAGAGCTTAGTTTTTGTTTTCAAATTAGAACTGTCCATCCTAAGGGTAAAGAGCAGGAGGTAGTTATTGTAAAGATTAATTCATAAACCAAATCCAATCAAGAGAAAAGTTTAAATGTAAAATATAAATGTTACCCTATTAAGGAATTGCGCATACACTGCTCTAAAGAGGTTTACAAAGAAATAGCTGAAAGCCGTGTCCTCATATTTTTTCTGTACCTTTACTTTATGCTGACAAAATGTATTTGTTTTATCTGAACAGATCAAAACAAATATTTTCAGTGTTAGGCTAATGTCAGCCACGGAATTTTCTCAGCCTGTGAAAAGATGCTGAAATGACCTGCTGCTGCTCCCTGCCTGAAAACAGTGTTTGGGAGTAGCTCCTACGTGTGATTGTACACTGTCCGTTTTCTGCCAGAAATCTGTCTGGGTCTGTTGCAGGCCATATCTGTTTTTGTCTCTGTTGTTTTTTTTCTAATGACCAGGAAAAAAACGATGATATTACGAATGATATTAGCCGTAATATGTTCAATCAGAATATATCACGCTAAATAATACAGCTCCTCTAACATTTATTTTATGCTTGTGTTACTGGACACAGGTTTCCTTAAAGATTTGATGAATATTCTCTAAATTAAAAGACCATATTTTTACTTTCTATATTATCTGCTTTAGGCTGGATGATTTGAATTGCCAGTTAGCACAGTAAACAAACCAGTATACTCTATAAATGCATTTAGGTATACAGGGCAAATAAAAGTTATCGATGAGTGGTGATGAACAATAGACTTGGTTAAGAGTTGACCCCTGTCCCTCTCAAATCTGAATAGTTATGGATGACATCTCTAAGTGTTGGGATTCAATGTTGATGGCTTCCATCTTGAGTCCTTCACAATAGGCATACAGACATTATTGGCTGTATTCTGGGACCATTTTGCTCTATCACCAGAATTGACATGGCCTTTGCCACAGTCACTCTGCATACAAGGGCTGTATGCCCATCCACAACTGACCCATTGGTCAATATTGAATGTTAAGATTAAACCCCTAGAGATTGCAAGTATCTGAAGTCCTAACCATGCATGATGGGTGACTTCAATTATCCAGATATTGACTGGGGTAATGGGTTTGCCAAGACAGGAAAAGCTAGTAGGTTTGTAAATATGCTGAATGACAACCTACTAGGAATAACTCTTTTGGACCATGTAATAACTAATAATACTGAACTCATCTCTAGCATTTGTGTGGGTGAGCATTTTGGGAATATTGATCATAACATGGACTCCTTTGAGATTCTGTTGCAGAAGCAATTCTTTAAGGGAGTGACTAAAACACTAAGTTTCAGACAAGCTAACTTTGACAGTATAAGGGCATCTCTGCAACATATTAAGTGGGAAATGCTTTTCATGGGGTTAACACAGAACAAAATTGGGAAGTCTTTAAAATGCTGCTTAATAAATATACATGTCAGTGTGTTCCCCTTGTAAGCAAGGAACGTTGTTGCAAAACCTTTTTGGTTCAATAGAAGTGTTAAGGTGGCCATAGACGCAAAGTTCCGCTCGTTTGACAACATCGCCAAACGAGCGGATCTTTCCCTGATATGCCATTAATGAGCATGGCTATATCGGGGGTAATCTGATTGATCGGCCGTATGGCCAAACTATCCGATTACGATGTGCAATGGGCTCCGGTGGGATCGGACAGGTCAAAATCAACCCGGACGGAAGATGTAGACACATGCCACACACTATCCGAAAATCCTCGATTCGTACAATAGGATCTGTGTGTCTATGGCCACCTTTAGTGTTGAGATGGATAAGAAAAGACATTCTTTTAAGGCTTTCGAGTTACCTGAGATAGCCAAATCATTGTTTTGGAGGCCATTAAATCATGCAAAAAAGCTATCAAGCAAGCTAATCGATTTGGAAAAGTATATTGCAGCAAGCAATAAAAAGAATCCAAAATTATTTTTTAATTATTTAATTAGTGAAAAAATGAAGCAGGACGGGGTGGGACGTTTAATATCAGAGGGGGACAGCTGGTTGATCAAAACAAAAACAATAAAAAGCTCAGGTTCTGAACTCCTATTTTTCATCTGTCTACACAAATGAGGAACCAGTTAATGAAGGTTTCCTTCTTAATAGTACCAATTCTAGTAATACAACTAATAATGCATGGTTCACACATAAGGAAATTCAAAAGAGACTAGAACATGTTAAGATAAATAAAGGTCCGGGGTCAGATGGTATTCATCCCAGGGTACTTGGCGAGCTTAGCACTGTGATTGCCAAACCTCTTTACTTTATTTTTCAGGATTCTTTGAGGTCTTGCATAGTGCCGAGAGACTGGTGAATTGCTAATGTCGCCCCGCTATTCAAAAAGGGATCCCATTCTAAGCCTTAAAACTATAGGCCAGTTAGTCTGACGTCAGTGGTAGGAAAGCTTTTCGATGGGTTAATAAATAAGATACTGGACTTCATAGCAAATCATAATATTATGAGTTTGTGCCAGCATGGTTTTATGCGTAATAGATCTTGGCAAAGTAACTTAATTTCTTTTTATGCAAAGGTAAGCAGGGACCTCAATTCTGGGATGGCAATGGATGTGATTCACTTAGACTTTGCTAAAGTATTTGATACAGTGCCACACAGAAGGTTACTGGTTAAATTAAGGAATGTTGGCCTGTACCTGGATAGAGAACTGGCTAAAAGATAGACTACAAAGAGTGGTGGTAAATGGAACATTTTCTAATTGGACCAGTGTTGTTAGTGGAGTACCACAGGGCTCTGTACTAGGTCCCTTTAAATTATTTGCCTTCTGGCTTTTTCTAACTTTCAAACAGAGTATCAACAACCTTGTTAAAGGAGAACTAAACCCTAAAAATGAATAGTGCTAAAAATGCCATGTTTATATACTGCACTTACTGCACCAGCCTTAAGTTTCAGCATCTCAATAGCAGCAATGATCCGGGACTTCAAACTTGTCACAGGGGGGGTCACCATCTAGGAAAGTGTCTTCGACACCCACATGCTCGGTGGGCTCTGAGCAGCTGTTGAAAAGCTAAGCTTAGGGGTCATCACAAATTATCAAGCAAAAAAATGAAGTTGATCTGTAATATAAGCTGATATTACAGGGCTGATTATTAAATTCTGATACTAATTTCACTGGTTTCTGTCCTGCCATGTAGTAATTATCCATATTAATTACTAATCAGCCTTATAGTGTGACATTTATATTCTACGTGTACTGTATATTGTGAGTGGGTCCCTAAGCTCAGTAACTGACAGCACCATGGAACATGTGTAGTGGATCAGCAGAAAAGAAGACGGTGAGCTAATGGGGCATCTTTGGAGACACAGATCTTTACTGCTAAAAGACTGTGGTTGCCTGTGACTGTACAGAAGCACAAAACATAATGTACACCATTTCGAGCCTGCTTCTTTAGTTTAACTTTCCTTGTTCCATGCTTTTGTCACTGTAATTCTGGCGAGGTACTCCATGTAACATATCTTAAGAGGATTCAACTTCCTGGGTTTAAAGTAAAGGTTTTAAGAGTACCAATTTGCTTGTTAACCTCAGACCCTGGACCAGATCTCCATTCTGGGGTAATATTCTATCACCACACACTTGTACACTCTGAGTGGTACGCAGAAGGGTAAACAGAATTTTACTCTACTTTACGTTACACTACTTAACAATTTTACACACTGCCCAGTGATCCCTTGCAGCTACCTTTGTGTTTTTCAGCGAAAGGGGCTATGAGGTTAACTATTATAAACACTGGTGAGGTGCTTAACAAATCCCTTGTCTTTTAACAAAGCATTGACCTGATACAGGTCTGCCATCAAAGCAATACCATGATGCACAAAGGTTTTAAGAATTTTAATGGGAATAGTAGTTAAAGTCTAACACAAGCTTCAGCTCATAGAGATAAAAAAAAAAACAAGCTTTTCTAAATAGGATGAATTCAAAATTATGTGCCTTTTACTATTCAGCAACCCACCCCCATCAACAATATGTCTCTCTTCATGCAGGAGTCACTGTCAGATTTTGGTTGACAGTTAGGTCTAATAAATTATTGGGGGGAGCGGCCACGAAGATTTATTGATGATGGAACTATCTGTTCTAAAAAAAAAAACACATTTCAACACAAATCTTGCAAAAAGAGAGTGAAAGTTTGTTTCAATATATCTTCTAGACAAATAAAGGCCCCATTACAAATGTATTAGGTATAAGCCTCATAACAGAGTAACAGACATTAAAAACTTGTTGTATTGGCATTTAACTGTAACTCTATAATAAGAATAGTAGAGTATGCAATACTCACCCTAATTAACCATTAGACGTGTCTTCCAGAAGCATCCAGAAAAGCAAATACGCTTGCGCCACAAATGACATCCTTACCAGCTTTCATACTGTTCCCTGTTAACTGTCACCTAAGGTACATGATATTCTAAAGCAATGGCAGATATAATTAAATACATTTATTTTATGTTAAGTCTCTGGGCACTAGTGGTATTCTTAACAGCTGCTTTAAAATGAATTTAGTCACTTGGCTCAAAATGATTAGCTGTCTATGTTCAGGCATGTTATATGAAGAGGTAGTTCACCTTTAAGTTAACATTTAGTATGTTATAGAATGGCATACTCTTAGCAACATTTTAATTGGGATGAATTTTTGTTTTAGTTTCTGAATTATTTGCACCAATTTGCCAATTTCCACCTCTTAAATGGGGTTAATACTTTTATTATTTATCATTCTATCTATTCCTTCTTCTATTTACTGTATATTCTAGGCTCTCGTTTAAGCTGCTGTCTGGTTGTTGGGTAAATCAGGCCCTATCAGCCAGATACAGTAGCTGCTGAAATTGCGAAGTAGTAAACAAAAAAGCTACTTAATTCAAAAAACACAAAAATAAAAACATGAAGACTAATAACATTGTCTCATAATATCCCTGTCTGTGTCATACTTAAAGTTAAGTTAAAATTGAACTACCCCTTTTAAGAAATGGTTTAAGAAGTTTACTGAAATTACCTGATTTTTAGAATTTGTACAGTTTTTACTACTATCAATATACCTAATGAAAGGAAGTTGTTGCCAAGACCAAAACACCACATATTTCTCTTCCATATAAATGCATAATAAAATAGCAGTAAATACATTTTGCATATAGTGGTCAGACTGGTGTAATCTTCTTGCTGAGCTGCACTGGGGTCCTGCTCTTGAAAAAGTTGTACTGCGAGACTGGTTTGGAGGACATATACATTCCACCTCTGTTAGCCGTATGAGAAAATTGTTGCTTGCTGCTTTCAAAAACTAAATTTCTTCCTATAGAAAAAATGCTTTCAATGCAAAACTCAAAGGCTTATATTTGTTAAATCTTTTTAAAAGCTTCTGATTTTTGTATCTCCTTTGTATAGTGTCCTATTATTATTCTTTCTTAATAAGCACAGGCAAATTACCAGTATTAAACAGCTTGGTTTAATAGCCAAACTGTGTTTTCTGCTCACTTTATTAGCTTTGCCATCCGGAGAACTGAAGCTTTCCTACTGAGCCCCATAGTCCTAAAAGTGAGGATAAAATTGTTTTTAAAAATATATATTTTTAGCCTTTTCATCACTGAAAGTTTAAATGCTTTCCTCTCCCTGTTTTTTTCCTGAATGAGTCCCAAAGTGACCAATTGCAGAAGGTTTGGCTGGTTTTGCTTCAGACTTCAGTAATCCTTTAAATCTCAGCTACAATTTCTAAAACCTATCTTTGACCTAACACTCCTGTTTCAGATTGTGCAGAGACTTGAGAACGTTATATGTAAAATAAATTCCTCAGCTTGAAAAATGTGAAGCTTTCTTATATTATTATGTTAACATCTTGTTAGCAGTGCTGCCTTAGAGAGTTGCAATCCAGGGGTTGACAATAGCTAGAGCACTATCTGCAAAATGTATTATTATTATTACTACCTTTTATTTATATAGTGCTGACATATTCCACAGTGCTTTACTGAGAATATACATTATTCACATTGGTCCCTGCCCCAGTGGAGCTTGTGACCTAAGGTCCCTATCATATTTACATACACACTACAGGCAATTTTATCAGGAGCCAATTAACCTGCACATATGTTTTTGGAGTGCCCAGAAAAAACCAAGCTCCAGTTGTATTCTGCAGCAAAGCCACTTTAGCGTCACTTCGGTATGCTAGAGATAGACAACACATCTGTCGTCAACAATAAGTGGGTACTGGGTGGAAAAAAATATTTCCAGTATTCAAGTACAGCGTAAGATAAGGATGCTTCAGTTTCCCAAGCAGTAAGCATGTAGTATTGGGGGGAAATACACATTTGGTAATATGAGTGCACTTGCTGACACGTCATTCTAAAACAATTTGGAAAATCAGAAATGCTCTGTTCACATCCTAACCTAAAACATATAAACCTGTCAATAATATGTCCAGGACAGTATCCAATAAGGTAATTCAGTACCTATGATATTAGCCCACGACTTGCACTCACACTGAGAGGTGTAGATATAGGCAACAATGGGTTGGTGCCTGTAAGTGTTCCTTAGAAGTTCCAGGATGATCATCTGTCTGTTCTGAAGATGAATAGTTTGCTTTCTTCCTTCTAAAATGTAGACGCAGGGCATTGCAAAAATGATTGCAGGAAAATGTTTATCAAAAACATTTATAACCCCTTATGGATTTTAATCATAGTTACATTGTTAAGGTGGTTGACCAAAGACAATCAACTAATTATTGATCTACCTATGCTACTTCAAATGAAAGGTCTATTCCTGTAGTTTAAATGGGGTGGCCTCTGCTGTATTGATCCTTTTTGTGGGAAAAACATCACATCATATTGGGAACCTATACAGAGGCAAAATTATGTTTTCATCCTTTGTTAATGCCCTTTTTACACAAAACAGGACTTATTTGCTCTAGTAGCCACATGACACTGTCTGGAATTAGACAACATATCTACAAACATCCCAAGATCTTTCTCAGTTAAGGGAACTCCCAACACACTGCAATTGAGTGTATAACTGATATTTATTTTATTTCTGCTAAAATGCGTTTTTCATTGGACCTAATTTTCCAGTTGCTGCCCAATTTTACAATTTAGTCAAATCACTTTGCAGCATCCTGCATAGAACCTATAGTTCCACACAATTTTGTATCATCATCATCATCAAAAATAGAAACAGTACTTACAATGCCCTCCTCCAGGTCATTAATAAACAAAAAAAAAAAAAAACCAAAGGACCAAGGACACAGCCCTGTGGTACTCCTATAACAACACTGGTCCAATTAGAAAATGTTCCATTTACCACCACGGTAATCTATTCTTCAGCCATTTCTCTATCCAAGTACTAATTCTAGGCCAATACTCCTTAATTTAAACATTAACCTTCTGTGTGGTGCTGTATAAAAAGCTTTAGCAAAGTCTAAGCAGATCCCATTCACTGCCTTCCCGAGTCATGGTTCTTGCTCAGCCCACCCAATAATTTGTCTACCTGATCAACCACATGCCAAACTCCAGCACCACGAAGACTACAAACCTATCCACTTTCCAAATAATTTATTCCCCTATACCCACAATCTGTTTAAGCCTGGCTTTGTTTTCCTCGCCACCACTACTAGAAAAACTGGTCTTCCGGCTGTTGGAAAGATCAGCCTCATCTAAAACTGAGTTCACATCTTTTTCACACAATATGGCAATTATGTTGGAATGCACAAATCCTTGAGCAGCCAACGCTAGATTTCCCAACTGTTACCCAGCTGATGCCTCATCATCCTGCAGCTGTTTGCCTCCACCCACACTATCTGACCCGGCTTGGTCCTGCACTTGAGCAAGAGACTCTTCTCAAGTTTGTCAATTGACTGCATTGTTGAATTTAGTTGCTGTAGGGCTCTAATATGAACCTCTAAAGTGGCAATTTGCTCACTTCTGCCACAGAGACGGGCAGAGAGTCAGACCTTCAATCTTGCTGGCACTCATTATAGTTACAGTGAAAAAAAACAGGAAACAATAATTAGAATATATAACAAACTTTTTATCCTATTAACTAATTTTTGTTTAACTCCACTTACAAAGTCCCAACTAACTTCTGTGTTTGTAACTCCACTTAGAGAGTCCCCACTTAAAGAGCACTCGCGTAAAGAACAAGCGTCACTGGAGTTGCAGGGGTTCTATACGGTCTGTTCAGGTGCAACTAATCAAACCCCACCAACCTCAATGTGAGGAATATTTAACTTCAAAGTAAAGCAGTTTCTGGCAAACTTTCTGTAAGCACAATAGCACACCAAATTTTGGTCTTTAGCACCTAAGACAGAAAAAAAACTTTTTTTAAAAAAATTAAACCACAGTAGTTAAACCTACAAATATTTCTTTTAAATAACATTTGATAAAAAAATAAAAAAAATACTTTCAGGTAACTACTGTCATTCACTGTCATTACATTTTTCAACTGGTTATAGAGATACATTTATCATAGGGTGGTGATATAATGAAGCTGACATTGTTAAAATGCTAAAAAGACACCAGAAAATAATTTAGTAATACAATCTTAAAGGAGAGCTGTTGTGTGATCGGAAGTAAATCACAGTAAAAGCTTGTGTTAAAATAAAAAAATTTCTTCAATATGATTATTTTTTTTTCTTACCATTTTTAAGCTAAGGGACTATTTTACAATGTCTCCAAACCTTCCCTACTATCCTGCTGCCAACTTGCCAAGACTTACTTAATTTGATGAACAGGTAACTTCAAGTCTGCTAGCCAATAATGGGAGTGCTTGCCTTGACCAGTAGCTACACCTCTCTCATTCTGGGCTAGATTTATCTCCTGACATCATCAGTGAGGGACCTCTGTGCCTTAAAAACTGCTGCCAAAATGTGCCTCATTCAATTTCTCTCACTTATTGCTTATGACTCATGGAGGTCATCAAACAATAGCTGTCATTTAAGAGCATCTGGAAAGATCAGCAAAAAATAATTAAACTTCTAACATGTAATAAAATTAGGAAAAAGTTTCATACAAATGTACAAAACAGCGTGAAAGATAATTTAAAGAAATAACCAAGCAGACCTAAGCCCCCCAACCCAAATAAAATAAAGCAAGATGTTTAGGTTGGAGTTCTTATTTTTATCCTCTCCAATTAGATGACTTGTTTAGTCTTGCATATTGTAATCAGAGAAAATATGTTCAGTTGTTGACAAATGTGCCTTATTGTATGAAAATATGCAATTGTCTCGAAGCTAATCAGATTAATTATCCCTTCTTTTAAATTCTATTTAGAACTGAAAAAATAGAAAAAAGGATTCAACACAAAGCCATTCAGTGCATTAAGGCATTCATGAACAATAAGGTAATTCAATTTGTTGTATAGTGTGCATTTTTTCAAAGTATATAGCTTTTTATATTACTTAATAATATACTTCATACCTCTATTCTACTCTTTTGAAGAAAAATGCATATATTTCTTTAAACGCTTAAAATATGTGCTTACCGTTAATAAGCTTTTTCTAATTTTTTTGTTCAGGTTTATTTTTAATATGCAAAACTAAGTAGTTATAATAAAAAAAGATTCTCATTGACTAATCTCAGGTATGGTGAGATTAGTCAATATAATGAAAAAAAGTAACCTGTCTTTTTTTCCCCCAACTCTTTGATCGACTGGATTGTCCCTGTAGCCTTACTGATATCTGTATGTTCGGGAAAAGTATGCACAAGCCTATGCTGTTGCATTGGTCAAGAGGGGCCAAGTTCTCAATAGTCTATTTGCATCATAAAGAGAAACTTCACCCAAAATGTTTTTGCATAGTTAAAGAAAATTTAATTTTGACCAGCTTTCCAATTTACATTCATTATAAAAAAAAAAACACATATTTAAATGGTTTTTAAGTTAATTAAATGTTATTGCAATTGAAAGCCTAATTTGTTTATCCATTTCTCTTCTATGCACTTTTACCTGGTTTTTACTCTGTTCAGACCTTTTCCTGGTGTATTAATGAGATGTTTTTTTTTTTTTATCAAACTGAATCCAAACCAGCAGAGAATATAATCAGCCAAGCAATCAATTACTTTTACAAGTAATTTTGTAAGCTTTGAAATTAAATAAAGAATATTTTAAAGTTACAAATAAATACATTTTCTTATAGTATGCAAAAAAAATCAAGCAATACATCTTTCCTCTTAACTAAGTGTCTAATGTGGCAATATGTCACCACACTTTAGGTAGAAAACCTGTAATGCTATTGAATTCATCCATCTACCATTAATACATATTGCCTGTGATGGTGCAAAATAGTCATGGGAATAATTGCTGATAAATTGGTATTTGTACCATGCACTTTTGCTATAGGTGATGCATGGCACAGCTATGCCTTTTTTTTAAATAGTGATATAGTTTCATGGGCACTGATATGCTTGTTTTTGTAGTAATTCCTGTTACATGATTCAGTTCCTGATTTTGTTTATTTCAGTATGGATTGGAAAGAATCCTGGGAGAAGAAAGAAGTCTATCCTTATTGGCTAAAGCCATGGACCCTAAGCAGGCTAACATGATGACTGATGTTGTCAAATTATTATCTGCCATATGCATTGTTGGGGAGGAAAATACGTAAGTATTCAAAGTATTCAAAATACTTTACTTAAGCTGATCATGTTTTCAAGAAGAGAAGAAAGCATAAAATGAGAATATATCTGTTAAACCTGAAAAAATCTGTGTGTTTGTAAGTACATATGTTTAAAAGTATCCAGACACCTAACATCTCATTCCAAACCAAGGGTATTAGTATGAAGTTGGTGCTATAGCAGTCTCTACTACAGACTTTCCTAATGTTTTTATTATTATTGGCAGTTTAGCTTCGGATGACCCATAAAAACCTCATGCTCCCTACAAACATCTTGTTCTAGCAATTCTTCCTGAGACAGGTTGTATCTTAGCAGTGAGTGATACAGCTCAGGACATGTTTTAGACAGTGTTTAGGTGCTGTTTTCTAAATAATTTGCATATATGTGCATAAATATACACCCATAGATTTGGACAATTTTCATTTAAGTCAAATCTCTAGTAATATGAATGTATGGTCTTTTAGTGAGTTTGTTTATTGATGAGATGCATTTGGTATGCGTCCGATATTCTTACTGGTTCTAACAATATCATTTTCAAGGTTTTTTCTAATGGTTACAAGTTAATGTGTTCTCATCAATAACAATTACAGTGTAATTGCTTTCCCTCATCTGGGAGATATGCAACCATCACATGGTAAGATGTTTCCTCTGAAAAGTGAATTAATTATGTCTTGTTTGGTACTGTATCTCTTACAGGACAGAAGTACACTGTTAACATGCAATAAATATTTCTTCTCACTTCTGTTGGAAAGTGAATTGGGATTTCTTCCGTTCTTTGTTCCTAACCATCTGCTTCGGTTGATTTAATTAGATTTAGTGAATTTATGAAGAATACTGAAACAAGATGATAACAAACAATGCTGTCATCATAAACTTTGCTATGTCCTTGCAGCAATCTGCTAAGTTACACTTTTTTTAGTGTTCCAAATTGATTTGGAATTTTCTGTTGGTTGTTTGTTACAATGACGTTTTTATCACCCAGCAAGATGTATTTTGTTTCCTTCTAGTCTTGAAAAAGTTTTGGAAGCCATAACTGCTGCTGCAGAAGAAAGGGGAATTATCAGATTTAGCCCAATCGTTGGAGGTCTGCATCATAATTTGATCCAGCTACAGGTTTGTTTTATGTTACTTATTTATTCATGACCAAATATGTTTTTGATAAAAGCACAGCTAATATCCATGTTCTTTAAATATGGTTATACAATAATCTAAGTTGTTGGTATCCGTAAAAGCTGAGAATTGTAGCCAGTTCACTATTCTACAGCTTCATAACTTGTGACTGCTAACCTTTTACTCACTTTAGTGGACTAGCAAAAATTTGGGAAAAAAAAACTATCAAATTTTTTAAATCCTTATTATTAAATCCTATTCTATTGTAGTTGCTATATTTTCTGTATGAATAGCTGTATTTGAAAAGTAATAATAACATTTAATGTTTATTTATAATTAGCAGTTTTTCTTTTATTAAAGTAATACTAACATTCACATGTGTACAAGAAAATCCTTTCATTATCACTGAAAAGCCAACTGACACTATCTTTATAGTCTATACCTTGCTAACCCCATGTCCTTCTATTATATGCCAGCCAGTGACACTTTGGGGGTTATTTATCAAAGTCCAAATTTATCTAAATATTTTCTGCTACATACTCCGATCAAATCTGCTCGGATTTTTACTTTTAATTGCTATTACATTTTCCCAAAAATTTGCTTTGCGGGAAAAAAAAATCCAGATTTTCATGATTTTTTCAGATGTTTTCATGGGATTTTCACGAATTTTAATTTTTTTTGGAATTTCTCCGGGTTTAATAAATTCCAAAAAAATTGTGATTTCTATATAAAAAAGGTGATTATTGCATTCAGAGTTTAGTCAATAACCCCCTTTAAGTTCTACTGCAGCAGTGACTATGAATTTGGGAATTGGAATCTTTTACATTTAGTTTCCCATTTGCTTAATGTGGTGTTTACAATGGCCTGTAGGTGTCACTGTGCACAAGAGTTATACTGTGTATACATAGTACTTTCTATACTGCTTAAAGCTTTAGAGTTGAAGCTACTGTTGAAGTGTAATGGCTGCATGAACCTGCTAATAAAGCACGGTTATACTCAACTCCTCCTCGGCTACCAAAATATAAAATGGCAATGAGATGTCTCTTCTAGCTCCTTCTAGCCTGCCCCTTTACTCCCAAACCCTAGTGAGCTTACCATACCTTTTACTGTTTTGATCCATATGTTTGAAAATTACATTATTGCTGCTGACCAAGGAGAGATTTCTGCTGCTAGAAAGCATGCTTTATTTATTCACTGCCTGGGAGCAGAGGGACAGCGTATATTCTAGACATTACCATTACCCGATGAGACTTATGAAACTGCTCTTACTGCTACAAAGAACTTTTTCGTGCCAAGAGTTAATGTGGTTGCTGAAGGATATAAATTCCGAAAATGTGGACAACGTAATGGCGAATCCACAGAACAATTTGTAACAGCTTTGAGAGAGCTGGTTGTTAACTGTGAATTTGGGAATCTTAACAGATGAAATGCTAAGAGACCAAATAGGGGGAAAAACAAACCCACCTCATATTAGAGAGAGGCTGCTCCTAGAGCATGATTTAATCCTTGCAAAGGCTATTACAGTTACTAGCCAAATTGAAACAGCAGTGGCAGAGGCTAAAACTCTGTTAGGGAACTGCTGGGAATGTACAGACTGTGAATTCAGCACTATGGCCTAATAATGCACAGTCACAGGCAAAAAAAGGAATCCACTGCAAAACTGCACAGCAAATACAAATAAAAATACTGCTTCCGCTGTGGTTCAATACAACAAACTGCAAAGGAAAGCTAAATCCTAACTAAAGTTCTATCACAAGGCTGGTATACTAATAACTTGCAGAACGTAGTAAAATCTGTCTCCCTGGAGCCTAGTAGCAGGAACTGCGCTCTGATAAGAATGTAGCATAGGGCTCCAGTGACGTCACAGAATTTGCAGGCAACTTCCTCCCTGCTGCCCAAGGCAGCCTTGAGTCGCGTTGAGTCATATTCTATTCTTTTGCGCATGCTTCAGAGGCTGAGCTTTCCTCCCATGTAAGACGACGCGCATGCAAATCAGCTATGTGCGCGTCATCATTGAACCTTTACACACGCCCCCAACAAATCAGCATGCATGCATCTCATATCTATGGAGACGCATGATCTTTTTTGTTTTATTATTGAAGGGAAGAGCTACCTGGCAGCATCGAGCGCTTGCGGTACGCAGCGAGGGGACATTAAGATTTTTTTTAAACTCGCTGATTATGTATGCACACTCGCTGCCTGGTACTGAGCTCCACGTTATGTATGATGCTCTCCTGGGGTCAGGGGAATTTTTATTTGTACATGCGCATTAAGCATAGAGAAGCTTCTAATACATTAGCAAGATGGCCACTGCTTTGTTCCGAAGCAGGGCAGAACATCAAGCATGATTTTATGCTTTTGTATTTGGATTGGTTAGAAGAAAATATAGCGATTAAGGTCATTGAAGTGAGTACTTTAGAGAGACATAGTGCATGAGTTTTGCCTTTCCTTCTCCTTTAAAGGATCCAATCCCTGTGCTTGGTTGCTTGCCAGTGACTGTACAATTTGAATCAGATACTGCTATATGTGATTGTTACATTGTGAATAAGGGTACTGCTATACTTGGTAGGGATCTCTTTGCTGCATTAAACCTACAATTAGTTGATGGTCTCATTACTACAGCACCAGTGCTTGCCACACAGCCTGTGTCTAAAATTTCACCACAAAGCAACACTTCACTGGGCTGTACAAATAACTTTGTACACCAAGTTAACTTGAGACCATATGTAAAACCAGTACGCCAGAAATTGAAGTGATTGCCCTTCTCTATAAGGGAGACTGTCTCACAGGAACTAAAGAAACTGGCAGAGCAAGTTGTGATTGAAAAATCAGAATCCTCAGAATGGGGCTCACCAATTGTTGTAACAATGAAGAAAACTGGAGGTATTCAATTGTGTGTTGATCTCGGTGAACCTAATAAAGAAGTTGTTATGGATAATCATCCCTTGCCACACATAGAGGAAATATTTTCAGAACTCAGAGAAGCTAAATTCCTTTCTACCCTAGATCTTCAGACTGCTTATCTTCAAGTTTTACTGCACGAGGAAAGCAGAGACCTCACTGCATTTATCACCTACAATGGTTTGTTTTAGTTCAAGCAATGTACCTTATGGACTGGCTTCAGCACCAAGATGTCTTCTATAATGCATGACATACCTGGTGTAGAATGCTACCTGGATGATCTAATTGTTTACGTTCCAACTATGGATCTTTGACAAGTACTGTACCTAAAAAATGTTCTGAAATGCATTGATTCTGCAGGACTGAAACTGAACCTTTCCAAATGCTACTTCAGACAAACTCAGCTGTCATTTCTGGGTCATATCATTTCACAAGATGGATTACTGCCTGACCCTCACCATGTCAACGCTGTTACACAAGCACCTACTCCATATGATTTCCAGTCCTTACGAGCTTTCTTAGGTCTTACTTCATGGTATTCCAAGTTTATTCCCAACTATGCTTCAGTTGTGGAGCCACTTAGAGCACTACTACGTGGAACTTTGTCTGGTGTGGTCAGAGACTTTGAAATAGTGTAAAGGCTAATCGTGAACAGTCCAGCGCTAGCTTTATTTTATCCTGTACTACCCACTATGGTTACTACAGATGCTTCAGACTATGGTGTTGGTGCAGTTCTCACACAGATCCATGCTTAGCATACAGAGAAAACATTTGCATCCAGAACACTTGCAGAGGCAGAGAGCAAGTATTCAACTGTTGAAAAAGAAGCTCTTGCATGTGTTTGGGCAACAGAAAAATGGAGAACCTACCTATGGGGTAGAGAATTTACCTTATGCACTGATCATAGCCCTTTAACTACACTGCTTACAACAAAGGGACTAGCAAGAGCTGGAATGTGTATAGCTAGATGGTTAGCAAGGCTACTGAATTTCAACTACAAAATGCAATACAAACCAGGTTTGAAAATGTTACTGCTGATTGTTTGTAACATTTAACTTTACCTGCAGCTTCTGATACACTGGATGAGGACATAAAATTTGTAGCATTGACTGATTTACTATCATCTACAGTTACAGCTGCTGATTTTAAGCAAGATTGCCTCACATGTCCAATTCAAGTAAAACGACACAACATCTTACAAAGCAAATGGCCAAATGCTGAGAAGAAACTCAGTCCTGATCTGCAACCTTACTACAGGATTAGACATGAAGTGTCCTTCGGGAAGCTCACCGCTTACTGGTACCAGAGACCTTGCAGGAAAAGCTCATACAACTTGCACATGAGAGTCATCAAGGAATTGTATGTACAAAACAAAGACTAGCAGCACTAGATTTGTTACTTGTCAGAATCATGACAAAACAGCTGTCACACAAACACCACCACTTCAGCCAGTACCATTCCCTGATTCCGCATGGGAAAAACTTGCTATTGATATTGTGGGTCCTTTTACAGATGCTCCTATAGACTGTAGATTTGCTATAACCTTGATAAACTATTACAGTAAATGGCCTGAAATTGCATTTGTTTCTCATATAACATCAGCTACAGTAATAACATTTTTGTCTACAGTCTTCAGCAGAGAAGGTAATCCAAAGGAGTTAATATCAGACAACGGACCACAGTTTGTTTCATCTGAGTTTGACTTCTTTCTGAGAGAGAGGAATATTCTGCATCAGAAATCTTCAGTGTATTACCCACAAGCAAATGGAGAAATTGAGCGATTCAACAGAAGTCTGAAAGAAGCACCACAGACAGCAAATCTTACTGGGAAATCTTGGAAAGTATTTACAACAGAGTTCCTACATAACTACAGAGCAACATGCCATGCAACAACCCAATCATCTCCAGCTGAATTATTACATGGCAGACAGATGTGCACTAAGTTACATGTTGCAGACATCAACCTTCCACAAAATACTGTGCCTACAAAATCGCCTACTGCTGTCAAACGTCAACAAGCCAAATGCAAGGCTTGGTGCAAGGCCTGGTGCAAGAGAAGTACATACTGAGAGAATCAGAAAACTACCTGCATGGACAAAGGACTATGTGATGTGAATAATGTATAATATTTCTTTAAGATGTTACTGTTTGTTGTTTATTACACTTGCCCACATGTTTTCCTACTATAGGGGTAATATGTGGTGTTTACAATGGCCTGTAGGTGTCACTCTGCACAAGAGTTATACATAGTACTTACTATACTGCTTAAAGCGCTAGAGTTGAAACTAGTTGGCTTCCTTCATAAAGAATTTTCCTGCAGCACCTTAAACTTTAAGCTCAAATCCTACACCAATTCATTTTGGAGTACTGTCACTATAAGCTCTTGTGCCTCAACAAATGGCACTAAATATGTGTAGCTGGTAATAGATTTATTGTAATGTTTAATTCCAAGTCAGTACTCTTATTGTGTTGGGGAAAAATGTACAGCTTATGCATTTAGCACTATGCTGAATAAATAAATACATTCTGTGACCTGTGCACCAGGTGTATTAAAATTAAGTCATACTGGTAATTCTAGACTAATCCGTTTAACATGACCTCTGCCACAAGCAGCAACATTAAATCAGAGGTAAAATAAGAAAATACTCCTCTTATGCCCCTTTTTGTTAGAAAAAACCGCAAGGACTTTCCCCTAAGCTTTCCCCTAGATGGGCACCTCAGGGATTACTGGCAGGCCTCTGAGCCATCAGATGGGGCTATACTAGACGAACCAAACACCTAACCTAAACACGCATTCCCTATAGATGAAGGGAATATGAATCCCTCTCTGAGGCCTTGTCTGGGGGTGGTAAACAAATGAACAGCGTCTTTTGATCAAGGTTCTATTGGAAATAATTCACAGACCACATTTAGTACACTAAGCATGCTTTATTACCAGTGAGATTCGTAAAACAATCAAGAATGCATCAATCATCAATAAATCAGCAAAACAATCAAGAATGCATCAATCATCAATAAATCCGCAAAATAATCAAGAATGCATCATCATATCCACCAAGCGGCTGGGAGATCCCATTTCAGTCTGCAGAGAGGTCTCAAGCGGGAATCAAGGGCCCTGGGCAGTGTACTCCACAGGAGAGATCTCCGACCAACAAAATAGAGACCCCCCCCCCAGTTTTATATGCTCAAAAACAATGAGGTCATACATTAAACCACTTGGTCAACAACAGATCTTGTTTCTCATGTGCTCATCAGGAGCTGGCCATGCTTCCAACAAGCACATACATAGAAGAGACCTTATTGTTTATTCGTATTTGAGTACAAATTGCGCCGGCTATAATGAAAGGAAGCTTCTATGATTTATTTCATAACTTAGAAACTTATTCGGAAGTAATAGAAGTCATAAACATATTAGGAACAAATATGAGTATTAGGTCATCGACTAATTAAGTTCAATAGTTTCTCTCATACAAAGCTTCCTTATACAGGATTATAGGTTATAAAGCTGTCTTGTATAACATATTGGGTTTAGCAGTTATATGATTCTTTGTCTTATATTTCTATCAAAGTATTACCATAAGCCTGCATTGATAAGTTATTTGTCTTTGTTTGTTTTATCAAAGTCTTATACTTGCATCAAAGTATTACCATGAGCCATTATTGATCAAACTCCTCTCATTGCAATGGGAGAAGGGCAGAAAGAAATGCCAGCTTGCTTGCATCTAAAAACTATAAAACAGCAGGTGATAGTATGCTCACAAAGAGTCTGCAATATCTAACCCACTCAGAACAACTTATCAGGACCAACACAAAAGAGAAAGTGTCAGCATCAATACTACATAAAATGAAAAAAAAAAACAAAAAACAATCTTAGTTATTGTCACTTCATCACTTTTGTGATGAAAGCTTGAAATGGCTTTTGGTGAATGTTGGTGTCTTACTTCAGTTTGGACACTTGAGCATCAAGCATCAGTGATTCATAAATTCTGAAGGATGTGCAAAAGTGCGATGGATGTGTGTACATGCCCTGAAATTACTTAAACTTGGTCAGAGGCAATGAGGCTTCCCATGGGTCTCTAAGCTCACTATTTTAACAATAGGACTTCCCTTTGCAGTGCACTGCTGTTAATGGTTTAAAAACGCTAAGTATTTTAGGTGACTGCACTTAAAGAGCATTCCAGTATGGCCAGTTTCTTTCAATTTAAAGGAGTGCCATCTTTGTGTACCATTAGTTCTGGTGTCTAAACTACCGTATTGTAACTGTAATATTTTGTTACCCAAAGCCCACCGCTGTTTGAAGTATTGACAAACTTTAGCAAATGCTATAACTGTAACCGCATGCTAGTATATGTAACCCCATATTGGCCACCCCCAGTGCCATAGGATATACACCATTAATTTCTTACCATCCACAGGTCCTTTGCTAAATGAAAGGGTGCTGGGAATTTACCTCTCTGGGGATAAACCTACAGATGGCCCCACTAGGAACAAATGGTTAACCACACCATTGCAGTAAAACAAATGGAACTTTATATAAGAAGAAAAATGCAGAATAATTATGCAATTTACATATCAATGACCCATTACCCTTCGGAACCCTTGTGCAGTCCAATGCTGGCACATCCTTACCAAGCAAAGACCCACACTCCACTCCTGGTGGACAAAGAGTATATGTAGTAGTATGTGTAGTCAAATGTAATTTATATTGTGCACAACTATTTCCAATTTGGTCAAAGGCATCCACATCAAAAGCCCCACAAGTTGGAAACCTGTTATTCATAAGAACTATATTCCATACCTTTTGAGTTTACATTTTAGCAAAGACTACAGTTAATGCCTCTAATATTTTGTGGAGTATGTATATATGTACAACTTTATTTCTTAAGCACTGTACAGTTGCACATCGCTGTACAATCTTACAGAGTATAAAAATATACACAGGAAAGACAAGTAACGTAATAAATATGTATAAGAACACAGAGCTTAAGGGCCATATGGTAAGAGCAGGGTCGGCTGGGGGCCCTGGGGCCAATCAGGACTGCTGTCCAGGGCCCCCTGCCACCTCCTTACTGTGAAAGCTTGCTCGGCGCAAGCGCCGCCCCTCCACTGTAACGTGCACATAACTTGGCACGCCTGCACGAACGTCGCCCTGCGCATGTGAAAACTGCCACTCGGCTCATGCGCAAACTGCCGCCCACCTCACTTTTTTTTTGTAGTACTTATCGGGAGAGGAGGTCTGGCCCGGCTGGAGCCCATGAGGGCCGGGCCAACCGGGTTTTTTCCCGGTGCCCACCGGGCCAGTCCGACACTGGGTAAGAGAGAGACAATAGGAAGGAGGTCCCTGCCCCATAGAGCTTACAGTCTAATTAATACTCTCTAATGCCACCTCTAAAATTTCTAGGTCTGCTGCATTTGAACTTTCATATGCTATACCTTACTAAAGGTTTAGTAAGGGTCAAAGTAAAGCCATTTACTGCTTAAATAGTTTTAAACCAAATTGATATTTGTTACATAATTTTGTGTTGACTGTTTTAGTTTGTTGATCATATACCGTTTACATGTTTTTGTCAATTAAGGCATTCTTTGTACCCATTATGTGAAGGTTCTCCTTTGGAATGTATTTTGCCCTGGAATATGACATATTCTAAACACATTCGTTTTATACACAAGCAATCCGTAAATGATACAGGAAGTTACTTTGATGGAGGTAAATTGTACTTTGCAGCCATTCCATATATTCCAACCAAAGAAAGCACTCACGGCAACTGCATTCAAATGACCTATTAACAAGTCTTTATTGCTGCATAATTTCGATCCACAGGGGATCGTGCTAAGGGTAGATATATGTATTTATATATTCATTTTTTTAATTTGTTCTACTTATACCTTTACATGCTAGAGGGCTTCATGCTAGTTAATGCTTATCTCTCTCTCTATGTTGCTGAAACTTGAATTAGTTTTCTAATGTATGTTACTTTCACTATATGGATAATTACCATGTTCTTGTCTGAAAAGCAGATTACTTGGCTTGTTATTTTGACTTCCTCAAAGCAAAGAATCATATCACATATCCCTGCTATGATTCTTTAAAATGGTCACAGATTTTAATTAAATAATACCCTCTTCTTGTCTGAATTTAATGGTGGCTTCACCCTATGCATTATAAGTAGACAGTCTAAGGTAGCTGTACACTGTAAGTCACTGACCATGACCCTGCTTCTCATCAGACTGAGTGCTAATTTACATCTTGTCAGTGCATAACTCAAGCATGTTAACGTGACATAAATAATACAATAAACTAACACTAGCCTTGTAGCATACTGAAGCAAAAGATGTAAAACATTTATATGCAGCTTGCTATAAAGAAACTCATACTTGTCAGTAACAATTTAACCACTAAGTATGTTACCATATATTGATAGAATTATTATTAAGACAGTTAAATTGAATTTTAAAGGAACCATAGTATAATGTATTTTTATCTGGTAGTGAAAGGGTTAGTTAGGTTTTGGATGCATTTTTTGAGTATTCTCTACATTTTTCCCTGAATCTGTTCTATTGTACCTTGGGAAAAGTTCATGTTGATAGTATAATTTCGTTAAATGAAAGATTTATTTGACTTCAGAGCTGGAACTATATAAAGATTAAAATCAACACTAGCATGAATGGAAAATCTGTTATGCTAAATGTGTTTTTAATGTAGATTTTAACATTCATGTAGCGAGACTAGTTCTGACCTCACTTTTGTTGCTAGGACAGTTGCCATGGCACAGTCTAATGTGGAAGTACTCTTACTGCATCTCAATAGACTTCACTAGGCTAAATCACAGCTTTTAAAAAGAATCCAGCAGTGGCTAATAGGTTTGCAGGCTAAACACTGAGAGTGCACAATTAGAGGAAACAAATATATTTTGCTTGCTTTAAGTTCAACACAGAGAACACAAAATTAAGAATATGACATAGACAGGTGTGAGGTTTTTTTTATTATGACTGTAGCCTAAAACACTAACTTATTGTATTTCGTTGCACCCTATGATCTTGGATAAACATGTTTTGTCCTATTGCTTCATTGGAATCTGAATATAAGCCAGCTATTTACTATTAAACAAAAGTTATGTGTTAGCCACTAATGATATGATTAACAATATTTATATTAAGAGTACACCAACTTTATTGTAACTTTGCATTGATAGCTCTCGTCTATAGCACTGTGAGTAGTAAAGTATGTTGTTGATGCCTTTTTCCTTGGTCATCTCATGGTACCATAAATTTAGTACTGATAGAATAGTACCCATGTACTTGTCCTTAAAGTTGTCCTTGGCTGCTGTATTTAAATTGAAAAGGGTACATGTCCTTGAACTGCAATGTCATCGTATGAAAGTGGACAAGAGGGACTTTGGGGAAAACAGAGCTGTAACTACTCATTACATAGAAAGCCGATCTATTAGCCAAGGCTTAAGGTGGTTATCCATGCAAATATATTCACTTTTCAATAACATATCATAGTAAGAGCAATTGTATGGTATATGGAATGACAAATTATTAACATGAAGACTGGTACCTTAGGGGTAATTGTACTAAAGGACGAAGTGACAAACACTTGCGACAATCGCCAACATTAACACTTTTAGGCACTTCACCGCTGGCGCCAGCGACTTTTCATTTTCAGGGTGATAAGCTGCAAAAGGCATAACATTTTTCTCGGCTATTTGGTTTCCCCATACATTTTATAACATATGAAATATAATTTTATAGTGGCCTCATGTGTAGAGCATTAAAACAACTCTATTGACTTTATTAAGGTTCCCTGGACAGTTTTAATGTAATTATTAGCTGCAAAGGATACACAGTAGATAACAGGATCTGAAGGATCCCATTGTTATCTGCTGTGTATCCTGTGCTTTTTCTGCTTTTTACAGCTTTGAATAGCTGCCCCCATGGCTACACAACATCTTGTTTATATAAACTATTGTAGAGTTTCTGAAGCAAACACACCCGTTTTACCAGTGCTGCATGACTGTACATTATATTTCCATTACTTTAAAAGACTAATTTTTTGGTGTTAATGTTTCTTTAACTGTCACGTGACGTAGCAGCGCTCATTAGCAATAGCAGTACGAGCGTGTCATCTGGGGTGAAAGGCTGTAGAACTTCAGTCACAGTCTGCCCTGGAGAGCCTATGATATTACGTTTTGAAAAGTGGGCTCTCTTGGTTAGGTATATGGTATATCTAGATCTCCAGTTTAAGTATCTTCATGGTACATATTTAATTTGCTTTAAAATCAGATTTACTTAAAGTTCAGTAATTTGTTTATTAAATACAACAAACTGTATATGTAAATATACTTGAAAATTAGTTTGGACTCAAGTTATGCTAAAATGCTTATTTATATGTGAATTTATGGTGTGCACAAGTAATCCAGGAAACTGGAGCTTAATGCTATATTGCATGATCTTAATGTGACATAAGCTCATGAGACATTACAGACAACCTAGCAGATAAGCACAATTCCTCTCTAATCCGTTTCCCACCTTTCTTATGGCTTTGTCATATATGAAAGTGATTGAGTTTTGCAAGTTTATTCTCCCTTTTGTCTAACAGTTCAAATGCAATCAGTAAAACTGTTCCTTTTTAGAGCTCAGAAGTTTGCGTAGACAAACATAACAAGCAGTAAATTTGCATGTGCATTTAATACAAAATCACAAGGCCTTAGAATCTTATACAATGATACCGTGATGCAGGGAAATGTATATTCTGCTTATTCTTTATAAGTCAAGATAGCATCCATTAGGAAAATAAAGAGTAAACACTGGTTAATTGGATTTTGTATCAATAGAAGACAAAACCATGTGTGCCACGTTTATAACAGTGTTACTGTTTATAGTAATATACTAAAAAAGGTTCAGTATGAACAGCACCACAATTCTTGTAAAAGTTAAAATGCCTTTATTGCTCAAGTGTCAGGCATTACCGCAACGTTTCAGGCCTCATTTGGCCCTTTTTCAAAAAAGGCATTTTAACTTTTACAAGAATTGTGGTGCTGTTCATACTGAACCTTTGCTGTATTTGCTGGTGGGAAGTGGCCACTGAAGAACCTGCACCCATATAAAGTAAGAAGATTTAACAAAGTTGTGCTGACTATTTTGACTACATATAGTAATATACTATACACACATATAAATACCAACAACAACTACAACTTATGGGTCTCAATAGATTACTGAACCTTTTTTTAAAGAATTTAATTACCTAAAAAAATGCAGTAACAATGCATAACAAGGCCGGAACACTTACATTCAAAAATACTTTTATTGTAACAGCTTATCAATATAGCAGCAATAGGCACTAGTCAGATATTAGAAGCAGTAATAGTTGCATCACCTTTCTGCAGTGGCTATAACGGGGAGGTTGCTACACAACAAGTACTTCAAACAGCACAGATGCAGACTTGCAGACTGCTTAATTACATTGCTTAGACCTTTTTATAAAGTGCTAACATATCCGACATCAGTGTAATTTGGGAGGGAGAACACAAATTATACAGAACAAAAAGAAAATAATAAATAAAGGACAACTTTACTACTGATTGAATTGAGGCCAGGAATAGAAAAAAGACTGAAATATATATTACAACGAGCAAAACAAGCATTTGCTTATTTGACCAGTGATTATGTACGCAGGAAGGTCTGCCTTGCATTATGCTTTTCTGCTGTCTGAAACACAGAGCGCCTCTTATTTATTGGAGTAGCTTGACTTTGTGGTTGGGCAATGCCATGTATTGTTATTTTTGAGCATGGAAATACCTTTATATTTTAAAGAGAATTACTTTTTTTTGTATTCATTTCTGCTTTTTTAATAGTAAAACTTTTTAAATTGCCATACGTATAAAACACATATGCATTGTGCTTGTTGAGTGAGATAGAGATGAATGGATTTTTTGATTGTATATATAGTACAATAATGTATAATCTGATATTTTATTTTAGTGAGAATTATTAAGTACTGCGTGAGTGGGTGTCAGTATAAATTATACTTGCTGAAACTAAAGGGGCAGACATTCATACATAGTAATGAGTGCAGAAGTAAGAGGCATCTTCCTTTTAGACATAATCAGAAATGGCAAGTGAATTGGAAAAGCAACCTTGAAAGACACAGGGATACCTTTGATGATAGCAATGTTAATGTAAAGCTATCTGCCTAAGGGGGAGAGTTACAAAGAGTGTTCTAGCAAAAAGTGAAATGAATGTAGCTGTAGTTTTAGGATTGATTTCTGGAGTGGAAACTACTATATCTTTTACAAAGGCAAGTCAGTGGCTTATAAAAACTGAATAAACAAGTGATGAGAACATGTTTTAGGGCTATTCCACACGGGGAGATAGCGACGCGTTTGCGGTCGCCGCAAACGCGTCGCTATCTCCCCGTGTGGACTAGCCCTTAAAGGGAAAGTGAGAATAAGAGTCATGATAAACCAATTGGATCAAAGCAAAGTTACCAACATGTTAATGGACTGTAAACAACATGGAGGAGTAGTACAAAAATTATTATTTGTTAATCCAACGGAAAGTAACAGGTTATTGATTTTAAAACAAAAATACAATTTATGTAACTGCCATTGACTTCTACGTGACCTCGACAGGTTTGCGATTGAGAGTATTTTTGAATTGGGATATTTAGCTGTTTTGGGTTATAATTGTTTTACTCGAAAAATTTGTGTTCCCCTTTAAAATCTAGACCATATAAATCTGAGGCTTAATAAATGGGCCCCAAAATGTTGAACCAGACAACCTAGAGGCTTTACAAGCCCACCCTGTCTAGGATACAAAACAACTCTTGCTCACTGAGCCTTATAGCAAGTTAAAGTTTCCAGTTAGTTTTAGAGTTTTGAAACAGATTCAAAGCTAATTGCAAAGCAAGCTATAATAGGTCAACATTTGCACAGGGATCTGCAAGGTTGGAACTTGTCTTATATAAATATGGCTCTTCCCTTATTTATCCAGATTAGATGATAAAAGATTGCAATTGCATATTTTGGCCAAAATGTTCCAGAAAGTGAATTCATTTTTTTGTGGGGAGGAAACTTTACAGAAGTAGGGATATCCAGCACTCAGAGACAGCCAATGACTAAGTACCCCTGTAGGTATGAAACACAAAGGGCATATGGAGATGCAAATTTATTTTTAACTTTGATTAATAAAGACTTTTTTTAAACTATATTTTGGCCCTGTGGATTCTTCTGAGTGCCAGATAGCCATACTCTTCGTTGCATATTCTGGTTTGCCACTCCCTAAAGCTGGTGGTCTGGGGCTGGAGCACCTGGACCACATCAACTATCTGGTGAGTAATTTACATTTATGCTCTGGAGCACCTTGTTCTCTTATTATTATGAGAACATTTCACAGACAAACTCAAAAGTATATGCTGAGTACAGCATAAACTGTAACAGGATGAGTAATAATATGCAGGTATTCCTTTTTGGCATAGTGAAAGGAAGCCAAGAAAATGCTTTGAAAAAGATTTGCTAATGAGTGCTAGCTCCTAGGTTTTACTTATCACCAAGTCAGAGATGGAAACACAGAATCACCTTTCTGTTTCTCACTATGACAACAATAGGTTACTTTCATTGCCCTTAATTATGTATTTTCAGCTAGAGGATATCATATATATTGATTCCTATCAATTTATAATTTGAATATATAATTTGTTTCATACAAACATTACTCACCCCAATCCTGTTTTTAAGCAAACATTTGTAACCAGTATCTCAACATATAATTAAAAGAGAATTTGTGAATGGGCTTTTATCATACACATTTTGAGAAATCGTTTGTAAAATAGTTTGAAGCAGGTGGAGGATTGTATGGCGTTTCAAATGGGAATAGTAGTATCCAGGAAATCTGGATCCAACAGTGAATAAAAATGCTTCACTTTTATGGTGAGTGGAAAGTAATAAAGGAAATTAAAATGTGCACACAATCAACCACACCTTTTTTAGTTCATGATCCTCTGCTCATGTCCACTTTTCTGGATAACATGTAATCATTGTTACAAATGTATTATTTAAAGATTGAATAGATAACAAATTAATTTGTTTAAAAAAATGTATGTAAGGCTCTATATTTTATTTTTGCCTTTCTGTAAAGCAAAGTAATGCATGCTACCATTGGGTTTTTTCCTTGTGTGAAGACTTTTAGCACATACTTTAATACTTAAAGTTAAAAGTTGTGGCTATTTATTCCACATATATTTTAAAATAGATTCTTAGGAGAGAGTGTGTATTTTTTGTAATAACTATTTTAATCTTCTCTAAACCTTGTAATGGACATATTTATAGTTTGCATCGTGTTGATCTAGCTTTCATCTACGCTGTATATAAATACTGTACCACTTTTTCAAAACACAATAATCGATATTGTGTGACTCCAGCTTTGCCTTCATGCAACCACAATGTGAAATACCTTGACTATAAATTGGGTTTTTTCTGGCAGTTCTTGGTGCTCTGAGAAAGATCATTCAAAGCGAACAGAAAAATGTAAAAATTGCTGTTGGCTTTCAAGGTGACAATTGTAGAGCTATAGTGCCTTTGGGAATTATTTTCTTCTAGTTGCTAGCAGTGCCAGTTTCTACTATTTTGCTTTCTTCCATTGCATTTCCTTTATAGTGCAATTCATTACAGGTGAGGACTGAGTCTGCTGAAAAGCTTTGACAGTAAGTTCTTCTGAAAACACGTTAAAAATATATAGAAATGGCTGCTGAGCAAATTTTTTTTTTTTTTACTCATGGGTTCTACAGCATACTGAAGAGTATGTTCCCTGTTTATGTAGCAGTTTTTCTTTGTTCTGTTTTAATGTAAATGTAATATTTTGAAATATTTATTTTAGCTATTTATTTTATTGTTCCTTACTATCCATAGTTGATAATAATTGTTACAGACAATGCTTACAAATGCATATCCAAATATTGATTTTCACCAAGCTATTGATTGAGAATGGCAAATGACCAAGCTTTATTTTCTCAATGTTGTCTTATGTAGGTCGCTTGTATGCAGCTTATCAATGCTCTTGTAACTTCTCCTGATGATTTGGACTTCAGGCTTCATATCAGAAATGAATTCATGCGCAGTGGATTGAAAGAGATATTGCCAGTAAGTGCCCTGTAGCCATGTTTTTTTGCATTAATATTCAGATTCATAGGCAACTGTGTGGAAAGTCTACTGATTTTATATCCTTTTTATAATATGATTTCATTAGAATGAAATCTATGTACTGTAAATCAAATACACTCTAGACTACTAGTGGTATAGGAAAACTAATTTCTCTAAACCAACTTTCACTTTGTGTAGTTTTCTTTGCTTTTGTCATTGGCTTATCCAAAGTTTCAGAAACCTATCACAGATGGGAAAAAATAATTTAATGTTTACATTCAATACATACTGTATTTCATTATTTTGATCTTAAACACATATTTCCTAGACTGGCAGATCTGGTTATTTGACATATAACAAATGACATGGGGATATTCTCAAATGCTTCTGTGCTACCATCTAAAGATCAGATTTTCAAACAAGCCTGGTCAAAATGTACTTGGTCATGAACAAATCTTACAACCATCATATGTATGTACACACTCAACACTGAGACAGCTCAATTTTTCATGACAAATGAGCATATTGGCCAACCAAATTGGTGATTAGGCAACAAAAAGTTATTAACATTTTACATATAATATATATACCAGACTTTTTCATAATCACTTGATAAATTATTTTGCTTTTAATTGCTCTCTTAAAAGGTTTAAAATGCATGGGGTCACCTATACATGAAATAATTAGCATTTGTTAACATACTGTATATTAATCATTTTATCTAAAAATCCTAGGAAATGACTGCCTGTTTATAGCTTATTAATGACCTAAAAAAGCAGTATGACTGCATCAAATTAATTATATTTGTGGGAATCTTTATATAGGCCTTAAAGGATAACTAAAGCTTAACAAGGAAATTACCTAGAAATACTTCATATTAGGGGTCCTTTAGTGCTTTTTTTATCACTTGTGTCCCCTGCCTGCTACATTCTGCACAAAGTGCTGGATGAGATCAGCATCAGGACACATGTCCTGCCACTACCGACCTAGTGCAAGGTGCATGGGTGGGGACGCTTACGTGCCTCCCCAGTTTGCCTCTTTTGGATCCTGCGCTGACCAACGCAGTGTTTTTTGCAGTTTGCACCATGTGTTCAACTTCACAAATGAGTAATATTATGTTTTGGGCTTCTTTACTAGAAAAAGGTGACCAGAACAGTTTAGTAGTGAAGTTCTGAGATGCCCACAGTAGATACTCATCTTATTTCCTGATTCTTTACAGGACATGCTCTCGGTTGCTTATGCTTGGGGACTGAATCTCAATGGGCTATTTAGTGATTAATTCAGATTCTCATTACTTGGCAGCTCGAAAACTATAGCATTCTGCATCTTAATTTAATAATCAGCCCTGTAGCATCAGCCTCTATGACAGATGACGTCATTGCTTAGGGGTTTCCAACAATTTGTAAGCTTTGCAAATAGCTGCCAGGAGCACATTGAGTATGTCAGTGACACTCAAAAGATGGCTTAACAAAATTCAAAAGGGTGGGCTCCTGTGGATGGGTTGAAAGACCTATAGCATTTTTGCTAGACCTCTTCCATAATAATAGTAGCTTCTTTGCATGCTTTAGTTCTCCTTTAAGGGTAATGGTATGTGGGATGATTCTTTTTTGTCGCCTTGATGGTTTGCAGCTTGGCGAACAGAGTACACACATCAAATTCCCATTTATGATATATATATGGGCATTTATGTTTGTCAAACATATATAGTATGTTTAATAATTTGAAGTCCTCACTTATCCCTGCATTCCCCAGTCCTGATTTCACTACCACATGCATACACTTGCTCGCTGTGGCCAATTTATCAGTTGCTAGTAGGGATGCACCGAATCCACTATTTTGAATTCGGCCGAACCCCCGAATCCTTTGTGAAAGATTCAGCCGAATACCGAACTGAATCCGAACCCTAATTTGCATATGCAAATTAGGGGTGGGAAGGGGAAAATATTTTTTACTTCCTTGTTTTCTGACAGTCATTTGGTTTCCCTCCCCACCCCTAATTTGCATATGCAAATTCGGTTCGGCTGGGCAGAAGGATTCGGCCAAATCTGAATCCTGCTGAAAAAGGCCGAGTCCTGAACCGAATCCTGGATTCGGTGCATCCCTAGTTGCTAGTTAGCATGGGTTAACTTATATCCAGTGCTGACAGATGTGCCATTGGCGCACACACATACAGGTCCAGATAAATATTTGATGCTGAAATTGACTGTCTGATCTACTTATTTGGCTGGTTAGTCTTTTCACTCTTTAATATTTGATCTTTGTGATTCATGTACAGCAACTGAGGCATGTAAAGAATGACGCCTTGGATATACAGCTGAGGGTGTTTGAGGAACACAAAGAAGAAGATATGATCGAATTTTCTCACCGGCTTGATGACATACGATCTGAAATGGAATATCCTTGCCAAGTAGTTTTACCATGGAACATATATAATTGTATAAAGGGCATTTTTATCTAATGCATGATTAAAAAAAAGTTCTTGCGTTGCTGAGACATTTTCGGAAATCCCTTCATATTACATATTACGTTAAAATGCATCTGCTATGCTCTAATCTGTTGTACTGGAATGCTTAGTTTAGATTCTCTGCCTTCACTTTTACTCCAGTCATTAATATACTTTTAATGGGTTTATATTATTTTTAAATACACATTAGTCAACTTTATGGTTAGTCTTTAGCTTTACGCTTAATTGTCACTCTTGTTGTAGACCATCCTTGTGTGTGGTTCTATTTTCAACTGGCCCTTATTTCCCTTAAATCCACTAACTCTATTGGAGCCCAGTTCATATTTTATTTATATTTAACCCTTCCTTCTTCGATTTCATTCTTCTAATATGTTTGATTGTTCAGTTTCCTTAATCATAGCACTGATGTTAGTGATGTCTTCAATATCGTTTGGAATTCTGTAAAAGACACAAATGCAGAAGGATATTTCCTTTCCATTCTTCAGCATCTCCTTCTAATTCGCAATGATTATTTTGCAAAGTAAGTAATTACTATTGGTTTGGCATATAATGTAGCATCACTGCCATTCTTTTTCACGTCCGTTTTTACCACTCCGTTTGTACAGGCTAGGTGTTAATCGTTGATACTACAATCCAACTGTATTATATATTATATAAATATGTTTGTATGTATAGACACATGCATAAATACAAACCTATGTGTGTGTGTGTGCACACACACGCACACGCACATATAGCTTCCTGTGGGCGGCACCAGGAAAATACCTTCCTGTGCACCATTTTTTGTCTTTTACAATGTTGCTATTTCTAATTACTACTAAATTAATTCTAATTTCTTGTAATTTCAGACCACAATATTTTAAAATAATTGAAGAGTCCATATCCCAGATCGTTCTGCATCGAAGTGGCATCGACCCTGATTTTACCTACAGGAAAAGATTAGATGTAGATTTTAGCTACCTTCTTGGTTGGTATTTCAAATGTCTAGAAATGCCATTGTATTACTGAAGAAACTTGTTTTGTTGATAATTTCCTTTTTCTTTATAGATGTATGTATTGACAAAGCAAAAACTGAGGAATTTGAAGAAAGGTTTTTTGAAATGAACAAGAAAGTGAGTAATTTTGGTTAATGTGGCCTTGTTGGTTTACTTAGTTGCTTAGTACAATGATGAAATAAAAAAAAAGTCATACTCATCCTATGTGGAAATCTCTCACAGAACCATACTCCAAGTATAGACTATACCATTGACAACCACACTCTTCCCTCTATGATCCTAGCATAGCATTTATGCAGCACTGTATCAAAATGTTTGGCAAAATCCAAGTAGTACTGGAACCCCCAGCAGATGCCAAATTTGCAGGCTTATACTTTCCAGGTTGAGAATCCGCTTTCTCCCAATAAGAGGTAACATACCAGATGAAAGAGAGCCTGACAATTAAGATGTTGCCTTGCTAAAACTGCTAAAAATGTTTTTAGACCCTGGGACCTTGTTTACATTAACTTTGCCTTATCATTTAATGAAACTAGTAAGTGTAAAAATTACACTGGTTTAATAGGCTGTGCAAATTAAAACATTTTTCAATATAGATAGATTCAATATAGATAGCCAAAACTGTAATCTATTTAGGCTGGAGTGAACTGAGGTCTAAGGTAATGGCCACTACACTAATTTCTCCTTTGCAGCTCTCTAACCTGTTACTAGTTGGTAAACAATCAGTGACTTTAAGGGAGTCCATATGGGACATAACTGTTCAGTGAGTTTGCTTTTGAATCTGACCTCCGTGCTAAGGATCAAAATCAAACGAAATGAATGGTTATGTCCCATGTGACCCCTCTTTGTGAGGTTCAACTATTACAAGTTGAATTTGTACAAAGGAATACAACACCAAGTCATTGTGTTTTTATATAAATAGTGCATATTGATTTTTTTATGATATTAATTATATCTTGATATGAAGAATAGGTGCTGATTAGAACCCATGTGCAGACCAGTTTCACTGTGTACTGGCTCATTAATACAGACTGGTAACTGTAAAAGCTAATGTGAAAAGCTGTACAATAATCTTGTGTGAATCCTTAAACAACTCTATTTCTTACTGGTGGATCACGAGAATATTCCCTAATCTAAATATGAAGTTGGGTTAGTATATGATGCACTGCAATCCAGTACATCTCCTTACTTGGAACTAAAATTAGATACCCTGTCCATGCTGTTTATTGATAATATCAATGTTGCTATTTGTCACGTTTTAATAGCAGACCTGAAAACTTCACCCAGTGCAGTATACTTAATTGGTTGCTTAACTGAGAGGAAGCATTTTATTTTAGTACACTGATTTGAAGAAACTATTATTTTCCAGGAATACTTTAAATTGGAATGATAATTAAATAGAAATCTATAAACCAACATGCCTCCAAAACTGTACCTAGTACCAATCAGATTTTACGAGCCATTGCCTGTTTGGTTCAGTCCTACGAAATAAGCACAGTGTGTGTTCTTTGTCTTTTTCAGTTTTTTCAAATCCCATGAATCTTCTGAACTCCGCAGGATATTTCTTTTCTCACCAGAGATTCAGTAAAGCAGCACAATCTCTTCATTATTAGAGATTTATTTTTTTGCAATGCTTCTTTCTTTTGTGTTTGATTAAATATAGTTGAATTATTTAGACTGCCATAGAAAGACAAATGAGGCTTTTTTTGTTTTATGACTCTATTTGGAAATGTGTTGTTGGTAAACTATACAGTGGAGGCTATTAAAATGGTGGTCCTTGAGTTCCTTTCTTGCCAAATACAATTTGAGTGACTTTGGACCTGGCACTTTTAAGAGCATCCAGTACTGCAATTAACAAGCCTCACGAAAGTATGCTACAGTATGTATAAAATAGAACAAAAATAATTAAATCAAATGCCTCTTTAACACTTTAGAACACTTTAATATATTCTGATAGGTTCATTTTTATAAAAAAAAAAATATATTTTAGTTATTGCATGTAACTCTAATTCTACACTTTAGACTAGTGTTTTTTGTCATTTTCATTTTTAGGGTCCCCATAAGCTGATAGTAAGGTTATAGATATATGAATACTAATGCTTATCAGCCCTTACCAGGATGCCATATTGCTCTGGATATCTAGCACAGCGGAAAAGCGGTCATCTGCCCTTCAGTATGAAAACAGGGGAGTATTTAGGAGGGTAAATAGTTATTCTGCCTTTTGGATAAGCCAACCCTTTTCCCAAACAACACTTTTTGCCCTACTACAGGGGCCGGCCTAGGGAATTGCTGCTATAGACATGTTAGAAGTAAAATAGATTATCCTCAAAAGGCATCTTAAAAAGGGGTTCCAAACATGTTTGCAGTTGACATACATTATTTATATTTGCATTTTTAGATGGCTAATATCAGGCTTGTAGCTCAACTCTGTGTCTGCAACCCTAGGGTTAACTGAATACAGGAAGAAAGTGCATAGACCACAGATCTATTTTTGCCTTTTATAAAAAATGTATGGTTGCTCCTCAGGCTATTACACACGTGGTTGTAATATTTACATTACCATATACTTAGTGCAAAATGTTGTATTTTTTTTACA
Source organism: Xenopus petersii (assembly GCA_038501925.1). Taxonomy (NCBI): domain Eukaryota; kingdom Metazoa; phylum Chordata; class Amphibia; order Anura; family Pipidae; genus Xenopus; species Xenopus petersii. The sequence continues at coordinate 58,158,283 of CM076674.1, read as the reverse complement.
AGTTAAACCAGGCAAAAGTCAATAGTATAAAAAGGTTTTTTGTATTGTTCGTAATCAGTTCTTTAAAACCTTTTTTATGGAGACTGTTCTGAAGATATTGGGAACTGTACTTAAACATTTGGGGGCCTAAAATATGAACTATACAGATAATACTGGGAATAAATTAGCTTTAATTAAACCTGCTATAAATTAAATTTTTACATTTTAATTTTTTTTTTTTAGTATGAAGAAGAATTTACAATTCGTCAAGAGGCCCAGTCCCAACTGCAGAAAAATGAAGAAAAAATCAATGAACTTCAAATAGAATTACAGGCTTTTAAATCTCAGGTAATGGGCCATGTTAAATGAATCTATTGGATATAAGAACATGACTGTTGAAACAAATTCCACTTAATACCTGTCAGACAAGGATGGGGGTTGCTGTTTTTTCCAGCCTTCTCTGTCCTTTGTTTACCTTTAATTATACATTTGTTATCCACGTTAAGATTTAATATGAGTTATTAATTAGCAATGTAGCCAGGTGATCCTTCTGTGTCTTGTTTATTAAACATATTTTGAGTGTAGTGTCACATTTATCCTAAGTAATTAACCACATAGGGTAGGAAATCTTCAGCTTTAAGATTTGGCATTCATCACTGATCTTTGTCTGAGTACAGGAAATTATTCCTTCAGCTATTTATTTTGTTTAAACCTTCAGTGCTTGGTAGCCTGCGGCGAAAGATAACCTGCAGCTGAAATAGAATGTTTCTGATAATTTTTCAATTTATAAAAAGTAAACAGATTGAAACATGACAAAACCTGTGATTTTCCAAGCAGATCTGTAATTTGGCAACATGAACAGTTATAGATGCAAAATTAAGAGGAAGTGATTTAGAAGGAGGTCTTTTGCGTTAGTGGATCCAGAAGTTATAGTTGGGAAAAATACATTGCTTTAGAAAATTTAATGAACAGCAACAAGTGCAGCAACGGCAAAGGTCTGCAGGATATGCTTTGTAACCCCCACTTACATACTGCTTATTAGCCCTCTATTTAAAACAAACCAGAATTCATTTTGGATACAGGACTTAGTACTAACCACTGTAATGTTATATAATACTATTATATACAGATAGATTAGGGTTTTATGGTGCATTTTAGCATAGTGTGACTCAGCATGGTACAAGGTGTTGCAAAAAACTGAAAAAAATCTGTATCATACTGAGACATTATTAGTCATACTGACATATTAGGGGAAGATGTAAAAAAAAAAAAAAAAACAAGCATTCATGTTTCGTGGGAAATTTACACTTCAGCATATGACCAATATCTTCCTTCCCAACCCTTCTAAATTTTCTAAATGCAATTTTTACATAAATGCACAACCTTCTTCACACGGCAATTGTTGCTGAATAAAGAGTTTGCTTGTTTCTATGCCACAAACAGTCAACCTTGCTCTTTGTCAAGGAACAGTAGACTAAAGCTTTCTGCAACAGGGTATATTCTTTCTTTCTTTCTTTCTTTCTTTCTTTCTTTCTTTCTTTCTTTCTTTCTTTCTTTCTTTCTTTCTTTCTTTCTCTCTCACTCTCTCTTTCTTTCTTTCTTTCTTTCCTTCCTTCCTTCCTTCCTTCCTTCCTTCCTTCCTTCCTTCCTTCCTTCCTTCCTTCCATTTCTGTTTATGGTACAAGGGCAATGGCACATCTGGTTATTATTGGGAAAATGCCCCTTTTTGCATTTTGGCACAACTGTCATTGCCAGCAAAAGGAAGTGGTTGGGGGATATGGAAAGTACTGAAAAAAATAAATAAAAAATAGTGGGAAATGTGTGTTAGTGCCCTAGGGAATTCTCAACACTGAAATCTATTGATAACATTAATTTGTTTTCAGTATTCCACTTTATGTTAGCAGTTTGTGGCACCTTTAGCTTGGTACAGTTATGTAAAAAAAATATTTGCTAGTTTGACAAAGAGTGTTTTAAAATGAAATGTGTTGTGTTGTTATACAACATTTTCTTAAATAGCTGCTTTTTACAGTTTTGCAAAGAATACTCTTGAGAGTTGCATTTTTGAATTGTTTATAAGTGTTCTTCTCAGTCTGTCAGTTCTTTAATAGTCTGTTACCGCTTAAGTGGAAATTCTTACAATATTTGTTGTTGACTTTAAATGAATTATTGAATTTTGAAGAATGTTTTCTTTTTAGTATGGTGCAACACCAGGGACTTTGCCAGGAAATGCTGCAAGCAATATCACATCTTCCAGTGTTCCTAAACCTCCTCCAGCTCCACCATGTGGACTTGCCCCACTGCCGCCACCTCCACCGCCTCCACCTCCACCGCCTCCATTGTTTGGAAGTGCACCACCTGCACCCCCTCCACCTGGGTTTCTTAATGGGAAGCTTCCTCCTCCAATGCTAATTCTTCCATTTGGCTTGAAACCTAAAAAAGAATTCAAACCAGAGGTTGTGATGAAAAGACTTAATTGGCAAAAGGTAATTTTATAGCAAGTTTATTATTAACTCCTATTATGTTTTGTCTAAACTAATTATTTTTTACTAAATGATAACCATGCAGGAAAATACCATTAACATTGACAAGATAACAAGCTCATTTTTTGAGCCTTTAGTTTTCTTGTGGAAATCATATATTCCATGTATGAGGAATACATATTGTAATTGCAAGTAATGAAATATTGGGATCTTAGAGGCATGTTTGCTAACATTGGATATAGATATCTCCAGAGATGTAGCCAATGTTAGTAAACATAAGGCCCCTAATATGACAAAGGGGAGCAAATCCACCACTAACCAGAATATTATTAAATTAATTACTTTAAAGTGGGGTCATACATGGCAACATGAAGGTCTTGTTAATGTGTATATATATATATATATATATATATATATATATATATATATATATATATATATATATATATAAATATAGAAAATACCCGCACTCCTTCACATGCGTTTTTTTGCCGGGTGCTAGGTCAAATGTAGTTATATATGAAAAATGGCAGAAAGGACCAGCACTCCGTGTTCCAAAAGAATTCAATGGTTTATTCAAAACTCACAGTGTCTCCAACGTTTCGACCCTCTTTGGGGTCTGAATTCAATGGTTTATTCAAAACTCACAGTGTCTCCAACGTTTCGACCCTCTTTGGGGTCTTTATCCTTGATAAAGACCCCAAAGAGGGTCGAAACGTTGGAGACACTGTGAGTTTTGAATAAACCATTGAATTCTTTTGGAACACGGAGTGCTGGTCCTTTCTGCCATTTTTCACACACACACACACATATATATATATATATATATATATATATATATATATATATATATATATATATATATATGATGTGCAACATTGATAAATTTGTGGGCCAAGCGGACTTGAATTCCTATATATTGGATGCAGCCTGCCATGCTCAAAATTAGCACCTGAATGCATAAGAATTATTATCTTTTTCATATTGTGGATACATTTTCTGCAAGCATAAACTATTATACTCTAGTGCTATATGTCTAAACTATTATGACTTCAAAATTTAATGTAATTTTAGCTGTATGTATCTATGGCATTTTGGTCCACACAAAAGGTATGTTTCTCATGTTTTCCCTGTAAATGATATTGATTAGTTTGGTATTTTTTCTGTGAATGATATTGATTTGTTTGGTTATTTTGCATTCTAATTGTGGCTATATGTGCACAGTATAAAGGGTCTAATGTATAATTAGACATAAAAAAAATTCTTAGAGAGGAGAGTAAAATATAAATTAGATCTGTTTGCGGTTTTTAAATTCAGCATAGACACCCCCTATACCTTTAACTAATGTCTTTTATCAACACTGCTTTAAGCAGATTAGAATTTCTCTTTGACAGCAGACATTTGTCATAAGCAATGTTGTTTTAAAAAAGTCAAGTCTGCTAGCTGTAAAAATTGGTAACTGCTAAAGTATGTTTATGCACTACCAGAAAATGGGATTTTAAATATCACAGTGTTAGGTATGTGAACTCTGTGTTTAGAATCATACATTATGCCTCTCATTGATTTTTGGCAGATTTAATGTAGGAGTAATTCAGCTGTAAAAATAGAATGAAAATATTGTTGTAGTATATGTACACCAATATCTTTGATAGCATCTTCACATATTCTTCCCTTTCTAAAGGTTTCACAGGACGAGTTTATAAAACACACTGTAACATAAAAGAGCAATTAAATGTATTTAGAGACCAACTATCATTTATTAGGACCACAACAAAAGTGAAAGGGGATCTCAAAAAATTAATTGATATCCAGTATGCATCTCTGAGCACTTTTGAGACTTTCATTCATTTTCTATTTTTGTAACTTGCATTAATTTTCTATTTTTAGCATTTTCCTAGATATTTGCATTTTTTATACTGTTAATATAAGGCATTTGGCTCAACAGGGAGTCAGCAATTTGAGGGTTAACTGAATCATAAAAGTAAATAGACACCGTCACCAACACTCGGCCTTTAGACAGAGCAGTTGAGCCAAGCCTGCCTAGCAGTATAATGTTAGAAACCACTTAAAACAGAAAATAAATGTAAAGTTTCTCAGAGTACTCCAAGAACCACTCTGAACATGTTTACACCAATTCATATTCAGGGGTTTTAAGTAAGCTTGTACATTATATAAGGGTTAACATAATTTCTGTTGAAAGCTATAATTAATCCTTCATAAAAAATTTGACTGAATACTAAACAAATGGCAAACCCCAATTTACATATGCAAATTAGGGTAGGGAGGGCTAAACATTTTTAGTACTTCCTTATTTGTGTGACGAAAAGTCACGTGGTTTTAAGTATTCGGATTCAGTTCGGCGAGGCACTTTATGGACGAATTTTGCTTAAAAAAGGCAGAATCCCAAACCGAATCCTAGATATGGTGCATCCTTAAAGGGGACCCGTCACCCAAAAAAATTATTCAAAATCCTATTTTATCACATTAGTCAAGCAAAATGAACTTTAATTACACTGTTTAAATGATTTGAATCTTGTTTCCTTCAGTCTGGGAATTCAAAATGATAGCAAGCAGGCAGCAGCCATTTTGTGGACACTGTTTTTAAGGAAAGCCTTGCATCATCTCAGAATCTTGTTTGTGCACCAGAATGGGGTTCCAGATGTCCATCCCCATGCCCTGGTTACACAATTAAATGGTGACGAGAACGGGGGAATGTGTGGAGAGCAGTGACATCTAGGAAGTGGACAATATTTGATTGACATCTGAGATTTTTAAATGAGCTTACAACAGCTATAAATGCTTTAATAAAAATTAGAAATTGGATTTCATATTTAATTTGAAAAGGACTTTTATTATACAGATTTTTGTGTCTGGGTGACAGGTCCCCTTTAATAATAGTAGTCTTCAATGTTTTTTAGTTTTTCTTCAAATTGTGTTAAGACGTGAGACTCTAGGATAAGCATTTTATACAGTCTGCAAAGCTGTGAAGTTGGATTCTGAAGCAATTTTGGTTACTTTGTATTCGGAGTTTGAAAAAAAAATATACCGGCACCTAATAAATTGAAATTGTAATGCCAAAAAAATAGTTGCAATGCTGTTACTTCTCTGCTGTAAGAATAAAGCACAGTGTATAATTGTTTAACTACTGTGACTCCCAGCTGATCTAGGATAATGCAGGCTTAGTTATAGATGTAGACCCAAACTTGAACAGTGTCCTCATTCATGTTGGCTGTGACAGGCTCGGATGGCCAATAGGGTAGTGTGTCCTTGGTTTGTTCCCGAATGCAGACACCATTTCCATATAGTTTAAAATTGCTGAGCTTTGTCAGTGACGAAATGTATGTTGTTTTCTTTCAGTCAACATGGAATGTTTATTGGTGACATCTGCAAGTTTTTACTTCTTAATATGCTTTTATATAATATTTATGTATTTTTTTTGTTGGTTTTCTGAATTCTAGCTAATCAGATATGTTTTATTCAGTCCTGGGATTTTACTGCACATCTACAGCATCTGCTTTTGTGTCAGTCTAAATATGGTGGCGAGTGATTGCTAAAGTAGATCGTTTGGTTACAAGATTGGCAATTAAGGATAGTGTTTTCGTCATATTTAAATGATGTCGATTTCATATGTACATTATAACGCTGCTTATTTCATTTTAGATAACACCTAATGACATGACTGAAAGCTGTTTTTGGCTAAATGCAAAAGAAGAGGGATATGAAGATAGAGATTTGTTTTTCCAACTCGAAAATACATTTTCTTGTCAGAGAAAAGGTGGGTACTTCTCAGCAGAATCCATTGTAGCGTAGGTAAGAACATGGTCAATTTCTAATTTACGAGTTGATAGAAGTTAATAAAGGGATACTAACATCAAGGAGTGAGAGAAGGAAATGTTTTTTAAATATAACGACTTCTGTCATACGTATGTGTGGGAGTTTTTGGAGATGCTACTTGGATGCCAAGGTGAGTATGAGTATATTACCAGATAAAGATAATACATCTGCATGCTTCTGACACAGTGTTGCCAAGAGAGGTCTGGCAAAATAAGCTAGACTTTTGTACGACAAGCCTTGCTGCAAATATTTCTGCCTTTTTGGGACAGTTGAGAAAATAGCATATTCCAAATCTAGACTGGAAGCTATCTGCATGACATGGGTGTATAGGGATGAGGCAATACCTTAACTTGTGTGGCCCCAACCGTGATTATCAACTCCCACACCCCCTGTTACATGTAGTATGAAACATGTCTGCCATCACTTGTGTGGTCAGCTGAATTATACAGTCATAGATTCAGCAATAACAACCCCCTAAATTTGCTCATAGCATTTTCAGAGCAATACTTTAACACAGTGGTTTGTAACCTGTGGAGCTAATGCTGATACTTTTTGACTGCAAGGATCCTTGGCAAAAGCTGCTAAGGTGGAACATAGTGCAAAATGCAAAAAAACATCTCACCTTTAGTGACACCTTCAGCTTTCTTATTGCTTAATATTTGAAACTGCAAAAAAGTTTAGCTCTTAAGTATAGATTTTTTTTTATTTGATTTATCCAATTCTTTTTTTTTTTTCTTCTTTTTTGATCCCCAAAAGTTACACTGAAATCTGCTCGAAGCTTTAGTGACCTATAAAACCATATTGTTAGTGCCGAAAAAAAAGAAATGCCCAAAGAAAAGTCCACTAGTTCACCCTTCTAGCTACTTCACACATTTTACAGTTTTGAGTAAAGTGTTACTTGAATATAATTTTTTATAAACAGATTTTTCTGTGTAATGTAATCTGAATTTTTCAACTGTACTTTAACTTTCTGTCAGTAAAGTTGCTGTAGTATATCTTGGTGGGACAGGTTAATTCAAAGAAGACTCCTCATCTGAAATGCCACAGCTTCCCTGCTTTACTTCATATGGTATATATGATCATAAAATCATTTTAAGGCAGTCGTTTGAAAGGACTTTCTAGGGCACAGAGATCTAGCCGACATGCACAAAGCATAATATATAGAAAGAGCAAGAGATATTGTAGTGTCAGTCTTAAGAGTTTGATTTGTTAGCTTTTTTTTTTTTTTTTTTCAAAATGCTATTTGTAAAACATTGGTTGAAATGCAATACATTACATCAGCGTTGTCCAACTGGTGGCCTGTGCCCCCCTCTTTTGTGGCCTCCCTCATTAAAGTCTGGTCAGGCATGGGACCTGTTATCCAGAATGCTCGAGACCTGGGGCTTTATAGATAACGGATATTTCCATAATTAGGATCTTAATACCTAAAATCTACTAGAAAATCTCGTAAGCATTAAATAAACCCAATGGGCTAGTTCTACTTTCAATAAGGATTCATTATATGTTTGTTAGGATTAGGGATGCACCGAATCCAGGATTCGGTTCGGGATTCGGCCAGTATTCGGCCTTTTTCAGCAGGATTCAGATTCGGCCGAATCCTTCTGCCCAGCTGAACCGAATCCTAATTTGCATATGCAAATTAGGGGCAGGAGGGAAAACGAGTGACTTTTTGTCAGAAAACAAGGAAGTAAAAAATGTTTTCCCCTTCCCACCCCTAATTAACATATGCAAATTAGGGTTCAGATTCGGATCGGTATTCGGCCGAATCTTTCACGAAGTATTCAGGCGTTCGGCCGAATCCAAAATAGTGGATTCGGTGCATCCCTAGTTAGGATCAAGTACTAGGTACTGTCATCATTACAGAGAAAAAGGGTTATTTGGATAAAATGGAGTCTATGGGAGACAGCCTTTCTGTAATTCTGAACTTTCTGGATAATGGGTTTCCGGATAGCACATCCCATACCTGTACTAGTAATGTATGCAAAAATGTTCTTTTTCCCAAAAAACATGGGCCAAAAAGGCTGAATTGTTATTGTCTTGGTAAATCTACCCTGTATGAATCCTATGGAGAGTAAATTTAGATTCGTAGTTTATAATGGTATTCAGTTTAGCAGAGTGTTAAATCTTCTCATACAAAGAGGTGTCCGTTTAAAATAAAGCTGTGGAGGGGCACAAGGTTTTAGTATAATTTTAACACCAGACATTCTTTACCACCTAAATTTGTCCCATTGACTTTGATAGATAAAGCCAGATCTGATGTGGTGTAGAAATAATTATATAAATTATGTGGTGTAGAAATAATTATATAAATTATGATGTTAGTCTGGCCAGCTATAAAATATCATTAATTCTTTGCATTGATGATTAATGATCTCCAAGACTGTGATGCATGTTCTTTATCCTCACATGAAGTCAAAACATTTTTATTTTACACAATTTATTATTTTTTAAACTTAAATCATGGATTCTCTGGTATAAGCACTGAGCTTTTCCCCTGTACGATCACTAAACATATACAGGGTTCTCCCATTGTAAATGGTTTGAGATTTAACAGTTCAAAACTTGCCAATAACAGTCGGCAATCTTCAGAACACTAACTCAAAGAAATATTGATTCAAATACTTATCAGTTTAATAGAGCAAGAAACTCTGAGATTTTTCAATATACAGGATAAACAGAATGATTTCTTTTCCAAGGTGAAATCTGTTATTTCCTACACTACAAGCCAAGTCTGCAGTCACCATATCCAGTGCCATATAAAGCTTTTACTGACAGAAAATTACCCAGAACTTGAACTCAGTAGGTTAAGTGTGCAATAGATCCTGCTCTCAACAAGGAAACTGACCAAGGGACATTCTAAATAGGCACCTAAGCATTTCTTGCAATACATACAACCAGTATTTACACTAGAAATCCCAAAAGTAAATATATATTATATTTTATATAGATATAATGCTGCCACTCATTATGGGAAATGATCTTAAGAACAAATATTAATAACTACCTTTATCACAAGTAAGAATCGTTCTAACTATAATAAATTAAAAATCCTACAGCGTTTCACTAATGATCAAGTTACTCTTCATTGTCCACCACTCCGCGACCTGTCTCTTCATGCAGCTTTGTGCCTGAGCAATGTTTCTGATGGACAGTTAGCACTAATTCATCAGCATTCTGCCAAACTTGTGTCTGTTAAAAACATTTTTTTTTTTAAAAAAAAATACAAATCATTTAATTTGAAATCAAAAGCAGATGTAACACACATACAGTGGATTTCTGCACCAACGTGTGTGCAAAGTGATTTGATGCAGATTCAACTTTTTCATCTGCCTGCAGAGAATGTCCTAACCTGTCCAAATTTCCTATTGTAAAGTCACTCTGTCTGGATTTTATATGTTTGTGTGATGAAGTGTATTTCCTGGTATTCGTGAAAGACAAAGCAGGATAAATGACTCTTCATTTAAACGGTCCATTAAATTTTACTGCACAGCAGCATTGAGATGCCAGTGGAAGAGAAAGGAAAACTTTGGCCAGGTTGTGTATTCAGTACCATTGAGCCTTTATAAATATATGAAATCTGAACACACCATGACAGCAAAAAATGTTGGATTAGTTCGGAATTAATATTTGCTTGTTGTACAAAGTTCCTGGGAGATTTAATACTTCTGCTATACGTGTATTTTTGTTAAATTATCAAAATGAAACAAATCGAAATTTATTTAAAAATTTTTTTTTTTTTTTTTAAAAACGGGGGAATAGGATCAAGCTGCAAACTTGAATCGAATTCGATTGAATTTGATTCTAGTTTTTTCACCAAAATTAAAAAAACATATAAAATTCAGAAGTCCACCAAACGACTCCAAATTGATTATAGGAGGTCTCCCATAGGCTAAAACACCAACCATGGCAGGTTTTAGATGGCGAATAGTCAAATTTGAATCGAATTTGGACTATTCCCTACTCTAATTACTCAAAAATAAACTCAAGATTTGAATTTAAAAAATTTTCAATTCAACCCTTGATAAATCTGGCCCTAATTGTCACAGCTTTTCATATTGAATCTCTGGCCTGTTGAATAAATGAAGAGTGCAACTAGAATCAATACATTTTAGCAATTCGAGTTTTTTATTCTCCAAAAACCCGATACATTTGGGTATTCAGGATTTTTAACCTGATTACACTGATTCAAGCTTTTTTACAATATAGTTTTTTCATAAATAAAAAACATTTGAGTTGACCGTTGATAAATAACCCCCTTAATGTTAAAATTATATTACAAGGCAAAAAATACCAAAAAGCTGGTATAAAGGTGATACCTTTATTGGCTAACTTAGATAATCACAGCAAGCTTTCGGAACATTTACTTCCTTTTCTAGCTGAATATAATGAAGCAGTGGGGTTCTTTGATATATATACAACATTAAGCTCATAGATCAAATGACTAGCAAAAAAAGAATGTCCATCTCTGTGTGAGGTTTTAACAAAGTCATGTACACGGGGACATGCAAGGGACAACCAGATAAATGATATTAAGGAGACTTAAGTATGGATCTTATCTGTAAAACCCCACATCACAACCATTCTGGATAACAGGTCTTTTACTGCTAAAATTATGCCAAGAAAACAGAGAGTGAGTTGTTGTGGTTACAGGGATTCTGGAACTTTACTCATGTCTATGCATAACTTGATCATAAATCACATATCCGCACTATATATTGTGACCTCCTCTGAATTAAGAAAGAAAAATGGTCTTATGAAAAATTAAAAAGAAGATGATTATACCTCTTAACTTTTCATTCTGCTGCTATATGCATAACATTTCTTCCAGCAATATATTACTTCTTTGTGTGTTTTTTTTAACAGCCTGTTGTGGACATACTGCATTTTTTTTTCTTCTGCATTGCTAATAAGTCTTTTCTTTTTATATCATTTATTGCTCTGCTCTTTGGCCACCTGCTTCTGTTTGCCTCCATCACAGCTGTAGAAGGTTAGTTATCATTTTCAACATTTTTTTAATCTTTTCTGCTTGCATTCCTTGCTACTGCATTTGTGGGCTCTTTGCTTTTATATGTTTAACTGATACTCTTTGTTTCCTTTATTGCTTATTGACTTAATGGCTTGGGTTTCCAAGAATTGGGTTTCTAAGACAGATCTGCTTTCTTGCCTCTTGAACACTTTAACCTGTGGCACATATTAGGCCGCACTGCTTGAGCTCAAAGATGATCAAGTTTATTTACTTAATTGATACCCGTTTGTTGCGTATATACAACAAACTTAAACATTATGAAAAATTAGCAATATTAAATTTTTCAACAATGTACACCTTTCCAAAAGTCATGCCAAAAGTCATAGAAATGTTTTTAAACCTATATTTTATCCCAATTTGTAACCTCTAATATATTAATATGGCCTCTAAAATTCTTAATTTTTACTTTAGGTGGTATTATGTGCCTTTTGAACACTGAAATTGGGGAATTGCTCCTGGCTTTCTGTATGGTCAATCCCATCCCTTTTTCTTTTTTATCCTTCCTTTTGTTTAAAGCCTTACTCTGAAATGTTTATAATGTGTATTTGGATTGACATGCCATTTGATATGGATTCGACATATAAAAACTTCAAGCCCTTCTTTGCAGTGAACTTACCAAATAGACATTTTATTTATTTTGATTAGTCAAAATGTGTTATTTCAGAGGGTTTTCTGTTCTATTAATAACCACAGTAGCAATGTTAAAAATGTTTCTGTTGGAGTAATCATACGAGCTGTGATTATAGGATCCCTTATCAAATAACCTGATACCAAGAAAGCTATCAGGGAGGCCATCTCCCACAGAGTCAATATAAGCAAATAATTATAATTTTAAAAACAAGGCCACAGTGAGCAAAACAGTACCCTACATTAGCTGTCCAAACTAGTCATCAGTGACTGAAATTTTGTTCTGCTGCTGCAGACAATATACCATGCACACATACTAGGTCAGATTTGGTTCAATGAGAAAACATATCTATATCTCTAAGACCAGACAATAGGACACATCTTGGATGATTTTAATAGGATAAGTACTTTAAAATAAGTGTATAATTGATGAGAGTGCTATTCTACGCACTTTTGTCATTTACATTTATTATTTCTTTTCTTTTTTGATATTAAGGGATACATGTGCTGTTAAAATTAATGCATTTTGTTACAAAAGTACCACCTGCTGGTCAGTTTCTGACCAGTCTGACCACCAAGTAGTCAAAGTTGTCAGGAGAAAGCAATGGACTGCTCTGATGTTCGTCTGCCTAGGAAAAAAATTAGAAACCCTTCTCAAATATTTCATAAGCAGAAGAACACCAGAGCAGGCGCTTTCTTTCTCCTGACAACTTCCTTGACTACTTGGTGGTGAAAATATGAATCTGGTAAGTATTTGAAACCTCTTTATTTCACTAATAACATTCATAGTGGACAAGCACCCATTGATATGCTTTATTAATTGGCCAGCCCACAAAAAAAACAAGTTATGTTAAACTGAAGTTCCATTGTCATTTATATATGTGAGTTCGTTGATATGCGTATATATTTGTATCGGGGTCATTTGGAGTGGTTGAAATTGATGGGCTTTTTTTCTTTTTTACCTAAATGAATGAAATGATATTAAAGAACAATAAGCTCATTTGTGATTTAACACATATATACCATTGTGTTTGTTTATAAAGTGTCCCAAATGTACTTACTTTAAACTTTTTTTCCTAACATAAGAATTAAAGCCTGAACCATTACCTAGGGCATTCTGTAAGTTCTATAATTGTACTGTTAGTACATTGTTTTTATGTCTTTGTCTCTGTGCTTTCCTGTATGATTTCCCTTTCTTTGCTTAACACATTTTATAGTACATTGCTTTTAGTCTATAGAGTTGATATTAGCTGCATAAATCCTTAGGTGCACTTTGCATTAGGGTTGCTGTAGCATTACCTCATTTGACTTGCAGCTTTAGTAGTCTATAAAATTTGAAACCACAGTGCAGATGCTGAATTTTTTAAACACAAAAGTCTTGTTTTACACATATTTGATGTACGTACAGTGTAAAAATGTCTTTTGGGTAGATTGTATTAATGTTATATATATTGAGCAAATAAATGCTCCATTGTGCTTTGAGAATATAGTTAAACTGGCATATTATTATACTGCATCTGAAATGAAGTCGGCTATACCATGCCTGAAGTTACAATTACAGTCATCCTTTTGTTCTGCTCTGAAAGTTAATGTGTTCTCCTTCTAGTTTTTAATATGTAGTTTATAGATTACACGATTAACCAGAATGTGCAAATAAATATGTTAACAATATTAAGTATGTGTGTGCAATGCTGTTGGTAACCTCATACCCTTTTGACCGCTAAACCATTGGTTGCATGCAAATCCTTAATACTCTTAACTATGGTCCTTACACTAGCTGTATTATTTGTGTGTCTGTCACTGTGGTCCAAATGATGTGGTTCAAATGTTTTGCTTCAGTGACTCTTAAACAGTGTTCTCTGAAATAGATGTTTCAACACAACAAGAGCTATCTGATGCTGCTTGCCTCATGGAACTACTCTCTACTTCCCCCACTATTTTTACCCAATAAAACAGCTTTCCACTTGCATAGTTGTCAAACTTCCATGTGGTTATTTAATCACATTTCTAAGTTCTTTAAAAAATATTAATGGAGAAGGACAGGTTAAGTCACTGGAGTATGACAAAACGTGGTCACCCCTCCCCCCCAGTGATTATAATCACTTACCTGCACCCCAGGTTAAGTGTGTTAGTGCTAGTGCTAACTTCACCGGCCCTGGCGCAGCACCACAGCTGACTTGCTTACATTTTTGATTTGAAAGACATTTTTTAATTAACATTTTATTGCGATTTGTAAATTTAAGAAGGGCAGAAACAGCGATGGAAAATGAGTAAGAAAGTTAAGCAATGACTTAGAGAATGTAGAAGAAAGGTAAATGGAGTAAAATAGAATAGGAAAGAGAGGAGAACAATTGGAAACCACCTTAATTATAACAGTAGAGGGTAGAATAAAAACACTATTGCTTTCAACTGCAAAGAACAACAAATCCTATGGAAATGCTGCCATATGAATATTGGGCTGTGGGATTATAAAAAACAAGCAACATATAAAACCAAATAGTTCATGCTTGGTATTTAAGGATATTTCTGCCACTAGTTGATTAGCATTAGGCGGTAAGAAATGTTTCCAATTACTGGCAATAAACACTCAGGCTGCAAAAATACTACAGTGGATTACTGTAAGAATGTTTTTGGTGGTAGTATCACTGGTAGAGTAAGTAAACAGAATAGCAGAGAAGAGGAATAACTATGAGATATTATACTTGATAATACTACATGAGAAGCAATGTCATGACAGGATTACTTAGGGCAATAACACAAGGTGCTATTTTCTAGCTACAAACTGCCAGAAAATACCCTGTCATAGATGCTAAAACACTCAAATTGCTTAATTGCTCAAATTTGCATGCAAAGGCATATTTGAGCATCTATGCAATTTGAGTGTTTTCGCCACGACTATTGTCAGCATTGCCTGTGGCAGGGTATTTTCTGGCATTTTGTAGGTACAACAAATTGCATCCAACAAATACCACCATGTGTCTGTCACGGTCGACACCCTACATCCAGAACCAATGCTAAGCACCATGTTCATAGCTCTTGCTTCTGCCTCTAACAGCTGCCTTTCACCTCGGGAGTAGCCCTTGGCTAATCAGATGCCGCCAGGTCTAATTTAAAGAGGTGCCAAGCTAAGGGTTCTGGACGAGCAAAGGGGCACGACGGTCAAGCAAAGTCTTTTGGGCAGAAGGTCACAGTACAAGGATTAAACAGAAGGCGTATTCAATTAGGCCCAGTCGGGGCAGGCGGAGTCAGACAGGCAAGGGGATCAATCAGAAGGGATACAGATACAGAAGAGTCGGTTACCAGGCAGGGGTCAGGATACAGAAGTCAGAATCGTCAAAACAGGCAGGGGTCACAACAGGTATCAGATATCAGACAGGATTACAGCAAAGAAGCACCAGGAACTCACTAAGAATGACCCTATAACGGGCAATGAGCCTAGTGCAGAAATCCCTTTATATACCTTTTACATTTCACGTCATTGCGCACAAGACGTCATACGCCAGCGCGAATGCGCCTATAAGACAAGGAGTTACACTACGCATGCGCCCTAAGAGACCAGCACAGAGGATGAGGAAGCAGTGGCAGGGGTCCCCGTCAACCCCCTCGCACCGCTAGACCACCAGGGTGGTAAGTTGTTACAGGATCATTGCCCTTAGTGAGGATTTTTGTATCTAATTTGTTGCTGTATCATAAGGTCTAAAAGTTTGCAGAGCATTAACTTAATTCTAGTTCTTCTAGATCTTTACTCAGATAAAATATTGTGCTTTTTTTTTCATTTGTCTGAATACTGTTGTTCACTAAACTGCTTTTTCCACAGTTGTGAAAGATGAAGATGTTGAAGAAAAGATGGCTATAAAAAAAAGAATCAAAGAGCTGAAAGTATTAGAACCAAAAATTGCACAGAACCTCTGTAAGTATGCACACACACTCGCCAATACACACCTTTAAGCATGTTGGTCTGGAAAACTATTTTCAAATTAATGGGAATGATTAAAATCGACCAATTAAATATTTACAAGCACCTTTTTTGCACCGTTGCTTTTCTTTTATTACTCATAAATCCGCTTATTTTTAACATACACAGTATCGTGTAACTTCAAATGCCAAAATAATGTAATGTCCATTTAGTTTCCTTGGCAACTGTTGATTATTTTTCTCTTTCCTGTTGTTAATAGAGTTTTAGACCTATGCCTAATCTATCACACTCTTATCACAGTTACTTACTGTTATTAAACTGCCGGAATAACTGTGGGTTGCTTCCCACCAATGGTCAACAAGGTACCAAGAGAAGTGATAAATCTCCAAGTTTTGTCTGAAAAAAATTATTTTTCTTTAGATGAAAAGAAAGTATGTACATTATCACATTAAGGGACCTATGTATTAAGCTGTGTAAAAAAATAACTGCAAGAAAAATTTAAAAATATATTTATAAAGCTGTATATTTCTCATTGTGCATAAAGTTACACCATGCATAACATTGTTATCCTTCCTGAGCAAATATAAATTGAATTCCAATATTCTGATCTATATTAACGAAACACAAACTCACCAAAGGGTTCCTGGGTCCAGGTGCACATGCCCGAGACCTTCAGCTCCAGGGAGGTTTCAGAGACTTTACATGATATGTAAATGGACTGGCACAGAACTGAACTGACATGTTCAAAGTGGTGCAGATAAAAAAAAGCATCTCAAAACAGGAAAAAGACGTACTCGTTTCATGCCTAGAGGGCACTTAGTCATAGGTCTTCAAGGCATTTTGTGACCATCTACAGTATAAAATCGATATCCTTCCGCCTATTGTACACAATGAATAGCCTCACTATCCCTGAAATCGCGCATATGAAAAGAATTGGTAACCTAACAGCTAATTGCATTATCTTATGCCACCTCTGAACGAGCATAACCCATTCAAGTCAACTAGAAAACATTTAGACTTTAAGAAAATGTCATCATAAGAAGCAGTGTAAAGAGACAGCATGGTTAATGCCATTGTTTGTACATTCTTGACTCCTTTTCATACCGCACTCCTTGTTCACCTAATTAATTATTTTAATAAATACACACTGCTTGTTAGAAATATTTTGATATTTTATATATTTAAGATAGTGGCCCCCTTTTTTTTTTTTTAACAAACTTACACATTTATTGAACACATTATTTTTTAGTGTCGTTGGTAGGTATACATTGCTTCTGTACTGCACAGTTTCTGTATATCATACTTTGTATAGTATTTCTGTGTAATGTCAATTATTTTATTTATTTATTTTTTTGCTTCCAGCTATCTTCTTAGGATCATATCGATTACCTTATGAAGAAATAAAGAAAATTATTCTGGAAATGGATGAAACACAGTTGTCAGAATCTATGGTTCAGGTAAAATAAATAATGCAATACACATAGCAACTACACCTTATAGAAAGTGATTTACTTTATATCAGCTGAAAGTATTAGGAAGTAGAATATCCAGTAAACTTTTCATATTGTTTACTGGATATTCCACAATTATATGATTCGCCGAATTATATGATTCATCGAATTAGGAAGTGGAATATCCAGTAAACTTTCATATTGGAATTAGATACCTTATGTTCATACACTCACACAATTAGATCCAGTATTGAAGGGGTTACATATCCCTCTTTCTCCCCTGTGGATAGAAAAGCAACCCCCAGCACTGGATTAAACACCTTGGGGTCCTCCTAACAAGTATTTCCAAATACTAACAACCCCGCACCAGGCTCACATACAGAGCATGGCACACACAGATAGAGTAGGGCAAGCAGAGTTTTGAACACAGAAAGCATAAGGCAGGCAGAGTATGGTACACACAGGGAGCATCGGGCAGGCAGAGTTTGGCACACACAGGGAACATAGGGCAGCAAGAGTATGGCACACACGGAGGATAGGGCAGGCAGAGTTTGGTACACACAGGGAGGATAGGGCAGGCAGAGTATGCACATGTGTGAACAATACAGGAGCATATTGACTAAATTTGAGGTGTAAACAATGTTAATAGTAGAAATTTTGGTTTCCTGTAGTAATAATATTTTAATAAATCTTGGTATATGGACTGATCCCTGCTCGTAAATGATGTGAATAGGTGTTGCACCTTAGCAGCTATCTGGTTGTGTGTGTAAATAAAACAAAACCACATCCAATGCAGTAAAGTATTAATAATCCTATGCATCTCTAGTAGTAATACATGTATTATAGTTTGCAGATTGTGACAATGCATAATCCCATTTATTATTTGGCAGCCATGTATAAGTCAGTAGAAATAGAATAAATGTTGTCTGGGCACTATTCTGACAAGCAAAAACTCCTCTTGAATAAATGGAACAGTCATGCATGCACATGATGTGAACTATTTATGCTTCATCAGCGCATTTAACAATAGGCCAGCCAATCATAAATTAGCTTTACGCTGCCTGGCTAAAGTCGTAACTCACATGCTATGCTTTTCTGTCATAAAGAAATTTTTTTCCTCTGTATTTCGAGAAGAATAGAATGCAGTGGGAAAAATAAATAGGCATTAGATCTATACTGCAAAATTGTTTATCCAAAAAGCTCTACAAATATGACAATACATGATATTGTATATAATATGCCATTTCCATAGTTTCCTATTTAAACAAAATAAATCTATACATTTACAGTTTTCACTGTATTTATAATAGGGATGCACCTTATCCACAATTATATGATTCGCTGAATCCTTTGTAAAAGATACTGAATACCGAAACTGAATCCGAACCCTTTGCATATGTAAATTAAGGGGGAAAGAGAACCACACTCGCAGAGCATTGTTAAGACATTTTGAGTTTATGCTACAAAAAGTCATGTGATTTTTGGATTCAAATTCGTTTCGGCCAGGCTTTTGGATTTGAATCCTGCTGAAAAAGGCCGAATCTTGGATGAATCTCGAACCACATTATGGATTCGGTGCATCCCTAATTTATAGTAACATAGTAGTGACAAATTAAGTTAGGTTGAAAAAAGACACATGTCCATTAAATTCAACCTTTTAAGTATATATATATATATATATATATATATATATATATATATATATATATATATATATATATATATTATATATATGTATATATATTATATATATGTATATATATATATTATATATATATATACACACACACACATACTTGCAGGTGAGTATCCGCAATCTAAGGCTAGTAGCTTCTTTGAAGGGAGGGGTGCACGGTAATTTCATATACACCAACTTATTCAGAGACCAGCACTCCCTATTTTAAAAGTTCAAATATTTATTATTGCATCGTATCTGTGCCCGACGTTTCGGTCGTTTCGGATGATCCTTGAAAAAGGTCCCAATAGGGACCGAAACGTCGGGGGCACAGATATGATGCAATAATAAATATTTGAACTTTTAAAATAGGGAGTGCTGGTCTCTGAATAAGTTGGTGTATATATATATATATATATATATATATATATATATATCTATATATCTATAGATATATATATAGATATATATATAGATATATATAGATATATATAGATATATATATATATATATATATATATATATATATATATATATATATATATATATATATATATATATATATATATATATATATATATATATATATATATATATAGATATATAGATATATAGATATAGATATATAAAACCATTGGTTGCCGGCACTCACCTCCGCCATTCGGCTAACCAGATTCAATATAAACTCCAGAAATGAAAGGAAGCACTCACGGCATAAAGGTAATTTAGAAGTCCTTTACTAAATCATACAGACATCTGCGCGTTTCGGCACCTCAAGGGACAGTCATCCTGAGGTACCGAAACGTGTATATGTCTGTGTGTATATATATATATATATATATATATATATATATATATATATATATATATATATATATATATATATATATATATATATATATATATATATATATATATATATATATATATATATATATATATATATATATATATATATATATATATATATAAAAAAATTCCTTCCTGACAAGATGGCGATTGCACTAGTCCCTGGATCAACTTTTACTATGAACGGTCTTTCATAACCCTGTATTCCCTCACTAGCTCAATAAGCTCTCAAACCCCTCATTTCGTGATGGTCTGTGTGCTGTCTCAGAGATCACCTGACCAGAAATACTTCAACTCTAACTGTAACAGGAAGAAGTGTGGAAGCAAAAGACACAACTCTGTCTGTTAATTGGCTCATGTGACCTAACATGTAAGGTTTGTTGGTATGTTTGTACAGTGAGTACAGTGAATCCTACAATCCCAGGGGGCGGCCCTTATTTTTTAAAATGGCAATTTTCTATTTATGATTACCCAATGGCACATACTACTAGAAAAGTGTATTATTATGAAAATGGTTTATTTACATGAAGCAGGGTTTTACATATGAGTTGGTTATGCAATATCTTTTTATAGAGATCTACATTGTTTGGGGGGGTATAGTTTTCCTTTAAAGCTATCTAATGTATCAACCAGCACAACCAATTCAGGGAGAGAATTCCACATCTTCTCAGCTATCAATGTAAAAACCCTTCCTGAATATTTAGACGGAACCTCCTTTCTTCTAATTGGAATTGGTGACCTTGTGTCAGCTGGAAGGACCTACTTGTAAATAAAACATTAGATTATTATATGATCCCCTTATCCTATCACCCCTTAAGCGCGTCTTCTCCAGTTTGAACAAACCCAACTTGGCCAGTTTTCCCTCATAGTTAAGATTTTCCATACATTTTACCAGCTTAGTTGCCCTTCTCTGTACCCTCTCTAATTCACTAATGTCCTGGAGACCAAAACCATATGGGTTATTCTAGATGGGGACTTATCAGTGCTCTGTACAGCTCAAGACTTTATTTGCCCTTGATGCCGCTGACTGACATTACTTGCTACAGCCAAGTGGCTTGGATATATTTACATCCCAGGTGCATGACATTGAGGTTGTTATTTATCGTCCAATCAAATCTGCTCGGGTTTTTTTACACTTATTTATTATTACACTTTCCTGAAAATTTGCTTTGCTTGAAAAATTCTGATTTCTTATGCTTTTTTCCCCAAAACTTCGGGGTATTGCATGAAACCCAGCACACATCAAAAAATCATTGGGACTTCTTCCATTGACTTATATGCAACCTCGACAAGTCTGAGATGCCGGATTTTCTGATTCATCCTTTTCTGATTTTGACTTTTCCATCCTCTGGGATTTTTTAAAAGTACGATTTTATATAAAAAAAAATTACAATTTTTTTTTTTTTTTTAAGAATTTAGCAAATATCCCCTTTAATCTCATCTGTCCAGATTGCCAGTTTGTCAAGATCCTGTTCCAAGGATGCCACATCCTGGATGGAATTAATTGGACTGCATAGCTTTATGTCATCTGCAAACACTGAAACATTACTTACGAAACCCTTCACATAGTCATTAATGAAAAAGTTAAATAAAAGTACTGAGCTCTGAGGGAACTCATTAAGAACCTTACTCCAAGTAGAGAATGTACCATTAACAACTACTCTCAGTACCCGATCCTGAAGCCAGTTTCCTATTAATGTGCAAACAATTTTATTAAGCCCAACAGACCTTAGTTTAGAAAGCAGTTGTTTGTAGGGATGCACCAAATCCACTATTCTGGATTTGGTCAAATCCTTCGCAAAAGATTTGGCCTAATACCAAATTCTAATTTGCATATGCAAATTAGGGGTGGGAAGGGGAAAACATTTTTTACTTCCTTGTTTTGTGATAAAAAGTCAGGCTATTTCCCTCCCTGTCCCTAATTTGCATGTGCCCTCAAGTTAAAGGCATCCTCTGTGTTTTAAAGTTCAAACACAGGCATACTCAACCAATTAAAGAGTGTTTATCACAGAACACCAGAGAACAGCTTCTTAAGTTAAAAACTTTTTTCACTGTAGTTGGTAGGGTTGCCACCTGGCCAGTATTTTTCCGGCCTGACTGGTAAAAATGATGCTTGACCCCAATGTTATTAATAGGAAAAATCGAAATATATAGGAAGGCAGGTATTTTTTTTCCAAAAAAGGTGTCAACCCTATTAGTGGTATGTGTTTTGACCTAGCACCATTCTTTTTTGGTAAGCAATACCAAGAGCATGGCTATGTTTTATGTATCCTTGAAGGAAAACTATACCACCCGAACAATGTACAGTAGGTCTCTATAAAAACAGCTCATATGTAAAACCCTGTTCATAATAATATACTTTTTTAGTATGTGTCATCGAGTAATCTTAAATAGAAAATTGCCATTTTAAAAAAAAAATAAGGGCTGTCCCCCTGGGATCCTATGATTCATGGTGCACCCAAACAAACCATACATGTTGGGTCACATGCGCTAATTAAAAGACAAAGTTGTGTCTTTTGCTTTCCACACTTCTTCCTGTTACATTCAGAGCTGCAGTACAGTTTTTCAGGTCAGGTGATCTCTGAGGCAGCACACAGACCATCACAAAATGGTGGTTCAAGGTAAGAGATGTAACAGGACAATATTTACTTAAATTTATATTCCAGTTTGCTAAAATTCTTTAATATGCCACTTAATATGATATAAACTATATGTTGTTTAAATATTCATTTTGGGAGTAAAGGTTTCATTTAAAGGGCGCCCAAAGCCTTATCAAGTCAAAGATTCAGTTAGTTGTCAATGGCAAGGTCACAAAACAAGTTTTAAGGGGGTTATAAGGTTGAATTTTAGTTTTTTTATACCTCAAATTAACTCACAAGTGGAATGGTTTCTTATTTAAGAAAAAACTCAAATGTAAAAAAACTTGAATCAGTGAAGTCTCAAAAACTTGAATTGACTGTGTTTTCCCCGGGGAAAACTGTAATTTATAGAGTCAAACCCTAAGAAAAAAAATTGAACATCATGAAGGCTATTAACATCTTCAAATGGTGCAAGGGACCTCCGCCATTGACTTCTACTTAACCTTGACAGGTTTTAGATTGTGTATTTTCAGATTCAAGCTATTTCCAGGTTCACGGTATAATAAATCATGTATTTTTTTTCTTTTTTTTTTGAAACCCGAAAAATAGATTTTTGATGTAAAAATAACCTCTAAAACTAAAATTTTTCTTGTAAAACACAACTAAAACCTTAATAAATATGCCCTTAAATCTTTGGGTAGCTTAAGAAAACCCACGCATCACCAATGTACTAAAATTGTGTATTTAATGAAGCTCTGTAATGAATGTGAAGTTGAGTGCAAAATTCTGTTGTTAAAGGCAGTGTTAAAAATGGTGTAAAGTTGTAGCTTATCACAAAATATAGCAGTTTTGTGTAAATGTCTGGAGTTAATTAAAAACCATTATAAATTACATCACTTGCTACCTAAAAACCTTCTCTTCAGTCACTTCAGATTTTTAAGGACATGACAACCCAAAAAATAATTTTTGTCTAATAAAATAAAACACAATTATAGGCAACTTATTTAGGATCAAGTACAAGTTACTGTTTTATTATTATAGAACAAAAGGAAATACTTTTTTTATGAGAATTATTTCCTTACAATGGAGAGATGGCCTTCCTGTTATTCATAGCTTTCTAGATAACAGGTTTCTGGATAATGGATCCCATGCATGTGCCAAGTATGTTTATTCTGAGTATCTAAAAATGTACTTCTGCCTGTAATAATAACTAGTAAATATATTGTTTGGATAAGGTGTAATTAATTAGGTTTTTAAAAATATAATATATGTTTGTTTGTTTTGCTTTAATAAACAGAATCTAATAAAACATATGCCTGCCCAAACTCAACTTGATTCATTGGCCAAACTAAAAGGTGAATACCTCAGTTTATCTGAACCAGAACAGTTTGGTGTTGTGGTGAGTATTTTTCATTTTTAATGTTACTGGATATTAAATTCCCTATTTAAGAGAAATTGCAGAATGGTAAAATTGCATTTGTGACTCGATCAAACTGAATTGGTTTAATAGAGGATGAAGGAGATGTAAATCCACTCCAATATTAGACAGCTTTTTATAGCTCTGAAATAAAAGGTGTTGAGATATACAGTATTATCTGTGCTAATTCCCATAAATGGTTTTCAGCTAAAAGGTCACAATGAATTGAATTTATGTACAGCTGGATTTTTAAAAACTGTCATTATAACTGGAAATGTACAAAAGTGAGCCTTAATAAATTAGTTGTAACTGTTCTGTAGGTAATCCAGAGAAAGAATATTATTGCTTTTTACAGGTTTCTTGTCTTTTCAAAGTAAAGCAAAAAATATATAGTAATTTCCTGGTTGCATTTAATATTGCTGAACTGTGAGCTATTCTAAACTCAGACATAAAGGGAATTGATATTTGTTATTTATATGATTATGAATTTAATTGTGACAGACAAATTATATTTTTATATTAGAAATATTTATGTTAAGCTACCAAACTAAATTTTTATTTTATATTCAATGGACTTATAGTATACAGTAAATGCAAAAAGCTTAGATTTGCAAGTATAACAAAGTTTTCTAAACGGTAGAGTGAGTTTTCAAAGAAGCTTTTAATGATGTAATATGTCCAGGAATATGCCCGGTAAAGATTTTCTTTTCTTTCCCAATCTTCTTATGAGCAAGTATAGTATAACATATTGCAAACAATAGATCTATAAGATTTGTTAAATAGTATGTAAACCTTTCCCAAATGCTTACATTTGAAAGCATTACAACATTTCTGAAACTCTGGTTGTTTATCAAGCTGGTCTTACATAAAGTAATGAAATAATTCAGTATAATGTGAGTTTCTAGAGAGGCCATTAATATTATGTGAAGTAATATGCCCAGTAAAGAATCGCATCTCTTTCACCATTTTCTTAAAGGAGACCTATTGTATAAAAATAAGAATCTACCAGTGTATTTCTAATTCATGTGAGTTTTTTTTAAAACTCCCATAAATTCGAAATTCGACCATTCAAAATGTATTAATAAAATCAAAATTTTAAACTCGTATAAATTAAATCAACACAATAACTTGAATAGAATTATAATCTAATTGGATTTGAATTTTAAAAACTGTATTCGAGTTTTTTTCTACAATAAAAACTTGAATGTCAGGAAAACTGCAAACAACTCCAAATTGATCCCTTGACTTCTCCCATTGACTTAAACAGCAATTCTGCAGGTTTTAGGTGGTGACTAGTTGAATTTGAGTTCTTAAAGTGCCAGAGTATGATCAATGTCGAAAATCTAATTCAAATTTAAAAAAAAAAAACTCAAATCAAATTTGAATAACTCTCTAGTGGAATTTGACAGTTTTGACCAGAAAAAAAATTTGAACATTCTAATTGTGAATTTCAATTTTCAATATGACCCTTGATAAATCTGCCCTTACTCATATAAACCCTACCTATCCTTAAGACCAGTGGAAGCGCTACATTTTGTAATCTTGAATTTGTTTTGAAGGGGGGGGGGGTGGGAAAAACATTTTTTAGCTAGAACCTCTCATTTGGACCAGTGTTTCCAGAAATGATGCAGACATTTTGACAAGGTTTGTGTCAGACGTTAAGTGAAATTTCAGGTAGCTTGAAGTAGGAGTCCAATGTAGACCATTATGCTTCTATAGATAACAAGAAATCCTGTTTCTGTCCAGCTATTAAGATGAACTATAGGACATATTCTATCCAACTATTAGGATGAGCTATAGATCAGAGGCATAGGTTTCATTCCCATATTGCTGCCTTAAAAGAGTTGTTCTCCTTCCAAATGCTTTTTTCAGTTCAGTTGTTTTGAGAGAGTTCCCCAGATATAAAGACTTTTTTTTCAATTACTTTCCATTATTTATTTTCTACTGTTTTTCCAAAATCTAAGTTTAAAGTTGAATGTTCCTGTCTCTGTTTTTTGTCTGGCAGCTCAGTAATTCAGGTGCAGACTTTAAACTGTTATAAATTTGCAACATTTAGTTGATCCATTTCTTAGCAGCATCTCTGGAATATTAGCAACTATTGTATCAATTCCAACAGCTTCCTGTAGTGAAACTCAGAGATTCTGCTCAGCAGGGACAAAGATAAGACATTTATCAACTAAATGTATCAATTTAGAACAGTTACAGGGTCGGCGACCCCCCTCCCAGAGCTGCTTTAGAAAGTGATAAAAGACATGTTACACTTCAATATTAGAAAAATTGTGACACATAGAAAATAGAAAGTAATTGGAAAAAATCGCGTTTTCTGATGATCTATTGGAAAACAACCAGTTGTTTGAAGGTGAACATAACCAAGTTGCATTTATGCTTTTAGTGCATAGAGAGTGTTTTCATTTTCTGTTACTGCTTCTTTTATAATTTCAGAAAATTATATATTTAAAGTAACTGTTCAGTGTAAATATTAAACTGGGTAAATAGCCTGTGCAAAATAAAAAAAATGTTTATAATACAGTTTTTATGGCTATAATAAATTGGGCGGCCCTGTTACTCTAACTTGTAGTGTTACCCTAATAATGTGCTCCAGATGAGACCTTAATTCTCAGGGGATGAGCCCTCATGGAGGCAGGGTGTTGTACAACTGTAACTGTATGCAATGCACAATAATTGGGTGCCAGTGGTCCTTGCAAATTAAACATATAACTTATTTAAGTATTCCACAAGGGAGTTCAAATAGAGATAAGCAGGAACATAGAACAACATTGGATAGGCGTATACTCACAGTACCAAATGGCAGTATAATTCCCCACAGGGTCAAAAAGAGAATATACAGTACAGCATACACTGAAGTACAGTACTCCCAATTTTCAGCCTTTTCCCTAAGTTTAGGAGAGCTTCTAAACTCACAACTCAAATGGTAGCATATTTATGAAAAAAACTTGAATGTCTAAAATTCAAAGGAATGTTACCAACTTGAAAACTTGAAACAAATCATCAAATTTGAACATAATTTGAAACGAGTTTGAAAACATTTGAATGTCAGGAAGGCTATTTACATCTTCAAATGGGTCAACAGACCTCTACCATTGACTTCTACATGAACTCCGCAGGTTAGGCTAGGGGGATGATAAATCTCTGACTCAAATGCAAATTTGTTTGTTTTTTTTTTAACTAGAAAATTAGATTTGACCAAAAGAGTTTGTTAGTACCAGGGATTCTAATCCTACTCAACATTCCTCGGTGGAGCCTGTGCTGCTTGGCTAAATATCCCTAACTCTCAATCACTCCTAGAGTTATCTATGAAAGTGATTAGCCTTTCCTTGCTAGACCTGACCTGTCTAGGTTCCACTTCACCCGTCTCGCCTGCTCAGGTAAGGGAACTAACAAAATGGGCCCGAGCATGTGTGCTCAGCTTATATAATATAACATTATACCATCTAGTGGCCAAAATGGGGAAAGCTGGGGGTCAGGCTTTGATCCAGGAACTGGAGCCTAGCTCCTGTATAACTATTGGCCCTCTTGGTGACCAATCCATAGGGGAATGCAACTTAAATGAGAAATACATTTATTAGTTCCCCCCTACAAAGGGATCTTTAAGTCACTGATTGGTTACTGACTGGTAACATCTGAGACAACTGCAAAGGTAGAAATTTTGTTCTGGTTATTATGTTAGACATACTTTTACTTCAGCCTTTATAGATTACATATTTGAAACTTTTTTGCACAGCCTATATAGTTACCCTGTTTTATTTTTATACACTTAACTTTTCATTGGCATTGTGTATGTCGTTTTGTCCACCTTTATACTGAGCAGCACCGTCTTTGAATTGAATTGCTATGATTGAGATTAAGCTGTGTAGATCTAAAGTAAAATGAGTTGCATAAAAAAAAAAGATTTTCATAATTATATCTCATATAGACAGACTATTTTGGAAGGTCCCCCTGGAAGCAAATGGTTTAGAGCAGCAAATTATTATATTGCTTCTTCATAAAATATATTCCTTTCTTTAATCAGATGAGCAGTGTGAAGAAGCTCATTCCACGTCTCAACGCTATTCTATTTCACCTTCAATTTGAGGAGCAAGTAAACAACATCAAACCAGATATTATGGCTGTCAGTGAAGCATGTGAGGAGATAAAGAAAAGTAAAAGCTTTGGAAAACTACTGGAGATAGTGCTTCTTATAGGAAACTACATGAATGCTGGATCTCGGAATGCACAAACCTTTGGATTTTGCCTCAGTTCTCTCTGCAAAGTGAGTTATGATTTTTTTAAATGTAGCTATTTATTTTAAATTAAAGAATGAATATAACAATTAAAAAATGCTTACCTTTAATTTAATGCTTATTAATAATAAAATGTAAAATGCATTAAGCCTAGTTTTTGAAGAGGTGGACATATAAATACAGCCATTTTCCCCCAGGATCTTGGTCAGGCTGCTAACTGATTATATCATTGGAGAATTTGGATACAGATTGGTGAGGCAAATTGGCATCTTCTGGCCAAGATTAGAGGACAAACGTGCATGGTAGCATCTACAATTTTCATCAGTGTGCTGATGACACATGGTTGCTGTCAGTGACTGCATTAGTGTCTAATTTATGTCACACAAGTCAGTTGTGTGTGCGTGGAGTATTCATTGCACCCTGTTTTTTTGCACATGCACGCAGTTAATCAGAGTAGGCTGAATTGTTGTAATGATGCAAGTGCTTATATAAATGCACAATTTTTTGACCATTTTAGCACTGTGCAAACTGTACTTGTGTTCAAAAATCAGGCCTATGGGAGTGGCAGTCTGTGCTATCTGATTGTGGCTTCTTGTTTTCGAGGGCAGGCAATCAAGAAATCAGCACTGTTTGGCATGGAAAATTATAGAGGATGATATATGTGCATGCTCCAGTGTCCTGCATAATTAAACTGGGCAAAATCGCGGTCTTGATCTTTAAATTATTTTACACTAGTCATTGGTATTATCAGAAGCATAGTGGACCAAAAGCTTTTTAAGGTAACTGAGTAGCACTAAATAACGTATTATTAGTAGGCTTTTCGTGTGAAATGCAATGTTGATTGCACTTTCCTTGTCCTTTAATATTAATTATGAGGCAGTTATTTTTTACTGGTATTTTTTACTGGTATAACTGTTTATGGGCATTTTTATTTCCTGGGGAAAATTGCCAAAACAAGATGCCACTAAAATATCTGCTGCAGTGCCATTTTCAAAAATACATCTCTGTGTCAGTAATATTGGAAGATAAATTAGGAACTTATTTTGTATCTTTGTATACATTTGAATGATGGTAAAACTGCTCCTAATTTTCACAGAAATAAAACAATGTTGTATGACAAAAACAAGAAAATAACCCAAAACTTTATCCTTGAATTCTTGTATGACAGATGCCACTTGCTATTTTAGGCCTCAGCTGAAATAGTAAACCAGGTTCAAAATAAGATTGTTGCGTAAAGACATCTACTATTTTATGACTGCTTTATTGTTTCACATCCGCTATCTTAGGGATAAAACAAAATGTTTTACACTTCTTATTCCTAATGGTCTTTCATCATTCATCACCGGTAAATACTGTCTTTATTTCCCATTGCATGTGTCATCTTTTTATGTATTTAGAATATTTTAGAAAATCCCTTGCTTAGTTGCACCACATTTAGGGCAGTGTATTTCTATCCTTGCACTTTACTTCTCTTGATTTTTATTTCAATGTTGGATACTTCATTGCAATATCCTTCAGGATAAAATATGTATTATATACAAATATGAGTGAATTTGCTTAGTGTTCAATATGTGGCTACCTTAAAATATCCAGACAGGCTTCTCATTGTACACCTGATATTTACGCCCCTGTTCTTAGCAAAATAGATTGTTATGAATAGTTGTATGTGTATGTATATATGTGTGTGTGTGTGTGTATGTGTGTGTGTGTATATATAGAGATATATATATATATATATATATATATATATATATATATATATATATATATATATATATATATATATATATATATATATATATATATATATATAGATTGTCTGATTAAAAATATTTATTTGGAAATAGAAAATCACGAATCACAAAGATTGCAAATTAAATTTCCCTTACAAACAAATGTAAAACTTAAAATGGTATAAATAATAATGAACTGACATGGTCTGTGCATTGTGATTGCCTTTCTTATCAATGCTTATTGGGCCAGGCATACAATGTTCCAAACAATGTACCATAGTCCTAAATTTAAATGTTTATTTATTTTATTAAGTTCTAATTTAATATTGACCTGAAGGAAACCTTTCCATTTTTATTTTTTAAATACATTCACTATGCATTTATTTGTAAATTTAAATTTTACTGGTTATTGTTAATTTATTAAAAGTTTTAAAATACTTATGTGTATTTATTGACTTTCTTCTTTTTTTACCTTAGTTCTAGCTTTTCTTCAGCAGGCATCTTTCTCTGTTTGTCTTATCAAAACTTTCCTCTTAACCTTGTAACTTAGCTTATTGAACCAGTTATAAAATGTTCCCAACTACTACTACTATTAAATCACTAATTACTATTAAAACAAGGCAAAAGTAATGTGCTTTGTTCAGCCAACTCATTTTTATTTTTATATGTAACCCTGGCCATAATGGCCCTTACGAAAGAGAAACCATGGGCTGTATTTATCAAAGGGTGATAATAGACCTCTTAATAGTTAACCAGAGGGTATTATCTATATCACTTAGGGGGAAATTGTGAACATGTGTCCCTAAAAGTCTGATGCAAATGGATAACTGGCATGTTCCGCACAGATTACTTCTTATTTTCACAATTTGTTAAATATGCCCTATAAATATATGCTAGGTATTCCCATGTAGTAAGCAGAGTTTTGCAATGCAATTTGAAGATACAGTGGCCCTTTAAAAGGTATTAAGCTAGGCTATGTTTCCTATGAATTCCATTTCCTAGTTCAGTGCCTCTGATTGGTTCTTTAAAAGTACAGGAAACATGTAGCTTTAAAGAAGTTGGTTAACCAACTTACAAGGCAGCCAAACAGGCAACT
The DNA here is from genome assembly GCA_038501925.1 of Xenopus petersii. NCBI lineage: Eukaryota > Metazoa > Chordata > Amphibia > Anura > Pipidae > Xenopus > Xenopus petersii. The sequence goes on along the minus strand of CM076674.1, from coordinate 58,127,380 downwards.
ACATTTTAAAGTGCCAGTTCCATTCAGGCTTCATAAGCAAAAAAGTTATGATGATTAATAACGATGAATGTGTGTGTCCAATAGGGTAATGTATGTTAATGCTAATGTCAAAATTGCTTACAATTTCAAGTTGTAAAATTTATTAAGAATTAAATAAGGTGCAAGTATGTTTTATTGCATCTTTGTTTTTACAGCTAGCCTTTGTCAAAAGCTAGAATGGCAAAAAGTAAAACATTGGAGAGCATGATTTTCCATAGGAAGACACAGTTTTTTTCCTGTCCATATTATCTCTGTGGGATGGCTTGGTTGGTGGCCCGTTGCTGACATCTTCCTCATTAACAGCCCAACAAAAGCCATGGACCATCATAAGCTTAAAAATATAAAAGGCAGACATTTCACAGAGTTAAAATCCCATCCACTTCATTATAATTTGAACTTTTGTACTTTGCAGATTTGTTCATTTTATCAGGCTATTGAAATAAAAGCCTTTATCTTTGTTACTGCTGCTACAAGGCATGTTGCTTTTCTCTTGAATTCTGTTAAAAAAGTTGTATCCTAACAGAAATGGTGGTCACTTCTGTCAGAACCCTCAATATATGTTATATGAAAGCTTTATAAAGGTACTCTGAAGCTTTTCAGTCAACCGCTGTTCTATACAAACATATTTTTTCATTCTTTAAGCGTCAGGGTTTTTTTTAAATACAATTAAATTCCTCTAATCAAGATAATACCCTCCAGAAATATTAAATGCAGTGTATTTGCTTTAACCCACCATCTCAAAAACTCCAAGAATAGTTACTTTACCCCATTATCCCACAGAGCCTGTAACTTTTTACTTTTTTAAATATATAGAACAAATACTTTTGTTTGAGTCTTAACCTCTTGATTCATTGGATTGAAATTGCATTTGGTTAATTTAGTAGAGCAAAATAGAATCATCATAGATTTGTAATCAACAATTTGTTATTCTTCCACAGCAGTCATCTCTGGAACTTTCTGTTACTGTTAACTCCTTCCATAATATGCTTTCACAGTATTAAATTATACTTTTAGTATGCAAATATATCTGTTGATAACATTGTATTTCTATTTTCATTGCTGCTATTGAAACTGGTGTTCACATTCAAAACTACTCTTGGGATTTAATTCATTGAAAAGTTATATCAAGCATCAGATGTTTTGTCTGCAGCATAAAGCTGCACAAAATATAGCCTGTGGCACTGTTCATTTAAAGGCCACAGATAAGATTTGCCTCCTGGTAATATTGTTGGTGATGCACCTGCCAGCAAGAGAAAACACAATCAGTGCTATGCAGCATTATTAAAATTAGAGATGGCAGCTCTCAGACGTATATAAATAATAGAGGGGATAACTGTGAAATACTACATACATGGTATTCCAAGAAAACTCCGCTTCAGTTTGCATTTTAAAAAATGTACCCTAATTTTAGAAAATCATATTTTTACGTTTTGGGTTCTCAGTACTTAACACAGTACACTATGGGAAAAGATTTTGGCAAAGATAAAATAATTAAATGCCTTTTTGGTAGCTGTCCCTGCCAACTGTGCATATTACAGAGTTTCCTTAGCACCATTCATTTTTTGGCTTTTTTTGGCTTTTTTTTTTTTTCTTTCATTATGTGGTGTGATAATAGAGTATATTATGGAGAGTATGCTTATGTACATTTTTCATAAATGAGATTATTATTTTGGTCCCCAATTCAAGCAAGAAGCTCATAGTACAAGTGAAGGAGCACCTGTATAAGTGACGGAAAACAGTTATATCCCTGATGTAAGTTTGAATAAGTGCCCCTTAATGCACGCACTAAGGAGCACTCATTCATGGACATGAATTGGTAGAATTTTATGATTGTAAGCTTTATTTTTCTTACGTGTGATTTCTAGTAGGAAAAAAAAATGCAAAAATATTATATTACAAATAAATATATAATACAAAAACATTTTTTTATTTTGTATTCTATACAAGTTTGTTTGTTTAAATAATGCGACAGATGAAATTATACAATCCTCTGAAGTGTGGTTTTATTTGACATATTTATTTTTGTTTACAGCTTAAAGATACCAAATCTACAGATCAAAATACAACACTACTTCATTTCTTAGCTGAAATATGTGACAAAAAGTTTCCTGATGTCAAGATGTTTGTCGAAGATGTGCAGACTGTTGATAAAGCCAGTAAAGGTCTGTATAGGCTCATATATCAAAGACAAAGATTCTTGGTTAAGTATAACAACCATTGATATTTAAATCCTTGTATCCCTGCATTGTCTGATTGATGCAAAGTTGACCAAGTTAACAAAGTAAAACAACACTACAAGAATATTAATACTGTCAACATTTTGGTTGCTATGAATTGGTTGTTTAACCCCCTAAGGATCGACAATGAGAATATTTAAATGCACAAATGCTAGGAGTATAATTTTGGATTTGATGATTCAGTTGGATGCATCAGTTGACTTGGACTTTATAGGGCTTAAGGCCACATCCTAGTATGTCTCTTGGGAGCTATGAACCACTGAATGAAAACTTCAGGAATTTGCATCTGTTAGGAATTTCTTACAAAATAACTTGCCGTGATTCAGGTACATAAACAATATTTTTGGACACCCAGGGATACTTACCGGGTTGGGTCATCATGCCAATGTGAGTCAGGAGAAGATGTACTTGTTTGTAGATTAAGAACCAATTGATCAAAGTTTGAATTCAAGTTTTAACTATAAATGTTTATTGCACTAAAACTCACACAATTCAAAGTAGCTTGAGATAAATCAAGTGTGAAAAACTCTGTACAAACATGTAGAAGTCAATGGAAGTTGTTCTAGGAAAAAACTATTTTTTAAAGCCAGGAATAGGATAAAGTGCAGGTATGGAACTGTGCATCTATCTATTTTATGAATAATTCTCTGTTTACGCTGACTGACAGGAAGAACACAACCTGGCAATAAGTGCAGTTGTATTTGGAAGACTAGGAAGAGGCCAAAATATAAGGAAGAGATTATAGGCTTTTATAAATGGAACTTGCTAGGCTTGCACTGTTTGTATTTAAATTAAATGCAATACTACACACTTGTAGCTGGTTTTATAGAGTGTCAGTTGTTTGTTTTTTTATTTATACTGTCTGATGAAGGCATCCTTTGTAAATTAAAATTTGTGATTTGGTCTAAATATTTATAAATTATCTCCCTTGTGGATTATAAATTGCTCATTTCTGCTTCACTGTGGAATATAAATGACCTAATTTTCTCACGGCTTTTCAATTATAGTAGATGCTGTGCACCCTTTAGTTAATTTAGATCTGTTAATCTTTGCTGCATGTAAGCTATTTTATTGTAATTATCTGTAATACAACACCAACAAAGCAGCACTTTACATTATACATCATTCACATTAGTCCCTGCCCCAAGTAACTTTACTAGTCCCTATCCCATTCACTGTGATCAGTTTTCTGAAGATCAAAATAAAACCCCTGTAGACCTAGGTAGGCCTTAGTAGGCGAAGTATGTGCTAGGTTTTGTAATAGCTCACTCTAGGAGTGAAAAGCAGGATGCATGGTTGTTAGTAGAGCAGCCAGAGGCTCCAACAAGGAGGTCGGAAAGGATTATTACCCTGCAGTGTGTCACCCACATGTAAAGGGGCTCAGGAATAGGAGTATAATCCTGGAGTAATACACCACTGTGATGATCACCTAGTGTGATGGGAATACTACCACTGGGTGTTGGGAACACTAAAGCTGTTGATTGTAATACTGTTATCCTAGGGATGAAAACGTATAAAGATTTTATGATTGTACCCTCCAAGAAATTATGTAACATTCTTTTTTTTTTTTGTAAACAGCTTCATGTAATGTGCTCTAAGCTGCAGGGAGTTTTGCCTTTTGACTACATCTAAAGTACCCCATTTCCTAAATGGTGTTTCATAATGTATTTAGACATTTTAATGTACATAAAATATATTTCTATATTGTTCTTTATATAGTGCCAACATATTCTGCAGCACTCTTGCCCCAGTGGAACTACCAGTCTAAGGTCTCTATCACATTCCTTTTGCTAGTTATGTTTTTCTTTAATTGTCACATTCATAATATCTTTTTTTTTTTTAATAGGGAGGACAACTAAACAAAGTTTTAGCAACTTTGTTAGTTAATTATAAGGTTCCCTTGTACTGTTTTCTTTGAATCTACATTTATCACTATCTATTAACATAATGACTTTCTCCAGATCTTTTAAGGTACACAGTCTTAAGAAACTTGTTTTTTTCCCAGACATACTTCTAGCAATCATACAGGTTTTAGAATACCTATGGCTAAAAAGATATAACAGATTCTGGTCATTATATTTTTCCGTTTCAGCAGGGGGAATTTCTTTTCAGCTAATGAGCAACCCATATCACAAGTTCTAAAGATCTGCTTCATTAAAATTACTGCTTTACAAAAATGTAATGACTTGAGGCTTTGCTGCTAGTGTTTCAAAGGAAATAATGTTTCCCATTATTTTATCTATGTGTGCCATTGTAATATGTCCCACGTTATGGCCTTTTAAAGATGCATCTGTTCATTACTTGCTATAGTAGTTTTATTAATTGACATTGATTTACTGAAATCCATTTCCACCTTATGCAAGGCTTATTTTCACTACAGTTGGCAAGGTAACAAAGGGCTTTTAAACTATTTGGTGTAAATTATAGAAGCTGGCATGTTTCTCTTTTTGCAGAGTCTACTTTTTATTTCATTTAAAACAGTTTTATAGCTTTGTTGAATCACACACTGTTTGTTTTGGGAGGGAGCTAAATGTGTCAAAAAATGTTGCTAGGTTTTAAATCCTTATTCTGACTTTATTAGTGTCCTTATAGAGCCATATTATTAGCTAGCTAACATTAGGCAAACAGGCAAAATCGTATTCTTCTCTGAATGAGGAAAGGAAGGGAGGGTTTAAACTAAGCAAACTTTATCAGATCCTTCCATATAAATATACCCTCAAAGTAATGCTGTGAAAAGAAAAATATTTTTCCTTTTTTTGTTTACACGCGGGCTTCTGTATCAGACTTACTTCTTTCAGCTTAAACCTCCAATGCATAGGCTTGTACATGCTCAGTTGCTCCTCCCTCCCTTTCCCCAACCCTTCTCACTCCTCCCCTCCCTGCTGTAATTTGAGCTCAGAGCTATGAGCGAGCAGGAAGAGACTCCGGAAGGAAGTGATATCACACCAAGCTAATATGGGAGCTGCTATCCTAAACAAACAGAGAGCATTCTTGGGCTGTTTACTCAGGTATGGTAAAGCATTCTACAGAATAAATATAGTCTTCTAGCTTGTGCTATTGTGGCTAATCTGTTGGCAATAAACTGCCCTGGTACAGTAGCTTTCCTTCTCCTTTAAGTTTGTTTTATCATTTTAAAAAAATATTTTTGGTCATACTTTTAGATTTTTTTAAAGTCTTCAAGTTACATTATTCTTATTACAGTTTTATATTAGTCATACAGTTCATATTAGTAGACAATCATTACAAATACCTGTAGTAGTGTGCCATTGTCTCCCTTATAACTTCTACAGAGTAAGGATTATGAATACAAAACATAAAAGTTTACATATACAGTCATATAAAAGAAGTTTGGGAACCCCTCTTCTTTGGAGTTTTTTTTTTATCACTGGCTGAGCTTTCCATGTAGCAACTTCCTTTTAATATATAACATGCCTTATGGAAACCGTAGTATTTCAGCAGTGACAGTTTATTGAATTAACAGAAAATATGCATCATAACAAAATTAGACCAGTGTATAAATTTGGGCACCCCAACAGAGATATTACATCAATACTTAGTTGAGCCTCCTTTTGCAAATGTAACAGCCTCTAGACGCCTCCTATAGCCTTTGATGAGTATCTGGATTCTGGATGGTGGTATTTTTGACCATTCGTCCATACAAAATCTCTCCAGTTAAGTTAAATTTGTCGAGCATGGACAGCCTGCTTCAAATCATCCCATAGATTTTCAATAATATTCAAGTCGGGGGACTGTGACGGCCACTCCAGCATATTGTAGTTCACTCTCTGCATAAATGCCTTTGTAGATTTCGAAGTGTGTTTAGGGGCATTGTATTGTTGGAATATCCAACCCCTGTTTAACTTTAACTTTGTGACTGATGCATGAACATTATCCTGAAGAATTTTTTGATATTGGGTTGAATTCATCCGACCCTCGACTTTAACAAGGGAACCTCCACCAAATTTGACAGTAGGTAACAGGTGTTTTTCTTGGAATGTGTTGCAAACCGCTTTTGTTATGACCAAATAACTAAATTTTATCTCATCAGTCCAAAGGATCCAATGCTGTCACTTTTCAAGTGAGAGTCGAGCAGAAGCACAACTTGCAGTTGGCCACCTTAAATACCTTTTCTCATGATTAGACACACCTGCCTATGAAGTTCAAGGCTTAACTAGCTAATCCATCCAATTTGGTGTTGCCAGTAATCAGTATTGAGCAGTACATGCATTCAAATTACAAGCAAAATTTTTGCACAGACCGTTTTTCACATTTGATTTATTTCCATACAACTGAAAACTGCTTCACTAAAGATCTTTTTTCAGAAAACACCCCAGTGCTCCGATGTTCTTGAGAAATGAAAGACATGCCACTGTTATCTTTTTTGTTGAAAGTGCAGTAAAGTCATTTTCATATGACTGTACAGACACACATTGTACCATGCAGACAACCACTTGTGAATACATAGTTACAACTGCATATTGTTAGGGGACATTTAGGAGGAGTTATGGTTAGGACTCTGCATCTAAGAGGGAGTATGATATACGGTGAGGGTAATCAGTGTGGATTTAGAGGTACTCTTGGTTAGGATAGTAATGGATACTTCATAAGAACACTTTGCAGATTAGTCACAAAGTGGACTGGTCATAAAGCAAAGTGTGGGCACTTTGGAACCTTCTCTCTCTTGTCAAATGTAAATTTTTAATTTCTCTTTAAATACCAAAAATGCTCTTGTATAGCATTACGTCTCCACTGCAATATGTTATATTTAAACCAATCCTAAAAAACTATAACAATAGCATTTGACACAGCTGCCACACTGCCGCAACAAAATATTCGTAATGTTTACCCTCCATACCAATTGGTCACTGCTGAAAAAAAAAACAATAAAGGAATTCTGTCAGAAAAATGGAAGCAATGGCTGTGGCACTGATATGTATGCCTGGCAGCATTACTTATTTTCTGAATGGGGAAATCCCTTTCAAAACCTCTATTAACTCAACATCTCCATATTGTACCTTATGTCCCAGAAGCACCTGCTCTTAAAACAACTTGAAAGGTATGGGAAATACCTGGGAGATATGACTGATACCCAGCGAACCTAAGTGATTTGGGCACCACAAACGTACTGCTCTAAAACACACACAATTTTGCAACTATTTATGGATATAGGGGCTATCAAACAATAGCTATTCTCAATAACACTGAATTAACAGTATCTCTATAATGAATGTGCTACCCAACTGTACAAGTACATACATAGTTACATATTTAAATTGGGTTGAAAAAAGACAGTCCATCAAGTTCAACCCCTCCAAATGAAAACCCAGCATCCATACACACACCTCTCCATACTTTCACATTAATTATATATACACATATCTATAATAACTACAGAGTTTAGTATCACAATAGCCTTTGATATTATGCCTGTCCAAGAAATTATCCAAGCCACTCTTAAAAGCATTAACAGAATCAGCCATCACAACATCACCCGGCAGTGCATTCCATAACCTCACTTTCCTCACTGTGAAGAACCACCTACAAATCTATAGTTTTTTTTGGGTTAGAACTTGCACTAACAGATGAAGGTTAAAGGTCTTTGCGTATAGTTAAACCCAAATATTTGATGATTGGTGTCAGAGGACAGGCCATTTACCAACACTTACATAGTTACATAGTTAGTTACATAGTTAAATTGGGTTGAAAAAAGACAAAGTCCATCAAGTTCAACCCCTCCAAATGAAAACCCATCATCCATACACACACCCCTCCCTACTTTTAATTAAAATTCTTTATACCCATACCTATACTAACCATAGAGTTTAGTATCACAATAGCCCTGGACATTATGTCTGTCCAAAAAATCATCCAAGCCATTCTTAAAGGCATTAACTGAATCAGCCATCACAACATCACCCGGCAGTGCATTCCACAACCTCACTGTCCTGACTGTGAAGAACCCTCTACGTTGCTTCAAATGAAAGTTCTTTTCTTCTAGTCTAAAGGGGTGGCCTCTGGTACGGTGATCCACTTTATGGGTAAAAAGGTCCCCTGCCATTTGTCTATAATGTCCTCTAATGTACTTGTAAAGTGTAATCATGTCCCCTCGCAAGCGCCTTTTTTCCCAGAGAAAACAACCCCAACCTTGACAGTCTACCCTCATAATTTAAGTCTTCCGTCCCTCTAACCAATTTAGTTGCACGTCTCTGCACTCTCTCCAGCTCATTTATATCCCTCTTAAGGACTGGAGTCCAAAACTGAACTGCATACTCCAGATGAGGCCTCACCAAGGACCTATAAAGAGGCATAATTATGTTTTCATCCCTTGAGTTAATGCCCTTTTTTATGCAAGACAGAACTTTATTTGCTTTAGTAGCCACAGAATGACACTGCCCAGAATTAGACAACGTGTTATCTACAAAGACCCCTAGATCCTTTTCATTTAAGGAAACTCCCAACACACTGCCATTTAGTGTATAACTTGCATTTATATTATTTTTGCCAAAGTGCATAACCTTGCATTTATCAACGTTGAACCTCATTTTCCAGTTTGCTGCCCAGTTTTCCAGTTTAGACAGATCACTTTGCAAAGTGGCAGCATCCTGCATGGAACCTATAGTTCTGCACAATTTAGTATCATCTGCAAAAATAGAAACAGTACTTTCAATGCCCACCTCCAGGTCATTAATAAACAAGTTGAAAAGCAAGGGACCTAGTACAGAGCCCTGCAGTACTCCACTAACAACACTGGTCCAATTAGAAAATGTTCCATTTACCACCACTCTTTGTAGTCTATCTTTTAGCCAGTTCTCTATCCAGGTACAAATACTATGTTCCAGGCCAACATTCCTTAATTTAACCAGTAACCTTTTGTGTGGCACTGTATCAAATGCTTTAGCAAAGTCTAAGTAAATCACATCCACTGCCATCCCAGAATCGAGGTCTCTACTTACATTCTCGTAAAAAGAAATTAAGTTAGTCTGGCAAGATCTATTACGCATAAAACCATGCTGGCACAAACTCATAGTATTATGATTTGCTATGAAGTCCAGTATCTTATCCTTTATTAACCCTTCGAAAAGCTTTCCTAATACTGACGTCAGACTAACTGGCCTATAGTTTTGAGGCTGAGAACGGGATCCTTTTTTGAATAGAGGCACCACATTAGCAATTCGCCAGTCTCTCGGCACAATGCCAGATCTCAATGAATCCTGAAATATTAAGTAAAGAGGTTTGGCAATCACAGAGCTAAGCTCGCTAATTACCCTGGGATGAATACCATCTGGCCCTGGACCTTTGTTAATCTTAACATGTTCAAGTCTCTTTTGAATTTCTTCATGTGTGAACCATGCATCATTAGTTGTATTACTATAATTGGGAGTGTTAAGAAGGAAACCTTCACTTACTGGTTCTTCATTTGTGTACACAGATGAAAAATACGAGTTCAGAATCTGCGCTTTTATTTTGTTTTCATCAACCAGCTGACCCCCCTCTGATAGTAAGGGTCCCACCCCTTCCTGCTTCATTTTTTTACTATTGACATATTTAAAAAATAATTTTGGATTTTTTTTACTGCTTGCTGCAATATCCTTTTCTATAGCAATTTTAGCTTGCCTTATAGCTTCTTTGCATGATTTATTGGCCTCCTTGTACCTTATAAATGTTTCGGCTGTACCAGCTAACTTGAAAGCCTTAAAAGCACGTCTTTTCTTACCCACCTCAACACCAACGCTTCTATTGAACCAAAAAGGTTTTGCTTTGCAACGACGTTCCTTGCTTACAAGTGGAATATACTGACAAGTATATTTATTAAGCAGCATTTTAAAGACTTCCCATTTTTGTTCTGTGTTTAACCCTGTGAAAAGCATTTCCCACTTAATATGTTGCAGAGATGCCCTTATACTGTCAAAGTTTGCACGTCTGAAATTTAGTGTTTTAGTTACTCCCTTATTGAATTGCTTCTGCAACAGAATCTCAAAGGAGACCATGTTAGGATCACTATTCCCTAAATGCTCACCCACACAAATGTTAGAGATGAGTTCAGTATTGTTAGTTATTACAAGGTCCAAAAGAGAGTTATTCCTAGTAGGTTCTTGAACGAGCTGGAATAAAAAGTTGTCATTCAGCATATTTACAAACCTACTAGCTTTTTCTGTCTTAGCAACCCCATTACCCCAGTCAATGTCTGGATAATTGAAGTCACCCATAGCAACAACTTGACCCAGCTGTGAAGCCGCTTGTATCTGCAAGAGTAGCTCGGCTTCATACTCGACACTTATACGAGGTGGTTTATAGCATACACCAATGATAATTCTTTTTGATACCTTTTGCCCAGTCGAAATCTCTACCCAGAGTGATTCTACACCCTCACCAGTGCCAGCTATTTTTATTTCTTTAGCGCATGGCTTTAATTCAGGCTTTACATACAAACACACTCCTCCACCCTTTTTAATCCCTCTATCCCTCCTAAAAAGGGTGTAACCATTTAAATTCACAATCCAGTCACATGTTTCATCCCACCAGGTCTCAGTGATACCAATTATATCATCATTTTTAGAGCATGCAATTAATTCTAGGTCTCCCATTTTACCTGACAAACTCCGTGCATCTGCCAGCATACAGCTTAGGTTATTGCTTTTACTTTTGAAATGTGCATTACTTGGTAAAGAATTATACGTTAAGTTAGTATTATTCTGTTTTCCTTGTAACAGAGGGACCTCCTTAGCTGGTAAACTGTATGCCCCCCTCACTCCTCCCCCATGACCCCTTACTAACCCCACTGCCCCGTCTACACTAGCTTCCCCATAATCCTTTCTCTCACCCACCCCCCCTTGCCTAGTTTAAACACTCCTCCAACCTCTTAGCCATTCTTTCCCCTAGCACCACGGACCCCCTTCCATTGAGGTGCAAACCGTCACGGCTGTATAAGTTGTACCCCAACGAAAAGTCAGCCCAGTGCTCTATGAACCCAAACCCTTCCTTCCTGCACCAAGACTTTAGCCACGCATTAAGCTCCCTAAGCTCCCGCTGTTTTCCTAAACTTGCACGTGGCACAGGCAAAATTTCAGAAAAGATTACATTGGAAGACCTTTCCTTGATCTTAGAGCCTAGATCCCTGAAATCATTCTTTAAGGTCTTCCATCTACCATTTATTTTGTCATTAGTACCGATATGTACTAAGACAGCTGGGTCGTGCCCAGCCCCACCCAATAATTTGTCTATCCGATCAACCACATGCCGAACCCTGGCACCAGGTAGACAGCAAACTGTTCGGTTGTAGCGATCCGGACGACAAATTACCCTATCCACTTTCCTAATAATTGAGTCCCCTACAACCACAATCTGCTTAGGCCTGACTCTACTCTCCCCCCCACCACTACTAGAGAAACTGGTCTCCCGGCTGTTAGAGAGATCAGCCCCATCTAGAATTGCCAAGCCAGAGTTCATACTCCCATCATCTTCACACAATCTGGCAAATTTGTTGCGATGTATAATCTCCGGATCAGCCTCCATTTTCCTTTTGCCCACCTTAGATTTTCTAACTGTCACCCAGCTAGCTGCCTCAACATCCTGCTGCTGTTCTGTTCCCCCCAAACTATCTGACCCCGCTAGGTCCTGCTCAGTGAGCAAAAGACTCCTTTCAAGATTGTCAATCGACCGCAGTGTTGCAATTTGTTGCTCTAGTGCTCTAACTTGAGCCTCCAAAGTGGCAATTTGCTCACAACCACCACAGAGGTAAGCATTTTGGATCTCTTGTTCCAAATCTGCATACATATGGCAGACTGTGCACTGAGTCAGACCTTCAATCTTGCTAGCACTCATTATCCCAGTTACAGATCAAAACAGGAAAAAATATAAATAAATATATAAAATAAAAATGAGGGTTTAGAACAAAACTTTTGACCTAGTTTGAACCTCCTTTAGTTTTCAACTCCGGTGTTTGTAACTCCACTTACAGATCCCCCACTTAACTCCGGTGTTTGTAACTCCACTTACAGATCCCCCACTTAACTCCAGTGTTTGTAACTCCACTTACAGATCCCCCACTTAACGAGCAAACACTTAAGAGAAGCTAACACTAGAGCAAGCTCCACTGGAGTCCCAGGGGTTCTATTTATACAGTCTGTTCAGGTGCAATTAATCAAACTCCACCCCCTCAAACGGAGGGAAAACTGCAAAGTAAAGCAGGTTGTGACAAACTTGCTGTAAGCACACTAGCACACCAAACTTTGCTGTTTAGCACCCAAGACAGAAAAAAAAAAAAAAACCTTTAAAAAAAAAAAAAAAAATTAAACCACAGTAGTTAAATATAAACCTTAATATAAAAAAGCAGTTAAGAAATACTTATCCTTTTCAGATGATTTGTTTGCTTTAAGTTGCTTTAAACCTGTCAGCAGCCTGATTCAAACAGGAGGGTTGTTCATATAGTGCAAATATGATTGTAATGAGAGAGTACCTCCCACTTATATTGCCACTGGATAGTATCAAAGGCTTTGGCAGTGTTCATAGTAATAAATTGGCATACGTCCAACTTAAAGGAGAAGGAAAGGCTAAACTTAGATAAGCTATCAGAAAGGTCTATATAAATACACCAGTAAACCCTCAAAGTAATGCTGCTCCTCTGTCAAAAGAAACAGCATTTATTTCCTTCTATTGTGTGCACATGGGCTTCTGTATCAGACTTTATGTTTTCAGCATAACCTTCAGGGCTAGGGCTTAAGCATGCTCAGTTTGCTCCTCTCTTGTTCCTTCCCTGCTGTAATTTGAGCCCAGAGCTGAGTGAGCAGGGAGAGACTCAGGCAGCAAGTGATGTCACATCAAGCTAATATCAACTGCTTTCCTAAAAAACAGAGAGATCTTCTAGAGCCGTTTACTCAGGTATGGTAAAGCATTCTGCAGAATAAATATAGTGTTATAGTTTGCACTATTGTGGCCAATCTATGGGCAATAAACTGCTTTGGTAGCTTTCTTTCTCCTTTAAGTTAATATCAGTTGCTTTGGCAGGCATAAATCCCGTCTGATTGAGGTTTACTAGGTCTTCTATCACCCCCTTCAGACTATTAGATAGGGCCATCGCAAATTTCTTAAGGTCACAGTTCAGTAGCAAGATTGGCCTTTAAGAGTCATATCTGTCAGGGGGCTTGACTGGTTTGGGGATTAATGTAATATAAGCCTCAGTAACATGAGTGGGGAACCTGCTGTCATGTGTGACTTGGTTAAAACAGTTACATTTTTTAGAGTCAAGGAGGTTACTATGGGCCTTACCAATCAGATGGGATTCCATCTGGGCCAGATGAGTGCCCATGAGAGAGATCAGATATGGCATCACCTATTTCTATATGGGTGGTAGCGTTTAAAACGGTAGATTGGTCCTCTGATAATTTGTGGAAATTAATTGTTTTTAAGTAATTTGTTAGGTCAATTTAGGGGAAGAAGCTTTATACAGTGTATGGAGTTATAGTACTGTCCAAATCAGGCCGTTATCCCTCGTCGGTCATTGACCAGGTCCGTTCTCCCATGTTTAACTCCCTCCATAATTGTAGCCAAAGATATCCTTTAATAACACCCTAAAACAGCTATTGTTCAGGGCAAGTTGTATATAGTTTGTCATTTATTGCAATATTTGTTCCTCCTGTCTGTATAATTATTGTAAAAATACTGTGTGCATGTTACGCTATATAAATAGATATTTATACTTACATGTATGTCAGTAATTCACTCTTGGTCTACGGAATTTTATGAAATAATGCAAAAAAACATGATGCAATATGGGATTTTAGAAGTTTCATTACTAGATAAAACAGAGACTGAACTGCATGACAGAGAAAACTGACTGACCTTGTGAGACCCCGTGTTTTGGTCTCTGTTCTTTAAGCTGCTTCTTCTGCCACCAAATCCAAATTAATGATACCACATTGTCTCTATTGTTAGTAACATTGTATGTTTAGGTTTGTGTTTTATTCTCAAATGAAAAGATATACAATGAAAAATCTAGAGTAATTCTACATTTTTATTGTCACCTGTCATTTTTTTTCTTTATAGTCCTTGACACATTGTATTGCAGTATAGTTATGTAACAAAACTTTTCTTGATGACTCATCCTCATCTAGTTTTCTGTTAACTAATCAACTTTTAGGGGGTTGTTTATGAAAGGATAAGTACCTTTAAAATAAGTGTAAAATTGATGAGTGCTATTCTTAGGACTTTTGCAATTTACATTCATTATAGAATACCTTGGATTTAGTGAGTTTATGGGCTTAACTACCTCAAATTTAATCGAGCTTTCAAGTGAAAACCAGCGTAAAACATCCGAAAATGATGAAGGCAAAAAAAAAAAAAATCCTTTTTTTTTTTTTTTTTGAATCAGACATTTTGCAACTCTAAATGTATAAGAGCCTCCACCTGAGAGGCATGCTGTGCATGTAATTTTGGTGATGTTAATCTTTCAACAATTTGGCTAGGATAATAACCTTGGATATTACAATCACATAGCAGCCAAAGCTGTTTTTTGTAGAATTTCCTGTGTGCAACTTGTCATTAAAGTTTTCATATAGTTAATACAATATGTTTACACTGCAGGTAACATTTAAACTATGCTGTACTGTGACTTGATTCTGCTGGTAACAAAGTAACCCGTAGCAACCAATGACTGGCTTTTTTCAGCCAGCTGTAGATTGAGCAATTAGAGCAAACCTTTAAATGGTTGCCATGGGCTACTGCCCAGGTGCAAATTGGCCCAGTGTTTATAAATGAGCCCCAAGGAGATTGCAAGAACCATGACCCTCATTTTCTCATTAGGCCTTAATAGCCATTAGGTGTTGTCACCCGTTGACATTTGTAGGTGATAATAAAAAAAACACCCTAAATTGGGTCACTTGAAAAACAGAGGCTTCTATAAGCAACTGAGATTGGATTTGAAATTTAAAGGAATACTGTCATGGGGAAAAAATGTTTATTTTTCAAAACGCATCAGTTAATAGTGCTGCAGAATTCTGCACTGAAATCCAATCCAAAAGCAAACTGATTTTTTTATATTTAATTTTGAAATCTGACATGGGGCTAGACATATTGTCAGTTTCCCAGCTGCCCAGTCATGTGACGTATGCTCTGATAAACTTCAGCCACTCTTAAGGCCCCGGACACACGTGCGGTTTTATCATGCATTTTCGGCTCGGTTCGCGCTGCACGTTTAAAAAAAAAAAAAAAAAAAAAACAAAAATAACCACTGCTTAAATATGCTTAACAGTTTCAAGCTTAGGCAACGGCACATACCGCTAGCGTATTTATGTGGCAGTCAGCTTTTTTAAAAGCCGAGGCACGGACCATATGTATATATCATATCATGGCTATTGGTTAGGCTTATAGAATTGCTGCAACTCATTTGCCTAATGCAAATTTCATCTACTAATTGGCTTTGTTAAAGGTGTTTTTCCAGGTCAGGAACCAGTATTTTTGTGTAAGGTGCCTCCCCCTTGGTGATGCAATCAAAGTGATATAGTCACAATGTCAACACCCAAACTGAATATCCCATTAAGTACTAGGAACCAATTAGAATGTTCCCATCCTTGGATTCACATCCACCATCTGCTACCTAAGACTCAATAAACCACTACATGTGCCATTGCCCTTAAGCCTAAACTAATTAAGATATCTTTTTACAAGAATCTTTACCCAATATGATTGTAGCAAGTATTTGAACAAATTCGCAGAGGCTGAAGTTGAGTGCTGGCATTAATATATTCTTCATCTTTGTGTGTGTTATGATAATGACTATATATCATCTGTAGCTCTAGAATGTACATTAGTCTTAGTGTGTATTAGACTTTGCACTTAGAATTTCTTTCTTTGTATCTGTTGGTTGTTCTGTACAAGTCTTGCTGTTTGTGTATATGTGTTTTTCATAGATTTATTGTTTTTGAAGTACTTCTTTAGTTCTTTCTTTTTTTCCCCCTAGAGCAAAACAGGAAGCTCTTTATTCAAACCTGAGATATAAAGCACCTCTGAAATACTCAGTACTTTAACCAGTGTATCAAGGATCTAGGACTTAATGTGAGAGTCTAAATCAGTTGCACTCTCTCATAAGCCTGTGGACTTTTTCCTCTGCAGATACTATCATTAACCTGCCAACATATAAATTGTCTTTTGAGACTTGAACTATTGCGTTGCAAAAAGAAAATATTCTCTCTAAAAAAACATTTGATATGCCTCGGCCATAGTCTAGCAGGGTTGTTATGAAAGGTTTTGCAATGTTTATCAGTCAAGCCACATATATAATCTCCTGACAGAGTACTTATTATTATAGAAGTTTTATCCTATGAATGTTTTTGTGTCATAATTTTTATTTTTCATTCTGGCTTAATCGACACATCACCCACGCAAACACAGAACATCCAACAGTAAAGATTAAAATACCTCACTGAATTCATCTCAACAGATTACTGAAATAAATACTCATGGAAGAAAGAAGAAATCTTTAAGTGGCTGATTTGTTTATAGGCCGTAAATACACAATTTAATGTATGTATTTGATCTTGATTAGAATTGTCAATTGTGTGAGCTTAGAGAACAGAGAGCATATCACTTTTTTTTTTTACCTTATTCAGTTGTGTTTTTTACTAATAACAGATAAACCAATAATATTTTTTTAATCTTGCTTTCCACTGTTCATAGTGGTTATTATTTTGAAGTTCTTCAAGAAACAGACCTATTTCCCAGCCATAGTGGTGCATAGATGGTACACAGATAAACCTTTCTTTACCATTACTCCAGGTTGCTGTTGTTAGCTAGCAAGCTAATCTGAAATGCATATTTAGAACATAAAGGTTTTTAATATTCTGCAGCAATGTGTAGATGTTTGCTATAATGTAAATAAATGTAGCAATTTATTTTTATTTCAAATTATCAAAGAAATGTTTGCTGTATTCTTAGTCTCTGCAGAGAACCTGGAAAAGACAATGAAGCAAATGGAGCGCCAGCTTCAGCAGCTTGAAAAGGATTTGGAGACCTTTCCCCTTTCTGATGATGCACATGACAAGTTTGTGACAAAGATGTCCATATCCTTTTGACAACTACATGATGTTTGGAATACCGGTTGAATAAGCTGGAGATTTATTTAACATTTTAAATGTTTTCCCTAACCTTTAATATCTTTCTGCTTTTCTGACTTGAAAGATGCAAACACTTTAGACCCAAAAGCTGTATGCTTAGAGCAATAAAAAAAAATTTGATTTATACCATACCTTACACGGTAACTTAGAATTATAAAAACAATATGTTTAAATGTTTAAGTTTTAAGAAAGTTAAGAAATAAGTGCTGTGTTAGAATATACTACACTAATCTTTTCTTCTCCTCCCAGTAGCCTCGATGCTAAAATGACCTACTACATATATTAGAGGACAATTAACCTGAGTTAATTACATTTGATACGTGATCGCTAAACGTTACTATTCTTCTTCCAAGCTTTTATTGAATTAGCCCAAATCAGTTCTGTGCAAGGTAGTTGTTTTTCCGCAGGCAGCAGTTGTAAATGTTTTTTTGATCTGAGTTTTGAATACTTGGTCTACTAATAATGTTTTAGTCTTATGTAGTGTTTCTGAGTTAAATACATAACCGTGCACCTCAACTCCTTAGGACCTTTCATGGGTGGTACTAGAAGCATTGATGGAGCAACATTTGTGTTGCATTTGTATTATATTGCCAGGACACGTCACTGCAGTCAATATGTAATACTGGCCATACTGTGTGAAACATTCACTCATATTTTTCATATTTTTCTTAATAAGCTTGTACAGTTTTGCAGTGTATGCAAGAGAGCAATTTAAGAAGCTATCACGAATGTACGAAAACATGGATAAACTCTACCAAGGACTTATGGAGTACTATGTCCTTGATGCTAAGAAAGTTTCGGTGGAAGAGTTCTTCACAGATCTGTATAACTTCAGGACAATGTTTATAGTATGTATTTTATATGAGGATTTTGTTTTAAAGCATATTATTTTGTGGCAGTGACATCACTATTGTATGAGTTTTTTACATGCTTGCATTCTGCATTCATGTACATTGATCAAATGTTTGTGGTTGACTGCAGAAAAGTTTTGCCTTCCAAGTTTAAAAGTTAATTGCCTAATTTAACTCTATTTTCAATTTCAGCCTTCATGAAGTGAAGTAAGAACATGTTGCCCACCACATGTTGATTGTACTGTTAGCCATAGTTCATAGTTTTGTGGTTTATTTGGCAAGCTGATCAGCTGTAAAAAAAAAAAATCAGATTTTGATTTCTAAACACATCTCTTTATCAGTTACATGTTTCTACTGCAATCTTACTGCCCCTTTTCCTCAGGAATGATAGCACCCATAGGACCTCAGCACACACAAAATTTGTTAATAGCCAGGCCATAACATGCAGTTGCCCTTATGCAATAATTTATGAGAGCACTTACCGGCAAGTATAGTCACTCTGTGCTACACGTGGTCTGCGATCCCAAGCAGTTACCTTCCATACAATGCAGAACCAAATCAGCAGCACCAAAGAGGGCATCCATTGAATAAAAAAACTCTTTATTTCCAAGCATTAAAAACATCTCCACATACAGGACATGGGATTTCCAAGCATTAAAAACATCTCCACATACAGGACATGGGATTTTGTAGGGTTTTGCCAATTCCTCAGAAGCTAAAGATAGCCCTCCTACTACCAATATTTAAGGCTAAAAGACACGCCACCCATAAAAAATAGTAACCCTTTCATTGCAATCCCACCATTGTCTCATAAATCTATCTATATACCATTTTAAATACTCCATATAAATATATCTCATATCACATAAGGTATACATGCATTTAATAATATAGGCAGTGATAACTATAATGAAAGCAAATATCACAAATTGCTATGATTATAAACTGAATTTTAAAAAGTGACAAAATTGCAAAATAATGTCTGTCAGACCATCAATAATGAGATCAACATGATATCTTTCATTGCCTATTCATACCACCTAGTGGTTCACAGAAATATGGTGTAATATGCCCTACTCCTACACTTGTCATGGTTTTTCCTACACATTGGGGGCCATAGTAGCAGGGGGCCAGGTAAACTACTCCCTTCTACAAACAATTAAAATATCTTTTTATCTCATAGGATTTGCCTGTATTAGTACCAACAAATGCCTTAGAATTTTTTAGATACTGCCAGGACTTACACCTGGACCGCATCTGTAGTTCCCCTTATATTGAATCCATGAGCTAGACCCTTCCAATGTATTTGAACTGTATACACTCTTAGATACCCAAGAGGTTATGTTTCTCTTAAATATAAATGAAGATTTCTCATCCTGGACCTTAGCCAAAACAGAGTCCTGCAGCAAGACAACCCAATATTTCCTAATGCTCTGTTGAGTATTTTGCTTATTATATATAGTACAATATTCCAATTTAGAATGACTCTTACCTCTATCACAAAGTGGAAGATTGACCGCTTCCTGCCGTGAATCAAAGTCTCTTTTAATACAGCTCTATTTGCCCTTGATGCTGCTGACAACAGCATTGCTTGCTACAGCCAAGTTTATCATCTACAAGGACAAGGTCCTTTTCCATAATGGATTTGCCTAGTGCTGTCTCATTAAGGGTATAAGTGGCTTGGATATTTTTACATCCCAGGTGCATGACTTTACATTTATCAACATTGAATCTCATTTGCCACTTGTAGCTGCCCAGATTGCCAGTTTGTCAAGATCCTGTTGCAAGGATGCCACATCCTGGATGGAATTAATTGGGCTGGATAGTTTTGTATCATCTGCAAACACATACATTTCTTACAGTACCTTCCCCCTAAGCCATTAATGAACAATTAAATAAAAGTGGACCCAATACTGAGCCCTGAGGAACCCCATTGATGTAAACCGGATCCTACTTTGTGTCTGTGTGTGTCTATATGGCTTTAGTTTTAGGAAGGATAACATTTTTAATACAGTATGCCTGATGATGAAATGTAATTAAAAATATCCAAAGCTTGCTTTTATTTTGCATGTATTAGTAGTCAATATCCCATTGATACAACAATATTATATTTTATACAATATATTATATGTGAAGCTTATTTAATAAACAGCTGCTCCGGCTGTATGTTTCACCATAATTACATTTCTTTAAGCTGAACACACGTGTAATAATGTTGCATTCAGTAAATTAAATTCAAATTAATTCAGATATAAGGGGAAATGTAATTAAAGTCGCAAAGAGCAAAACAATTTGCACCAATAAGACTAAATATCCACATCTCGCAATGCAATATTGTTCCTTAAACTGTTATTACATTGCGAATTGTAATTGCGCATTGCAAATTTTAATTGTTCACACTTAAGAAGTGCTTGAAGGTGTCGTAATCTTTTGGAGCAAACATAATGACTTTTTCAGTAAGAAGTTTTATTACATTGACTGCGCTTTGGCGCAAACTATAAAATTCGCAAACGGTCTTCCACTGTCGGAAGTTGTCGCTAAACAGTTTCCGGGTTAACTATTTTAAATTCGCGCAAAGGCATAACTTTTCGCGTTGTGAATAGTTTTTCCGTTACCGACTTTTATTACATTCCCCCCCCGTTTGGGTTGCCCTGCACTGGTAAAACTGGTGTGTTCATCAGAAACCCAATTGTGTTCCATTATATTACAACATCTGTTGTCTGCAAAGTAACCTGTGACTTAACTACTTTTTCAGCTTGAATGGCAGCCCCCATGGCTGCACGGCATCTTGTTTATATAAGCTGTAGTCATTTGGTGAGAGTACTTGCACATACCTGTCAAGCACACACTACATAAAATCTAATCTATAGCTGATGGGTAAATAGGGGTCCCCATGTGATACTATTGATAAGTTATCAATTATATTAACCCCGTATCAGTCTTCCTGATTGCTATCACAACTTTGATCATTCAGGGTGGTGGCCGACGCGGAGATTAGTCGCCCAGTGACAAATTTTCTCTACCGCGGGCCACTAATCTCCCCAAATGCCTTCCCGCTGGCAAGAATACAAATCGTCGACGGGTTGGCATATGAATCACTTTGGATTTCCGAAGTTGCCTAGATCATTCAGTAGGTGCTGATACCACTTTAGAAATGTCAAACCTAATCATAAGGGTACTATAACACGTGCTAATGGTAATTTTACCTTTACCAAAAATTCAGAACGTTTCTTATAAGCACAACACCTATATGTGTTACATGCTGATGGGAAGCGTACTAGATGTGCAGCTATTTTTACAGCTGCTTTATATATCATATGAATTTCTTTATGGTAGATAGAGTTTACAGGAGACATTTTTGTGATTAGCTTGGATTTAAGATAGAGGAGCTTTGGTAAATGTTTTGTTTTACGTGGTTTATTCTTAAAAATTGGCTTTAAAAACACAGAGGTTAGGAAAAAATCTAACCTTTTACCATTTCAGCATAAATATGATTTTTATATCTTTGCGATTTTAGCCACTGTATAAATATGCAATGGAAACCTTACTCCCTCATTTACCAGTTCTCTTTGAATGTAATATTTCCAACTGCCATCTCTTTATATCAAGGACAAACAAACTTACTGAGTTTAGAAGTTTCTTACATAAAGAAACTAGCTAGGTAAGGTATTGTGTAGCTTTGGAAACATTTTCAAAGAACACCATTACTGGGAAAGTCACTTATTTATTTATTTTTTTGACAAAATATGGCTCTATCAATACTCATACTGCTTTTTGTTCCGCTTATAAGGTTTTATAAGAAACACAGCTTAAAACATCAATATTATTACCTTGCTGACCTCGCCACCTCATACAAATACAGCATGTGTGAAAATAATGTACAATTAACAGACCCTGTTTTTAAATCAGAAAACACTGTCCTACATTTGTTTCCAGGAAATTCAGACTCTATAAATAATTTAGAAAGGCAAAATGTAGTCTATTTGTCTGTGGCTTCAACTGCATCGAACACAACTTGTTATTTCTATTATTTTCTGCATACATAGTTATAATCTTATGCATATTTATTAAAAAAAGGAACATAAATGGCAAATCTGTACAATAGCCATCCTGGGAAGGTCGTCAAAAAAGCTTTCTACCCTGTCAGTAACACAAAATGGACCTTAGCCATTCTTCATAAAAAATAACCTTCCTACTTTCACACCAAATAAGCTATTAATATAATTTTCTACCATACATAATTTACTGAGAAGAGGATAATGCAGACACACTGTTGGAGTTCATAGAGCTCACTGTGTAATGTTAGCTTTATGTGAATAAAGAATTCACAGGCAACAAAATTCAATGCACCATCAAGCCACAAAAACACAGGAGGACATATGATTTATTATTAACACAGGCTCTTGATGTCTATAAATGGAATATAATAACACATATTTTTAAAATAAAAAAATCTTCATACTCCTGGATTTTTTTTTTTTTTGTGGAACTTTTAGTTTTCGGATTTAAAACCCAGTTTTATACAGCCATAACTTTGCAGAGATAAAAATATCAAAATTTTTTATAGAAGAACTGTTTTTAGTCTATAATAAAATGACTCTATTATACAGTTTAATTATTTATATTTCTTATCCTTTTTAATTTAACTTTACTAGACTAGGTATAGAACTCTCTGCTTTTAGGTTTTGTGCTTGGTCTTTGTTTACATGTGTTATCTGTCCTACTTTTCTGCTTAATCCTATTAAGCTATTTTATGGAGCTGCGTTGCAAACAAAAGAGTTCCTGTGTCTTTTAGAATGATGTGTCCTACGTCAGTGTATATCTGTATATAGAACTTTCATGACAAGAATGCAGAAAAAAAAGGCTTACTCTACCAACAGGTTATACACTAAAGTCAATGCCAACATTTATTTTCTTTCCAATATGTGCCACCAGTCATTTAAATGAATAGCAACACCTATCACCTGTGTTTTTGACCGAAAAAAAAAGATGATGCATTTCTGGGACACAAACCTCGAGTCCCATTTACTAAAAGTTGCATTTTAGTGGTATTAAAGCTTTTTGAAACCACAATTAAACTCTACTAAATCGTGAATGCCATGAAAGTTATTAAAAGTTCCAAATAATAAGTACAAATGAAAAATAGCTATTGTAAAAAATGAATGAATGAAAAATTTGGACAAAAATAAGCCAGGGGTCAGCAACCTTAACTATCAAAAGAGCCATTTTGCCCCCTCTTCCACTAAAGAAAAATAGTCTGGAGCCGCAAAACATAACGCAGCTTATAAACTTTTAAAAGTTGAAGCATTTTTTTAATTTCAACTGTTACAACAACAGAAGTGCAGTGTGTATGTGTAGGCCTACGTTGAAATAAATTAAACACTGAATAGCCCTATTAAAGGAAAACTTTACCCCCAAAATGAATACTTAAGCAACAGATAGTTTATATCAAATTGAATGACATATGAAAGAATCTTACCAAACTGGAATATATATTTACATAAATATTGCCCTTTTACATCTCTTGCCTTGAGCCACCATTTCGTGACTCTATCTGTGCTGCCTCAGAGATCACCTGACCAGAAATACTACAACTCTAACTGTAACAGGAAGAAGTGAGGAAGCAAAAGGCAGAACTCTGTGTTAATTGGCTCATGTGACCTTACATGTGGTTTGTATGTGTGCACAGTGAATCTTATGATCTCAGGGGGCGGCCCTTATTTTTTAAAATGGCAATTTTCTATTTATGATTACCCAATGGCACATACTACTAGAAAAGTGTATTATTATGAAAATGGTTCATTTACATGAAGCAGGGTTTTACACAGGAGCTGTTTTACTCAGTATCTTTTAATAGAGACCTACATTGTTTGCGGGGTATAGTTTTCCTTTAAATGCTAGTGTTCTTATCTGTTTCTGAAGCTCCATGCTGATCTTTCCTCTCTTGTGTGTAGCCGCGGTAAGGACCATAATAAATCATCTTGCTGCAGCTTGGTCTTGCCTGTCACGCCTGGGACATCTATACAGACCTTGCACCTGCTGGCGGCTTCCTGAGTGTGCGACCGCGAGTAAGCTAACTGTTAGCTTACCGCTGTCGCACACTCAAGAAGCCGCCAGCAGGTGCAAGGGCTGTATAGACAACGTGACTTTCAAAGCCGCAAGACCGAGACACAGCAAGCTGGATGAAGAGCCGCATGAGGCTCCGTAGCCGCGGGTAGCCTACCCCTGGCCTAAGCCTTTCTGTGTCGACGAGAGAAAAGCTAGCATGCGCTTTCCTCTGTTTATGATCTATAATAATAGATAATTACTGACTCTGCAATGGCTACTATAACACTGGCCAATTTGTTGTTCTTCAAGACTGAGGACTTACCCTGGTGGTCTAGGATATCTGTATTCCAACCCTTGCCTGATTTAAGGTATAAAGATCCAAATTACATAAAGATCCATAACTAGTGTGTTGGATAAACCATTCTCGTTGTAATTATTGAAGTAAAGGTCTGTTGTACCTATGTAAAACATATATGTTCCCTTACAATTTTGCATATTTATATAATTTATATATTATGCCTTTCTCTCGAAATGCTGCTATTAAGGAGCTGTTGAAGCAGTATTGAAAAGTGTGACTGTGCAGTATAAAATGCAGTATAAAATTCCTTCCAGCTGTGCATGTAATTGTAGAAATTTAAGTTTCAGCACAGCCTGTAGTAGTCTTGCTAGAAATCATGAAAGGATATTATAACAAATCCCACCTGTAAAAGTTCACTTTAGAATATAGATTTAGAGTTTAAGAAACATACTTTACACAATCTGTATCTAACATCTTTTTTATGTTCAATATACTATATATATATATATATATATATATATATATATATAGATAGATAGATATATATATAGATATATATATATAGATATATAGATAGATATATAGATATATAGATAGATATATAGATATATATATAGATATATATATAGATACATACATATATATATATATATATATATATATATATATATATATATATATATATATATATTACAAGAGCCATGTATGTCCTGTAAATTATATCCTTATAAGCGGTGCTTAGTGATGTCATCAGTTATAATTGGAGCTTAGTGATTTAATTTCTGTCGAATGACTTACTGAAACTTGTGTATTATAATAAATAAGTATCCCGTTGTAAAATATGAGGATATTAGAAGTCACCTTACAGTTCCGTGACCTTCGCCACGTGCTTTATGGTAAAATATATTATGTTATCTAGAAGTTCCATTTATAAGTACAAGACTGAAGGCCATGGAACAGGTCATGGAACTCCAAGGTGATTTCTAATATCCTCATATTTTGCAACAGGGGTACTTTATTATAATACAGGTATGGAACCTGTTATCCAGAATGCTCGGGTCCTGAGGTTTTCTGGATAAGGGATCTTTCTGTAATTTGGATCTTCATACCTTTAGTCTATTAGAAAATCATATAAACAGGAAATAACCCCAATAGGCTGGTTTTGCTTCCAATAAAGATTAATTATATCTTAGTTTGGATCAAGTAAAAGCTACTGTTTTATTATTACAGAGAAAAAGGAAATCACATTTTAAAAATTTGATTATTTGGAAAAATTGAGTCTATGGGAGCTTTCTGGATAACGGGTTTCCAGATAACTGATCCCAAACCTGTACACAAAATATTTAATATACTTTTAAATTAACTTTTATGGTGTAGATAGTATACTGCAATAACAATAAATGTGTAGCCTTATTGAGCATTTGTTTTTAGATGGGGGCCTGTGCCCCCCTTTTGAAAGTTGGAAACAGAAAATGAAGGCAAATGATTTAAAAGAAACTGTAAAAAAGAAAAATGAAGATCAATTAAAATGTTGTTTAGAATTACCCATTCTATAACATACTAAAAGATAATTTAAGGAACAACAAAGTTAAGTAAAGGATCAGTTAAAGGGGTGGTTCACCTTTTAAGGTAACTTTTAGTATGTTACAGAATGGCCAATTCTAAGTAATTTTAAATTGGTTTTCATTATTTATTTTGTATAGTTTTATAGTTATTTGCCTTTTTTTCTGACCCTTAGTAGCTTTCAAATGGGCATCGCTGACCCCTTCTAAAAAACATATGCTCTGTAAAGCTGGCCATAGATGTTGAGATTTTTAGAAGATCAGATCCTCATTGTGAGACCACGATTTTCTCGGAACGATCGTACGAATTGACCATCAACTAAAAAGACCAATTTGCCAGGAAAACAAAAGGGAGATGCCTGCTTGGCCCTGCAAACATAGATAGATTGCACTGGGACCGACAAATTTTTTTTGACCTGGCCAATCAATTTCCTGACAGATGTCGGCCAAAAAATCGTAAGAAGTACGATTGTTCGAATCCCACTAACGGCACGATACTTTCGAAGGATTGTTCAGACTACCCTAAAATCGGTCGTTCAGCAAGAAGAATCATCACGTCTATGGGGAGCTTTAGGCTACAAATGCATTGTTATTGCTACTTGGTATTTCTCTTCTTTCTATTCAGCCCCATTCCTATTCATATTCTTATTCTTATTCAGATCAATGCATGGTTGCTAGGGGAATTTGCACCCTAGAAACCATATTGTTTAAAAGAGTTGCTGAATACTGAGAAGAGTTGCTGAATAAAAAGCTAAGTAACTCAATAAACCTTAAATTAACAAAAAATTAAAACCAATTGTCTCAGAATATGACTCCATCATACTAAAATTTATCTAAAAAGTGAACAACCCCTTTAAGTGTAAAAATAAAAACTGGGTAAAAAGTTAGGCTGTGCAAAGTAAAAAAAAAAAAATTTCTAATATATTTAGTTAGCTAAAAATATACTCTATAAAGGCTGGAATGAGCAGATGTCTAACATAAAACTCAGAGCCCAACTTCCTGATTTGGATCTCTTTAATCTCTAAATTAGGCAGTGACTTAAAAAAGGGGGAGGGGGACACACATGGGACATAACTCTTCAATTGGTTTATTTTTGATCCTTAGCATGCAGGTCAGATTCAAAAGCAAATGGTTATGATCCATATGACTTCCCTCCTCAAGTCACTGATTGGTTACTGACTGGTATCCAATCAGAGAGCTGCAAAGCATGAAGTTAAGTTCTGGCTAACTATATTAAAAATATATATTTTCCATAGCCTGTATATTTACCCAGTTTCCTTTAAGTGTTTGAAATTTAGAGATGTGCCGAAACAGTTTTATTCAGCTGAATAACAAATTCACCACAAAAACTGTGGAATCCTGAACCAGATCTGAACCCTAAGTTGCATGTACAAATTAACCAAATAATGCAAAAAAAAGGCTGGATTATGGACAAATCCCTAATATAATTGAGGATTTGGTGCAGACCTAGTTTAAATGCGTTGCCTCAACTTTGATTGGGGCAATATGAACTTGTTCTTGGGTTAAGCAAAATGAATAGGACTTGAAAAATATATTCTTTTAATTTAACAAAAAAAAATGTTTTCCATTGTAATACACTGAAGAATCATTGTTATCCCTCTCCCATTTTCTGTTATCTGACGTTTGTTTAAAAAAAAAAGAAATAATTAAGTTAGTGCAATCAAGCATCTCCATTGCTTTGTGTTTGTCTGGTAAAAAAATAAGGAGGAGTTCATTGCAGTGGGAGTTTAATTGAGAAGAGTAATTTGATTAACTACCTTCTCCTCCTGCCACAATTTTTCTAAAGGACCAAGAAAGTTGGAAAAACACAATTATTTAAACTCATTTCATTTCTCTTTTGTTCTTGCAAAATATTGACATTGAAATATGGGAAACTAGTAGTAATAATCCTTAATTAAAATTGTGGATTCTTTGTCTTAAATGGTTTAGTATAGCATCAAACTGTAAAACATTTATGTAGATTGTTCTTAACTAGATTGTACAAGAATGTACAGGTGCATGGTTCCTAATGCATAACTTTATGTATGAACATTCCACCAATCCAGAGCCAGGTACATTAAAGTACACCTGCAAAAAATTAAAGAGCCACTATATACACTAGTGCCCCTGTGGTATGTTATACTGCCTTCATTTCCTCTACACAGTGCCCCATAC
This sequence comes from Xenopus petersii, assembly GCA_038501925.1. Taxonomy (NCBI): domain Eukaryota; kingdom Metazoa; phylum Chordata; class Amphibia; order Anura; family Pipidae; genus Xenopus; species Xenopus petersii. The sequence continues at coordinate 58,099,063 of CM076674.1, read as the reverse complement.
AGTACAGTGTATCCCCTGCGTACATGTAGATCTTCATTCGCATTCCCATTGTTTCAGCAAGACATCAGCGCTAAGCATTGCCCCCTCCTTGCATATTTGTCAAACACACAATGTACTTGTGTATATACATACAGTATCTTCCCCGCTGACTGCTGATGTGGCTTTTAAGAGGGAGAGACTGCCCAAACCAACGCCCATTTTTGAAAAAATGTGGCAGTGGGGTGTAATTAAAAACTAAGAAGAATGATCTATTCAGTTACATGTTGGTGTGTATGTGTGGAGTGTGGGAGTATGTATAGTGGGGAATGGGGAATGTTTGTGGAATAAATATAAGTGTATGTATGGTGTGGATGTATGTGAATAGGAAAACTAAACAATGAATGTGATGGGTGTAATGTGTGTGTCTGTGCAGTAGTGTCTCATGGGACGTTGGTTTTTGCACGGCTAGATCCTCCCATGCCGCTAGCATTTGCGGCTTTTAAGAGAGAGAGAGATTGCACAAACCAAGACACATTTTTAAAAAGAAAATAGGACCACCAAACGTCTAAAGGGGTGGGTATGAGTACAACAAACCACATGAAGCTTAGCCATAGACAAAGAAAAGGTCCATATAGTCAGCTAATGCTTTAAGTGGGTAGTAACTGACAAAAATGGCACCCACCAGTGGGTTCATTATGATTTATGTAATCAGGGACACTTCTATAAAAGTCACCAAGAGGGGTTAGTAAGATTGCTTGATCCATATTTTCATGTAATGCAGCTCCTCTCAGTATACACAGAACATATAAATCACAAAATAACTAATTTGCCCTTTGTATTGCCTCATTGCAGCCCAGCATCTTACATAGTTATATAGTTAAATCGGGTTGAAAAAAGACAAAATCCATTAAGTTCAAACCCTCCAAATGAAAACCCAGCATCCATACACACACCCCTCCATACATTCGCATACATACCCATACCTATACAGAGTTTATACCCATACCTATATAGAATTTAGTATCACAATAGCCTTTGATATTCTAAATCTTGGATTTAGAAATGTCCTTGATTTTCCAAATTATTTTTTAACCTTAAAATTTGTGTACAGGTCTAATAAATCCTATTTGTGAGAGAAAAAATGAACACAACTTTTGGTGTATGTTTATAGCAATGAAAGTTCTCTTATTGTTTTAAGGGCATTGCATTAAAATGTGTGAATTTAGTTTGATCAGTAAATGCAGATATTCTCAAATGCAAAACTTTCTCTTTGACTCTGGGCAGTTATGTCTGTATCTCATTTGGCCCTCAACATATGAGACCACAAAGTGTAGTGTACAGAAGCAAGCTGTGGGAAGATTAAATATTTATGTGCACAAAACTCTACCTACCTGCTGCACAGGTTTGATGTAATATAGAAAGGAAAAACACCAACTGTGCAGAAAAGAAAGCCTTGTACGGGGCTGTCATCAACCACAATCCAGTTACAGAGACAAGATTAAGAGTGTTGAGGTTAGACTTCCCTCTGGGCAGAAGCATTTACAATTTAAAAATGCATGTACTTACAGACTGAATGGAAGAATATAATTTGCAAGCACAAAAACAACATGCATCCTAAAATGAATGGCATTAAGAGGGTTATTTATCGAAGGTTTAATGTTAGTTTTCTTTATACCTTGAATGAACTTGAATGGTATCTTATTTAAGAAAAACTCTAATGGAAAAAACTTGATTCTTTGAGTTCTGAAACCCGAAAACTCTAATCGAGTTTTCTGCGGGAAAAATCTGGAATTCGAGTTTTCAGGCAAAACCCTCCAAAAAAAAAAAAAAAAAAATTATCCTGAAAGCTCCAAACTACAGGAAGGCCATTTCCCATAGACTCCATTTTGAGCTAATAATCTTCCTCTGTAATAATAAGACTGTAGTTTGTACATCCCTCTTGGGTTTATTTAATGTTTAAATGATTTTTAGCAGATTTAAAGTTTTGATATCCAAATTACAGAAAGATCACATATCTGGAAAACACCCAAGCATTCTTGATTATAGATCATATGCCTGTAAAACTCCATAGGAGTCATTTATGACCACAAGCATAGTTGTGTTTGTTCAAATTTCCCTGCAGTCAGTTGTGTGTAAAACATTATTCATTAGTTACTTGTGTCAAAATGCATTCTTGCACTCTCATGTAGTTGCAGTCGCAGCCACTGCTTCCTCCTGATCCAAAGTCCCTAGAGCTGACACCGCCTCCGGACCCGGCGGTAACTCCAAGGTTCCCATAACTCCCTACATAAATAAGCACAGCGTATTCCTGTGTGCCGGTGATCCTTCTACGTACCTTGGTTGGGTGGTTGCCGATTCCCCTACCACCGAGCACCAGGACACACTGCTTGGGTTTCGTGAGGTGTGCAGTCTCTCCAAATTGGCTTTTAACAGGCATATTGTCCATGAAAAGATTTGGCAGTGATTATATGTGCAGATTATTGTACTATCCCACTTAAATGTGATCTATGTAAATAGTAATTAGTCAACAAAAGGAGCAAGATAGAAGTGAAAATCATCTAATCTATATTGTCATGAAATCGGAATAAGGTTATAGACGTTATGGAAGTCAAAAGCCTCGTTTATTAAAACAGGAGCACTTTTGCAACAAATGCAGTTCCACAACTAGACATCTGTGGTCTGATAAATGCTCCCATCTTAGTAAATAAAAGTCCAAATTTCAGAGTTGAAGTGCAGGTACTACGAATGTAAGGCCTATCATTCAAAAGCCAAATAATGAAAGGACATAAAAGCCAACTTATATGTAACATTAAACTGCATTAAAGTGAAGTTAAAACCAAATAATTCTTTAACTAGGCTGTTCCCCTTTAAGCTATATTTTTAACGTGTGGAAATAAGTTTGCATGTTCATTACTCTCTCTCAATTTGGTAAATATTGCAATTTTTTCTAATCACTTGAGCAATTAGTGTTGATCAGAATTGCATATATTTTAATAAATTAGATGCTCAACCTGCATTTTTTATATTTTAAGTTGCATATGTTATGTGTAACTCTAGCCTAGCACAACTGTGTGAAAAAGTTATAAGAGAACAGAAGAAAGGAGTATATATAATTTAATTGTATTCATGTTTTGCATGTTAATAATGCATAAAGATGTGCAAATTGTCAGATTGAGTTGGGGCTGTTAATGGACAAAAAAACAACTGTTCAATGTTTGAACGTTGTGATTGTTATGCCTCCTGCTATTTAGTTAAATATATAAATATACTATAGCTCTTATGGACCAATTTCTGAACCAACTCCCACAGTCAAAATAAATTGTAACTTAACTTAAGATTAACTCGTGATCACTAAAGCGTTTGTGGCAGTGGCTCTTGTTATGGGTTTTACTTTTTTGGTGGTGGTTAAAAAAAAATGGCTTAATTTTCCCATTTATAAACAAATAGGAAACAATACAGGCTGGCACACAGAGCTATTCAAACCGGGGTGCAACCCCTGGTACGTTTATTGCGTCACAACGTTTCGGGGGCGTAGCCCCTTCATCACCTGACGAAGGGGCTACGCCCCTGAAACGTTGTGACTCAATAAACATACCAGGGGTTGCACCCCGGTTTGAATAGCTCTGTGTGCCAGCCTGTATTGTTTCCTATTAGTATATTTTGGGAGGGCCGTCTCCCTGAAGAGCTGTGCACCAAGCGTAATCGTGGTAGAAAGGGCCTGAGTGTGCACGTGAGTTTGTATAGAGTCCCATTTATAAACAAAGCATAATAAAACATAGCATGTTACTGCCTAAGGGCTTAGTAGGTGCCTAACTTATGTACTTCTAGTTATGCCATTGTTTACAGGGATAGATGTGACCCCCCCATTTATTACAAAAGTGATACATACAGTATACCAAGTAAATACACGTGATGTTTGTCATTTGAAGAGAAATACATTATCAGAACTATAGGCATGTTAATAATATAACTGTTTACATGAAATAAAATGTTACAGAATTCTGTCCTTTATTCTGTTTAATGTTAAATCACTGGTTCACTTTATTTTCACTTCTAATGCGCAATGCATTCCTTTTCCCTATTCAATTGAACAGTGTGATTTTCAGCGAAACCATAAAATATATGATTATCCGTCTGATGCGTCACTCATTTCTACTTGATAATATGCATTGTACATCTGCAATGAGGAGTAAGCCAAATGGATCTGGTGATTTTTATGCATGCCGATTTTTCGCCGGCGAATTGTGTCTGGTGAATTTAATTGCCCATCACTAGTTAGCATCCCATTAATCACTTAGAAATCCTTCTCCTCCTCTAACCCACTCTTCCCTCTCCCTCAGGAATTTACTATGGCTGTTGGCTAATGAGCATGCTCAGTTCGTCTCAGCTCAGATTACTAAACACACCCTCCAGTCTAACAGCTAATGAAGAGATAGCATTACTTTTTCCCATAGAAACTAGCTGTCTGATCATATTTTTGTCTCCTAACCACCTCTTTTGAGCTCAGTTTAACCAGTGTTCAACCCCAGCAGAACTTTTTATCAAAGTATGTTGTGCCTGTGTAAACCTGCATTCTGCATTGCATGACCTTTACAGCAGACATGTCAATGTTACTGATGATGTGTCAGAGGGAAAATGGCTGATGGGCAAAAGCTATTTGTTTTAGGAAAATGTGATGCCACTGGCAAATGTAGGGGATATATGCAGTACAAATGATGGGTGAGGAAGATATGCCCAACTTCTTATATATACATTAAAGGAAAATGTAGGCTTTACATGTCCTTTAAGCCTCTACTATAATGTTGTATGCTTCTTATCAAAATGCTCAAGCCATTGCCACTATTTCTATTTTTGAACTACAAGAATATTTGTTACAAAATATACATATATGGTTGCCCAGCCAAATACTACTAGGAAAGGATTCTGTCCTTCCAGGGGTGTCTTCGTGATACTCCTGTTTCTTCTTACATTCCATATTGGCTCTGGATACCTTTGACCCCAGTATATGTGATCTTGTACAGGTTGGAATGCTTGTTTGTTTTCTTTAAACATACAAAGCTAAGGGGCAGATTTATCAAAGGTCGAAGTGAAGGTAATTTTTGGGTACTTCGACCATCAAATAGTCCAACTTCGATTTGAAGTTGAAAAAAACGGCGAAATTTGAAGGTCAATTTTTTTTTTTTGAAGTACTGTCTCTTTAAAACTTGACTTCGACCATTCGCCACCTGAAAATCATTCAGCAAAGAATTTTAGAAGGTTTCTTTCTTCATTTATGGTTTTCTCAAGTGCTCATTTGCTATGCTGGGGATAATGGCCGTAACTGTATTTGGATTTGTTTTTCTTAATTCTACTGTACTACATTAGTAATCGGCAATGAATGGACACTGAAATCTTATTGCTGATCTGCGTTTCTTGTATGGGAGAAAATATGCTTTCTGAAGTCTATTTGTCGAAACTTTCAGGTTAAGATAAAAAATATTGAATTACCATCTTGCCTTAGAGCATCATGTGACATTATATAATGGCATGTACAAAAAAATTACAGGAGCAGGGATTTTCATTGGCTTTCTATCTAACAAATATGCCCTTTAGTCAGTAACTGCATGTAAAACCTATGAACCATGAGAGGCCACCAAGAAGTCCTAAATCTTTTTTACACTGGTTGTATTGCTATATAGGAGTAAGTATAGAAAGATTGGAGAAATTTATAAACATCCTACTTGCACTTAAGGTTCAATTCATTTTATATGTTTCCTGTGATCCATGCTGCTGATAAAATGTTTATTTACTTATGTTTATAGCAAGCTACCAAAGAAAATATTAGACGAAAAGAGGCAGAGGAAAAACAGAAGCGTGTCAAACAAGCAAAAGAAATGGCAGAAAAAGAGAAAGTGGAAAGGCAGCTAAAGAAAAAACGCCTCTTAGAAAAGAAACATGGTGAGTATAGATGAAGATTCATTTAAAGTCAAGAAAAAATCATGAAGGGTTATTTCAGTATTACGTGTACATGCTTTATACTGTATATGTTCTTTAGGCAATGGAGCACAGTGTTCACCTATTTGCAGAACAGACTATTAAATTCAGTTCAGTGATAGCACGAATCCGCTGCAGATATTCCTTAACAACAGCTTTTAGGGATGCAGGATACTATAGTTTGTGCTACCATCATGCCTTTTAATTAATTACTGCTGTTTTGGTGATTAACATGAGTTTATTTGCTTTTGCTTTAATGCCTCTTTGTTCCACCCTACGTAACTTTATTTTTCTATTTTTCTAAACTGACTACCCATTCTCAGATAGTAACCCTGATACACCTTTTTTTTTTTTTTTTTTTTTTTTTTTTTTGACTCTATCCTCTGATGCTTGGCACCACCATAGTGTTTGGAAGGTTGAGTAATTATCCTTAGTATTATTTCTACTTACTATCCTTTACTTGTAGATTACTTCAACCCTTAGACCCTCATTTAAGTCTATACCTCTGCAACTGACAAAGAAGCTGTAAAGTTACTGGGTTAATTCTTAGGTGAAATTAGTGAAATTATTTTTGTTGTAACCACAGCAAATAAAAAGTTTAGGGGTTTTACATATTTCAATTGTCATCTGTAAGCTCAGCCAGGGTTGATAAGGGCACTAGATTTAGAAATCGGTCAATCAGGAATTGTTCTAAAGGGCGTTTCACATGCAAATTAAAACTAATAAATAAATAAATTTGGAAAGTTCCAGATGTTTAGAGGTCTATTAATTGCTAATAAGCAGGGGGTTTGGTTAATTATACTGTATAGTTTAGCTAATAAAGGTGATTATTTTACCAGACTAGCCGGTAAAAAAAGGCACAATGCCAATGTTGTTTTCCCTAAAATAAAAAAGTCATAATGGGCTAAGGGCTAATTAAAAAAAAAGATTTTGAATTCATGTACAAAACAGATTCCTATCTAAATAGCTGATTGTTTTGGTACAATAACCAGATGAATACTGTAACAGACACTTAAAAATAGCGTCCTATAAAAGGATAATTTATGTATTGCAAAACAGTGGACATTTAACAAGGCATGTACTACTGTTTATATGGCTAAAAAATAAACTAAAATGTGTAGACACAGTATGGTATGGCATGGATATAAATGTTTGGTCGAAATTGCTTAAAAATGATTGCAAACCAGTCTGTGATACTCCCTGTTTGGTTTCTACTATACAGTTCAGTGCACATACCTCTCCCTAAAGGATAAGCCTTCCTTCCAAGAGCTTGCAAATAGATATTGTTGATGTTCAGTTATAAAATCTCTTTCTTATTATCAAATGCATATTATGAAAGCCATTAGTTTAAATTAATGCCACATTCTTAATACATTAATTGAGTAAATATGAGGCAACAGAGCGAAGGAAATAATATTTAGCATTTCATTTTTACTGTCTCAAAATAAACAAAATGGAAAGTTGCAGGTTTTCTGCAGGCATTAGTTGCCATTTGCTGTAGGGAACCGAAGTGCTTTTTCCTCTGCTTGAGGATAGCTGTAGGCTATCTGTATCCCTTCTAGGAACCAGAGGTGGCTGCATTATTATTCCTCTGCTTTGCTCTACCCACTATGTTTACTTCTTTTAAAGATTACAGTGTTATCTAATGCTGTGCTCATTTAGGCTTTTTATTTTCCTCAATTTATTGTAATCTGATTGTGTTTTCCATCATAACAAAGTAAAAACAATTAATGGTTCTGGCTGTAGTTATATAGCGTGTAAACACTAAGTTACATTTTGGTGCATTCAGTGTTTTTGAGATATGCAAAAGAATATTCCTAGTTTCCTATTAATGTATTACATTATAAGCCTGTTGCAAATTAATTATTTCCGACTTTGATTAGAGTAAAATAAAATGACCGTAAAGACAAATTTAAAGAGAAACTTCCTAAAATGGTGTGGAAGCATGGCTGCCTGAAAAAGACCTTGCACACATGCTTATCCACCATCTTATTCAAAAACAGGGGTGTATGAAGTTCCTTCTCTCAGCCTTCATACTTATTCAAGTTTAACCATCATGGTGAGATTTGTTTCCATCATATACAATATATTAGAACGGATGTCCATATACTTCTGGCCATTGTGTACCTTACATATATGGTATGTTGCAGTAACACACAGATAGCTGCTGTGAAATGCCTTTGTGCAGAATCAGACCTTAAAGAGATACTGACACCTGAAATTAAACTTTTTTTTACATCTATTATAATATTGGCTTTGCAAGCTACTTCTAACTTTGCCATAAAGTATTTGCATGATGCTTTTACATTACCTGTCTGATCCCCCATGTTCCTGTATGAGTGGGCTGCCATATTTGTGCAGCAGGAGTCCGTTAGCATTAGAAACTGTAACTAACAGGCTGAGATGGGACAGTCAGGTTGGCAAAGTCAGAGTGTCAGAGAGTCAGGCTTAGGAACTTCAACTAACAATTATATACAAAAACAAACCTCTCAGCAAAAAATGATCAACATGACCTATAGGTAACATTTAATGTGCATTCATATGCTAAAATTAATTTTTTAGTGTCAGTATCACTTTAATATGCCATACATGGAATAGCAACTTAAACGTTGATTAATAAAACATGTACTGGTGTCACCTTTATGTGACATGGATAAATATCAACTGCATATGCATTCTCTAACTTTATCCCATGTTTTGAGCTGTAATTGTGAGACAGCCTTCTATCATACGGAAGATACATATATGTATATTTTTCTGAACTAAAGTTCAAAAAAGTTATGTACCCGCTGTTATTACATTTTTAGAGTTGGCGTGTTCCTTTATGTAGCTGCAATAATGTAGGTTTAGCAGTTCATAAAAGGCTTACCAAAAGGAGCTTCTCCACCTGTATTGTAATTTCAAAAGTCAAATCTTTTACCAAATGGCTTTCATGCTTCAGGTTCAAGTAGAATGTTACTGCCATATGCCCAGTGTCGGACTAGGACACCAGGGGCCACCCAAAAAAACTTTGACCAGGGGCTGACTCTCAATACTATGTTCTTCCTCAACCTCTATTCTCCTAGTCTCTTTTCTTTACATACTATAATCTATTATTCCATCTATTTAGCCTCTTTGTTCTCATAGAAATAGAGAATGGTCATGAAATAGGCCAAATGTTTAGAAGCAGGAGGACCCACTGACACCTGGGCCCACCGGGAGTTTCCCTGTTAGTCCGACAATGGACATGCCAACCAAGGTGGATTCTGATTCTTTGTATAGGCCTACATTTCTTGCCACCTGAACCAAAAACGAATCTCTTCTAAAAACATAAGCACAAACAGTAGGCTATACATTATGAGTTGCGGGGGAAATATTTCTCATTATTAAAGCATTTACATAAGGAAAATGTATACATTATTAAATATGATGATAGCAGTATGTGCCACTGGATAATCACAAATTTAAAAACTGCCATTTTAAGCACAATGTATAAAGCATTGTGCTCATACACAAACCAATCGCAGTTCCCTAGCTGATGCACTATTGCCTGCGGGCTCTTCCCAATCTCTCCCTCCTCGGTGGGATACAATCTGTTCTTGCTGACTGCGTCTCCTGCTGATAATCTTAGGCCAAAGATGAAGTACACTAGCTCCTGCACTCCCTTATATAGGCTCCTGTAGGGAATTTCAATTCAGGCCAACCTTATGGGTTGATGCCCAACTATTTACATATGAAATTAAATAGATTTAACATCCTTACATGCCCACTTCCAGATGTCATCCACTTGTATATCTATAGTAGTAGTACAAGGAGGACTGAAGAGCATGTCCAAGGGCACTATTTTACAGGATATAAATGAAGCAAGAATTAGTCAACCTTCTGTCGCTTCCCTTTTTTCCAAATAAATAGTTTGCTTTGCATGCTGTGTATCCCACATGAGAAAATATACAGGGCTCCATCAGTTTGTGTTCATTTTGATTGAGGTAGAAATCAAATAGGATTATTGAAAACCGAGTTAAACTGAAATGACTAACTAAGTGTGTTCAACCTTTTGTGCTGTCCTGTAGTATAAAGGAGCCAATAGAGAGCATATGCCTAATATGCACAAACAGAACTATGCACCTGAATTTTAGTAAAGCACATTTCTCTTTACATCAGAGAAGTAACAAAGGAAATCTCACCTCACTATATATAATGAGTAGTGGTTGTCTGATGATGATGAGGCAGTTCTCACTAGCAGTAGAATTGTCACACATCCCTAATGGTTAATGAGCAGGGAATAGCTGTTGATAAGGCTGATTTTCACAGTAAATTACATAATTATTTTCGTCTTCGTCGCATTTAAAAAAAAAACAGAAAACCCAATGAAAGGAGAGCAGACTTACATCTGAATCAATAGCAGTATCAAAATTGCAGGATCTAAAACTGGTTTCAGAAAGAAATGTCCTTTATATCATTAGTCAGTAATGTACCTATTGTGTCTTTTCTCATACATAAAAGAATCCCTCTCCATTATCTAAAGTGCTTTTATAAGGCCTAAATAATGTTTCACGTCAAAGGAGAGGAAAGTTTTGAAAAAGGTTGAAAATAATATGGTTTTTTTTATTATTTATTTTCAAGCTGTTTGTTGTTGCTTTTTTGCATCTTGTTTTTTTAATGATAGCATTTTGCTTCTTGTTGCAATTAGCTGTTCTCAGCAGTTAACAGTAGGTGCAGTCATGTGGGATCCTATGGGGCCATGGTAACTGAGATGTACACTGTATAAAATAGAGCAGGTGGCAGATATATTAAAGATCTAATTTGGTAGTACAGATTATACCCAGCAGCTTGATCTAAATTCAAATTAAACTTTGAGGATTTTTTTTTTGTTTTTACAGTCAGGACAGTGTTAATAAATAGATCGTCAGGAATGTGACACTTTTATAAATGCAGATAACGTGTCAATTTGTCAAAACATGTTCATCAGCTTTAAGAAGACAGTGCCCCTCAGCAGCAGCTTTAACACCTGTCAGAATTCTCTCTCCACCATGCAAATTGCACTTATAACGTTATTTTCCATTTTTCAATCGTTCCAGCACTTAAAATAAATTATTAAATAGGAAAAAAAGGTCTGCTTCTTCTTATGGGTGGAACTATTATTACATCTTATGTATTAATTGAGAATATTCACTAACATATCCAACCTTGCTTCATGACTTTGATATTTAGCAGAATAAGAAAAGCATTGCCTTTCTGCAACTCCATTTTGAAATAGTGCTAACTTTTTCGGTGGTATTGCCTAGGCATTCCCCAGTTTGTTCTTGAGCATCTCCAGTGATACTTTTAGCATTGAGTTTCAGATTTGTTTCCTGTAAAAGTTACCTTTCAATAAGTAAAAATAGAGTTTTTTTTTATTACAGGTATGGGACCTGTTATCCAGAATGCTCGGGACCTGCGGTTTTGTGGATAACGGATCTCCATACCTTAAGTCTAGTAAAAATTGTAAACATTAAATAAACCCAATAGGCTGGTTTTGCTTTCGGTAAGGATTAATTATATCTTAGTTTGGTTGAAGTACACGCTACTGTTTTATAATTACAGAGAAAAAGAAAATTATTTTAAAAAATTTGGATTATTTGGATAAAATGGAGTCTATGGCCTTTCTGTAATTTGGAGCTTTCTGGATAACTGATCCCATACCTGCATTTCTTGCACTAAACAAATAACTGAAATCTCCTTACTTACTCGGTGCCGTTAGTGTTCATTTGGTTTATAATAAAGCACCCACACCTTGATACATTTGCAATTTATCGTACACCACTGTGTATTAATCATTTTATTTTGTATGATAAATAGGCCACTAAGATTACAGTTTAGGAAAGGGAAGGTTTAAAGTCTGAAGTCCAAATCATAACAAAACCGAAAATAATAAATTTTTGATAGGATAGTAGTGTGGCAAACCAATTGACTGATAGGAAGTACAGCAGTGCCTCTGTAATAATAAAACAGTGCCTTGTACTTGATCCAAACTAAGAATTACTCCTTATTGGAAGCAAAACCAGCCTATTGGGTTTATTTAATGTTTAAATGTTTTTTTAGCAGACTTAAGGTATGAAGATCCAAATAACGGAAAGATCCATTATCCAGAAAACCCCAGTTCCCGAGCATTTTGCATAACAGGTCCCATACCTGTACTGCTTGACGTTATTCCACATGCCATTCTGTTTTCTTGACAGTATACCATTAGTATATACAACATATAATTAATTGTTAAAAATAATATACAACACATAATTAATTGTTAAAGTAGGCTAGCAGTTAAATAATAAAAAAAACTATTGTTTGTACAGGTGCATTTACATTCTCCTGCTATCCCCAGGTAAGAATTGGTCCTGCACAGATAACCTCAAGCTCTTTAAAGAATGACGGTGTATGTGTTTAGTCTAAAAATTATAAAAGCAAACCTGATATTAGAAGTGGGTAGTTAACACAACCTTTTCTCTCACATTGACACTGATTAGCCAGGATTAGCCTTAAGAATCTTTGTGTGCGTTTCATTCTGCGACTGGTTAGGGATATGATATAGTTTGTAGTTATGCAGATGCGTGTATTCCTTTAAGAGTGTCTGAATTCAAACCACCACCTGTCATATTATACTCTACCTTTTTACTCCTGTCATAGTAATTGCTTTGCAGCAATGATGTTGCTTAAGGGGGGAAATTTATCTTTTATTCTTTATACATTTCCAAGAATAAAGCAGTCCCCGGAGATGTGTTTGTATTGACCTCTAGCAGATTTCCCATCACCTTTCAAGTGCCTCTTCATGAGAGACAACAGTTACCGTTCTGACAGTCTATCCTCATAACTTAATTTTTTCCATTTCACTTATTACTTGTCTGTTGTCGCTGCAATTTTTTCCACTTCAGTGAGATCTATTTTATGAACCAGTGCCCACTGCATAGTCAGTGCGGCTCTATGGTACCAGTTATTAATAATGATGCAATAATATACAGTAGTAAATGACTGTACATAATTACTGATACTGCCTGCATTTTCATATTCTCTTTTATGTTATAAGCTCCATATTCTCCTTAATAAGGACAATGGTACACTGATCTATAGGAAATGAGAAAAAAGCCAGGGTGTTTGATCCATGTAGGGTGTTTACCATCCTTAAAATGGAGAAATGAAGATGGTACAGGTATGGAACCTGTTATCCATAAGGCTTGGGACCTGGGGTTTTTCAGATAAGGGTTGTTTTGTACTTTGCTTTGCCATACCTTATATCTGCTAAAGCACGTAAAAACATTAAAATAGATTAGTGTTGCCTTCAATAAAGATTTATTATATGTAGGGATGCACTGAATCCAGGATTCGGCCGAATCCTTCTGCCCGGCCGAACCAAATCCGAATCCTAATTTGCATATGCAAATTAGTGGCCGGGAGGGAAAATAGTGTGAATTTTGTCACAAAACAAGGAAGCAAAAAATGTTCTCCTCTTCCCACCCCTAATTTGCATATGCAAATTTGGTTCGGTAATCGGCCGAATCTTTGATGAAGTATTCGGGGGTTTGGGCGAATCCAAAATAGTGGATTCGCTGCATCCCTAATTATATGTTAGTTGGGATCAAGTACAATGTACAGTTTTATTGCTACAGAGAAATTTTTTTTTTTTTAATTATAAATTATTTGAATATAATTAGGGATGCACCGATTCCTGGATTCAGTTTGGGCTTCCGCCTTTTTCAGCAGGATTTGGATGCGGCCGAATCCTTCTGCCTGGCCGAACTGAATATGAATCCTAATTTGCATATGCAAATTAGGGGAGGGGAGTGAAAGCATGTTACTTTTTGTCACAAAACAAGGAAGTAAAAAATGTTTTTCCCTTCTCACTTTCACATAGGATCTGGGGGTTCGGCCGAATCCAAAATAGTGAATTCGGTGCATTCCTAAATGCACCGAATTCTTTCTAGATAACTGTTCCAATACCTGTATTTTAAAAGCTATCCTCAGGCAGTAAATTTGCCACAATACTTTGGGACAAAAACATACTCAGGTTCTCTATTATTTTAGCAGAAGGTAGCAGGAACATGAAATTGTTGTTCTGACATCCAGCTATAGTTCCAAGAACATATAGGATTGCAAATAAAGGTTCATACATTCTGTCATCCTTTTGTTTTGAGGCTGAGATTTCATGATTATCCCTGACAGATAATAGTTATTCATTTCAAATTCTACTCTTGCTGACCTTCAAACGGCAATGGCCATCCCCTGATTTGGGCTCACCTTAGGTGAAAACCACTTAATCCTTGGGAACCTTTTAAGCAAGATCATAGAATAAATGAAAGTATTAATCTAGTGTGTAGAATAGTACTTTAAAAGTATATATATTCCCGTTAATGATAAGACACAGGTTATCATTCTTACAATTTATTAGGTAAAGTTGGAGATGGTAAAGGGCATACACTGTCAAAGTTGCATGTGCTACTTCATGATGAAAATTGTGAACATCTCATGAAAAAAAAAGTGAAATGTTAAAATCACACAAACATCGACTTTTGTAGTGGAGGCATAGTTGTACTGTACTTGATACTGTAATTCACTCTTCCATCTGACCATCTTAGTATCCCATTGTTTGAAAAATTTGGTCTGATTCCTTCTATCTGCAGACCAGGACCAGGGGCCACATCAAACTTTTTCTATTTACATTCTAATAAGCTGATTTATGAAGCAGCTCAGTGCTAAAAGATCAGTTTTCTTCTTTTCAGTAGAAACATGCTAGTCTGGATTGTTAGAGGCCCTAATTAATATATATATATATATTTACCAAAAAGAAACACACTTGCATCTTTTTGGTAAGCTTATTATTGAGTCATTTAACCAGCACCCAGCTTTTGGTTGTACAGACCTTTAAATTCAACAAAATCAACACCTGTGTGATTAAAGCTAAACACTTTGCTTCGCTTACATTTGCTTTAACTGACACAAACATAGAACCTACCTTGATGGCACAAAAATGTTTATTGCTAGAAGTAGATTCTACGTTTCTCTATCCCAGTCATATCAATGGAAACAATTTATAGCAAAGGCCCCTGGTAGCGAGTTAACTCACAGGTGAACAACTGCTTTAACTAACTCCTAGTTTGATGTAGAGGGTGATATTCTGAAACAATTTGCAATTGGTTTTCATTCTTTATTATTTGTGCTTTTTGAGTTATTTAGCTTTTTATTCAGCAGCTCTCCAGGCTGCAATTTCAGCAATCTGGTTGCTATGGTCATTATTACCTTATCAACCGTGCATTGATTTGAGTTAGAGACTGGAATATGAATAGAAGGTCTGAATAGTAAGACTATTGATAAAAAGTAGCAGTAACAATAAAGGGTTTATTTATTAAGGTTTGAGTTATGTTTTCCACGAAAAAATTTAATTTACTAGTGGATTTTTTTGGTCAATACTGACAAGCTTGGTTAAAAAAAAAAACCTGAATACAAATTTCAAGTTTTAAAAAAAATTTCATTTTTAGAAGTTTCTTAAAAAATTTTTTTCAAGATTATACCCCGACCCTGGAAATAACTTGAATCCGAAACAACACCACGTAAAACTTGTCAAGGTCATGTAGGAGTTTATGGCAAATGTCCCTTGAACCCTTTGAAAATGTCAACAGCCTGTATGATGTTGAAGTTGTTTTCCGTTGGGTTTTGCCCAAAAACTCAAATAATTAGAATGATTCAAGTTTTTTCCTGCAGAAAACTAATTATTTTTCGTTTTCGTTTTTCGCAACGTGAGCTCATAGAATCAGGTTTTTTCCATTCAAGTTTTTTTCTCAAATTTGATACCATTCAAGTTGTGAGTTCATTCAAGTTCATTTGAGGTATTAAAAAACTCTTAACATTCCACCTTTCATAAATAACCCCCTGACTGTTTAGCCTTGAAGAGCATTTGTTTTTGGATGGGGTCAGTGACCCCCCATTTGAAAGCAGGAAAGGGTCAGAAGAAGAAGGCAACTAATTCATAAACTATAAAAAATAAATAAATGATGAAAACCAATTAAAAAGTAGCTTAGTATTGGCCGTTCTATAACAAGCTAAAAGTTAACTGAAAAGGTGAACCAGCCCTTTAAACTAGTTTGTAACATCCTAAAAACCAAGTGCCCTACTAAAACAGTACTTTATTAAGTGTTCATGTAAGTTAGTTAAGAAATGAAATGATAGATATTAGTTTGACCATCTTTTTTCTGTTCTGGAACTGTGGATTTCTTCCATGTCTATAGTCTTTCACATACCTTTTCATTATGCAATTTTGTAATAGGGAATAATGGAACAGCTCCTTCCTGTAATCATCTTTCAAATGTGTCAAACCAGACTTCCAAAATTACACCCCACAGGAGGATGTTTGCATTCCTCCAAAGTATAATTCTGCTGACTGAATATATGTGCTAATTTATAGCTGAATAGAGCTGTGGGATTTTTTATTTTAATGATCAGCTTCATATAAATGCAAATTGTACTGAATCAAGAGATTCCTCGAATGTTTCATGTTGTTCAAAGCAGAAGTGCTGGATTTCACTTTTGCTTAAACCGTAAACGGCACTACTATTACTATATATGAATAAAAAAGTGCTTTCAGTATATTTTTTTTCTGCTGAGACCCCAATAATACTCAATGCTATTCAGTCCAAATAGAAGAGGGGGATGGTGGTTAGCACAGCTTTACCAAATGGTGTGCATCCAATTCCTTAATAGTTGCTCTGTGCTGCAACTGCTGCAAATGATCCAAGTATATAGTAGAAGGAAGAGGAACTCCAGCAGTATTACTGAAAACAACTTCTTATTCCAGGCAGTGGTAAACACAACATGTTTAGGGTTCAATACCCTTTATCAAGTTGATAAAGGGTATTGAACCCGAAACATGTTGTGCGCTCACCACCATCCCCCTCTATTTGGACTGAATAGCATTGAGTACTATTGGGGTCTCGGCAGAAAAAAAATATACTGAAAGCACGTTTTTATTCGTATATAGTAATAGTAGTGCCATTTGAAAAACATTTGAAGATTCAAAATTCTAAATTTATGTACTGTCTCTTTAAAAATTTGACTTCGACCATTCGCCATCTAAAACCTGCCAAATTGCTGTTTTAGCCTATGGGGGGCCTCCTATTTGGTGTCAACTGGTGAACTTCGAAAAATCTTACGATTCAAATGCGCTATTACTTCAATTCGTACGATTCAAATTCAATTGAAAATGGACCTATTCTATCGAAAAAACTGACCTATTCAGCCCAAAAAAAAACCCTTCGATTTCAGTTGGTCTTTTTGAATTTGAATGTTGAAGGTTTTCAAATTCGAAATTCGACCCTTGATAAATCTGGCCCTTAAAGTCGCTAAGTCACTAATACATAGAAATGGTGGCGCCCTGCAACTGTATTTGTTTGGCAGCATATTAACGGCTTATAAATTTGATTATAGCATTGGTCATCATTATTAGAAGTCTATTGGTTAAAGGAACTGTTCAATGTAAAAATGAAACTGGACTAATCAGCTGTGGAAAATGAAAAATGTTTTCAATATGTTAACAAAAAATGCAATCTATTAATTCTGGAGTAAACTGATGTCTAATGTATTAAGTGCTATAGAATGGCTAATTCTAAGCAACTTTTCAGTTGGCCATCGTTTTTTTTTTTTTTTTAGTTTTTGAATTATTTACCTTCTTCTGATAGTTTCCAGCTTTCAAATGGAATCAGTGACCCCATCTAAAAAAACAAATGCACTGTAAGGCTACACATTTATTGTAATAGCTAGTTTTTATTAATCATCTTTCTTTCCTATGCGTACTGCTGTCTTTTATTCAAATAAATGCATGGTTATTAAGGCAATTTGAACCCTAGCAACAGGATTGCTGAAATTGCAAAATGGAGAGCTACTGAATGAAAAAAGCGAAAACTCAAAAACCACAAATAATAAGAAACAAAAAACAATTGCAAATTGTCTCAGAAAATCTCCGTACATCATACTAAAAGTTAAATTAACGGTGTACAACCCCTTAATTACTAGTCTGTAACTAATCCGTGACTTGAAGGGCGGGCACATGGGACACAATGGTTCAGTAAGTTGGCTTTTGAATCTGACCTGCAGTTAAGGATCAAAGTAAACTTAGCTGAACAGTTATGTCCCACATGCCCCCCTGTTAAATCGCTGACTGATTTAAGAGGTTAGACATATGCAATGGAGGAAGTAATGTTCTGGTTATCATGTTAAACATTTGTTTACTGCAACCTTTATACATTACATATTTGGCTACATAACTATATTAGAAATGTTTGTATGTTGCACAGCCTATCTATTTACCCAGTTTTATTTTTTTTAGTAAACTGTTCCTTTAAGTTGAAAAAAGACAACCTTAAACATCATCCTCTAACACAAAGCAGCAACCCATGGCAACTAGACAGTGATGAACTAAGTTCAAACATCTGTTTTAGTAAAATAATAAAAGCAAACATATGATTGGTGGCCCTGCGTTACTGCCCAGATGCAAATTTGCCCATTAATAGTAAATAAGCCCCTTTGTGCAGTTGCTGATTTTTGCAGCAAATACCCCAGAGCTGTGTATTTGGTAAGAGCTGACTTTTTATGAACCTGTTTTATACACCCAGATTTTTATTTCAGTAGATACACACTAAGTTTAGTCCTTCCTTAAATTGTACTGTCTAAAAATAAAAACTAGGTAAATAGGTTGTGCAAAATAAAAAAATGTTTCTAATATAGTTAGTTAGCCAAAAATGTAATCTGTAAAGGCTGGAGTGAATGGATGTGTAACATAATAGCCAGAACACTACTTCCTGCTTTTCAGCTCTCTTGGTTTCCACTGATTGGTTACTATGAAGAAACCAATCCGTGACTTGAAGGGGGGGCACATGGGTCATAACTGTTGCTTTTGAATCTGAGCTGAATGCAGAGGATCAATTGCAAACGTGCTGAACAATTATGTTCCATGTGGCCCCCCTCAAGTTGCTGACTAACTCAGAGTTAGAGAGCTGAAAAGTAGGAAGGAGTGTTCTGGCTATTATGTTACACATCCAGTCACTCCAGCCTTTACAGATTACATTTTTGGTTAAGTAACTATATTAGAAACATTTTTTTATTTTGCACAGCCTATCTATTTACACAGTTTTTATTTTTACACTGAACAATTCCTTTAATATGACATCCATGTGTGTTGTATAGTACATGTGTATTGTGTGACATAATGCATTTAATACAAGAAAAGCTAAGAATAAGAGTTGTCAATTTGGAACAGATCAGAATGAAACTGAGAACTTATCTTATCTATTCAGATGCATTACAGATCAAGTGGCTAATAGATCATTGCTTGTTAAATATACCAGTTATAAGGGTCATTTATAGCTGTTATATTTGGCTATTTGAACTTTTCATGTGTCTCTGTGTTAATGGGCAGCCTAGTAAGACTTAATTATTGGTAAAGTATCCAAATCTGTTCCAAGTTCTTTAGGTTTTCAAGCTCTAGTGGCATGATGGCAGGAAGGTAATCAGTTCTTAGGTTCATTGATATGCAAATTACATGTTCATTATTTTCAGGGGTATTTTTGTGGATGCCTAGTTTAATTGCAGTCAAGCAAACAAAGTGTCAATGAAAAGTCGTAGAAAGAGAATCTCGACTAATAAAAATGAAAACTCTTTGAATAGCTCCAGTGGATGCCAAATGAATAGTGTAAATGGGAAGTCTAGGCATTCTATATATTTATATATTTATACTATGTGCTTCATTACTATTAATCTGACATTGTTTAATGAACTAATAGTCTATTCTGCAAGCTAAGATATACCTCTCGCTTGTTTTTAATTCAACTATTGCAGTGCTGGCCTTACGGGACCTCTAAATAAAATCCACACACAGGGGAATGTCATATTCCTCTGGTGATCTTTACCAGTGCAATTTTTTTTTAATAATGAATTGCACATTTATATTTCCTGCAGCGCAGGCGATTGGACATTAAAGAAAGTCGGCACATCAAAGTCACTTCCCTGCTTAATGATTTCAGGGCTTTTTACGTCACTTAAAACTAGGGCTGATTCCATTTTAGCGATCTGTAAAGTTGCTGTTTTCACAAGGGACAAATGATTTATGAATGACCTTACCACAGTGGGTTCAGGGGGAAGAAAGCCGATAAGACAGAAGCCATATTCCTTTTGAGATTACTGCCTTTCACTATAAAGCCTAAGGCCCGAAGTAAATCAATTGAACTTTCGTCCCCTTTACTAGATAGCAACACAAGAAACGAAATGAGACTGATTTTATTAAGAAAAGAATGATATATGAGTCTGTTAAAAGCTTGTCTAGTTTTAAAATTGCAGGTTTTAGTCATAACAGAGCGATCTTTTTTATCTGTCTGTATGCCTTTGACATTACTATGGTAACCTAGAGGGCTGATGGAACTCCCTGAATCTTTTTTTACAGAGGGAGAAGAGACTGGAGTGATGGATAGCCTGCTAGAGGCCCTGCAATCCGGTGCTGCTTTCAGAGACAGAAGAAAACGGACGCCAAGGCCTAAAGGTGACTAAAATACGTTCTATAAAAAGTATAGTTTTAGAATTTGTGTATGAATAGTCGCTTTAAAACATTCATAAGCTCCTGGTAAAGCAGCTTAAAGTGCCAGCAGCAAATGGAATCCTTCCCTTGTAATGACAAATGTCAAGGAAGACATTAATTCCAGTTGGCTGTTGTCAGTGCTACTTTACAGACCAATGCACTGAACTTAACACAAGCTGCTCGCTGTGATGAGATACTTCTTCAAAACCATATGTGCTCTGTCTCTAGGGTGCATACTAATAGGCTTTGATAGAATTTGCAATAATTACATTGTCTGTTATGGGGAATATTCAGCAGGTATACGGCACAAGAGCTTCATTACAGTGTGTTTTGCAAGACAATCCGATGTTTAGTTACACTGACAATGATGTAGATGAGGCAATGCCTTTGTTGCTTTATTGACTGACCCTTAGGGGCAGATTTATCAAGGGTCGAAGTGAGTACGAGGGAATTTTCAAAGTAAAACAAGTAATTTTTTGAATACTTCGACCATCGAATAGGATACTACGAATTCGATTTGAAGTAAAATAGTTCGAATATTTGATAATCAAAACTTTGACTTCAATAGTTCGCCAAATGAAACCTGCCGAACTGCTATGTTAGCCTGTAGGGGCCTTCTAATGCAAGTCTTCACACATCAAAGTAAAATCGTTCGATCGTACTCTAAAATTGTTCGAACGATTTTACTTTGATCGTTCCATGGCCAAATTCGGTGAAAAATACTTCGACTTCGATATTCAAAGTATTTCAATTCGAATTTCAAATTATTTTTTACTTCGAAATTCGACCCTTGATAAATCTGCCCCTTAGTGTGTTCCTTTGTAGTTGTGTGTCCCCCAAGTGTTATTTAACTCTTTAGTATTCTTCTGTGTATGATTATATGTGCCATGGCATCTTTCTATCCATGCATATATCAGAATTTCATAGACTTCAGTCGACCGAATAGGAAGCAGAACAGCCAGAGCAAGGAAGAAGGGATTTTAGAACTTTGTGGGGAACATATAAGCACTGCTTGTCAATTACCTGTGTAGCAGATGGTGTGTGTGGGGGTGTTCATACCATTTCTGCATTACAGGCAGTGGAAAATGCAAACAAAGTAGAGGAATCATTCAGACACATGCCATATTCCCTTTGCATGTGAAAACTGTACTAATAGCAAATTAACCTTTTTAAATATTATAAATAGCCTATATATATATATATATATATATATATATATATGTATATATATATGTATATATATATATATATATATATATATATATATATGTATATATATATGTATATATATATATATATATGTATATATATATATGTATATATATATATATGTATATATATATGTATATATATATGTATATATATATATATGTATATATATATGTATATATGTATGTATATATATATATATATATATATATATATATATGTATATATATGTATATATATATATATATGTATATATGTATGTATATATATATATGTATATATATATATATATATATATATGTATATATATATATATATATGTATATATATATATGTATATATATATATATATATATATATATATATATAAATAAAATGTCAGAAGCAATTAAAAACACATCTAATGAAATAAAAATATCAAAACAGTTCAGCCATTTGTTGCCCCCTCAGTGATGCCTGAAGTGACGAGGCAGTTATTAGACTAATGAAATATAAATATAAGCATATTTTTCCAGAGACATCTGTATATATTATGATTCGTATTTTTCAAAGCAGACAGACAGCCTTCTTTGTTATAAACAAATAACTATTTGCAGACATACTTCTTAATACAAACGAATCTCAACCTCCAACTTAATGGTGTAGTTCACATGTATGTATAACTTTTTGTATGCTATATTGAGAGTACACTTCTTAGCAACTTTTTGTCTGGTCAACATTTTTTTATAATTTTTGAATTGTTTGCCTTTATCTGTTGCCTCTAACCAGCTTGATATTTAAAATAGCTTTTTGGTTGTTGGTGATCACTGACCCCAGCAGCCAAAAATCTATAACTCAGTCTATAAATAAATGTGGTGCTGCAATTTTTTTGCTGTTGTTACTTGTCTCAGAATGTAATTGTTTGCATAATGGTAAAATTTCAAAATGAACTATGCCTTTAAATGAATGACTAATGATGATTATCTTTCCAGAAAGGTCTTGCAGAGGGGTTTCTCCTGTAGTGGCAACAAAACTTGGAAACATGTTTTGAAATTTTTAAAAGGGGATAAATGGGAATCAAACCACATTTGTTTTTGGGCAACATACTTGTATTACAGCTTTAATACTAGTAACTCTGAATAATAATCCCTTTGCAAAATGATTCCTTTTATTACCTGAACCAGGGAATGGTGGATCAGGAATCCTGATATATAATAAAATTGCTTATAAGTATACCTATTCATTGATTGCTTACCATTTTTAGAATTATTTGTAATTGTTATTGAAAGAAAAAGTTGTCTTTTTATTTTCTGTGTTGCTGGCTCTGACTCTTGAAACCGTGTAGCTGAATAACAGACCTGTGGTGAAGATTTTGTGGGAATCGGAATCTTGGCTAGAAGTGACCTGACGTCTGCTGTATTGCTACAAGTGTCCAAAAGGGACAAACAACTTTTTAAACGCAGTTACATTTACAAATACAAATAAGCAATTCACTTATAGGTTATACATGCAAATGCACATTTGTCACTTTGTCCCTTTATGAATAAGCTTGAGCATCAATATGGTATAAGAATTTTATAATGTATCACTGATAGGGTAGAATTCCACAAGCATTTTTCGTCGGATCAACGCCGGGCGCCAAAATGTACTCAACACGTCGGATGGAGTCGCACGCGTCTATATAATTGGATTGAATGAAAATTCGGAGGTAACGACTACACGGTCCGACTGTCGGATGAAGACTCTGCTTTCTGTGTCCACATCCGACAGTTGTGTCGGGTTGAATGTAATATGGTTTTTACCTGCGACTTTTCATTCAGTACAATCTTGACGCCTGCGTCTCCAATCAGACTTGTTGCATGCCTTTTGTCACAGGGCGTTGATCTGGCGAAAACCGCTTGTAGAGTTCTACCATAACAGTGATACATTATAAAATCTGTAAACCATATTGATGCCATATTGAGTAATCATTCCTCAATTTCAAAAGCACCTATGAAAAGCAAAATGTAGCATTTATACTAACTATCCAAAGATACATCCATCTTTGTGTTTATAGTTCTTATTCCCTATGATTTGTATTTTATTTATCAAGGTATCCTTATATTTTTCATAATTTTTACAGACTGGCACGAAAATCTTAGTCCATCTTCAGAGAGGCCTGTACTAAAGGCTCGTAACTATGGTAATTCAATGCATTACATGCACGAGTCTATGCTTTTTCCCACCAATCATTAATTCTCTCATTGCTTTTTTGGCTTTGTGCAATAGATCTAACAACCAATTCATATCTGTTTCACAAGAATTGCTTTTTTTGTTTTAAATTGTCTATATTTTTAATGCATGTGTAATACTGACATTAAATTAACATCTGCTCTTCAAAAAGACTACAGAGTTACGGACTTACTTCACTGACCAAAACACACCTAAATGAACACCTTAAGGCAGTTGTTGAACTGCAGGCAGAATACCTTACTCTTTTTGTGAGGTAGAGCTCCTTAAGTCATCACAAACCTTTTCTATTATGTTATGAAAATTATGTGCAAACAGTACATTACTATGCATATCCTTCTTTGTTACAACTATTGTTTTAAATGCTTCCAACCAAAAACTACCTCTTGTAAAGGCAATAATAGCTACGTAACTTTGTATTCTTTCTGTAAAGGTCTCAAAAATGGAGCTAACTAACAATTAGGAAATGTTGCTGAATTGCTGTAAACAAAATTGTTTTTGCATGTCTACTGCATGTTCATCGTATGACTCAAAAGCCTTTGTTTATTTAACAAGCTGATTTACTTAGTACAGTTGCCAATATTAGTTTGGAAATTAGTTTTGAACAGTTTAATAGTGGTTAGAAATTAAAGCAATGATCTGATTGGTTACTATGGGTAGTTCAGTTTAGCCCCTATGTTAATAATATGTTTATGGAGCATAAACATTTTGCAATATGTCATTATCACAGATATTTTGAGTTATTTTTGCAATAAAATGTATGAATACAAATATATGGGCTTTTATACACTCAAAATGTCATGGAGAATAGTTTTTAATATAGGCTGTATGCTGGTAGATTCATTCTACCTCTCTGTGTAGTTCATGAGAAAACCTATGTGGTTACCTCTGAGATGATGTGTTCAATTTATTGTCCTTAGTCTGGTTGTGCACTAGTTGTGCCAGACGTCTCCTCTGGCTTCTTCTTGGGGGTAATGCAATGGTAAGGGTAAATGATAAGCAAGCTTGTGGTTAGTCATCCAGAGGGACTGTTGGATCTACTAATATAGGTACTGAATTGCATGAATGTGGTTAGCAAAAGCATCCAAACAGAAATTAGCAACTACAAGTTAGAAAATGAAAGCAAAGATCTGATTGGCTGCTAATCATAAACACACTGATTCATTTTAGCATCTGTGTTAGCAAATCATTGTTACTGTTCTGCAAACTGAGATAGTAGCACTTTCAGAAACCAGGGGAATTTCAAAAAGAAAATCTTGCTCCTATCTCTCAGCATTGATAGTAATATCAATTTGAAAACATACAGTAGGCGAACACACTTTTAAAATTATTTTAATTTGGGGGGGGGGGGGCTTATGTTTAATGTGCCATTTCCATGTGGCTTTATTATGAAAATGTAGGGAAGAGACATCTGAAAATGTTGCCACAGCAGTTGGGCTCCTGAAATAGTTTTCTTTTGTGTTTTCATTATCTGTTAGATTTGGCTCCTATTGATACTGGACTTTTCATCCGCATTCAATGTTCCATTGGATGGTGATGTAAGCTTCTGTTCTGTTCTCTGTACTGGAAGTTCAACAGGCAGTGATATTATCTCATTATGTCGTAATGCAGATCCATCAAATAACATTACTACATTACTATACAACTACTAAATCATAAATGATTGAAAATACCAAATAAACACACATTATGAATATATATTTATTTATGACCAGGAACGCAGTAAATGAATTGCCCCAGTTCTGCTCCATCTCATAGGCCCTTGGCTGCCCCCATGAATGCAGTCTGCCTTTCACTTTAGCCTTTTCTTACACTTCCTGTTCTGCCAAGCAGAGGAGGAGTAGATATATCATGGTTGGGGTTGTTTTCTCTGGAAAAAAGGCGCTTGCGAGGGGACATGATTACACTTTACAAGTACATTAGAGGACATTATAGACAAATGGCAGGGGACCTTTTTACCCATAAAGTGAATCACGTACCAGAGGCCACCCCTTTAGACTAGAAGAAAAGAACTTTCATTTGAAGCAACGTAGGAGTTTCTTCACAGTCAGGACAGTGAGGTTGTGGAATGCACTGCCGGGTGATGTTGTGATGCTGATTTAGTTAATGCCTTTAAGAATGGCTTGGATGATTTCTTGGACAGATAATATCAAAGACTATTGTGATACTAAGCTCTATAGTTATTATAGGTATGGGTATATAGAATTTAATTAAAAGTAGAGAGGGGTGTGTGTATGGATGCTGGGTTTTCATATGGAGGGGTTGAACTTGATGGACTTTGTCTTTTTTCAACCCAATTTAACTATGTAACTATGATATAACAAAATACAAATCTACAAGTAAGACCTATGTATAATGAGCAACTTTTTTACCTCAAAGGCTGAAACTTCAGGAAAGGAAAGAGAGAGTTTTTTTACAGAGCTCCTTATCTCCCTTTGAACAAATTATATTATTTATCAAATGAGAGGAGGAAGGGGTAAAATCAACAAACCAAAAAAAAAAAATCCATTAGTGCTTTATAGCACCAGGAGAATAGGAATAATTTAGATTATTTTTTTAAATAAAAAAATAATTTTGAACAGAAGACTGATTTGCTGTGCTTACTTTTAGCAAAGGTGCCCCTTTAATACTATAGTAAAGGAGACAATTTGGTGTGTATAATAATGACTGGATATTTTGGAACAAAGATGAAAGATAAAATCCTAGTTTGTTTAAGCAAACACTCACTCCCGGGCTGAATCAAGATTAACCATTCAGTTGCATTCATCGTAACAAGACATTGTACTGTTTTAGTCATATAATGCAGGTGCAATGATATTCTATTCGTCTTATATATTAATATGGGAATCAAAACATGTTTGGAAAAAGCTCCTTCAAGTAATGAACACAGTTCTTTATGAACATCAAATTTGATTTCCGCTCTAGAAATCTGCTCTGTGTCCCTGTTCTATCCTTGTATTCTCTGTGCAGGCCCACATACAGCATAGTACTGAAGCCACGTTTACTATACTGTACATGCTCCTTCTCCTATGGGAATACTTGGGTAATTGGATGCAACATGGTGACATTGCACTCTTCTACAAAGTACCCTGGGTCAGCATAGTTCTCATGAAAGGCGCACCTGCATGCCTGCAAGGTTAATGGTTTGACTCACTGGAGAGATCCCAACATATTGGCATCCCCTCAAGTTTTAACTTTTAAACAAACCAGTTGTTTTATAAACATATTTGTTGTGGCCAGCTTTTTTTTTTTCTTTTTTTTTTTTTAATTCTGTGTCGCTACCCTGAGAAATGCAGTAGGCACTTAATTTGTACTTCTTTGTCTCTCCTGCCATTGCTTTGTGAAGGATTGCTTTCTGGCTCTCTTAGCATTGCTTTGTGGAGCGTGCATTTGCCTGAAGGACACTTGCCTGACCTCTAGTCACAAGTGTAATCTCAATATGTACTTCATGACAATACAGACTTACTGCCCCAGATTTTGACAATGGAAGTGGAAAAAGTTCCTCTTTAATCTCAAACTCATGGAAAATAGATTTTCATATACCTGTCAACACCTCAGGTTGGCCAACATTTCTCTTTAATTTCATGATGCACATTATAAAATCTATAAAGTCGTGTATGTAAAGTATTCTGTTTTCTCTTCTCCGCACTTATTGTGCTGCAGATTTACCTCTGAAGCAATTTGTGTGTGGGTTTTACAGGGAATGAGCTCTTTCAGTAGAATTAATCTTTTTTTTCTGAGTGCTCATGCTGATCGCATCTAATTCCACTTGAATTTCTTTTCAAATTTCTTATCTTTCGCTTTGCTATTGTTTTTTTTTTTTCCTGAGGTCTTGTGTAATCCTTGAAGTTAAAAGCAGTATTATTTTTCCTTATGCCTCTTTATGAGTGTGTTCTTTTTTTGAGCTATAAGGCAGAGTGCTACTAGTTTTGCTAATACATCTGATTAGCAATGTTCATGCCAGGATAATAATTCTGCATCAATAAATAAGAAAGTTGTGTTCTTTGGGCTGTAGCACGCAGGGCATTTATTACCATTGCTACCCTCAAGTGAATGGGAACCATATTGAGTCAATTTGATCTGGTGTATAATGCCTCTGTAGGGTGTCTCATGTAAGTGGCAAGAGACCCACAGCAGGTAGTTTGATTGAATCTCCACTTCGAGTGATCACAATGCTGCATGTGCCAGTGCCTTTATGCAGTGACTGATCCTAAACTGTGACTTGTCTTCTCATTAATCTTCTCACCTTTTTATTAAAGAAACATTTTACACCCTCCCCCCTATTGACAAAAGCTCTTTCAGTTGGGGCTGTGTAAAAAAAGTTTTCATAAACACTATCTGAAATTCTAACAGATATCCATACCCCTCTTAAGTTGACAGAGTGATCCAACACTTCCCTCACCTCCATAGTTAACTAGGTTCATCTGAACAAGCTCATGTCAGAAAGGGGGATATTTTCCCTTTTTATGTGTAAATTTTATATTTTTAAAGGGGCTGAAAATATAACATTTTATTCAATTAGATATTTTAATAAAATATATTGTCTTAAGCCACTTTTCCAATCTGTCACTTACAAATTGTCAATGGATTTAAAGTTATTAGTAAATTGCTGTTCAAAGCAGTATCTGTAAGTCTCTTCCTATTTTCTGCATTGTTGTCTCTGATTATCACTTCTGTGAAGAAGCATGCAATGGAGACTTCTACTAAAATGATTCAATGGAGAGAAATGACAGTTCAGAAAATGGTTGTTTTTAGTTGCCCTTACATTCAGAATTAATTTTGTCCATCTCCTTTTATGGGGTTTGACATCTCCTACAACATTTGGTGATGTGATATAATAAATAGCTGTAAGGCGTGGGCGATTTATCTTAACTTATCAATCTGAGTTGATAGGACACTTGGCTAGAATTCTTTAAAGGGATACTGTCATGGGAAAACGTGTTTTTTTTTTTCAAAACACATCAGTTAATAGTGCTACTCCAGCAGAATTCTGCACTAAAATCCATTTTTCAATAGAGCAAACAGATTTTTTTACATTCACTTTTGAAATCTGAAATGGGGCTAGACATATTGTCAGTTTCCCAGCTGCCCCCAGTCATGTGTCTTGTGCTCTGATAAACTTCACTCTTTACTGCTGTACTGCAAGTTGGAGTGATTATCGCCCCCCCTCCCTAGCATCCTAACAAAAGAACAATGGGAAGGTAACCAGATAGCAGCTCCCTAACACAAGATTACAGCTCCCAGGTAGATCTAAGAACAGCACTCAATAGTAAAAGCCAAGTCCTACTGAGACTCCTTCAGTTACATTAATTAGGAGAAATAACAGCCTGCCAGAAAGTAGTTCCATCCTAAAGTGCAGGCACAAGTCACATGACTGGGGGCAGCTGGGAAACTGACAATATGTCTAGCCGCATGTCAGATTTCAAAATTGAATGTAAAAAAATCTGTTTGCTTTTTTGAGAATTGGATTTCAGTGAAAAAAACATGTTTTCCCATGACAGTATCCTTTAAAATGGAACGACTGCATCTTGCAGGATTTCTAGTTCAGTATTGCATGCCACCCAACCCAATCCAGTATGATGGCAGAGGTTTTATACAAAGTACTCCTTTGAGGTTGCCAATCAAGAAAGGCTTATAAAATGAATCCTCTATATATAATTTTCCTTGTAATTTATTATAAATATATTAAACAGTCCACCGTGTTATACCGAGATTAAACATTATTCACGTCGTCCCCTACCCCATTGCAGCTTACAATTTATAGTCCTTATCACATTCACACAAATGATGGTATATTTTAAAAGGACCATACTGTATATATAATCTGCTACTATTATCATTATTAACACGTATTTACAAAAGACTATTTTCCAGTGGCCTATTCCCTGCATACTGATGTGCCCCTTTTTAAATATACAGCAGGACATTCACCTTCATATAAAATATAACCTTCCCCTGAACTCACAAATCTCGATATACATGCATTCTCATAAGTACTGAGATTTTCAACTTCAGCAAATGTCTATGAAAACATACAGACCCTGACTCCCTCTATTATTCTCTTGTTACCTTTGTTGCCAAAAGTCATACACTGTAATGGCATTTCTGGTTTTAGCCACTTCTGCACATGTGTCAGAGCTTCAGTACTAATAAGTACCCTGTTTGGGTTCTGATTTTTGGACCTGCAGAGCAGCATTTAGATTGTTAGCAATCCTCAAGCCTAGTAAATGCTACTTTGGCTAAGAGTATCTTGTACAGCTCTATACAATGTTGTTATCATGGCTTCAATTGATACATTTGATGCTTTCTGTTAATCTATGCCTCTCTATTCGGCTACAATGACTGAACATTTGTTGTTGTTTTTTTACCGTTTTAGAATTGGATTTTTTCTCTAAATGCAACTCCAACATTTCATATGGCAAAGGTTATTGTAATACCCTGTCTGGAGTTGAACCAGGGACCTGGTGTTTCTGGACTGTTACCATTGCTCTATATGAGCAGACAGCTAAGGCCCTGGTTCATTCCCATTGCTATACTAGTACCGTATATACTGTACTCGAGTATAAGCCGTCCCGAGAATAAGCCGAGGTACCTAATTTTACCTCCAAAAACTGGGAAAGCTTATTGACTTGAGTATAAGCCGAGGGTGAGAAATGCAGCAGCTTCCGGTAAGTTTCAATCTCGTTTTTGGATGACTATTCTTAGGCACCGGCTACTATTCTTAGGTGCCGGCGAATATTCTTAGGCGCCGGCTACTATTCTAAGGCACCGGCGAATATTCCTAGGCGCCAGCGTTTTTTGCGCGTGACCCGAGTATAAGCCGAGGTAGAGTTTTTCAGCATATTTTGGGGGCTGAAAAACTCGGCTTATACTCGAGTATATACGGTAATTGCAAGTAGGGTAATCACTCTGGCCCCAGGTTATCAGTGTAAGTCATTATATAATGTAAGACTGAATCATGGCCCAATATAGGTCTATCTTTATAGTTCCTGGGTGCGCTTATATATTGTCTGATCCTTGTTCTTGACCCATGCCTGTTCTTGACCAGTCTTCTGATTTTGATTGTGTATTGCGTTCATGTTTGGTTTCACCCTGGCCTGTGACCTCCAAGGGTCAAGAACTACAATTCTGCTCCTGATTTGGTACCATATTGTCAGTTTGGTATTGAGCCGGCCTGTCTCTTGACCACGCTCCTTGCTCTCCGTCCTTTCTGTGTACTACGCATGGTTCCCTTGCCTGCAATTGAAAAAGTTATTCCATGTTTTTACTGCATTGCTTGCATATTCTGCAGTTCTCATAAGGCTGTAGTCTGTACAAAAAATGTTAGTGGTTACCTTTGGGACTCCTGCTGCAGAAATATATTGAGATACAAAATCTGTTTAAGTCTCCGGATCTTTAGAGATAGCTACACTGTGATAATAACTACACATGGCATGAACTGTAGACCAACAAACTGATTTGTTAGTAAAACAAAGCCAATGTTTTTTTTATGTAGGCAAAAACTACTCTACCTGTTTTCAAACAGCAAAACAGAGACCTAGGCAGTCTTTGTCTCCTGGTGACAAGGAAAGAATCAATCCATGCTTTAAATAGAATTTTCATGCAGGTTGGAAAAAAAAAACTTGTTGAAATGTAGTTTCACAAATCCAACTGAGAGCTTTAGCTCTGAACCCTCTAAAAAACAGATTTGAAATCTTATAATGAGAAAAAAAAACTGTTCTTAAAGCAAATCTATTCCTGGTTTCCAGGAAGAATCACAACCGAATCTCTCTTTTTGTGTCTGATGTTCTTAATCAGATCTTTAGTTCCTCTTTAGTAAAACATTTGTTTGCATTGTTTGGTTTTCCAGAATATATAATATTCATTTAAACTTTTCTTGATGCCTTTGCTCTTTGCATTGTGACAACTCCTAGTACAGGAAGGCTTCAGAACAGCATAAAGCTGGCCATAGACGCAAAGATCTGATCGTACAAATCGAGGATTTGTAAGATTTTCGTACAGTGTTTGGAGAGTCCCAACATTTTTCGTCCGGCAGAGATCGGTCGTTTGGTCGTTAGTACAGTTTAAAAGATTTCTGTCGGCTGCAGATAATATCTCTGCATGTATTGCTGATCGTACGATTTTCAGTGGGAGACTATCACCAACTTTGCCGGACATAACTTTCATACGATTGCTGTCAGGGGCAGAACATTGGCTGATCTGTTCTTTTGTACTTTATTTGATTGGAATGGTTAGTGGCAGGGCGGGAAATGGGAAAGTCCGATTGTACGATGATTCGTAAGATCAGGTCTTTGCGTCTATCGCCAGCTTTAGAGAGTGACTTCAACTCCAGTCCGGGCAAAAATAAGGTAAAACGGGATAGATAAATGTCCTCTAAGTTATTATAGTAACTTAACTCATCAGTACCAAAAAAGTTTGCTTGCATTTAATTAATAGGAAGTTCACACTATCATTTCTGCATAGAGTATTAAAATTCTAAAACCCCACCTAACTTGTACAGTACCCTTTGTCATAAACTTATAAATATTATAACCCAATATAATAGGACAAATTAAGTACAAAAAAACCTGCTGGTTTTCTTTTCTTTCAAAAGGCCATTTCTTGCAGAGGGTTTTTGTTTTTTTTGGCACAAAACATCACATATTAGTAAACACACGGTTTTCCTTAAAGTGGACCCGTCACCCAGACATAAAAATCTGTATAAAAAAGTCCTTCTTAAATTAAATATGAAATCCAATTTCTTTTTTTTATTAAAGCATTCATAGCTGTTGTAAACTCATTAAAAAGTATCAGCTGTCAATCAAGTATTGCCTACTCCACCTCTATGCCTATGCAATTACTTTCACTTTCCATTCAGCACTTCCTAGATGTCACCGCTCTCCCTACATTCCCCCAGCTCTCTTAACGATTTAATTGTGTAACCAGTGCATGGGGATGGACATTGGGTCCCTGTCCCCTGGTGCACAAACAAGATTCTGAGATGATACAAGGCTTGTCTTAATAACAGTATCCACAAAATGGCTCCTTCATGGTTACTATAATTATGAGTTCCCAGACTGATGGAAACAATATTCTAATTTATACATTGTAATTAAAGTTCATTTAGCTTGACTAACATGATAAAATAGGATTTGGATAATTTTGTTTGCGTGACGGGTCCCCTTTAAAGATTGCTGGTCTTAAATTGGTCATCCCATGATAGTATGAACTATGGGAGTTGTAGTCCTGAACTTCATACCTTACAAAGGATATGATGTCACTAGACGGTGGCGGTTGTTGTTTAAATGCATTACACTTGATAATGGGGGGAACCCTTAAAACATGTATTCTCTATGTCTATAGGTATGATGAAACGTATTGCAAAGAGGTTAAATAATTGTTTCAAATGGATAGACTGTAAACATTTTTGAATTAAACAGATTGCTCTTGGATCTGAAGGACATCCAGAAGTAGATTGGTGTGAACTTTGTTTTGAAATAATACACCAGATATAATTACTTCTTTCAACTGCTTTTTATTTTTGAGCATTTTATAAGACTGGAAATTGTATTTTCCCTGGAGCCATGCTAAGTGCAACTACAAGAGAACTAATAGCCACAGAAGAACTGACCTTCAACCTCCTGCATGAAGGGTTTGCACATAGCCCTTTAATTGCTACTTTTGCTCTATGGGCCAGGTTGAAAATAAGGTGTAGAGCTGTCATGTGTTTGAGAGACCTCGGTTTTCCAGCTTGCATGTTCTGAATGATAGCCTTTGCACCCTGCTTCACTGTGTAAATGAATATGGCCAACTTGAGTGGCACTTTTAGACTGTACAGCAGCTATATGTTAAGGTTGCTCCTTCAACAGACCAGACTTCATTTGGCAGATTAAAGCTCATATTTTATTTATGTATTGATGACAAAAGCTGCTGGTGTCTTGTGAATAATGTTATGTTTTTTATGTTTAATACTTTATGTTGAAACTATACTATCCACTGTAAACCTAGTACACAAAAGCACACTACTACTACACTACTATTATAGTATCTGGTTGTATAGTAAGGGAGCTGTTTTATCTTCCTTTTTCTTTAAATAATTTGGTAGAACTTACATTCCTTGGACTAAAGGCTCATTTATTATATAGTACAAAAACCAAGTG
This sequence comes from Xenopus petersii, assembly GCA_038501925.1. NCBI lineage: Eukaryota > Metazoa > Chordata > Amphibia > Anura > Pipidae > Xenopus > Xenopus petersii. The sequence continues at coordinate 58,064,989 of CM076674.1, read as the reverse complement.
CAAGGTGCAAATAAAAAAAAAAACTGCTGACTACCAAGTTCTTATGTTGTGCCCATGTACTTGTATGCAGCCCATGGTGGAGTTGCATATATTTGGGTGATTTTGACATGTACGTTAGGTAGTGCAAGTGGCTGGCAGGTGCAAGAGAGCCCTGTATTTACCACCTGTCTAGGTTAGGGGCTAAGAGCAGGAATGCCTTGTGGCTGACAACATTGTGATCTGCAGAAGATAAACCTCTTTAGAAGAAGGAAAGACACATTGCAGTAGATTTATAAAAACAAAGTTTCATTAGCACATTATTAAAAGCAATGGCAGACAACAAGGCCTGCTACCAGGTGTTTTTCGGCCGCATGTGTCCTTAATCACAGGCCAATTACTACTATTAAATTATTACTATTAATAAGGGCGCATGCGCCCAAAACACATCAGGCAGCAGGCCTAGTTGTGTGGCGTTGCTTTTAATAATGCTCAGCTCGTACCCAACGAAGCAAGCTTCACATCTGATACAAAAGCACAGAGAGGTGGGGAGCTGCTGGTGCGGCTTTAGTTATTCTGCTCTGCAGTAGATGGTTAAGTCTTAATTAACCAGGGACCCTTCATTCGTAATGCTATTGCCAGGTGGTTTACAGTTTTAAGATCCTATTTCAGGATCTTAACTGTTCTTGCTAATTCAATTACAAATTTTCATACACACATCAGTGGGGTTTTCATGAGATAAATCATGAGATCAATTTTTCTAACCTAACCGGCCCAAAATGCTACAAAGAGGATAGCCGCATATTAATGATAACGATTGGTGTATAACCATCTTAAAGTATTCTGTAAACTAGTTAGTTAAGATTAAAATATTACCAAATGTATATTCTTGTGCAACTAGTATACTGTATGTCCAAGAAAGGTATGCTGCTGCATGTATTGTGGTGCTGTCCAGTGCTAAATTCCTTTCCATAAGCTCACACCAATAAGATAAGAATTTCACTAGAAACGCCAGGCTGTTTAGTTGTTGCTAATGGCAACATATATCGTTTCATTTTTTTTACCGTTGTGCCTTTGTAGAAAGGCTCTAAAGTGCAGTTAAAAAGTGGACAGCCTTCCTAAATACAAGAAATAGCCTAATAAAGTGAAGACTGTGGTGTTTATAAGTGTATATATAACTTAAAGGGGAACTATTGTGAAAATGAAAATCAAATATAAGCTTCTGCATGCTGAAATAAGAAACTGTCAATGAATATCTGACACCCAACTGCTGCATGAAGAGAGAATGAAGAGAAACGGATGCTGAGAGAGGAATCGAGAAGATAAACTTGATTATTTAAGAAAATTACAGAATATTTAACTTATTGTATTTCGAGAGTCTCTTATTTCAGTATGCTGAAGCTTATATTAAATCTTCATTTTCACAACATTGTCTGAACTATCATCTGTAATGTATCATCATTACTCTTTAGCACAGCTTTGGAACCTTAGTATATTATATTGCTATATTTCTTATGTTATCCATGATCTTGCTGACCCCAACTTCATAAAAAGTACACAAGCTCAGACTTCATAGCAATTAGAAAGAAAATATTACCGGACAGAATTACAAAGTAAGAAGTAAATTAGGGAATGTTTAAAACTTAACTAATGGCAAAGTCTTAACATTTGAAGCAATGAATTATTATTGAAGCACAGCCTCCTTTGTCTTACGTAATACAACATAAACGTATCTGCTGTTTGATTAGAACAACAAAAGTTTGTATACTCAGTGCTTTATTACAGGTCCCTAGTTTCTGAGATATTTTAGTGCATGTTTAACCCTTTAATTTACCATGAACTGCATCTATGTTTGCTATTGACTATTTCATATATTAGGAAGAAAGCTATCCGCATTGCATCAGCCAGGTCTAGTTTAAAATTGCAGCTGCAGCTTTTTGTTTCTTTGAACAATGTTCAACACTGCCCCACAAAGAGCCGGCTGACTCATAAGGGTTAATAGTATGAGTGACTTAATTAATGAAATTATCACACTGCATTTTGTGGCAATAAAATAGATTTGGCAGGATTGTATAGTATCTCTGTGCAAGTCTCTCATGTGACCATGCAACCAGGCTTTTCACCCACTAGTTTCACCCACCCATTTTATTTTGTACACTTATTTATTATAGCAATATTAGAGGTCATAGGGCACCACAAATAATAAAACACAGAGGCACGGGCTGGATTCTTTTATAAGGTCAAGGGACTATAATGCTATTTCTGTTATCACTATAATTCATGGTTGAGTGCATATTGTATTCGTATACTCCTCACCTATTCCTTTTAATGCAGTTTTGCCTCCCTTGTTATTCAGACGTATATGTTTATGTGAATGGAAATTTTTCATTTGATGCAGTACCATGTATACATCATTTATTGAATGTAGCTGTAGATGTGTGAGCACTTTCTTAGTTAGTCTAAATGTGCGGTGCAAACACCATAAATAAAAACAAACAACAAATACAAATACAAATTTTGAGATTTAGTTGTTTTTTTGCACAGTGTATACTTTTTCTCTGTAATAATAAAATAGTACCTTGCACTTGATCCAAACTAAGATATAATTAATCCTTATTGGAAGCAAAGCCAGCCTATTGGGATTAATTAATGTTTAAATAATTTTTAGTTAATTTTAATTATGGAGACCCAAATTAAGGAAGACCTCATGTCCTGAACATTCTGGATAACAGGTCCCATACCTGTACTGGTAATCAGAAACTGCTCATCTCCAAGGCCAATGCAAGGAGATGCATAACTTGGTTTAACAATAAAAATGTGAGCAAAATCACTCCACAACATTATGTTTTGCACTGTAGTTAGACCAGATCTATAATGCTGCCTATCTTATTGGTTTAGCTCAAGCTGGCAAATTAATACAATTTAATAAATGCTTTCAGTTCGTCTAGCCCTTGGGAAGGAAAACAAATAATAATGAAACAAATGCTTTAAACGATAGCAACAGAGTACTAAATACACAAGCATAAGTGTTCCATGAAGTAGCTAGCTTTGTTCTGATTATCCCTATTTATACCGAGAGCAAGACTAGAGGCTGTGAGTATTTCTTGACTGAGAAAGCAGCAGATTTTTCCAGAGATCAGAATGTTAGGTGCCAAAATGAATTATTCATTTAGCACATTAGACTAGGTAAGGCTAGTGCTGAATAAATGAATCAAGCTGTCTATGAAGATAGCTTTCAAAATTCTAAAATTTATATCGCCAAATACACTTTTAGCTGAATAACAATTACGTGTGACTTGGTAAAAATAGCAAGACTAACTTGTTTTGTAGCAAATCTTGACAAACCTCTATCAGCATGCAGCACCTGTTCTGCAATGTAACTATATTATAAAAATATCGCTAGAAATTGGATTGTTAGTTATTATATATATATAGAAAGAGAGAAAAAAGCATGGAGTAGCACACCCTAAACTTTTTTAGCAACTTGCCCGCATGCTGGTAAATAAAGTAACACAGTACCACACTCAACGGGAATACTTGTGAAAAAAAATCAAGATTTTTCAATAAATATATATATAGTGAACAAACAAGCCGCACTCCAACTGGGGCCGTCCTTAACTGGGGCCGTCTTCAGGAGAGTGGAGACTAACTTGAGGCTATATATTGTTGAGATAACGCCCAAGTTATGCAGTGCTTTACAAAAATATTACTATGACTATTTGCATATTGGTATCTGTTGGTTGCATTCATCCATGTGAAAGCTGAAGGGCAGCAGGTGACTAATTAATGTGCAGGAATACCCTTGCTGGAACTGTGCCAACATGGTATAGTAAAATCTATGTGTTGTTTAATCCATGAATATGTATAAATTCTTGTATTTCCTTTATTATTTCACTTACAGAAATACTAGTTAAGTGTTTTTTTGTTTTCAGGCGTTGGTGCAAATGTTTCCTGTTGCTTTGATTTTTAGCTGTCTAGGAAAACCTTCCTTATTACCTCCTTTAAATTATAATCTCATAAATTTAGCAGGGACTTCGCCTATTGCCTTGATGGCACTGGAGCATGGAAAATTGGAAATCGGTACATATGAAATGCTCTAGGTTCAACATTAAATTCATCTGTAAACCAGGCTTGTTCATTATAAAGATAAATGCCAAATAGTTGCCAAAATTGTTTATGAATTGGCTTTTTAAAGGGTAGTTTACCATTGAATTCAGTTTTAGTATGTATGATGTTGACTGTGATAGTTTAGCAGCTATCCAGTTGGGAATTTTAGCAGGTCTGTGGTTGCTAAGGTCAAATTTACCATAGTAACTAGGCAATGCTTTGAATCAGAGATTGGAATATAAATAGAAGAGGGTCTGAATAGAAACACAAGTAAAAACTAAGTAGCAATAACTAAATTCTAGCCTTACAGAACAATCGTTTTTTTGCTGCCGAAGTCAAGTAGAAGAGGAAGTTAAATAATTCAACTACTTCCAAAATAAGACCACTTGAAAAGATGCTAAGAACATGGCATTGTATCACACAGTAAAAGTTAACTTAAATGCTAACCCCTTTAAAGGAAATATAGAGTATTTGGTCAGTATGAAAGCATTATTTACTATCTTTTTTTTCTCCATCAATATATAAACTGTGATGCTTGCAGTAATAACATTGTATTCTATTGTTACTTTCCATATGATTAACTCCTGCGAGACTCCTACATTTAAACTTTTATCCTATTTTTTGTAATGTTTATGCTGGCCATGTGATTTCCAGCTGCGGATATAGTTGGAGGCTTAAGCCATTCATTTGACTCCACTAAATAATAAAACAAAGCCCACGAGTTTCTTCTGATATACATGCTTATCCAGAATTGCACAGAATCAACATGACCTGTTACGTTAAAAAGGTACTCAATACTTTTTAAATACCAGAATGCCACAGATCTCCCTGAAAAATGTGTGTAAAGGGCAATGTTTAAAGGAGAAGTCTGTTTGCACTTGGGGATGCCAAATGTTAGGCACCCCCAAGTGATTGTATTGACTTACTTGAAACCCCGGGCTGGTGCTCCTATCGGCAGAAAACTGCACCATGGAGAGATCTTCTTCAAATTTCCCCAGGCAAACACATGAGCAGTAGAATTAAATAGCCGACTTTTTAGTAAAAGTTCGGTTTTTCGTTCTACTGCCAATGCGCAACCACGCGAAGAAAGAGGAAGCAGATCTCTATGTGGTGCTCAATGGTATAACCCCCGGGCCGGTGCAGTTTTCTGCCGACAGGAGCACCGGCCCGAGGTTTCAAGTAAGTCAATACAATCACTTGGACATGCCCGGATTTGTGGTGAGGCCACAAAGGCCTGGGCCTAGGGCGGCGAAGTTCTAGGGGCGGAATGCCGCCCAGCCGCATTAGTAGCTCATCGTTCCTGCTCTGGACTTGCACAGGTGGGTGCGAATGAACCGCGTTGTTAGGACCGCAAGGCCACGGACAGCAGGTGCATGGACTGTGAGGCCTCGGGACACCGCAGATGCAAATCCGGCCCTGCACTTGGGGGTGCCTAACATTTGGCACCCCCAAGTGCAAACAGACTTTCCTTCTTTAATCATGTTGTAAGTACTTTTTATTATCATTTACATCTGAAAGAGATTTAGTCCCTTTTGGTGCTTGAATGGGGAAGTATATTTCTTGGTACTTATGTGAACTTTAGAATTTCTTCAGATTCTGTTGCCAGTGTAGATTCTGTTGAAGAATATAAGGTGTTCCTAGGTACCTGTAGACTGTACACTGTATATTTTATTGGCTGGTGAAATACTGCAAGATTTAATATGTTTTATAATCTTTGATGCTACATCCTTCTAATACATGCATTATTACATGCATAATGTTTTACTCTAAAGCATTCTTGCCTAGCAAATAATTTATGATGACAGAGGTCAACTTTACTTCAAAGCACTCTTCCATAAGATGAGTGTGTGCTCTTGGGCCATTGGAAATGCTAAAATACATTTCTGGTTATTAACCATCATGTCAGCACTAATACAATCTTTCCCTAAAAATGAAATGTTTTGCTGCAGGGCTAATAAAGTGGCTCAGCACTTATGCAATATGTGTGTTCCCATTTTTTCTTTGCAAGGGGTAGTTTACATATTGTTTTAAAATAAAAACAAAAGCCAAATGATGGCTAATTAATTCCCACCCCTCATTTCCCACTTTCACAAGCTTGGATGTCAACTTTTTTTTTAGGAAAGTTTTGTGAAGGTGAACTGACCCTATAATTGGTTTGTGAAAATCTTATTATCTCAACAAATCATCATCAAAGTAAAAGGATAGGTTCTTGGTTGAAGCAAGACAAGCACATTTTTTCCCTGAGCAGTCACTCTTTGGTCATTTTAATTGCAGATCACCTATTGACTGGTTTCTTTTCCTTGTATATGCCTCTAGGATCAATTAAACTATATATAAGTCTAATAGCTTAAGCATTAAGACCCACATTGTTGTTGTAGCTGTACAAAGTGAGTTAAAATAAAAAGGGTTTTATCTGAACACAGTTTGCATACTTTAGTTAATGCGAGTAGTGACAATGTATCTGATTTGTAGCATGATTTTTGGTGTATAAAAATGTATACACTATACCCATGTATAATATAGCACAGAGGAATAGGTTGGTGCTTTATAAATGCATGATAATAAGAATACATTTCTGCTATACAAACAGCTTATATTTAGTGCCTACAATGAAGTAGGTCATAATGTATTCCTATTCAGCCAAGGGCACACATAACATTTGTCTTTCAACTTATTTCAGTTGCTGGAGAAACTCCCAATACCCTTCTGTGCTGCTTGTCATTCCACATGAATAGAAACTGCCACTAGTTTCTATGCCTGTTTTGAAGCATTTTTTGCCCCCGATGTAAAAAAAGAAAACCCAAAAACTAAAGCTCAACAAACATTATGTATGGGCGTGGTGCACCTTTAGGTCAATGTCATTATCTATTTTGGACCTCTGTACCAGCCCAAGGGTACAACAACCTTTGAGTAGTGAAGTTTTGTACCCCCAAAAATGCCTCAATAGCTCCCCACAATCTTCACATTTTGCTGATTTGCTAACACTACACTATAGGCTATTGTCAGTCTTATCAGTAATTCATTCTAATACATTTATGTGCATGAGTAGTATAGAAACCAGCACATTCAACATTAGAATTAATAATCAGTCCTTTTACATAGGGAAACACTGAATCCTCTATTTTGTGATTCGACTGAATTCTGAAACAAATTAGAATACAAACTTCGAAAGGCTAATAAGGGTACATAAGGTTAAAAAGAACCACGTGCTGGACTTGTGGGAAAAAAAAAAGTTGCATGATTTTAAGGGTTTAGATTTGGTTCAGCCACGTACTTGCTTGATAAGACTCATGGCAATGGGTCTTATCAAGCAAGGGTCAGAGCCCATGTCCTAATAAAGGTGTTCTAACAAAAGAATTCATGGCTAATGCTATCTGTGAGTATACTGATCGGCCAGGCATTTCGACATGTCCGAATCCTGCTGAAATATGCTCGGCATTTGGTGCATCTCTAGGGTTGGGTGTGGGTCAGACTGGGGAATTACACCCCTCCACTGCTCCCAAAAATTCTGTGTCTTGGAACCAGAGGCACACACAGAAGTAGCATACAGAACGAGATGACCCTGGTGCGGGTCCTACAATAATATTTTGCGGGTTAGCATAACTAACTAATGCAGCATAACTAACCATAATATACTTAATACTTTCAGTAGTAACATTAGAATATCCTATATCTTTTTTAAAATAGATACATACATTTCTATCAGTTTTTATAAAATGAGTCCCGTTAGCAAAATATAAATTTTTTTCTCCAAGTAAAAACAAATACATAAAACATATTAAAGGAATTGTTCAGTGTAAAAATAAAAACTGGGTAAATAGATAGGCTGTGCGAAATAAAAAATGTTTCTAATATAGTTAGTTAGCCAAAAATGTAATGTATAAAGGCTGGAGTGATTTGATGTATAACAAGTCAGTCAGAGCACTACTTTTCAGCTCTCTTGGTTTACACTGACTGGTTGCCCTGGTTACCAGGCAGCAACCAATCAGAGACTTGAGGGGGGGCCACATGGGTCATTTCTGTTGCTTTTGAATCTGAGCTGAATGCTGAGGATCAATTACAAACTCACTGAACAGAAATGTACCATGTGGCCCCCCTTCAAGTCACTGACTAACTCAGAGTTATAGAGCTGAAAAGCAGGAAGTTGGATTCTGGCTGTTTTATTAGACATCTGTTCACTCCAGCCTTTATAGATTACATTTTTGGCTAACTAACTATATTAGAAACATTTTTTATTTTGCACAGCCTATCTAATTACACGGTTTTTATTTTCACACTGAACTATTCCTTTAAATTTATGTTAGAAGTCTGTCAAGTGTGTGTAGTTTTGTTTTTGATGATTGGGTCCCTAATACATTACTGACATTACACTTCACTTATACTATCTAAATCAAATTGGCACTGTTTAGACATCATATCCTGGTGATAAACTAGACCTGACCCCACCAGCATTGGTACCGTTTGTATTAATTATACACAAGGAGCCTCACCATAGTGTCCACTAGTTCACATACATAATGACTTCAGCAGTGTGGCATATTAACAGTGGTTGCCAATAAGCAAATGCCAAATGGTTTATCCCTGACCTAAAAAAAAGTTCTTTAAAGCATTTTTTCTTCTCTGCATTATTTCTTTATAGAAACATTTCTGACTGGCAAACAAATGTATTATGTATATCATATTGTGCTCAGTAACTTTAATGAGTGTATACCATATGAGCAATGTACTGTTGAACTGTGTACATGAATACACTGAAATCATTTGCTAGGACTGCAATACTTTCCCCATTGTACTGTAGATGGTAGTCTTCCTCTATATTCAGCATGTTACTAAAATATTCATTTTATAGCAATCCATCATTGTTCAACCGATCCAAAAATGGTATCTCTCTTAAATGCTCTCAAATGTCCAGTAGCAAATATAAATGAAGGGTATAGTGCATTAAGGGATTTCCAGTTGAGTCTCATAGGGTAGTGGAGACTGCTAGGAGCTGGGCTCTCGGGATACCTCCTGCTTTTGCTGCCTTTAGCTATAGCTTCCTAACTAATCAGTCTCAGGGCTTACATTACTGCTTCAAGTCTGTTCTTTCTCTGTTTAGTGACTGAAAACAGGACACAGCCAATTACTCTCTACTGAGTTAACCCAGTTTCTGTTTATCCACCTAACAGCAGTTGTCGTGAAATCACAGTATTGAAAACTTGCTGTTTAGAGAGATCTGATATGAAAAAAATTCATTGTTTTGGCTCTTATTAAAAGCAGAAAACAAGTTCTAGCTAAGCAGAATTGCATTGCGTTGCTCCTTCTGTCACAAAGGAAAAGTGAGCTTAGATCAATCATTATTTTAATGCTCCTGTCGTTGTTTAATTCCAGTGGTTTATTCTTTGAATATTCAAACTGTGTTTAGAAGCCAGAGTTCCATAAAACAGATAGATTATAACAATAATTATCTTGCACAGCATCTTTATTTCTGTCTAGTGCTTATATTTATACACAGCACTGTACAAATAATTAGCCATTCATCTACTTTGTTTTATAGTGAATTTCACTTGATTTGTAAAGTAAATAAAATAAGAAAATGAAATAATTTTTCCTTTGCATTAAAGGACAAGGAAATTGAGTCACTGAGGGCTGCTAATGCGGTAGGCATGCACATGCGGATCATATTGGTCAATGCTCCTTTTAGGGAAAAAAATGCACTGGCCCAGGGGAAAAAAATGAAGCACCAAACTATTATGTTTCTTATGTTTCCCATTGTCCTTCAGCAGACTTAAGGTGACCATTCATGAGCCGATAAAACCAAGTCGGCAGCTTATTGGCCAGTCTATGGGGCCCTCCAATGGGCTTCCCCAACTGATATCTGGAAGGTTTAAAAATCCAATTGAATCAAAGACCGCATTCGTTTGTTGGCCGCCTGTATTCCTGGTGTTTTGACCCAATTGTTGGGCCCTAGGACCCACAATCAGATCAGCCTAATATCGCCCACTCAAGATGGGTATATCAGGCAAGATCCGCTAGTTTGCCCACCCTTTTGTCAAATTGTTAGCATTAATATACTTTATTATATCTAAAATGTATAAAAAATAAGTTTTTAAAAAGGTATGTGAAGTTCACTGGCCTGAAGCTTTATATACATATGTAGTGAAGGGTGGGACAAGGAGAGGGTAGTGAGTCCTTCAGGCTGATGCTGTAGTCTTAGAGCTGACTATGAAACAACTTGCGACAGGCCTAAAAAAGTCATCCTCTCCCTCCACAAAATAAGGGATATGAAATACCACAGAAGGCTATAAGCAATACTCAAAATGATCAGTGTGAATTCCAAATTCACATTCTTGGAAGGCTAAGGGTTATTGGCAAAATATGCATGATTCACAATGAATCAGGCCAAGTTGTTAATGAATCATTTTTTGTCTTTATTGCAATAATTGTTATTAATTGGTCCAAAACAATCATTTCATAACAGTCATTGTTTAATCAGTCCCTAAGTTGCTTAACTCAGAAGAAGAAGCAAGAAAAGCTTGTTTAATATTTATAGGACTAAAGATATGTAAACAAACAATTTTAATAGCTGCCAATATTACAGTAGGCATAACGAATGCAAAATGGAAAACAAGGAATTGATTTGTTCTTATGCAAAGACCAATCCCCAAATTGGCAGAATAATTGTCTTCATAGAATAGTTGCCAAGGTTACATCCTCTAATTGGACTAGGATGTGTTTTGTATTAGGTTGACTTTTATTCCATCTGTTTATTGATGATTTGGAAGTAGGAACTGAAATTGATGTATTTGTTGGTGACACAAAACTATGCAGAACAACTGAATCCATCCAGGATATGTCTTCATTGTGTGGAGATCTTCACAAACTGGTGATCTGGGTCTCATGTGGCAAAGATTCACTGTACGTAAATGCAAGAAATGTGAAATACAACTCCCATTGACTGCATGAACTGGCCAGCTTTTAGATGGCAAATCCTTTTATTCATTCTCGGTCAGGTAAACCAAAAAAAACAAAAAGAAAAACTATTTTGTGTCATTTACTAGAAATAAGGAGCATGGTTTTACATAATTAGGCTTTGTCCAGATAAACCATTAATGGGTGACAGCAGAATGGAGATTGCATATTGGTTCTACTTTGTCTGGCCATCATGGATGTAAATAAAGCCCTTCCTGCACTTTTGTCTTCAATGGTAATCCAGTATTACATAATACAATGTGTACAATTACATAATACATATGAAATAGATGCAGGTATGGGATCAGTTATCCAAACACCCATTATCCCGAAAGTTCCAGATTATAGAAATGCTGTCTCCTATAGACTCCATTTTATCCAAATTATTCATAATTGTTCTCTGTAATAATAAAAGTTTTTTGTACTTTATCCAAACTAAGATATAATTAATCCTTATTTCGACACCAAACCAGGCTGTTGGGTTTATTTAATGTTTACATGATCTTCTAGTAGATTTAAGGTATGATGAACCAAATTACAAAAAGATACGTTATGTGAAAAACCCCAGGTCCCAAGCATTCTGGATAACCAATCTCCTACCTGTACTATGTATGAATTACATCCCAAAATACACACCCCAAAAGCGCTGTAAAAAGAATCTACAGGAGCTGGATATTGCAGTCTCTTGAAATGCTGCAGACATTTTAATAGTGTGTGTAAATGCACAAGATATGGTGTTACTGACTCTTTATGGCCTCCAGTATGATTTTATCTATTGAACTGTAGCTTATTTTGTTGAAAAAACACAATCCAGTCAGGAAAATCTGTTGGCCACCAATCCCACAAACAGAGAAGGTATTGTTTAATCTACTTTTTTTTGAAGGTATCAATTTGCAATTTAAGGTAATCTCGGCAGCCCAGACCTAAGGCCAGTAATATACATTTGAGCATAGCCTAATATGAAGCTGGTATTATTAGGGAATAGCTTGCAGCAACATTGAGGAGAAATATTCATCAATTTACAGTATAACTAAGCACATTTATTTGGTCCCATGCCTAACTAGTTGCAAGGTGCAATAACTGTTCTTCCAAATGTAATCATTGACTAATTGGCACATATACAAAATAATGGTTCTTATCACAAAATCCTTTCCCCGTCTTTTATGGATCATATGTCATTTTTGACATACAAGCAGATTCGGTGTTGAAGTCAATAAGCATACTTTACCCCTCCTGCATGCGGTTATTGAGATCATACATCATAGATAATGTCCCATAATCGTCCTTCTGCCTTGAAACCTGCTACAAGTTTTGTAATGTAATCAATGTGGTTCTATCTGCCTACAATACAGGTCAATGAATATTGATTTGTTTGCGGATCCTTGGGTATATGTTCAAGTGCTCGCCAAAATATTCAGTGTAAAATAAATGTAATATAGCAGACTTTCACATTTTGCCTTATTTATCTTTTTGGTAAAAAAAAAAAACTAAAAGTAGTGTTTAGTATAACCCAGTTACCCTTTATCCTACACTGTCATGGAGGCATTAATACACCTACCTTTAGTATGACTTGCATTCAATTAGGCGCCCTAGGCAACCGGTTGCCCCCCCCCACCCTGTGTGATAGCAAACACATGTGAGCATGCACCGTTGTTTGTGGGGGGAGCTGCTGTGAGAGTGGAGAGAGACAGGGAAGAGTGGCAGAGGGGAGGGCAGGGGTGGGGAGAGCAGCAGAGGCTAAGGTAGAAAACCGAGGTCAGTGAACACGAACTAGGGGTACGTAGAAGACTCTTTAACAGGTACCTACCCAACACCCCTTAATTGTTGCACCCTAGGCAGGTGCCTCTTCTGCCCACCCCTAGTTCTGGCCCTGATGCCCAACACTACAGGTCTTACACATGCAAGTAAAAGTGCTTGGTGCAAAAACACAAGGTTTTCCCCCTAGAATTGAGCTTATTAATATGTGCTGTAAGTTGAGTGATTTACTAGTGTTGCTGCTGTTAAAGGATATGGAAAGTCTACATTTTCCTACCATCTATATAAGCTTTCACCAGATGCCATGTTCCCGCTTACATCATCAGTGACAGTGACTTCTGCAAACAGCACGTGCCCTGTAATGTATCAAAAATGCAGGCTTACACAGGCACAACTAAAGGTGGCCATATCATCGCCAAATGAGCTGATCTTTCCCTGATATGCCACTAACGGGCATGGCTATATCTGGGGTAATCTGAATGTTCGGCCCTATGGCCGAATGAGCAGATTACGATGAGAGCGCAATGGGCTCCGGCGGGTTCGGTCGGGACAAAAGCAAACCTGTCCGATCGACCAAACGACCGATCGACGAAAAATGTCGGAACTCTCCACACACTGTCCGAAAATCGTATGAATCCTCGATTCGTACGATAGAATCTTTGAGTCTATGGCCAGCTTTACTTTTGTTAAAAATCCTGCTTGGGCTGAGCACTGTATGTAGCTCAGGAGAAGAGGTTTGGAGAAAAATAGCAGCAGACAGAGTAGAGTTTATACGGGAACCATCAATGTCATCTCTTCATTGGCTCTTAGACTGGAGGGTGTGTTTAGTGTTCTGATTTGAGAAGAACTGGGCATGCTTAGTAGCCAACAGCCAAAGCAAATTCCTGAGGGAAGGGTCCAAGTGAGTTAGAGGAGGAGAAATTTAAAAGTTATTAAAGGGGTTGTTCACCTTCCAAACACTTTTTTCAGCTCAGTTGTTCAGATTATTCCCCAGAAATAAAGACTTTTTTCAGTTACTTTCCATTATTTATTTTTTTACTGTTTTTCCTAAATCTAAGTTTACGTTGAATGTTCCCGTCTGTGGTGTTTGAATCTGGCAGCTCAGTAATTCAGGCGCAGACTATAAACTGTTGCAACATTTAATTGATAAATTTCTCATCAGCATCTCTGGAGTATTCTCAACTATTGTATCAGTTCTACGAGCTTCCTGTAATGAAACCCAGAGATTCGGCAAGAAATGTATCAACTAAATGTATCAATATAGGACCGTTTACTGGATCAGCAATCCCCCCTCCCACAGCTGCTTCAATATTAGAAAATGGTGACACAGAAAATAGAAAGTAATTGGAAAAAAGTTATTTCTGGTGATCTATCTTAAAACAACTTGTGTGAAGATGAACAACCCCTTTAAGTGGATGTTGCAGCCTTACTATAAACAAATGGAGTGGCAGGTGTTTAAAAGTAGAGGCTGTTCACTGATAAAAAAAAAAATTTGGGGGGGGGGGGGTTACATGTCCTTTAATGGTATATGTTGGTAGTTCACATGCAAGTTTAAGTGCTGGTTGTGAATGGAGTCAATTCTTGAGCACTGATACCTTATGGGCCAGATGGCATTTAAATGCATTTCACAAGGTGAGTCAGTTGCGGGTATAGGATTAAAATGCTAAAGGAACCCTAGAAGTTGCTCTCATCAAGGCAAGTGTTTATTTCAGAAGTCCCTTGCCTCTGTTCACATCACACAGAGAATTATATGAGCAGACCTAACCGGCTTTGGCTTGAGGTGCAAGCGGCACGGACTATGTATAGGGGCAAGTATCTTTGTGGATTGCTTTTGAAGCTCGTATTTTTCTGTTCTGTGCTTGCATTTATAATTGAGCCTATAATCTATGGAATGTAGAAATTTGTCAATATAGCAGGATTTCTCTTCCTCTGTTTTTTTTATTTCTTTAAATCCACAGTCAAGAAGATGCAAATGGGAAATGAAAGTATAGAAAATTACAATAGACGCTAGGAAGTCCCTAGCATTCACTGAGCTCTGAGTCTGCATACCAGCTGTTCCATACCCACAGCTACAATGCCGCTCACTAGTCTCAGTCACAGTCTTGTGTTGTCTGGACGGCTTAGGTTGCCATAGAAACTAAATTCTGTTGCAAAGAGCAGGGCGAATGCTAATTGTAGCCATTTGTTGTTCCTCTTGTCGTTCTCTTTAGCTAGAACAGTTATAGAGTTGCCAGAGTGTCTGGATAAACAGCATGGAATAACCCCAAAAGCATTGCAGCTGAAGGTAACTGCCTGCTCCGGGGCGAAGTAAAATAAAAACGTAAAACGCTCAATCAACGGTAATGTCAGTGCCACTAAATGGGCAGAAGCTAGTCTCTAGCACTGACAACTGTTGAGCAGGGACTTGGGGAAGCCGATAGCTGTTTAAAATCCGCTGAAAGGGGACTGTGAACATGAATATTAATTTGACACCAATGCTCCAGAGATACATAGTGGGTAAATTTAACAACTGTTTATATAAGTTTAAACACATGATAGCGGTGCCAAGAGTGTGTGTGCAGCCCTCATGAGCTCTGGCGTTATATTTAATTTGGAACACCACTTTTTATGCCTTTGGGCAAACTAATTTATCAGGTTAGTGTTAACTGATCTGTTATTCACAGTTGTATTTTTAATAACTGTCATAGTCAGTCTCCAAACTAAACATTTTAGCAGCCCTGAAAATGAACCGATTAGATAAAAAGCTGGAGCAAACCATTTGACTTCAATTGGCCCATGCTGTGTTTTTTTTTTTTATTAACTGATATAAATATATATTTAGGAAATGAATAATGAAATAAAAGCGCCCATATGAATGTTATTTTGCAACGTGTTCACTTCAAGTATGGCATATATTATCTGTATTACGTGCAACCTGGGGTTTGCCACATAACCGATCTTTCCATAATACGGATCACTGTGGCTTAAGGCTATTAAGCACTTTAAATTTTAAAATATAACATGGTTTTTATTCAGTATGGATTTATGCTAGTTTAGTTACCATCAAGTACAAGGCTTTGTCTTATTACCGAGGAAAAGTCTGTCAAGAATGAATGGACAGGTATGGGATTTATCTGGAAACGTGTTATCCAGAGAGCTTCTAAATATGGCACTGCCATTTCCCATAGAGTCCTATTAAAATGAACATTTAGTCATTTTTACTGATTTCCTTTTTCTCTGCAATAGTAAGATGGTGCTTTTTATGTGATATTAACAGCAGTGGCATAAATAGACCTTGCTGTTGGGTTTTTAGAATTCCAGTATTTTAGTGGCCTTAAAGGGGACCCATCACCCAAAAAAATGATTCCAAATTCTATTTGATCACATTTGTCAAGCAAAATGAACTTTAATTACACTGTATAAATTATTTGAATCTTGTTTCCTTCAGTCCATATTCATAATTATAGCAAACAGGCAGGAGCCATTTTGTGTACTCTGTTATTAAAACAAGCCTTGCATCATCTCAGAATATTGTTTGTGCACCAGAATGGGGGACCTGAAGTCCACCCCCATGCACTGGTTACACAAGTATATGGTGAAGAGAATGGAGGAATGTGGGGAGAGCAGTGACCTCTAGGAAGTGCTGAATGGAAAGTGAAAGTCAGGCAACATTTGATTGACAGCTGAGATTTTTAAATGTGCTTATAACAGTTATGAATGCTTTAATACAAAATAGAAATTGGACTTCATGTTTAATTTGAAAAGGACTTTTATTATACAGCTTTTTGTGTCTGGGTGACAGGTCCACTTTAAGACATGGTGATTCACATAACAGAAGGAAAAAAAAACACTTTTCTAGAAAATGTAAGGTCTCAAGCATTTTGCAGAATAGATTTTATACCTTTTGAATTAGGACAATGGAAGGTGGGAAATGGAGCTTGAAGACTGGATCTACAACTAACCCGTTGTATCCTGATAAAATACTTATATGTAAATTACACAACATCCTCAAATACACAAATAACAAATCATATATAAAATATACATATTGTATATAATACACATATAACACAAGCAAGTCTCCATGAAGTAACACTGTCCATGATGTTTACAAGATGCATTAAAACCCATATACAGATCACCTTATTTTCTCGGTATTACACTTGAACTTGCCAAAGGCTCCCCAGGAGGCCTTGTTGGGAATCCCTCCTAAGGGGACCCCAAAGATTAAACTGAAATTACTAAACCATATCTTCTTGGCTGCTAGACAATCTATTGCTAAAGCTTGGAAATCTCCGGCTATTAACTTTTCTCAATTTAAAAATAAAATTGACTGGATTTACATGAACGAACGGCTAACAGGTCTAGCTTCAGAAAACTCCCAATGGACCTCAAAAATTTGGCAACCATGGCTGTTATATAGATTTGGTGGGTCCATCCCTCCGAACCTGCATTTGCCATAATGCCTCCGGTCCCTCCTCTATTTCTCGCCACCAAGAGCTGTCTTCAGGGGTCAAGTGCCAGAAATGGTACCCACTGTCAGTACTTTGAGTATGTTTGACCATTTCCCTTTTTATTTTTTTTTTGTTGTTCTCTGTATTTATTTTGTTTTTATTCTCTTTTTATTTGTATTGTTATTTCCCTGCTTCCATTAATATTGTATTTTGGATTTTTGAGTTATTGCTTATGTACACAAAATTAATCTGTCTAATGACATTTTGTCTGGGGACTGTTATATGTTGGTGGTTACCAGTTTCCCATATATAGCCTCCTAGAACACAGATTCGGGGTTAGCTCCCCGGGTTCTTACTGTACTCTGGCACTTAATTGGGCGAACTCTGGGCACCCGTAGCACTCTAAGACCACCGGTCGGATCGATAATCCTACTGGTAACGTGGAACTACTATTATTATAACTGGGGCTTCCCCAGTCTTGTGATATGGCTCTGTTTGTTGACTATATTGCCCACATAACTATGATATATTGTCTAAGTTCTGTACACTGTACCGTTCTATGCTTGGTTACATCCTACAATGATTTTGCTGTAAGACAAAATTTCATAAATAAAAATATTAAAAAAAAAAAAAAACCCATATACAGAACAAGTAAAGCCATCCATAGTCGTTGTGAGAAATGGCCATTTTTGATTTCTAGGATGGCCAATGCTCTGAGTTTAGCCTGGCTAACATTCTGGTTTTGGCTGAAGTCTATAACATACAGTATGTCATGTGTAACAATCAGATCAATGTGCTCTGAACAGGAGCCTCATCCGTGACCAGGGTTAATTGGTATCAACTAGGAAGGAGAGAGATTAGATGAATGTGGCTAATAAAATCATGCTGAAACAATGCTTTAGGAGTTTAGGGATGGTATTTATACTTGATTGTATTATATTTAGGGATGGTATATGTACTTGAACTCTGCTTGTAATGTTTATTCAGAAAAGTCTACTATAGACACAGATAACCACAATAATTAATTATATATGCATCTTACTGTATACTGTTTATCTGTCTATAGTAGAAGCAATATACATATGTGAGACAGCATTCACAGGACTTGACAATTAAGTAACTTTAATGTCTGATATTTGTCTATTGTAGGAGAATATTTCACATCATTAAAGGGAAAATAATGTCTAAAATAGAATCATGCTAGAAATGCTGTATTTTGTAGACTAACGCCATAAACCTAATTAAACAAATAATTTATGCTTTCAAAGTTGGGTCACAATCTAGTAACTTTGTTATACATCTTTGCAAGACCAAGACCATGTACATGCTCAGTGTGGTCTGCACTGCTGCTTAAGTATTGTCAGAAATTATCAAAACAGCACAAGCCAAATAATATCTGCCCTGGAAGCAGATGCAGCAAGACTCACTATTAATCAGAATATGCAGACTGCACTGGATCCTCTGTTGTCATGTAGTCTAATATGGATTTTATAGTTTTTGTATTGTTTAATACAAACTTTCTCCAGAATCCCAGTTTATCTGTTCTCTGTTGTCTGTATCTACATTTTGGCTTTGTCCCTGCAGCTGGAGTTGAAAACAGAGGATGCAAATGCAAAAATAAAATCCCATTTTTACTTTATTAACTGAAAAAGAAACCTATCCCCAATAATAAATCTGCACCTTTTTACAAGAAACCTGACTGTATGCAGTGAAATTCCCCCTTTATTGACTGCTGCGGATATAAATCTCTACTCGGTCGCCAGATGCTCTACACGGAAACAAAGCTGCTCAAGTTCTGGGAAGTAAGGTGGGGGGCTCCCCCTGCTGTTTGAAAGTATTATACTTTCTCTGCAGATCAGTTAGGGACCATCTGAAGTTTCCTATCCACAGCAGTCAGAGCAAGTAAATTAATTTCACTGCATACAGTCAGGTTTCTTATAAAAACAATAGACATATTTTTTTATTAAAGTATATTGGAGATAGGTTTCTTTTTTATTAAAGCGTAAAAATTGGATTTTATTTTTTTTTGCCTTTACATTTCCTTTAAAGGGGATGTTTACCTTTCAAAACTTTTTTCAGTTGTTTTCATCAAAAATAAAAGACTTTTTTCAATTGCTTTCCTACCTCTTTGCAGCTACAAGCGGAGACACACATACACCTCGTGGTTTCATTTATTATCAGATGATAACTTTAGACCCGGGGTGTATTCTCCAGTGGTGCATTTCAGCTGACTGTGCCCTTAACGTTGTCTGTGCAGCTTATAGTTTACGTTCATTAAATCCAGTTGATAAAATGTGCATTTTCTGACCAAAATTCTCCTGCTGCTTGACAGGCACATGCCATTAACTTAAACTACTGTGCTTAGAAATAATTGTGCTTCCCCATAAGCTGAAAACGGTGAACCATAAGCCTTATAGTGACTAGTGACTTTCTTTTCCTTTGCCATCACACTTTATTATAAGACAAGCAAAATAAGGTTGACTAATCATGCAAAATACATTAGCTGAAGGAGTCTGCTTTCACAACTCTTTTACCCACAATTTTCCATTTGTTATTGTTTGTGTGTTCTTGGT
Source organism: Xenopus petersii (assembly GCA_038501925.1). Lineage (NCBI taxonomy): Eukaryota > Metazoa > Chordata > Amphibia > Anura > Pipidae > Xenopus > Xenopus petersii. Next base: position 58,045,194 of record CM076674.1, on the reverse strand, counting down.
ATAGCAGAATATCATTTATTCATTAACCTTGTTGAGCCGTTATGTTTAAAAATGAGGAATTAAAAGTGAAAGCAGATGGACCGAACAGACAGCTTTTTCTGAATAATGAAATTGGTATTGATTTATGACAAATGCCATCACATGCAGCCAGGGACAGTTTTGTTGCCGTCAGTACAGAAGTGAAAGTAGAGGGGCTGTGTTATCCATCATTTGTCTCTCATGAAGGATTGTGGCAAGCCGTTCTAATTGTTTTGAGAATTTGGTACAGCTGGACTAATTGTGGTTTCTGGTAACGCATAGGTGCAAAAGTGTCACGTTACTATTTCCAGTCAAGAGCCTTGCATTGTTTTATGGGCCATATTCATCAAATTAAAGAAGCCATTCTTAGCATCTAGGGCTTAATTAAAAAATAAAAAAATGTGTTCTGTTGCTTTCATTTGCAGGCTGACAGAACAATTTGCATGACTAAATTATTTTTAACCATTTGCTGTTTTTGAGCTCATGGGAAAACCTGTTTCTACAGTTACAGCACATTTACTAGGTGAAATGGATAACTGCTTCTAACATTAAGCAACACATGGGCTGTTGTATTCTATCTATTTTTATGGAGATCTGCAATGGTCAGAGGTCAGCCTGGTATTAGCAGCTTAAAAGTGCAAATATCTCAGAAACTGAGAACTGAGACTTTAAAGAAGAGGCATTGTGTTGCTTCAGAACCCTCAGTCAAATCTTAATTTGTTTTGAGGATGTCCTTTTTGAAAGATTTGTCTTTATGATAGTTGGCTAATCCTGTGTAAGGTTTAATAGCAACATGATTGAGTGTAAACATGATTCACAAATGTATTCCTCCAATGTGCAATCTTTGCATCAAACACCAATAAGACTGGCAAGGTGATGGCAAGGTGCAAAGTGCAGGCTCCATAGAAACAGGGGAATTGGGTATAGCATCTGCCTTGAGAACGAGTCAAGGGTTCCTTTTTACATGTTTAGCCTTTAAACACAACTGACTTGTGCCTAATGAACAGCAGCATTGCACTCTGACTAAAAGTTATTGGTTCTGCTTAAAAAAGGCAATAAAAGGCCAAGGCCTTGAACTACACTCTGTGTTTCTGGGACCACACTCTTCATAGCACCTGAGATGTTATCATCAATGCCTCAGTGTATGTGCACTTATACCAAAGCATGAGCAACTTAGCTCTATGTTAGTAATCACATAAGTGGCATCAGAAATATCCATCACTGTCCCCCCATATATAATAAAAGACACTGAGTTTGCCAGGCGCAGTAACCCATAGCAACCAATAAGATGTTTGTTTTTGAACAGGTGACCACTAAATTCTACCTGCTGATTGATTGCTATAAGTTACTGCTCCTGGGCAAACTCAGTGCCGATGTTACATAGCCATCCTTTTAACACGAAGGAGTTATTTGTGCTGTTTTTTTATGCTATTCCCCTAGCACAATGGTAAATTAGCTCTATTCTCTGCCTAATGTATGTTATGGATTTAGGGATTCGTTATGTTATTCTCCAAATAATGTGAAATGGCTAACAGTATGTTTCTTTCTTCAGTAATTCATTGCCAGTTATATTCTGTATCACTCAATTGTGACAGATAGAACTTAAGTATTTTTAATCCTTTTGGTGCCACATGCTGTACCATCCAGCTGTTTCAAGAAGTGTGACCTTTAACAGACGCAGATTCTATTCTCCCTTTGTGGCAAGCGTAGCCTTTTCTCTGACATATTTGTAATACTTTCTCTCGCTTGTTTTTGTTCATATTTACATATTTTATTTTGTTTTTGTTCCCTCTCTTTGGTTATCATTTGGCTGGTACTTTTACATGTGGGCAATACAAAGCATTTTTGATGACTATTGGAAACTTATTTTTGTCATGGTTTTGTAATGGATAAAATCCAAATTCTTTGAGATGTGGGACCACTAGGACCATGTGAAGAGCAGCATACTTTGTCTAAAAGGGGATTCACAATGAATCTTCAAAAACAAAGTACCTTGTGTAGTTCAAAATAGATGGCATTCATGATCCAAAAAAGTACTAACCCAAAAAAACATCAGTGTATGGGATGAAAATAATTAATAGTTTCCCAAATACATTAGCATATGGTACTATGCAAAAAGGTCTTCTGCATTTGCGGTCTTTGTCAGTTCAGTGAGCCTACACCAAATTATAGCCCCAGATATAGGACATCCTCTTCATGAAACAACTTGACAAACCCTTTCATGTTGAATGACTTTAAGCCAAAAGCCACTAAATCCTAAACCATCTGTATGTTTCATACTAGCCCCCAGAAGTAATGACATATGCAGTTGGTAAACATTCTGGGTATCTTTTTTCTACCTAATGCAATAAGAAAATCATCTGTTAAAGGGTGCCACTGTGTAAAGAACCTCCTTGCTAAATCAATTCTCTAAACTTTGTTTCACTACCAGAATTCCTTTTCTCTAAAACTCTGCCTGACCACCTTCTGTAACGCAATAACAGTGCTGCTAGAATCCTCACTTGCTGTACATGCACAGTTCAGAACCTGGTAGACAACAGGGGCTAAAGGTGGACATACATACACAGATAACATCTTGTTTGAATATCTGTATGTGTATGGCAGCCAACTGGTCCCGACAGAGATGTATGTACTATTGATATCTATTAGTTCTAGGATCGGCTAGCGCATGGTGCATTGGCAGATAAGAAAGTGAGCTGCACCTCCTGTTCACTTTCTGCTGTTCCAATCATTGGTTCCTTTTGCAGAAAATTTGGGAACAATAGAAAGGCATCAATACATTGTGTAGGCCCTTATATGTTTCTGCCTGTGGGCCAATCAATTGAAGAGCATACCAGACTGACTCATATGGCTGCCTTAATATACATGTGCTGTTTGTAGACCATTCTGACCAGCTATGTTCCCATTGCAATTAAGCCATTACCAAGCAACTAGTTAATTATGTTTCTTATATAGATAGTTAGCCAAAATGTAATGTATAAAGGTTGAAGTGACTGGATGTGTAACATAATAGCCAGAACACTACTTCCTGCTTTTCAGCTCTCTTGGTTTCCACTGACTTGTTACCCTGGTAACTGATCAGTGACTTAAGGGGGAGAGGGAGCCACACGGACCATACCTGTTGCTTTTGAATCTGAGTTCAATGCTGAGGATCAATTGCAAACTTACTGAACAGTTATGTCCCATGTGGCCCCCCTTCAAGTCGCTGACTAACTCAGAGTAAGAGAGCTGAAAAGCAGAAAGTAGTGTTCTGGCTTTTCTGTTACACATCCAGTCACTCCAGTCTTTATGAATTACATTTTTGCCTAACTAACTATATTAGAAACATTTTTTATTTTGTGCAGTATATCTATTTAGTTTTTATTTTTACATTGAACTCTTTATAAAGCTAGTAGGAAGATAAGGCACAGCATCAATGCAGCAAGGCTGGGGGGAAGCCTGTATTTCAGGCGTAAGTAGAAGTTCTTAGCTATCTAAAATGGCAATGCTAGAACGCAATTTGAAAGGGGCAAAAAATCGTCAATTGCACTTCTGGTGTGTACATGACCCCCATTACCACCTACTTGTAAAATTGCATATAATTTGTTCTGATTCGTTTTACCAGTAGTGCCTTTAAAATGAGCAATATCGCAAGTTGGATGTATTCTTATGGATATGAACAGTTTTGGCCAGTCATATTAGCAGCACACAGGGACAGAAAAGATCCTTGTTACTCGTTTCTTTCACATCCTAAACTTGTACTGGGCCCTCAATACTGTGCACTTGACACAATCTGCTATCAACATTACAGGATTCTGAGAAGTGCCTGTCTTCTGGAGGCTTCTGATCACAACTTTCTATGCTCACATATTCTTCTCTTCATTGGGCAAGACGTGCAGCCAGTATACTGATATACTATATTTCAGTCTTGTTGTAAAAAAATAGAAGAGAGAATTTCTTTACTTTTATTCTTGCAACTAGTTCCTGAAATTCCTGAAAGTCTGTGTTCAGTATAGGATGTTAGTTGCTAAATGGGGCTTGTTATTCTGCTTCCTCTTTCACAGCTTTTTCTTAAAGAAGAGCTGTATGTTCTGAACAATTGTATTTCCTAATAAATGACACATGAAGAATCATCCCTAAGTAGCATATACATATCTGTAAATATGTCCCTTTTCCATAATGTACCTTAAGCCTTTCTGTGATCTGGTGATCATCTAAAAGGAAGGAATGCAGGATCTAACGGCAACTGGAAGAAGTATGGGGTTAAACACACAGCCCTGTCTATGCATTGGTTGGTCTAACCTAGCATGTGTGTGTGCTTTATGTCTGAGTATAGCGAATTAAAACAGCAGAATAGAGTGCAATACGTAAAATGCATGTGTTTCAATACAAGTTTATCCAATGCCACATACTGTTCAGAAATATATTGTTTATGAACAGGATTTATTTATATGAACCCGTATTTAACATATGAGATTTTTACATGATATATTATTAGAGACTTCCATGTTCTTTCTAGTGTATTGATTCCCTGTAACACTGTTGCATCTGCTACTCGTTTTTTATAGCTTTTGTTATTCTACCAATAGTGTGCGTTTAGTGTAAGAGATGGATTTTCAACGAAGGGCATGAGTACTGCAGACTTCATTCTCTTTATTTGCCATAGCCCTGAGGGATGGAAGTGGCCAGTGGAACAACTTACCTCTCTGCCTAACATGCCCAGCAGTATCAACAAGCCACAGGTTGGGCTTGCAGACACTTGCATTGTGAGTCATCTCTGTTTAGGAGAGAGGACAGAAACTGAAAAAATATGTAGTAACACAAAGTAAACAAAAGACATAAAATCACTAGCTGTAGACTGCATTTTTGCAGTCTACGTGATTATCTCTCAAACATTAATACTCAAGGGACATTTTAATTCAGAGAGGAAGAGCAAAATCTGGCCATTGGATTTATGTCCTTTTATGAATCTTGGAAAAATTGATTGTAGAGATCATTACCCTGCTGTGACTGATTAAAATACCAATTAAGACATCTATAGACTTTTGCTCTTCTTATCTATATGACAGTCCAGAACGCACAAATAGATCATGCATGTGGAAATGTAAATTATTGCTGTTCAACTGGTGGCCTGCGACCCCCCCTTGTGTGCCCCCCCCCAGGTGTGACTGATTACCTTGTTTAAACTTTAAAAGGTATCGGTACTGCGATTAACTGGCCTCTGCATAGTTTATACCTCAAATTAGACTATAATCTCCTCCATTGGTCACAATTTTAATCTCCCCTGCATTGTTCACACCTGTCACACCTATATTCTTCACACCCCTAAAGGCCTGTACTGTTCACACCTCAGACCCAGACTGAAAGTGCCCACATTGTTCACCTGTTCACAACTCATAAAAACTGTTGGAAGGATACCAACATTGTGTCACTGTATGTACCACACGGTCCTGATAGGTTTCCCTGTCTCCTGCTGTATTCCACCTTCCCTATGTTCCCTGTGTGTGCCATACTCTGTCTTCCCTATGCTCCCTGTGTGTGCCATACTCTGCCTTCCATATGATCCCTTTATGTGCCATGCTGTGCCTGCCATATACTCCCTGTGTGTGCCATACTCTGCCTGCCCTATGCTCCCTGTGTGTGCCATACTCTTACATATGAGTGATTTCCCTGCAGTGAGCACCAAATCTTTGCTTTTTCTGTGTACTACCACCATTAATGTGGATATGATCTTTAAAGTTCTTGTGGTAATATGGGTGTGGTTTAAAAAGGAGAGTGGCCAACACTGACTTCAATTATCTACCTTCCACCACAGAGACCATTACAATTCCTGACAGCGCTGGTGTAAACATTACATCACAAAAGCCTAATTTCACATTTATTTACTCTCTATAAATAATGATATACACATCAAGACAAGTATGTGCTTTGTGTGCTGAGTATTTATATTGTAGACTAATTTTTTTCACCCTATTCGTTAGAGCTGCCTAAAGCACATATACACCCTTCAATGTCTCGCTTTAAAGGAACAGTTCAGTGTGAAAATAAAAACTGTGTAAATATATAGGCTGTGCAAAATAAAAAATGTTCCTAATATAGTTAGTTAGCCAAAAATGTAATGTATAAAGGCTAGAGTGACTGGATGTCTAACATAATAGCCAGAGCACTACTTCCTGCTTTTCAGCTCTATAACTCTGAAGGGGGGGCCACATGGTACATTTCTGTTCAGTTAGTTTCCAATTGATCTTTAGCATTCAGCTCAGATTCAAAAGCAACGGTTATGACCCATGTGCCCCCCCCCCCTCAAGTCTCTGATTGTTTACTGCCTGGTAACCAGGGTAAACAGTCAGTGTAAACCAAGAGAGGTGAAAAGCAGGAAGTAGTGTTCTGGCTATTATGTGATACATCCAGTTACTCCAGCCTTTATACATTTAGCCTAACTACTATATTGGAAAGATTTTTTATTTTGCACAGACTATCTATTTACCCAGTTTTTATTTTTACACTGAACAATTCCTTTAACAATTACACATTTTCTAGAAGTAGCAATGATTTCCACTGCTCCTTTCAAGGCACATTGAGTGTTGGCTCCGCTGCTTTCAGCCTGCATATTTTTTTTCAGGCTGAGAGCAAGAACCAACCGATGTCGTTAAAAGCCTTTATTCAGAAACCGGTAAAACAAACGATCCTTGCGCATTTCGTATCTGAGGATACTTACTCATAGGCATAATTAAAAACAGTTGTGAACAACATTTAAACAAGTAAAAAGGATGTGACGTACAAAGTCAATCATCCTAACATTAACCCTAAAAATGATCTTAGTTGAAGTGAAACAATTGCTTTCATTATTTTGTTTAACAGTGGAATGCTGATAAATGCTGCTAAATTAAGTTAGCAATAAAATTGTAAATAGTTTATTACAAATTAGAGCTAAGAAAAGAAAGGAAAAAGTCATTTTCTAAAAGAAGTATAATCGCTACACAGAAATATTTTTGTCAGAATACTAGACCATTAGAAATGATGTTTACACTGGTATGAACTGGTAGCATCAACAACTGATGTCTAAATGCTGTACAACAATATTATAAATAATGACCAATTCAAACTTGCTGAAATTTACATTATTACTAGTACTTTGTTGAGCATAAAACCCTAATTGAAACGGTACCTATTCGTGTAAAAAACTGACATGGTGTCATATTATCAATAGACCAAATGTATTTGTTTCATTCTATCTCAGTAAACACACTTTCGATACATAAAGGAAAGCTTCCCGGCAAGCCATGTTAACCCATGAATGGCGCGCATCTTTACTTATTAATTCATATTGAGTATCAAGAGTATCCAACAGATCTGCTTCATGCCCCCATCTAAATTGATTTCAGCCTGAAAAATCCTTCTTTTATGTATTTGGGCTGACTTCTGCTGCATTACACTGCATGCAAGCAGATCTAATTTATTTCAGGGGAGATGGGGCACAGACCAGATCCTCTTCTCTCAGCCTGAAAAATATACACAGCCTAAAGGTGGCAAAACCATTGCTCCCTTTGCCCAAAGCCTAAGGGCAAGGCCAGGCGTGGCGTTTGTGCAGCGTTTTTAAAAAAGAACAGCCAGGCCTAAATACGCAACTGAAACCACATGCTACCGTCAACATGCGTTTTTCATGCATTTTTCAGGACGTAGGATTCTTTTCCCGAAATGCACTTCTCATTGTTCTCATTGAGAATTTGGACGCCATATTTAAAAATACGCTGCGTTTTTACGCAAAGTGTGGTTTCAAACGCACAGATACCATAGAGTCTATTGATTTGGTAGTTTCTTGACGTATTGGCGTTTCTGCTAAGAAACGCCAATGCTGACGTCCTGTGGCGGATTTCAGCTTGCAAGTGCTCTGTGTGAATTGCTATAGTGCGTTTTCCATTAGTTTCAGTGGTAGTGCAGTTTATGCGTATTTACGCCTGGCTGTTCTTTTTTAAAAACGCCACGTCTGGCCTTGCCCTAAGGCAGCTGAGCAGTGTATTTTCAGTGAAGTATTAATATCTTGATAATCACTAGAACATCAAACTGATGAAAATCCTTCTTTAAAATGCAAGTCAAGAAATTACTGTAATTAGATTTTTTTTTAAAAAGCCCCCCTAATGAAAGCACCTTCCTTAGCCTCACCAGTCAACAGTGATTTATCATCTTTACAACCTTACTTCGGTGTGCCCTGGTTTCTACAATCTGCACATGCTCCATGCACATGCTTTGTGCTACATACACACAGACACACCGGCTATTCTTGAAAGTTTTTTCTCACCCAGCCCTGCACTTTGCACTGTATATGGGCCCTTATGGGGTTGCCTCTTCTGTCTCCTTCATTGTTTGGCCTTGATTGGAACTTTTTTCTCCTGCTTAAAGCAATTGTAATCCTAATAATGCGCCAGTTCAATTTTAAGGACCCTATTTCATGTCACTTAAAGGAAAACTATACCCTCAAAATAAACACTTAAGCAACAGTTTACATCATATTAAGTGGAATATTAAAGAATCTTACCAAACTGGAATATATATTTAAGTAAATATTGCCCTTTTACATCTCTTGCCTTGAACCACCATTTCGTGATGGTCTGTGTGCTGCCTCAGAGATCACCTGACCAGAAATACTGCAACTCTTAACTGTAACAGGAAGAAGTATTGAAGCAAAAGACAGAACTCTGTCTGTTAATTGGCTCATGTGACCTAACAAGTATAGTTTGTTGGTATGTTTGTGAATCGTACGATCCCAGGGGACGGCCCTTATTTTTTTAAAATGGCAATTTTCTTTTTATTATTACCCAATGGCACATACTACTAGAAAAGTATATTATTATGAAGATGGTTTATTTACATGAAGCAGGGTTTTACACATGATATGTTTTATGCAATATATTTTTATAGAGACCTACATTGTTCGGGGGGTATAGTTTTCCTTTAAATTTTTTCGCATCAATAACAGAGCCAACGGCCTAAATCCAGAAATCGTGTAGCTGCTTGTTACAACTAAACTGCCTTAAGTGCTCCTAAGTTATTTTTTCATGGTGCTATAACAATGACATGTAGTCCTGGCATAAAAATTGCTGTTTGGGGTTTATGCCAATAACTTTTTAGAAAAAAATTATTAATCATGTTTCTGTAAAACTTCTTTCTCCATCTTACACCAAAAGATGCAAAACCTTTAAACCAATCTCATCTAATTTTTTTGCCTAGTGACCCTGGAGTCTCATTCCAATATCCAATATAAACATTTGCCCTAAATGGGAAACCACCTGGAAACCCCATTGCATTACAAGCAATATAATGAGAAAAATTGTAGAATTTAGCCTTTATAAACATATAATGATAAGTGGAACAATTCTACTAATTAGCCAGTTAAATGGTTAAAGGCAAAATTTGTACTTTGCTGTTTTTGAAATAAAACAGAAAAAAACCCAACATAATATCATTACATTCGTTATTGTTAGTAATAGCTCTTTGTTAGTGAGAGCTCAGAATAAGCAGATCTATTGCTCATTTACATGTGAAAAGCAATATACACTGGAGAGCACAAGTATTACAGAAAATATATTGTTATTGCTACACATAGCATATTGATACTTGTAGCCAGATATCAATATAATAATTGCAGTTAATATCCTATTCCAGTAGAAAGTGTAAATGTTTTAGGTTATATACACTTTGCATTTCAATGGCTGCTATCAATGACAGTTTTACCACCGGGACCGGCTTGCTGGCACTGTCTAATTATGAAAGCATTTTGATTTCCCCAGCCATTAGTAATATTTGAAACCGTAGCAGAATTATATATCCTGGCTGTAAAACTTTTTTTTTTTTTACAGTTGATGCTAAGCAGTTCCTCAGTATGTTAATAATAAATACATTGGCAATTAATTGCAAGAAAAAATATAAACAAATTTGCAAAAGACATTTAGAACAATTTTAAAAATCCAGATTTCCCCGGTTGCTTGGGTTTATTGATAATGGCAGGGAGAACCACAAGTTGTTTATACAAAATTTACAAGCTGGTACCACTATTAAATATACGTTTACTAATGCGAGATGCCTGACTGGTAAAGTAATAGGAGAGCTGGAGGTACTGAAATTGGAGGGAAAATATCATGTAATCTGCATTGCTGAATGAGTCACACTAGTGGGCCCTAAGTATAGGAGGCTATAGCTTGTTTCAGATGGATGGGCAGTAGAAAAGGAGGAGAGGTATGTCTATTTATTAAGCAGGGTTTAAAAACCAACAGAAGGGAAAAGTGTTGATGGAAAATGCGGGAGCTGAAACCTTATGGGTGGAGATTTTACAAACTTTAAAGAGTTCTGCAAATTAATTGTAGGATTATGTTATAGACCCCCTAACAGGCCCGGATTTACAAACTTGCCGCCCCTAGGCCAGCTCTACTCATCGCCCCCGTTCCCCTGCCGGTGCTGTCCTCTTCACTTCCCCAGCACTGTTACCTCCACTTCCGGTTTCCCCCTGTCCAGCGATGTCACCTTGCCTTCCAGGGCCTTCCGCTTTCTGTACGTGCGCATGCGCACAGCTTAACACTCGGGAACAACACTGTGCCGTCCCCTTCGCTTCCCCCTGTCCAGCACTGTCGCTTCCACTTTCCCCTGTCCAGCGATGTCCCTCCCCTTCCAGATGCCGTCCTCTTCCCTCTCAGTGTGTGCGTGCGCATGCGCACATCTTAACACTTGGGAACAGCACTGGAGACTGACATGAGTCTCCAGTGCTAGTTACTGATGCGGCTGGGCCGCCCCTGAAATCGCGCTGCCCTAGGCCCGGGCCTTTGTGGCCTTGCCTCAAATCCGGGCCTGCCCCCTAATGTAAGTGAAGAGGAGGAGGCTAAACTCCTGTTGCAAATAGAAAAGGCTGCTGCTAGTTTGGGGTAAATAATGATAATGGGGGATTCAGATATTGACTGGAACAACAGTACTGCCAGGTCAGTTAATGCGAACAAGTTTATAAACTTATTGTATGACAATTTTATAGCACAGGTTGTTAGGGAGCCAACCAGAAAAAATGGTATTCTGGATCTAGTGATCTCTAATGACCCAGAACTAGCAAATGTAATTAAAGCCCTGGATAATAGTGTCCATAATGTGATCTCATTTAATGCAAGAGAAGCCTACCCTCAATACCCTCATACCAAATGCAATACCATATGCTTCATCTCTCACCTGCTTATTTCTGATTTTGCCCACTTCCACACCTTGTGTCTCATTCCCTTCCCCTCTAGATTGTAAGCTCTTTTGCATAGGGCCTTCCTCACTTCTTGTACCGATTCTGGTCGTTATATATGTAACTCTGTATGTTCTATGTTTGTAATTTGTTTCTTTGTATAAACACATTTATTTTACAGTGCTGTGCAATATATTGGTGTACTAAAAATACATCTTTATAATAATTTTTGGCGCAAAAAAATATATATATATAAATATATATATATATATATATATATTGGGGAAACAAAGCAAGTTATAGCTCCTTATAGGCAGAACATCAGATCATCGACTGTGGTGTTGTATTTTCTGCTAAAAATACAGAACAGCAATGGTTGTCATTTAAAATTATATTAAATCATGACTGTTCTTAAAGGACCCTTTCTAATAAAAGCCCCTAACCCCTACCTCCATAGTCTGCCCTCCCTGCTCCCCCTGCACAGGAGTTACACAAGTAAATACCCCTATGCAGGTAATTACCCCTTGTTGCAGAGTCAGTGGAGCTCACAGGGGCCATCTTTAGCCACTTCTGTAATCTCAGTAAGGAAGCTCCGTATTGGCGCATACGCAGTTGGAGTATTTTCCTGGTTTGCTAGAACTGTGCATGTGCTGACAAAAATTACCAAAGCGCTGGAAGAAGACCCAAAGATTACCCAAGCGGCTGAAGATAGCTCACGTGAGTTCTGCTGCGCTGACTGCAACAAGGGGTAATTACCGGCTTAGGAGTATTTAATTGTGTTAACTCCTGTGTGGAGGGGAGCAGGGAGGGGGAACTATGGAGGGTAAGGGGTAGGGGTTTTATTAGAAAGGGGGTTTAGTTCTCCTTTAATTTATTTCCTTAAGAAGTAAATGTAGAAGCATTAAGGACCACTCAATGTGGCAGAACTCAGATGTAAGGAAGTATTAATGAAAATACAAGTCAGAGCTGCACAGAAGCTGCATTTAATGAATATAAACACTGTAACAAATGAAGCTGCAATCCAGAAGGCAAAGATGGAAAATGAGGAGCTGATTTAGGCAGAGGCGGGTTGAGAGTATGACTTCATTAAATAATGGTAATAATGCGATTATAATGGATGCAGAAAAGGCAAATGTACTAAATCAATTCTTTTCTTATGTGTATACATTTGAGGATTCAGAGTTTCAAGACCTGCCCAATAGGGGCACTGATGGCTCATGATGTGGCAGTTGTGCTTCTCTTACAGGTAGGCAGGAAAGTAATGCCACTAAAGGTATTTAAAAATATGTCTTTCTTATATGTCTCAGAATTAAAGTAAACGCATTGCTAGGTTGAAATTATTGTACTAGAGTACAAGAGTAAGACAGCAAATGCTACTTGTGTGTTTACATTTGTCAGTGCTCTAGCTGTGTGTAAGCTGCTGGGCAAGCTTTAGAAAACATTACTATAGTTAAAAAAAATCACTATTCTGAGCATGAGCCAGCCCTGTGTTATTTTGATTTACATTACTGGGAGATCCTTGTTAAAGGATTCACTTGGGGGGTGCCTAGCAAATTGGTGAATGTTTATTTGGGTTCTGTTGCCCTATAATTTCATACATTTGTAACATAAGAGAACAAAATATACTCGCATGAATAATCTTCCTTGCTAGCTGTCATATCTCATCATCTGTAAACTTTTACAAAGGTGCACTGCCCATTTAAAGCCAGTGTTAGTCCTATCAGTGCATGTATTTATTCTTTGAATAATAACAATATGACTATGAAGATTTTCATTCATCCAGGTCATAGTATATCTAGTATAGGTCAATCTAAAAAACAACTGGACTTGCTGGGTAATCAATGAAGACGTTTCACTACTCATCCAAGAAGCTTCTTCAGTTCAACTGACTGGTGTGGGAAGTTCTCGGCATATAAACTCTTCCACTAATCCATTTACAATGGCACATTGTAACTCGGAAGTAAGACGGAAGTATACAGGAAACCCACTCATACGGCTCAATATCTGTTGTTTGATTCCCACCATCCACTGGAACACAAACTGGGTGTCATTCGAACCCTGCACCACCGGGCAGAATGTGTGGCAACTGATACAGAGTCCAAAGACAAAGAGCAAAAACATCTCAGAAGAGCTTTGAAAGCGTGTGGCTACCCAGACTGGGCCTTTGTCAAAACAGCAACAACCAAGCCCAACAGGAACACCAATAGAAATAACCGCCCGGAGACACATAGTAGGCGAAACATAGTAATCCCATATGTAGCTGGAGTGTCAGAGAAACTCAGGAGGATTTTCAACAAACACCATGTCCCTGTGTTTTTCAAACCTAGCAACACACTGAGACAAAAACTGGTACACCCAAAGGATCAAACACCAAAAGAAAAACAAAGCAATGTGGTATACGGAGTCCAGTGTAGCGAGGAGTGCACAGATCTATACATCGGGGAGACAAAACAACTGCTCTCCAAGCGAATGGCTCAGCACAGGAGGGAGAACTCTACAGGGCAAAACTCAGCTGTCTTTCTACACTTAAAAGACAAGGGACACTCCTTTGAAGACAGCAAGGTCCAAATCTTGGATAAAGAAGACCGCTGGTTTGAACGAGGCGTGAAAGAGGCGATTCATGTCAAGGTGGAGAGACCATCTCTAAACAGAGGTGGGGGCCTTCGACACCACCTGTCTGCTACATACAATGCTGTTCTAACATCTGTACCCCGGCGGATTCAGAACACTTCACACATCCATTCATGCAACTCTCACAAGTAACACCTGTATCTAGGAGTTGCATGACACATTGCATAATCCTATCACAACTACACAGAATCAACACCTCTGTGAGTTTCTTCAGATGTCACCTTGAAGAGTTACAATGTGCCATTGTAAATGGATTAGTGGAAGAGTTTATATGCCGAGAACTTCCCACACCAGTCAGGTGAACTGAAGAAGCTGCTCGGATGAGTAGTGAAACGTCTTCATTGATTACTCAGCAAGTCCAGTTGTTTTTTTAGATTGACCTATACTAGTTTGAATAATAACCTAATTTTGCTTGCGTTTTACATTTTCATAAAATGCCATATAAGCTAAAGCTTACTGGTACTTTGTACCTATACAGGTCTTACCCAGCTGGCTTTTGCCAGTAGCAGCTCCTGGTGGAGCACATGTTACATGAACTCTTTCCTCCCCAGTGGGTGCTGGAGAGAGGGTTAACCATATTGATTTCTTCACTTGATCTCACAAATAACTGCCAGTGGTTCTTAAAAGCAAAACTCTTTATTGATGGAATAGCTTCACAGTCCCTTTTTTTAACTTCTTCTGGGACCTACCTACATCCCAGGCCCTTTAGCATGACCACTTCCAGCAAGTGGCGGCCAAAATAGAAAGAACATGTTGTGCTTTCCCCTTCTTTTAACTAGGGAGTCCTAACACTCCAGCCAGTTACTGAACTGCCAGAAAAATACTTAGGATAAGTACCCTACCCTTCCCAGCATAAGGAAACATCTCCCCCTTTCAACTTTAAATCACGCCTTCCCAGGTGACTATATGACATAAAATCCCCCCCTCCCCAACTTTAGTGGTGGTGCAGATTTCAACTGCGGATTGCTCTCACTCTTGCCAGTGTTTTCAGTGCAGTGCAAGTTTCTGACCAACATGTACTTTCATGAAGGATAGGTCAGTGGCTACATTTATAGAGAGGAAAGCACAAACAGTGATCTCAGCTCTGTCTACTGTAAATGCAAAACTTTTTGGGTAACATTCTGCAAAAAAAAGTATATTTTTGGTTTCAGTAGACTGACCTTATTCATTTAAAGTGATTTCTGCCATTATACAAAACCTGGCTTCAGTATCAGTATTTATCCAAATGAGCTTTTATCAAATTCAACATATTCTCCTATCAATCACTCGTTGAACCTCCTCTTTTCCTTTCAGATTGAGAATTGTGATTTAACTATTCTCTTTTTCATTGCAATGTTCTCCCCCTAACCATCTTGAGATATCAAAGTTGATAAGGACTGTTTCTATTATAAATATGATTAATAGTCTATTATACTGGTAAACACATTCAGTGTATTATGGGAACCTTGCACTCTGTGGGAAAGAAAAAATCTGAGAGAACCTAAAGATGGCCATAGACAGCCGAAAAAAGCTGTGAACTCTCCACCTTAATGGTTTGTGGATGGGGCTCTGACCAGATATCAATCATGCAGGCTTATAAATCCAGTTGGCCCTTTGATGAGGTCCAGACAGTCTTCATTTACCATTGTTGTGAACCAATCCGTTTGTCCAAGCTCGAAATGATCAAATCAAATATTGCCCAGTTGAAGGTGGCCATATCTGGATAAAGATGTGCTCATTGGCTGAACTCGCCAAATAAGTGTATGGCCATCTTAACATTCCATTCCATGATGTTAAACATTAAGGGGCAAATTCACTAAAGGACGAAGCACCTAACGCTAGCATTAATTCGCTAGCGTATCGCATTTTCGTTAATTTGCCGATTCATTAACGGACACTGGCGTAAATTCGCACCCTTAGGCCTGGTGAATTTCCACAACGGACGTAACTACGCAAATTCACTGATGCGCGCATTTTTTCTGAGCGCTACCTTTTACGCTAGACTTCCTTCAACACCTCAGACCAGGAGAAAGTGCAATAGAGTAGATAGGGATTGCTTTAAAAAAAGTTAAAAAATTTTCTAAGTCCCAAAAAACTCTGGCGTTTTTTCTTTTTTTATGGGTGATAGGCTGAAAAAGATCAAAAAACTTTTTGGGGCTACCCTCCTTCCCCCCTCATTTCCTAACTCATGGCAACTTAACTATAGAGTGGGCACATGTGTAGGGCAAAATAAAAAATTTATTTGCTGTTTTGAAGGTTTCCCAGGCTTGTGTAGTGCTGCTACATATACCTCCATTGTAACTTCAATTTGGCGCCGTATGCAAATCAAGCATCGCTAGTGTAACTTCGATTTGCTTGGCGAATTAACGCTAGTGCAACTTCGCAACCTTACGCATCCCCTGAGCACAATTTCGAATTTTAGTGAATTTGCATATCGCTGGCGAAAATACATTGAAGCAGACGCTGGCGCAAATACGAATCTTAGTGAATTTGCCCCTAAGATTTTCCAAGTTCCAGGCCAGTATTTCCATGGAATGAACTTTATTTAATGGAAACCCTCTTTTTATTCTTTATAAACCTTCCTGCTTTATGGCTAATGTATAGCTTTAATGCTGTCCCATTGAGTCATTCATATTTAAACAACCATATTTGGTGACAACATTCTCTTCTGCAAAGCTTGTGCGATTCTGTAATTTATAATCCTCCGTTTAGTGACTGAAAAGTCTTAAATTCTCAAAACCGCCTTTGACAGAACTGTTGTTAATGCAAATTTAAAGCCTTGCATGCCTACCGCAAGAATCATATGTATTTATTTAGCCTAATAACTCATTTTCATAGTGTTATTGCTCCTGGCCTTTCTTGGATGTTCTGTGACTCCAGTTACAGATTGAGGTGAAAGTAGGACTAGCTTAGATTTACTATAGATCCAGCAAAAGATGTACTTCCTATTCTCTGTCATTACTTTAAATCTACTCTGTATATTTTATACCCCTTCTGTTTTGATGTTCACCATTTATTCAAGTAATTTACTTGTAAGTGCAAATTACAATATATATACTCAAGATCCTTGGTAAATTTACTTCATTTTACAGCATGCCTGAATGGTTTAAAAAATGTGAAAAGCAATTTTGAAGCTTATTACTTTTATAATTCTCGGTTTTGAGACTTCTATCACAGTTGATTATTACTCCGCAAGTTTTCTAAAGACAAAGTTTGATGAATTTAATTAAGCAAACACTCGTGAAAATCCCTTTTTAAGCAAGTGCATTTTTGATCTTAAGAGCGTGCATTCAACTCTAGCTAGGTATGGATGATGAACGTTTACTTTATTCTGCAAAGAAATATCACCAGTTACATAAATAAGCTGTAAGTACCCATAAAACTAAATCTAAAGCTGGTGTAGCAGAGTAACATGGAAACTAATATGCAATATGAAACAATCACAGTCACCGAGATTTTAACCCCAAAGTAAATGCTGCTGAATGCAATCTGTCAGACAATCTGTGATCAAACAAATCTCTTTACAGTGGAATATAAGTAAAATGCAGACTACCATCCACTACTTATAAAACTCCTAAGACTCTTGTTAATGATAAATATTTAGGACCAGATTTCCAATGCATGTGCCCTTAAGCTGGATGGCCCCTGCCCCCGCTAGCATACTTAAAGGGGTGTCACCGACCCCATCTAAACAACATATGTTCTATAAGGCTTCAAATGTATTGTTATTGCTACTTTGTATTCACCTTTCTATTCAGGCCTCTCCTATTCATATTCCAGTCTCTTATTCATCTCAGTGCATGGCTGGTAGGTAAACTTGGACCCTAGCAACCAGATTGCTATAATTGCAAACCAGAGAGCTGCTGAATAAATGTAAAAAAATAAATACATAAAAAATTAAACCAACTGCAAGTTGTCTCAGAATATCACTCTCTACAGCAGGGGTATGCAACCTGTGGCTCTGGAGCCTCATGCAGCTCTTCATCCTGCTTGCTGCGGCTCGGTCTTGTGGCTTTGCCTGTCACGTTGTCTATACAGCCCTCTTACCTGCTGGCAGCTTCTTGATTGTGCGATCACGGTAAGCGAACGGTTAGCTTACCGTGGTCGTACACTCAGTATGCTGCCAGCAGGTGCGAGGGCTGTAGACGTCGCAGGTGTGACAGGCAAGACCGAGCCGCAGCAAGATGATTCATCATGGTCCTTACCGCGGTCACACACTCAAGACAAGACAAGGAAGATCAGCATGAAGCTTCAGAAACAGAAGTATCATTAAACTGATGAGAACACTAGCATTTAAAGGACCAGTAACACTAAAAAAAAATTTCTCCAAAATTCGTTAGTGTAGAATGAAAATTAAACACCAAGGCAAATAAAACTTTTAAGTTGCAAAGCCTTTATTAAGAGATAATTTACCAAAACTCCACTTGCTGTCCTCTTCTGAAAGGGCGACCATCCATGCAGCGGTGTTCAACTTCTCCTCCCTGGCTATTCTAGTGACAGTATGTGAAGGAGGCAGAGGTCCGCTCTGCAGCACTTCCCCTATTCCCAGCAGTCGGACTTTGACTCCAGCCTTTCCTCCTCCGACGAGGAAGAAGAAGAGGAGGAGGGCAGCAGCCTCTGCTTCTCCAGCGGCAAGTGCTGTCTACAGAATGGTAGTAGTAGGCGGCAGGCGCACCGATCTGCTGAAGAATATCCCCAGGACTACGGTGCACAAGCACATGGACCAACCACATGTTCCCCGTCGATGTGCCCATCTGAGTGTGCCTGGGGCTGGCATTCCCAGCTGCTGCAGAAGAAGGCGGCGATTTTAGACTCCGGTTGCTGCAGAATCCATGGATAAGGTGGGAGCGCCGAACCACTTGCTACCCGTCGATGTGCTACGATTGCGGGTAGCAGTGGCCAGTGTATTTAGTGAAAATAAAAACGAGCCAGTAGCACTCCCGGCTCAAAGGCGGAGTGGAATGCAAAGCCAAGGTTTGCAGGAGCTGTGCACTTGGAGAGTGCACTTAGCCACGTGGAAAGCCTTGAGTTTGCGCAGCTCCTTCACGTCGCACTGGTTCTTCTTCACTTGCAAATGATCCATGCGCTTGTGCATTGTAGTCCTGGGGACATTCTTCAGCAGATCGGTGTGCCTGCCGCCTACTACTACTACCATTCTGCAGACAGCACTTGCCGCTGGTGAGGCAGAGGCTGCCCTCCTCCTCTTCTTCTTCCTCGTCGGAGGAGGAAAGGCTGGAGTCAAAGTCCAGTCCGACTGCTGGGAATAGGGGAAGAGCTGCAGAGCGGACCTCTGCCTCCTTCACATACTGTCACTAAAATAGCCAGGGAGGAGAAGTTGAACACCGCTGCATGGATGGTTGCCCTTTCGCCATTTTAGAAGAGGACAGGAAGTGGAGTTTTGGTAAGTTATCTCTTAATAAAGGCTTTGCAATTTAAAAGTTTTATTTGCCTTGGTGTTTATTTTTCGTTCTATACTAACGAATTTTGGGAAAAAAAATTTAGTGTTACTGGTCCTTTAATAGGGCTATTTAGTGTTGAATTTATTTCAAAGTAGGCCTACACATGCACACTTCTGTTTGTTGTATTCTGTTGTTGTAACAGTTAAAATTTAAAAAAGGTTAAAACTTTTTAAAGTTTATACCGTATATATGCGAATATAAGCTGAGTTTTTCAGCACCCAAAATGTGCTGAAAAATCCTACCTCGGCTTATACTCGGGTCATTAAAAAAAAACTCTGGTACATGAAACAGGTATATTAAGACAGCTGCCTTACCGGTAAATTTGCAGAGAACTTTGAAGGAACTTTGAATCTGTATCCCACATGATCTGTAGCTGTGCTACTGACTGGAGTCCCGTGCCCCTGCACCCCAGATGGGGCCTGCAACCCATCCATTGGGCCCGATCCTTAGGAGCCAATGGGGAACACCCCCCTCCCAGCCAGAAACATTGGCGTTGATTTCCGGCGCAGGAGGAGCAGCAGTGCGGAATTTTATACAAGAAGTGTGTGGAGCGCTGCCGGCTGAAGTCGCAGTGGTGCGCACGCTGACATCATCGTGTGGGTTTTCTCAGCGACATAACAACTCCGGGCCCAGACCCCACTGTGAAAAATCTTGAAGGGGCAAAGCGCCGGCTGCAGTAAGCAGTATCACCGACTCTCCCCTCCTGCGCACCAGTAACTCAGGGCCGCCCCTGACAAAAAATCTTGAAGGGGCCAGGCGCTTGCTGCAGACAGCAGTATGCCCGGCTCTCCCCTTCCGGCCAGCATCTCCGGGTCGCCCCTACCCCAGCGAATTGATTAATCTTTGAATGGGCCCAGCAGCAGAGAGCAGCTTCCCCTCCCACTCGCTAAAAACTCTGGGCAACGCGGCACCACCGGAGAAACATCTTTGAAGGCACTTGGCGCCTACTACAGGGAGCAGCTTCCTCTCCCCTCCCGTTAGAGCAAATTTACCGGTAAGGCAGCTGTCTTCTTAATATATCTCTTTCAGTATATTTTGTTTCAGCTGAAAAATGTCTGTACGGTAATATAAATCCACTGGGGGGGACAAATTTTCAGTGATTTAGTTTTGCCCTGTAGTGATTGCAGCACAATGTATATTATACATGGCAACTTTCTGTTAATAAAAGGAATGAAATGTAGTTTAATTTTGCCAAAAATTACTGACTATACTTGCTTGTCCAACAGTCTTAGTTGTGTCTAGGCTTATACTCGAGTCAATACGTTTTCCAGGTTTTAGTAAAATTAGGTACCTCGGCTTATACTCGGTCGGCTTATACTCGAGTATACACAGTAATCTGTTTTATGTTTTGCGGCTCCAGACTATTTTTCTTTATGGGAGAGGGGGCAAAATGACTCTTTTGATACTAAAGGTTGCTGACCCCTGCTCTACAGCATACTAACAGTTAACTTAAAGGTGAACAACTCATTTAACCAGCCCCCTCCCTTTGTGTGTTTAAACATTTGGATGTACCAACACCTTCCCAATCTTGCTTGCAACCACCCTTCCTACTGGCAGCATTGGGGACTGAAGTGATAGGAGTGTTTACCAGCTTTTTCCCAACAAGTCCCCAGTACAGATGTGGTGAACTTACCGCAATCCAGTCTGTACATATTGTGGCATAAATTGCCATAAACTAATAATCACATATTTATTATTTGGCAGGTTTTAATGCATCACTCGCTGTACTGGCAAAAAACTGAGTAGATTCTATAGTGCCTTTAATCTATGCAGCACAGCTCTATTAATTGCAACACAGAGCAGTAAAATCAAAAAGGCATGCCAAGTATAGGATTAATGGAGAATTAAAGCCTAACTAAAGAAGTAAGGCAGAATTTTTGTACATTATATTTTGGGCTCCTATACCAACACAAGGCAACCACAACCCTTTAGCAGTAAAGATCTGTGTCTCCAAAGGTGCCCCATAAGCTCCTATTCCTTATTAGGTTTATAGAAATTAATGCTCGATGTCCTAAAACCACTGTAAGTCTGTCTCTTCACTAAAGGAATGATACCAAAAAATGAAAGTTTTTTAAAGGCATTAAAATATGACCTACCATTGTCCTGCACTGGTAAAAATAGAGAGTTTGATTCAGAATAGTTTATATAAACAAGCTGCTGTGTAGCCGTGGGGGCAGCCATTCAAGCTGGAAAAGGAGAAAAGGCACAGGTTACATATCTGATAAGCTCTGTAGAATACAATGGGTTTATTTCCCAGAAGATAAACAGGGGTCAAACTTCATTCATGGCTCTCTACTGAACAATATAATGAATACCTCTCTCATCTAAAACAGGCCATGTGTTGCCAAGGAAGTGTTTATTTGTAACTTCTAGCTTAAAAGATACAAATTTTGAATGGAAAAATAAAATATGGTAACTTTTTTTACATTACTGGGCCTTTAATCAAATGAATTGATTAATGTGATATAAATATATTTATATATGTATTGCCATTTTTAAAAAATTCAAGTGTTTCTGTCAAATTTATTTTTTGTTCAAACTTGTGTGCATTCCAAGAGCAGCACCATTGTGATGATAGAAAAATCCATGCTTTCAACCTGTAGCCATTGTGTCTAATTTGTTCTATTTTATCAGTTTTTCTGCTATCCCCAGCTTGGGAATTGGTTTATCCCATCATAGATTATGTCATCACTTTTCAATAATTGTGCCGCTAGCTAAATTGCTTTCTTGCTTACCGGTTTGATTTTTACTCGCTCTGAAATGTTGGGATATGTTTAAAAGCTGAAACTTTGTCTGCAAGTTGGTTGTCGTACAGCATATTCATCAAGAATCGATTAAAATCTGTAGCAGCATATTAGGGTAGAACTACATGAACGTTTTTACCTGCAATAGTATCCGTTCTGACGCGTTGAGATGAATCGCAGGCGCCACGTTGGTTGCGCCGAATCTAAGGTAAGGAATAGGAATAGTATTATATTTATTGGTATATTTAAGTATTAGATTTATTGGTTTATTATAGTATTAGATTTATTGGTAGACAGACTTGCCCTTCTAAAATAACGTCTCAAACAAAATGCAAGGCTTGCAATTGTAGCCAATTTGTCAACACCTACATTGTAAATATAACAGCTTGATGCTCATTTTTACTGCTTTAAACCAAAACTGAAGATAACCCATTCTCATTCTGAACTGCTGTAGATATTAGTGAGTTCAATGATTAAAAAGTTTTTGGGTTTTTTTTTTTTTATTTGTTTTTAGATTTTTATAAATATGTTTTACTTGTAGCTTTAGCATACTGAAATACGAAATTTCTAAAAACAATCAATTAAAAATTCTTTATTGTTTCTGTAATAATCAAGTTTATCTTCACTATTCCTCTCTCAGCATCTGTTTCTCTTCATTCTCTCTTCATGCAGCAGTTGGGTATCAGATATTCATGGACAGCTGAATCCAATATATATTATAGGCTCCCTTTTGCCTAGAAGAAAACAGGAGTTTTTAGTTACAAAGTTATGATCATAAAATTGGTAAGCTACTATACAGAGTCAAGGTAAACCCCATATGGTGGTACCTAACTATTTACCTCTGGTCAAAAGGCTGGCACCTCCCTGCATGGTGGCATTTCTTGGGATAAGTGTCTCCTGACCTGGGCATTGGTTTAAGTCAGAGGGCTTAGTCCTCCACCACCATTAGCTTTTAGAAGAGAGAGATTGACAAGACCACAGCATTGGTTCCACAGGCTCAATCCTCCGCTGCTTTTAAGAGAGGGAGACTGCCCAGCCCAACATCCATTTTTAAAGGCATGGGACCACAATTTAAAAGCTACAACCACATAGAAGCTTGGCCTACAGCATAACTGCTAAACTTCCGTTTTTGTTTTTTAGCAGGCTTAAGGCATCCACGTTATGGAAAGATCCTGCAAATGGATATACTCTAATTTGTAAATTACAATTATGATTTTTGGATACAGTATTTCCAGTAATATTTATTTTATTAATAGTGTTTTATTAATTGTTTATTTTCATTACAAATGTTAAAGGGGAACTCCAGTTCTTAGTAACTATGCACTTGCATAGATACTAGATTACTTATGAGATAGGACAAGGGAATGTGCATTGATCAATCCCCTTTTTTTCTGTATGTCTGTAGTTAATTTGGCCAGATCGGTAGATTGGCCAGATTGTATTTAAATCTATTTTTAACCTAGCCTTTTAGTGCTCCCACAACCTTCCTTTCTTGCATTTTAAAAAAAAGTATCTAATATTAAATAAAACCAATAAGATTGTTTTGCACCCAATATGGATTCAAGCAATGTAGTTACCAAGCTACTGTTTGATTATTCCAGAGAAAAATATAATTTTTTTTAAAATGTTTTTTATTATTTGCTAAACTTAATGGAAGGTGGCCTGCCCATAATTTGATTTTTAGGTCAGAGATTTCTAAATAAGAAAACTCAGACCTGTACTTTGTTATTAGAGCTTTCTCTTCCCCATGTGCATCTGTAGCTTGGTTCTTGGCTTGGCGCCGTGATAACAGAAGGACTCGCACTGGAACAAAAGGTCCAACCTACAGCTAAAAGTGTACTGTAAAAGTCTTTATTTAAATAACATGTAAATAACATGTAAGTTGGAGTTTTGATCCAGTGCAAATCCTTATGGTGTTGAACTTTATTTGGATGATAGTTTGGGCCTTGGCACCCAAAGATTCTACTGGTGAGATTTTACTTTATGCCTATTACTTTATATGATCTGTCAGAGTGTCAGTGATTATTAGGCAAATATCTACTAACTGTAACAATGTATTATGTCTTTGTCGGAGTTTCATAAGAACTGGTGTTAAAACAAATCAGTCATTTTTTCCATCAATGTTTTAAAGCCACTACCCCCTCTGCCTCAGGGCACATAACACTAAAAGAAAGCTATGTTATCAATACAGTCAATATCAATCCATGTTAAGAGAAGAAAGCTCTTGTTTGTAGGCTTCTAAATAAGATCTGAAGTGGATAAGAAATGTGGCCAATTTGAAGCCTGCGACATCCACTGGTCGCCAGATACTACTTTTCATTACATACAACACTGCAGTACTATAGTTATTATGTATCTCTAGTTCTATACAGGCAGGACACTGACACTTGTCAATAGATTAATGGCATGAAAGTTTCATAACATGAAAGTTAACATTGAAATTGTTTAATACTGTGTATTGACAAAATGGTTATGCACTAGTTTCAATAAGGAGCACATTTTTAGTGAATGAGGGTGAGCACACACTGGAGGGTATTTCGCACTGGCGACAAAACATTCAGAAATATATATATATTTTTTTTAATTCTTGCGCTGACTGAATCACTGATAGTAAATAAAAATAAGCAGACATACTGATTTCAGTAGCAATTACATTTACAACTTTAAAACAACTGAAAATGTTTGTGTAATGCTATAATTTGGATCTCCATATCTTAAGCCAAAAAAAAAACATTTAAACATCAACTAAACTCAATAAGATTTTTCTGTCTCCAATTGGGACTCGTTGGGGTAAATTCACTTAAAGGAGATGGAAAGCTTAAAGACAGTTTGCCAACAGATTAGCCACAATAGTGAAAGAACGCTATATTTATTCTGCAAAATGCTTTACCATACCTGAGTAAACCGCTCTAGATACTGTCTCTGTTTGTTTAGGATAGAAGCGGCCATATAAGCTTGGTGTGACATCACTTCCTGCTCACCTACAGCTCTGAGCTCAGGTTACAGCAGATATGGGAGGAGGGAGGGGGATTGGAGCAAACTGAGCATGCTCAAGCCCTGCCCTGGAGATTTATGCTGAAAACAGGAAGTCTGATACAGAAGCCCATGTGTACACAGAAATGCTGTGTTTCTTTTGATAGAGAGGACTTAGAGCAGCATTATTTTGATGGTTTACTAGTGTATTTATATAGACCTTTCTGATAAAGCTTACTTAATTTTAGCCTTTCCTTCTCCTTTAAGGGGAATTTTCACCAGCGAAGGCTCCACCACATTTAGGGCCACTTTGTCAGGAGCAAATTCGTTACCACTACGCTAATTAACTAAAATGCAAAGTTGCATCTGAGCAGACGAACACTGGCGAAGTTTCATTAGCGTTAATTCGTCAGTGTGAGCATTTCATAGGGAACTTTCACTAGCGTTCATTTCTGCCTACCAAAACTCCATTAGTACTCTTACGCTTAGGTTAATTTAAATAGGATGGGTACAGATATGTTGTACAGACGCCTTTATTGGAGATGTTGGTGCAAATGCTTGAAGTGGCCACTTATTATTACAAATGTCCAACGAAGCAAAATAAAGACAAAAGAGATCCTCTAATGCCCTAGACATGAGCTCACCCTAAAAAAATGTGGCATGTCCCTCACGTGGTTGGAAAAAAAATGGTTAACACAAAAATCTTTAAAAGTTAGGACTTTTGTAGGCAATCCCGCTTTAAAAAATTAAAAAAAACTCCTGCATTATTTTAGAATTTTTATGACTTCCCAGCATACAGGATATGATGTCACTGACATAAAATTGAGGAGGATGTAGTTTCATCTTATCAGTTCACCAGGTCTAAGGTGGCAAAGGAAACTCTGGCTAAAGAGGCAACGTTCTCTAAAATTCACACTTTAGTGAATTTGCGGAGTAACAATACTTCGCCTGAGTGATAGACTGTGAAATTACACTAGCAACGTTGTCTTTCGCTAGCGAATTGTCCTCTACGCCTGTTAGTAAATTGGAGATGTCCCTGCGGATTGGATTTCTGGCGAATTTTCACTAGTAACAGGCACTTTGCCATTTAGTAAATCTGCCCCTAAAAATCTTAGTTGGGATAAAGTTTTATCACTACAGAGAAAAAGGAAATAATTTTAAACTGTGAATTATTTTATTAACATGGAGTCTATGGTAGATGGCCTTACTGTAATTTAGAG
Source organism: Xenopus petersii (assembly GCA_038501925.1). Taxonomy (NCBI): domain Eukaryota; kingdom Metazoa; phylum Chordata; class Amphibia; order Anura; family Pipidae; genus Xenopus; species Xenopus petersii. The sequence goes on along the minus strand of CM076674.1, from coordinate 58,018,985 downwards.
CTTTCTTTTTGGATAACGGGTTTCCGAATATCGGATCCTATACCTGTATTACAAAATTGGTTTCTAAAATTTTTTACTTTTTTCCTGTGTATGTATATATATATGTAACAGCTTTTGGATGGACATAACCATTACCCTGTCCACGGAGAATCCCACAACACGCGTGTATGAATGAGCCTTTGCTGTAAAGCCAGCCGTGTAAATGTTTTTTTCATTGTAATATATTATTAATAGTGTCATCAAAATAGTTTTTATTTATTTTTTTTTTTTCACAATTTCTTCTCATAATGTATATCTTGTTTTGCTCAATGCCTAACTCTGTGCATTTATCCATACTTTTATATGGATTGTAAATGCTGTAGGTCTGCCGTGGCAGAACACTGTATTTCAAATTAACAGATAATTCATGCATGATTGTGCCTAAATTCTATCTATCAAGTTTCATTATACTTTGTTATGTAATAACCAGCACTACTACATCTTATATTAGGGACATTTTGCTGAGATTTGCTAACAGGCACAACTGAAGTCATTTTCCTACCTACCCAACCGCGTTCAGTTTGCAGGGTTTAGGAGGAATCTGTGTTTACACTAAAATAGAAAAGCTTCAGAATAACAAGAGCCTTTCTCTACTAAAGTCACTAAAAGCCCTCTATACACTGCATCAATTTTCATAGTCATTTAATACATTAGAGAGCAATTGGGAAACAGTAAAGCCCACATTATTGACTTGTTCAAACAGATTTCCTTTCTTGCTTTTTCTGTTTATTTTGTTCAATTTTGTGTATATTTATTTTTGCAGGGTTTGTTTGAAATGCCAGATCTGAAATGATTGCCTCATTGAACTGCGCTATATTTGTGTACTCTAGGTGCCAGGCAAACTAATTTTGGTGACATTCAAGCAAGCATGTCTTTTTTAAAGGAAAAAAGGAAGTTAACATTTGAGGCATATCTGTTGTTTACTTAAGAAAAGCTTATCTGCATATATTTATTGCTGCTTTGTTTTACTTTTGCCATTGTGTTCTGCAAGCGTAGCGAAGGTATACTTGCTTATGACACCATTAAATGCAAAAGTCATTTAACACATCTGACATTCTGCTAATAAAAATATGGCTGACGGTAGACTGTGTTTTCTAGCAGCCGATTGTGATTTGTATTTTAATATAATTTTTACTGATATTACATTCAGTTCCTTCAAGGAAACTCAAAATATTCTTGTAGCATAATGCTGTCAATGCGATGTTGACCCCTAATCTGTGAACACACAGGCCCATATTTATTAAAATCTGAATATTTAAATAAAAAAGTCAGACCAAACTAGAATCCACAATTGAACCTTATTTATTATTAAAAAAGCACAATTTAATCGGATCGGGAAAAACTCGATAAAATTGAGTGAAAATCTGAAATGTATGATTTTTTTTCCTGAATCGCTTGATTTTTCAGATTTTTGGCCGAAATAGTCAGATTTTCGGGCTAAATCCAGCACAGACCACAACAATTTAACAATGGGTTAGGGACCTCTCCCATTGACTTATATACAACCGTAGCAGGTCTGAGATGGAGGATTTTCGGATTCTGACTTTTTCCATCCTCGGGTTATAATACATCTCTAAAAATTCATTGGGATTTCATGCACACACACACATATAATTTACCTATAGATTCTTGGTTTATGGAACCTAAGCAACTAAATTTATTGCAGGGTAATATAAGCCTAGTGTTCTTTTAAAGTTATAGTATTAGACTTTCTTTTATCAAATGTGAAACAGTTTTTTTTTTTTTCATAAATGAAAGACCGTGTTCCCTTGGCAGAATGCTGTATAATAAGCAGATATTGAATTATATTATTAATATTTATTACGTAATGTTTGGTTATTTTTTCACATACTTTAGAAAGCTATTTTTCCATGCATGCTCATTTGATCAGTAAATGGGGTACTGGTCTGTATCATTTTAATTGGTAGTCTAAGTTTTTAAGTCATTAATTTTTCCTTAATAAGTTGTTCTACTCCACTTGTTAATGTTTTTTTAGCGTACCCGCTTGTTAAATCTTTTAATGCAATATGTGCTGGAAAAATCACATATTACTGTTTCTGAACTTGTTATGCAATTTTGTGCATACTGGAGAGCAAAAAAATGGCTAATCAGTATTCTTTGTTTTTAAAAGTCTCTTGAACCTACTCTACTAGGAGGTCATCCACTAAATATGCTACTTTTGTTCCATATTTATTCATTACCTGTAAAATGATTTAGGGGAATGATTTTGGAATATTTTATTATATGAGCAGTAGTGACAAAAAGTTGACCTGACTCTGCAGTACCCACGCCCGACCCTAACCTGGTGCATTTCCCACGTCTGTGTGTATAGAGGTGGAAGCAGGGTACTGTAAGGCTGCAGGCTGGGTAGGAACAGGCTAAAGTTCAGCCTGAACCCACCCATGAATGTTGTGCGGAAATCAGTCCTAACTCACCAGCCCCGCAGAGAAAGCTCAGATCATCTATTTTCCTCAGAAAGGGTTCTTTTTGAGCAAGGAAAAAGTGTCCAATATTTTGCCTGTCGTTTATTTTGTATTCAAAAGGTAAGCAGGTCCCCCAGGAGGACGAGTTGCTTGATGGTGTTAGAGGGGGGTGGGTACTACTTTGGTAAAATTAAAAATTCACTTAGTAGTTTTATGTGTACCAAAGTCTAGGAATTATTATGAAACAGTTTGAAATGTTTTTTCTGTAACGTTAATGGAGACTGAGGGGCATATTTATTATGTTGTGTAAAACAAAATTCGCCAATAACAGTGTAAAAAGGTGCGTAAAATAACTGGCAAATTTATCATGGTGTGTTTTATTTTCCGCCATGTGAGCGCTAGGTTTGCCACTGTTATATTACATTGCTCTAAGGGGCAGATTTATTAAGGGTCAAATTCGAATTTTCAATATTTTTTTATGGTCAATACTGTCAAATTCGATTATGGAAGTATCCAAACTCGATTCAAGTTTTTTTTTTTAATTTTTTTTTTTTAGATTTTCAATATTTACCATACTCTGGCCCTTTAAGAATTCAAATTTGACTACTTGTCACTTAAAACCAGTCAATGGGAGAGTTGCAGTGACCAATTTGGAGTTGTTTGTAGCCTTCCTGACATTTGAGCTTTTTTAAGAGAAAAAGCACGAATCGAGTTTGGTCGAATTTGATTCGAGTTTTCAAGTCAAGTTTTACATATTTGATTTTATTAATAAATATTTCCAGTAGAATCTATTTCATGTGAGTTAAAAAAAAAAAAAACTTACATGGATTTGAAATTTGACCTTTGATAAATGTGCCTGCCAGTCTCTAGGTATGTGTCTTTTCTGCTTCTTACTTTAGTTCTTATTCCTTAGTTTGGTTACATACTGCTATAAATATGTCCCTAGAATGTGTTTTTTTTTTCTTTTTCTAATTGACATTAGAATTTACATACTGAGGATAATTGTGCATTAAAATGATGTTAGTAGTCAACAAGTCCTTAAATTCTGTAAAAATCTTAATATGAAGGACGAACTCGACTATTCCTCGCAACAGCCTTATTATCTACAGTATCTCTTCCTCTGTCTGTATATTATATACTTCAGTTTAGATGTTCTCTCCTAAAAACATTGCTGGTAACATAGAAATGACACTATAGCTTCATATATCAGATATATTTTGAAATAAGTAATTTACCAGCACAATGTGTGCTTAGCTTTGCTTTACAGAATTTCTCATTTTTAAATATCAGAAGCGCATTCTGTTTGATAAAGTAGGTGATGTAGGCCAGCCTTTGCAATCCATTAGCACTCTATTGATTTGAGCACCATGCTAAATTGTTCCCATTGGAGCCATAGAAAGTCAGACCGTGATTTGTCTTAAAATTTGTACCAGAATGTGTTCAGTCTCTGCTGTCCTATGCTAGTAAATGTTCTTATGTGAGTGTGAGCTGCTCGCATGGAAAGTGATTAAAATATGATTTTTGATTTAAAAAATGACAGTAGATGAAATGATTGCGGGACACATTACATCCTTCATTGTTAATATTTAATTCACTAAATGCATTATGCAACTTAAAATCTTTCAGGTATAACGCGAAAGAAAAAGATATTGATGCATAATTATTCAGACTTTCAAATCTGTCTATGAAGATTCTCCTTTATCCAGGTCATACTGTCTTTCAAATCAGATATAAGTGACTGAAATATCTTCTGCATCATTTGCTCTTTCTTTAATGCCCTTGTATCAGGTGCTCAATCACATCTGATTGTGTCGCACGTCTGACCATTGGAATAGGATAAGTCGGGTCACACCATGTGAACACACATGACTTGTCGGTCGGAGTTAGGAGTTTTAGCATGTAAGAACTGTGTTCCAGCCCAAGCGCTTTGAATTGACAATAGCATCCCACCTCTGATTTCAATGAAATTAACTAGATGTGACTCACACAGAGCAGTTAAATATTTATGTTTCTTAGAAAGTCGTATCCAACTAAGTCATAGAGAAATCTTACCTAATTGGATGTGACCAAGCATTTCACATTTTCAGCTTGACTAATTCAGCACAGATGTATAAATGTCTACAGTTTGATTGAGGCCTTATTCTAACACCTTTATAATTATTACAGACACTACTAAATATGGTGTATAGCAAATGAGTGTAATGCAGGTTGAAGTATATTTTTTAGTCAGCCATTGCACCACTGGAAATGGGTAAACTCTCCCTTACTCATCGATTGCCATATTACAAAGGAGGAAATACAATAATAAATAGCAGATACATATGGGAAAAGTACATATTTAAATGTGACAATCTATTTGTTGACTCTTGTTCATTCCATTTGCAATTCTAATTTCCGTATGTAAAAGTTTCTAAATTGTTATATTTAGGGGCAGATTTATCAAAATTTGTGTTTATAGCTTAATAAATACAAATGCACCCACGTTCTCTTCATTATTATGGGATTATTAGAATTGTATTTATCAATGGGTAAAAGTTAGAACTTAGAACCATTTGATAAATACCGCTCTAAAAATCTCATAGGAATGAATAAAACGTGGGTGAGTTTTCATTTATAAAGCTCTAAACTCACATTTTGGTAAATTTGCCCCTTAATGTGATTAATCTGTCATGATGAAATATTATTGCATTTATATAGACTCAATTTGTAGTACAGGTATGGGATCCTTTACCTGGAAACCCGTTATGCAGAAAGTTACGCAAAGGCCATCTCCCGACTCCATTTTATCCAAATACTCCAGTTTTTAAAAATGATTTCTTTAGTATAAATAGTACAGTATTCTAAACTAAGATATAATTAAGCCTTATTGGAAGCCAACCCAGCCTATTGGGTTTATTTCATGTTTACATGATTTTCTAGCAGACTTAAGGTATGAAGATTCAAATTATGGAAAGACCCGTTATCTGGAAAACCCCAGAGCATTTAGGTCCTATACCTGTACAATAATATAGTGAATAATGTACTGTACTCTTAAATGTAAAATATGTAGTGAATAAAGTACCCCCTCTTGTAAAATCTAAGGATATTATAAGTTACTGAGAAGATTCATGACCATATAAAAACATGAGGCAGAAGTTCCATTAGAACTAATATCCTCATATTTTGCAACTGGGGTACTTTATTTATTATAATACACATGTTTCAGTGAGTCATGTGACAGAAATGACCTCAACTCACCATTTATAACTGATGACATCAGCACTCACCGTTTATAAGGATATAATTTACAAGATATTCATGGCTTTTGTGTATTATACGGATATTATTAGACACTGAGAAGTTCCATGACCATATAAAAGCATGATGCAGAGCTTTGTTTTTTATAGGGGTCATGGAATTCCAAGGTGTCTTCTCATATCCTCATATTTTTACATTATTTATTTTAATACAAGTTTCAGTTTCGTCACTAAGCACTGATTATAACTAATGACATCACTAAGCGCGGTTTATAGAACTTACAGGATATTCATTTCTCTTGTTAACTACGGTAACTATATGAGAAACAGTTTTTATTTTGCACAGCCTATCTATTTATCTAGTTTTATTCTTACACTGAACTGTTCCTTTAAAAGAACATTGGTATTTTTCAAAATACTCAAGACTCCAGAAAATCTTTTCTCAAACGTTCAAAAGCTTACCTCTACGGGTTCCTCTAGTATCCCTTGTTGTAAACAAATTGTCAGCTCTTAGGAGCAGGACAATGGTGCTTCACTGACTTAAAACAAATCTGCCTTAGCCATGGTGTTTCATGCTTACTTATTATAAGAGTAAAGAGCAAAGAGCTAACTGTAAGGAAAACCCCTTTATATGCAGTACAGTGAATACTAAATTCGTTTTTTACATAGATAATATGATTTGAACATTAACAAAGGACTCATTAGTGTGGCAATTTAATCACCAAAATATAGGGCTATGGTAGCTGTAATACGGTACCGGATTCATTGATCTTATTGATAAACAATGAAGTTGGCTGGTTTATGGAGCCATGGCAATGATATTCTCAATTAATACCTAGGACTCTGATCTAAAGAATGCTGAAGAATCAATCAAGTGGGGACAGCTTCCAAATAATGCCCAAAGTCAGGCCCCCCGACTAATTGCGGCCTGTTTGCAAATTTCCACCCGCCCTCAGCCTCCATCATGAAATTAATAATAATGTGGCCCCCGAGCACAGTGCAATCAGGAATCACATAGCCGTATCAGTAATATTTGGGCACATGATTAGTGAAATGATCTTCTATACTGCTGCCTGTGTGCTGAAGGTGTTGGCAATAGACATGTAATGGCACATAGTGATGCACTGCTCTCGTATGCGTCTTTAGGGCTGCATGTGCAATCGACGTACTGATGTGCCAGTACAGTAAACTAAGGATGTAAGCGAGAGCAGTGCATCACTACATGCCAGTACATGTCTATTGCTAACACCTTCGGCACACAGGCAGTAGTATAGACAATCATTTCACGAATCATGTGCCCAAATACTACGACTATGCGATTCCTTGTCTAAACGAGGCGTGGAGAATAAGTCCAAACAGACTCCACTTCCTAAACGCCATGTACGTGTCCATCTTCAGGAGTGAATGATCCTGATCACAAGCTAGCTACCTCGGAATGGATGTCAGGCTGAATGGTCGGCCCTCACACATTTTCACCTCAACAGTGAGTACTAAAACCCGTTGCGCAATAGCTGGAGCATCCCAACATTATTCCTATCCTGCATCAATTGCCCCATTTAGTGGTTACTGTGAGTGTTTCCCTCTCTTGCATGCTTTCTTAGCAGGTTTAGCAGTAACAATATATATATATTGTTTAATCATTTTAATTGCACACAGGTCAGCTGCAGCTCTGATTATTATTATTGGCGCTCAGACTTGAAGTAAAAATATTCCTAAATTGGCATCCTAAACTGGAGAGAAGTGAATGAGGGAAAAGTTAGACTTGCCTTTAAAGAAGGTAGTTTGAGAAGCCCTTGTTTTACCACTGTGCATCTGACATGGAATAAGGAATCTGGCTCAACATTCAGCTTATCTTTCCCCCAAAATAGCATTAGCAAGTAAGCGCAAAATGTGGCACAATGACATGGATATAACAGAAGAAAGCAGAGGCAATTAAAATTAATAGATGTCAGCATTCGTGACACATCAGATTCCAACCTGCATGTTGCCAAAAGGAGATATTTTTAAAACTCTACTGTTTCATAAATATTCATAACAAAGAAATTGCAATACTTCATTCCCAAATGGAAACCTTTGATGCCATTTGAATAACAAACGCTTGCATATTGTAACTTGTTTTATTTATTTTTCTAGAAATACCATGAACGCTTTTTGTTTTTGGCTTGATATCTGCTTTGAAATTTTGATTTTGAAAATGAAGTTCTACTTCTGATTCACCTTAGACTTCCACAACGTTGTACGAATTTATACTTGTGTAGAACATAGTGTTTTATAACGCTTCGTTCAAAGCACAAGATCAAGATGAGTTGGAGTTTCCTTGGCGGGATTTTTTCTGAGAATTCCGGTGTTCGTCTTAACTTTTTGTTACAACTTTTACTAAATGTGTAGACTATATCTGCACTTGCTCAATGGATTGCATGGAAAAAGTGTATTCTGTTTGGTTTTCTACCTGACGACCATATGTCAGTGTTACTTATATATGGAAAGTATGAAATCCGCTAACCAGACTTTATTAATGGTAAATGAGTAAATGAACTTGCTTTTTGAATAAATAAGAATACAACGGCTATGCAGTACATTAATGTGCAAATAAGTAAGGCAACAGAATACAGCTGATAGGCAGAGAGGATTGAAAGGCTATGCCGTGCAATGACAAGCACTTCACAAGTATATAAATATCATTCATTTTATGTTAATCATCCTTAAAAAAAAACTAAAGACTTTCATCTCAGTGCAGTCATCTGAATCTAAAAAAAATAATAACCATTGACCATAGACCATAGAAGGAATGCGTCCCATCACTGTGCATATTGTATCGTTAATTACTGCCTTAGTCGTTTCCTAATGTGTGATTATGTTCAGGTCATTGCTTTTTGAAACGTGACAGTTCACGGTATAATTGTTCTTGTAATACCTTGATTTATGGGGTCCATTGTTAGTTTTTTTTTTCTTTTGTATCCATAGCAACCCAGCACACATCTCTCTCCTACTTATTTTGTAGGAATGCATAATGTGCAATGTTTGTGCATATGAATCAGACTACCACACTTGAAAATATTCTCAATAGTCTAAATTTTTTTTTTTTTTTTTAATGCTGACATTTGTTATGGGTGTTGAGAAATAAAGCATTGAATCACACTTGTACATTGAAAAGTAGCATCACTAAAGCTGGGATTCATCAATAGCAATAACAGTTGCGTCCTCATGCTTCGATCTCATTGTGGAGAATCCATAGAGAAGATCTAACAACTCTCACTGCAGATCAGAGAATGCGCTCACCTCTATACCTAGCTGAAGCATTACTGACTTGCTGGAGAAGTCAATTTGCTTATGTTTTCAAACCAGGAAACACAATAAATAAACCATTTTCTGTGATTTGTCTTTCCACATGGGTTTAAAATGGTCCCTGTAGTGCTGCCACCCCTCACAACACTCTCCACAAAAGCTAATATAAATAAATCTCATTATAAATTCTAGCAGTTAAAATCCCCTTTACAACTCCTTAAACCCCAGAGGCAGGCAAAAGAATGAAATCAATTGGCAGATGAAAAAGGTCAGTGGCAAGGGATAGTTAAAAGCAAATCTATTCTACGAGTTGTATGGCCTTCATAAATGTAAGACTTGTACCCTCTCAAGTGGATCATCACATCTTTTTATCATTGAGTGAGACATTTCCATATGGGATATTTTAGTAAGTTTTGTTATTGCAGACAAGCTGTGCTGACCCTGACTATCAGTATTGTATGTTGTGCTTCTGCAACTATAATAAATAGCTAATACAGCCGGATTTGGTAAGGCCATTGATTTAGATTTGCTCTAACCAGTAAATCCATAGTCCTTAGACGTGAAGAATGCATATGAAAAAAGAGTGCTTTTGCCACTACTTTTTTTTGTACAATTGGCATTGAAAAGCAAGAACTTTAGAGGATAACTAGAAAATACTGGATAATTAATATTAGAAAAGCACAAATAAATTTTAAATGGAACTTATACAAAGTTTACTGGTGATGGCATAGACTGAGCCGTTTCATGTCTTTTAGGAACAAATTGGAAGAATCCTTCCGTAATAAACCCAGAAGATTGGTAGATATTGTCCCCTAACATAATGCTAAAGTGTGTTTTAAGGTGAAGAAAACGATCAACTCTGTATTTAAAATCTCAAGTTTCCGTGACAAAACAGCATTCTGAATATACTGTTTCCTAACATCACACACTCAGTCAATCACTCCGTTTTCCTGAAGAACAAATTAAAAAAATGTCCCGTCGAGCTCTCCCAGGGCATACAATTGGTTTATTCGGTTTTTGAAACACACTGTCAAACTGTTTTCTTCAAACATTGACAGATTTCCCTCTAACCACTTCTCCACTAACCCTTCGCTGGTCTCCTGCTGTTGTATTTCCAAGCTCTTTGAGAGTAAGGATTGCACTTTCACCACCTGTGATTCTATAGCCTCGGTTTGTTCAGTGCTCCCCTGTGTATTATATACACTACCTGTTTTCTGATGTTTCAGAAAACAAAGATAAATATATATAGGAGTGAACATTTTATTAAAGCTCTGCTGCCAAATTGCTTTCATCCAGCTGGACCACTTCATAAACACTGTTGCCCCAGGTGTAAGTTCATTTAATGGTTTAGTTAACCTCTTCAGCCCTCGTACTTCTTTGTGTTGCATGTTAGCTACAACCAGTTATATCTCGGCACATGGTAAATATATAGTATACATTAGCCAGCTCCTTCAGTTGGATTTTCTACACAATGAAAGCAATGAGACAGGTCTGTGCATGAGATCTGAGTACCAGTAGGAAGTGGACTGTTATGAAAATAGAAATGGCAGCGTTGATCACTGTCTATCACTGTCTATTGGTTAGTTTTCTGAACTAGTCCTTTGCTTACAGTATTTTTTTTTTTTTTAAAGGAACAGATGTGGCCACTCCAGACTCCACATCCATAGAAATTCCCCGTCCCCCCCCCTGTTCACTGATCCTCAGGTCCTGGTGCACATCAGCCGACTGTCCACCTCTGTACGTTTTTTTTTTTTCCAGACAAAAACAAGAAGAGCTCCACTCTAGGACACACTGATTTAGTGTCATTAGCAATGTCTGCTACAGGAAGCCATCAACCTGATGTATTTCAGGCTACACCCTTAGTCATAGGTCTGACAAAGGGTGTAGCCTGAAATGTGTCAGGTTGATGGTTTCCTGTAGCAGGCTTTGCTAACAACAGTAAATCGATGTGTCTTGAGTTGTCTTGTTTTTATTTTTTAACAACGATCAGATGCCAGACACTCCCCATCCTTTCGCTTCAAGAAGTTCCCTCAGTAGATCCTTTCACAGTAGCCAACCTATCAGCTTTCAGTGCACCTTGCAATGCTTACAGAGCGATTCAACAACCAACACACAGCATGCATGCCTTTGAATAAAGCCTTAAGTCAGAGTTCTACACTCACTCAAGTAGTGGTCAATGTTTTGGTTGTTTTCTTAAATATAATAAAACTGCTATAGATAACCAGCATTCCTATGGTAATGATTAAAAAGTTGAGACTTTTGTGTTGGCTTTAGACGTTCTGGCATATGGACTTCGGACTCTTTAAATACTGCATTCTCAGTAGCCTAAAATCCATGGTGAAAGCTCTGGAAGCAGTGCCCCATAGATGAGATTCTGTCCAAAATAGAGTTTTGCATTCCCTTTGAAGTGTTCCAGTTGTTGGAGAATACGAATATTTGCAAATAAATTCATTTCACAGTGTATCCAGTTTGCTAACAGTTTGCTAACTGTAAAATAGGCTAACAAATACATACCTGTGAAATGTAAAATGGCAATTGTTGCCATGTGATCTCCCCACTTGATTTCTAAGCCCCCACCTCAACTCTGTTAATAGTGAATAGAGACCCTGATGGTACATGGCACATGACTGGGTTCAGGTAACCAGATACAAATGCCTTTTATTAGTAAGATCATGTTGATGTTTTTATAATCAGTTCGTAGTTCAGTAGAATGCTGAGATGTTGCCCATTACTGTGCCGATAATTTAAATCCTGTTCCTTTTTGTTATGTGCCTGCGTTTGTGCATTCCTCTCTCTCACACGCGCACACACATTAATCTTTAATGTTTAAATGGTTTTATATTGCCTAAAGGATGTGTTTGCAGACTGTTCTCCAGGTTGTTATATGAGTAGTTGGAGATAAAATCAGTAATTTTGCAGTTTCCTCTGGTGTTTGTCATCCCTGCACAATAGCCCAGTATTGAGCTGAAGAGCTTTTGCCTCTGAAATAATCTCAGTGATCTCATCTGCTTTGTGAAACATAAGCACTTTAATCAATACGTTTATGAGGTGCCAGATGATAGGAGGCAAGAATATCCATATTTCATGTGTTTGTATATTTGACTATGCTTTTTCATTAAAAAAATGCTTTTAAGGTTATCTTGCGGCTTTCTTTTATGTTCACACCATCAGATTCTTCTAGACTTCCCAGTTTCCTAATGAGAGGGAAATAGGATTTTTGACCAACTGTAGAGGCATCACACCGCCAAAACCTTGCTGCTTTTTAGTATTGGTGTATCAGAATCCAAATATACAAATATGAAATGAAGTAATTGTGTGCATCATATTCATTTTTATAGTTTGTATAATACTCATATATACAAAGGAATAAGAGGAGAGCGAGAAAGATCAGCACCCAAACAATAAATATAAGAAAACAAATACACATATGGGATTCGTTATCCAGAAACCCGTTATCCAGAATGCTCTGAAACTTTAGGAATGGCTGTCTCCCATAGACTCCATTTGATCCAAATAATCCAAATTATTGAAAAAAATTATTTTTGTTTTTTCTCTAGTAATAAAACAGTACCTTGTACTTGATCCAAACTAAGATATAATGAATCCTTATTTAAGGCAGAACCAGCCTAGTGGGTTTATTTAATGTTTACAAGATTTTTTAATAGAAAGATCCGTTATCTGGAAATCCCAGGTCCCAAGCATTCTGGATAATAGGTCTTATACCTGTAACACTTGAACAAACAAAATAGTATCAAATGTTAGAATAAGTATAATTCACAAAGTAAATCCCAGTGAGTTATAGGTGCAGGACCTTAGATTGACTCCTGTCCCATATTTTTAATGGCAACTCCTAGCGAATGAGAAAAGGGTCATTATTTCCATTATCTGATCTGATTACGCATTTTAAAGGAGCAGTTCTAATATTTAAATTCAGCCATAAACCATACCTCCCAACTATCCTGTTTTTAGAGGGACAGTCCCTCTTTTGACAGCTCAACCCACAGTCCCTCATTTGTAATGGAAAGTCCAGTTTTTCTCTGCACTGAACAGCCAGAAAAAGAAACAATGTTTCTAAATTAACTGGCTTTTGGTAGAGAGCCCAGAACAGCCACAGCTGCAGATAAGATACTTTTGTAACAATTTCAAGTAAGCAAATAAGTACAGGTATAGGATCCCTTATCCAGAAAGCTCCGAATTACGGAATGGCTGTCTCCCATAGACTCCATTTTATCCATATAATCCAAATTTTTAGAAAAGATTTCCTTTTTCTCTGTAATAATAAAACAGTACCTTGTACTTAATCCCAACTAAGATACAATTAAAGGAAAACTATACCCCCCAAACAATGTAGGTCTCTATTAAAAGATACTGAGTAAAACAGCTCAAGTGTAAAATCCTGCTTCATGTAAATGAACCATTATCATAATAATATACTTTTTTAATAGTATGTGCCATTGGGTAATCATAAATAGAAAATTGCCATTTTAAAAAATAAGGGCCGCCCCCTGAGATTGTAAGATTCACTGTGCACACATACAAACCACATGTAAGGTCACATGAGCCAATTAACAGACCGAGTTCTACCTTTTGCTTCCTCACTTCTTCCTGTTACAGTTAGTGTTGTAGTATTTCTGGTCAGGTGATCTCTGAGGCAGCACAGATAGAGTCACGAAATGGTGGTTCAAGGCAAGACATGTAAAAGGGCAATATTTATGTAAATATATATTCCAGTTTGGTAAGATTCTTTAATATGTCATTCAATTTGAATTGTTGTTGCTTAAGTATTCATTTTGGGGGTATAGTTTTCCTTTAATCTTTATTGGAAGCAAAACCAGCTTGTTGGGTTTATTTAATGTTTAAATTAATTTCTAGTAGACTTAAGGCATGAAGAGCCAAATTACAGAAAGATCCATTATCCGGAAAACCCCAGGTCCCGAGCATTCTGGATAACAGGCCCCATCCCTGTAATTGTAATATAAGATAACAGGTCCCTTGGGAGAAGTTCGACTCACAGCTTAAAGGGCAATTCACCTTCATTAGCAAAACTGTAATAACTGAAAAAAACACAGAACTATGTTCAAACTTTCATAACCTGACACATTTTGTAAAATGAACATGATAATTAGGGGGTGTGGCCACAAAAATGGGTGTGGTTAAAAAACCACGCTACGTGCGGCAGCTTTTTTTATTTCCAAAATGTTGGGAGGTATGCATAAACAGATGCACAAAAGGACTTGAAATCATACAGGTACAGGTATGGGACCTATTATCCACAATGTTCAGGATCTGACGTTTTTCAATGATTTGCATTTTCATACCTTAAGTCTACTAGAAAATCATGTAAACATTAAATAAACCCAATAGGCTGGTTCTGCTTCCAATAAGGATTAATTACCGTATATACTCGAGTATAAGCCGTCCCGAGTATAAGCCGAGGTACCTAATTTTACCTCCAACAACTGGGAAAGCGTATTGACTCGAGTATAAGCCGAGGGTGAGAAATGCAGCAGCTTCTGGTAAGTTTCAATCAAAAAATTGAGGGTTTCTGCTCCCATTGGAGGTGCCAGCGTCTCGTTTTTGGATGCCGGCGACCATTCTTGGACGCCGTCGAATATTCTTGGAGACTGTTCTTGGACACAGCGACTATTCTTGGGCGCCGGCAACTAGTCTTAGGAGCCGGCGACTATTCTTAGACGCTGGCAACTATTCTTAGACGCCGGCGACCGTTTTTGCGCTTGACCCGAGTATAAGCCAAGGTAGAGTTTTTCAGCATATTTTGGGGGCTGAAAAACTCGGCTTATACTCGAGTATATACGGTATAGCTTAGTTGGGATCAAGTACAAGTACTGTTTTATTATTACAGAGAAAAAGGAAATTGTTTTAAAAAATTTGGATAAAATGGAGTCTAAGGGAGATGGCCTTTCCATAATTCAGAACTTTCTGGATCCCATACCTGTACAAGAACTTTCTCAGATTTTTTTTCTATTATTCTTCTTAACCTCATGGTGCTCAATGTCGAGATTTGAAAGGAGCATAGGTAGTAATAATGTTCTAGGAGCCCTTTGAGAAACAACATTATTCCCTCCTCTGTACAAACGCAATGATCGCTGTTCCTTTCCCCTTTTACAAGAAAGTTTCAAATCCTAAATCTGTAATTCAATTATAAGTTAACAAAGTATTGTATGCTGTATTTGTAACCAGATTTTTTAAAGAAAAGTCACAAGCCAATTATGCGAGATTTTCTGTATAACGTTCCTCACCTACTCATGTAAATAGACTTAACCTTTACATTAATTACTAGTTCATATAGCAAACGGATTTCAACAATGTTGCTGTTCCTGTAACAGCTTTATTTGGCAAAGGCGTCATTTATTCAAAATTGACCTTTAATAAAAAAGGAACGGAAGCAACAATAGCATTTCAATATTATTTTTCAATAGCACCGGCCTGTACAATAGCCTGTGATCTGATTTTATACGTTTGTACTGGGGAAAAAAACAAGTGAGCTTTTCAGTGTTGGGAAGTTGAGAAAATTGTAATTTTTGCTTCAGGTGCCAGTGACTCATAGAATTCTTTTTCTACACATTATTTCTGTATAATTCACGGTAAAGCAGACCAGCCCCAGCTGTGGAAACGGTGTATCACATTAAAACTGACAGAGTACAGCATGTTACATCCAACAGCAAAATTAATGAATGAAACGGGTATTAGGAATCGTCATAATAGTAATCCATTCTACTTACCTGGAAATCCTTACTGTATTACATGAATTTAAGTCACTTTATGATCAAAAGAGGATTTTCATTTCCCGGTAGCCACGAGGGAAAACACACTGCTGAAAGCTGTCAAGATTGTCCAAGATTCAGTGTAAAATACTCATCCATCACTGTGAGCCCCTGGTCAGAAAATGACAATGCAGTAAATATCTTCAGCAACCACCTTTTAATGTACAAGCTGTTTCCAGTAGGATTTCTCAACACTCACATAAAACACACTGTCATGAGTGACTGCTTGCGCTCCAAAGTCATTACTATTGAGATGATAGAACATCTTTCAGGGGCTAAATGAAAAAAAACTTTAAATGTCATATCAAGTTCCGAAGTGTTTTCGAGCCATTTCAAGGTTACATGAATATGAAATACACCTGTTTAATAGAATGGGATGTATGAAAGGGAGCATTTATTGCTTGTTTGAGTAGAGAGGGGACTGCTCAGCCGGTGTAGCTTACTCCATCATACGTTAAGGTTGTTGGCAGTTAACAATTGCTTTACACAAGCTATGAAAACAGATTCCCAGGATTGTTAAACCGTAATACTCACTTGATTGCAAATGCAAAGTATCCTTCTTCCCTCGAGAATTATAGCCAAACCCAGCCTGGCACATTCTTTATAATAGATGCATCAGATATAAAACATATTTACGTCTGACCTGCTCTGTTTATCAAACTTACTTTATGTGCAAATGCAAATGACTATGATTAGGATGTAGTACTATCATCAATATCCTCCTTGCTTGGGCAACATCTGCTATAAACAACTACTTTCCATCCCCGCATCCTTTTTTTTAATACCAATATTTTTTCTTTCAGTGTCGCTTTGTATACTGCTGCCCTTAAAACATTTCCTGTTGTTCTGCTATTGTTCCACCGAAGTTTAAATGAACAAATGTTCCTCTGTCTCAACTGTTAAATATTCTGAAAGTGTAACAGGTTTTTTTTTTTTTTCAATGTCATAATTCAACATTTTTTTCCCCCCTTTATCTTCACAGAAAACCAAAAACCTCAATTTGAGAGGTCACGTTCACGACCAAATATCCATTCTAACGCAACAAGGGCTCCAGTTGCTAAGGAACTCAATTATGAAATGGAAACTCATTCTTCTTCCAAAGGAAGCAAGGTTATTAGTAGAAAAGAGGCTTGTAACTCAACAGAAATCAGCAGAGAGAAAGCACCAGGTCATGGCTCCGCGACCAAAGCCGAGTCTATTCCTGAGGTTGAAGCTCTCCTGGCACGACTGCGCGCGCTTTAAAAAAAGAAAACATCACAAATATAAAAATTGCCACCAGCATTTGATGACAATCCCAACCTCATTTTGTCTTATATGCAAATATTGCATTGCACAGTTCTTAGAGTTCTCTTAAATTTAAAGGAAATGTTGTGTTGTCCTACCTATAGTTAGTCTGCTGTAAGGCTACGGATGAAATGCAGGTGATAAAAATGAAGCTCTGTTCTAAAGAGAATTTCTTCAGCCTTTGTTTGAATGTGTAATGTATTTGTATGTTCTTGCTGTGTTTGGGCATAACAGATTCATCATGAGGCATCAGCCTACAGTTCCAATACACTCCAAGAACTGAACATGTAACAAAAAATAGGAATGTAAGAATATTTAATCTGCACTTTGATTCCTTTCATTTCCTTGCCAACATAGCCATACATATCCGTATATCTCTTTTCCAGTGCAGTTATATGGGATTCTGAGCTGCCAATAGTAGTCTCTATGTGCGTTCAGTGGTATCTAGCACTTGCCACTAAGAGAGGTTAGTCTCATGAGCAAATTATTGTTTTCCGCCCATAATTTATCAATCACTTCTTTAAATCAGTGGCATATGTCTATGGTGTGGGCATGCAGTAATACAAGTTCTGGAATAACCAATGGGTTCTTTTTCATTGACCACAATTGGAAGCATCTAGTAGAAGACGATCAATGATTATCACAAAGAAATGTGATCAACTGTATTGTCTGGCCATACTCATGAAGACTTAGCCGTGGTACTTCTGCTTGTAGTCATTAGGAACCAGCCATCCCAAGGCTTTTTAGCAAAAGGAGCATTTAAGCAATACTTGTGCCGTACGCTTTGGGTGAGAACCAAAACAACAGAAATCTGAATGTTGAAAATGTTCCACTTGAAAAAGAAAAGAGAAATGTTTGTGGAACTAAATCTTTATGATAGGTATATACATATATATATATATATATATATATATATATATATATATATACACACAGTATATGTATGTATGTGTATATATATATATATATATATATACAGTGTATATATATATATATAAATAAATAAATCCCTGGGGCCCCACATTATAAATGTTCATACATTGATATGGTGTAGCCACTCATGAGACTTGCACTCAGACATATTCTTCATGTGGTTTACAGCCCTTACGCATTTTACCTACCCATTTTTAGGCGGAGAAATGTGTTTCCACACTGATCTTAAATATATATGTATGTGAGTAGTAAAGGTCTCTAAATTGAAGTAACACTATTCTAAAGATCATTTCTGAAATGCCTCTCATTTGGGACATGTGTAACATCATTGCCTGGGTAAACAGTCTCCTCACTTCATTCTTAGGCACTTGTTCCATGGTTATTCATGTCTCTGGCCTTTGTTACACAGCTGAAAGTATTCTATATATAATAAAATATTTATATATGATATGCACTGGAAATGTTTATCTCATTGCATGTGAGGCCTTCTGATTAGCTATGCAAAGTTAATAAATCTTATTTAGAATGTTGACAGTTTGCCTGACTCTGTTTACAAAGCATTAGATTTCTGTAACGTTCATAGAAATCAAATACTTTACTGCATGTTCCTCATTTGTGTAATAGCCTTTTAAAAGGAAAAGTATCATTAGCCATTTAAAAGCTTCATCTTTGCATCGATCTCCTTACTAAAATAACCAAAAAACCAGAATTAATACTGACTTGCACTATATATTACAAAGTGCTTCAAAGATTCCGTATACGCATATTTTCAGTCTGCTGTATCCTTACACTATAATGATGTGTTAGTTACCACTGTAAAAAAAAAAAGTTGTGCTGTTTTACATTATTTTTATAAAATGCAAACAATTTTCTGCAGTGCTGAACATGTTGACACTGTAAAGGCAAAACAGTCTTTCCTAAGCTTGTCTATGCTGATCTCCTATAATACTAAAGAACCCATGAAGAAATGTTTTATTGTTATGCACAATATATTTTTATAAGGTTTGTACAATTTGTTTGCTACAAAGAATTTGAGCTCTTTTATCACAACAGACCGTGCAGATTTCTGAAATGAAAGCAGTGTAATCACTAGAAAACACTCTTTGGAACAAGATGCTTCTCAATATACTGTATGCTTTCCTTTTCCATCAGAGTCTTTGTCCAAACTGGATTGCTTTCCCTTCCTTGTCTTCTTTCTGTATTCCCAGACACAACGTCTACCATTTTTATCTTCCCTTCTTATGTGGATTCCTTTGTTGTACCCACCAAATAAGGCCGTCGTATTCAATATAATCAGGCCTCCTTTTACAGTGTAACATTTGGGCACATGCTCTTTACCTCATAAAAGGTTACAGATATACAAAAAGTCATATCAAGCCCCCACTGACCTGCAAAGTTGCACCCACAAAAAAGTGGGCAAAAAACAAGGCATATGAGCCACTAGACAGAGCACAAATGCATAAGGAATATGAACAGCACAAAGATATTTTGTCAATATTTTATAAGAAAACCTTGGACCCAAGCCAAGATTTGTTGAATACATAATTACAAACTACTGTTTTTGAGTTTAGGGAAATATTCACATGGCCATTGGTTAAAAAAACAAAAAACGTACTTTATCTCATTTAATAGAAACAAGTAGGTGGCTTCTCCAGCTTAGGGCTCCTTGTACAGCTATGCACAATTTCTATATACACCCCAGATAAGACAATCAATTCTAGCAAATTCTTGGCATGATCATATGTAATTGGAACTACTGAAAACAGGGCACCCATTTCCTTCATATCCGGGGAGGTGACAGGGTTCTCCTATTGAAAAAGACAGAAGTTCAATGGATACATAGGTTAAAAACCCGCAGCCCATTGGGCTTGAATAAGGATTTTGACCTTCATCTTTTTATTAATTAGCTTTATCCCTCTGGGATGTTTATAACATTTGTCTATTCATGCATTCTATATAAATTATTTCTATTCCTTCAAAGATGTTCATAATCATGCCAATATTATCAATGTATGTTCTTGGCCATTCTTCTTTTTTTGTGTATTGAAACAATAATGTCTTACATATTGAGTCCATTTCCAAAATGGTGGCCTCTGTTGAAACGTCCATGGTGAGGGAAATTACGCCGTCACGCTGCTCGCACTATCGCTGCATATTAACGCCGTGCTGCTGCGCACAAAGGTGACATCATCCCGACGTCACCTGCATGGAGACCAGCTTGAGAAAGGGAGCAGCAAGCACCCAAACGTTGCATAGATCTCCAAATGGATGAGTATATTTAAGCTTACCTTGGCTGTTTTTACGCTTAAGAAATAAACGCTATGTTTTAAACTTTTATACCTCGGTGTGCGATTTTGTTGGACGATGTACATATTTTTAGTGGAGTGACATTTTGAGATAATGCACCCAGTACAGCTTAATCACTGCTTTTCAGCGAGTGTGAAATACACATCTTGGACTTTTTGTAGATATATATATATATATCTGCAGCAATAGCGACACTCACAGGACTCTTCTGAAGCTTAACAAATGTGATACTTTATTGGAGACTCAACGTTTTGATCCCCCACAGGGATCTTCGTCAGGAGAATATTCTCGCTATTCCTGCAGATATACCATTACATGTTTGCTGGCAACCGGGCATTTACATAGGAAATGGAGTGCACCTTTGGGACTTGTGTGTGTGTATATGTGTATGTATGTATATATATATATACATGTATATATATATACATGTATATGTGTATGTATATATATATATATATATATATATATATATATATATATTCTCAAATTGGTTAACTAAGCCATATTGTCAGATGATTTTGGCATGTATAGTTGAGGAGTTATTCTAGTTCTACAGATTATTCAGGGATCCAGTGACATCATAGTCTGTCCAAAGTGGAGTTTGTTTCTGCCAATGCCTTAACACTCTGTCACTTCTATTCACATTCATTAGCACTGGCCATCAGCCTAAACCAAAGGATCAATATCTTGTGGGCATATCAAGGACACTTATCTTGTACAACTGTATCTCCAACCATCCTTAACCAGTGAAAGGGTAGGGCTCACAGGAAGCCGGAATGAAGCTGTTTCACAAGCATTCAATGTTTGCTTTCCATGATGGCGGTATCCAAAAAGAACACAAATGCATCCCCAAGCAAATCACTACCACAAAGCACAAAATCAATTGTGTTTTTTCACATTATTCCTGTAAACATTACTATTTTCATGTTCAGGATGAACTCCCAGAGTGGGTTAAATAGCATTATTAATATTATTATTATTGTTATTACTAAATGGTGAATACTGTTTTTTTCCCCTAACCATGTGCAACACAATACATATTTATGCACCAGATACAATTGGTGCCACTTCCCATTTACAGCCTGGTACTAAACTAAAGTTTCTGTTCTTTGGGAGACAATCCAATTATGTGCTTGAAAATAGAGCAGTATATTGATATTTAGTGTTTTTCTGTTTGGTTATTTACAGGCTTACCTTCGATCTCTTGCTGTGGAACTGGAATACAAAGCAAATGTTATATTGTCTTAAGGGTATGCGTTCCTCTATTGTGTACTCTGCTTAGCCAATCTGCCACTGTTCATGAGAGTTTTTTTGTTTATTAGCCGCTTCATGAAAATAAGTCAAAATGCAAACATGAAATAAACACCAGCAGATGTATGACTTTCCCAAATTCTGGCCTGTGCACTTGTGCCTGTCTGAATTCTAATGAAATAATGTGTTGCTATTCAATTTCTCAGGCCAGCTTATATTAAACCACACTGATAGATGGTGCCATAATTAATACATTTACTTATCCTTATAATAAGTATGTTTTTATTTTATAAACACAGTGTTTTGCAATACTTTACTATGCACTCTGTGCTATCTATCTATTATCTATCTATCACCATTTTCCACACCTTTTGAAGAATGAAATGAAAGTTTCTTGTAGGGCAGGGCATAGATCATAGTGATTATATAGTGAATAAAGTTCCCCTTATTGTAAAATTTAAGGATATTAAAAGTCTCTGAGGAGTTCTATGACCATATAAAAGCACGAGGCATGGAACGCCGAGGTGACTTCTAATATCCTCATATTTTTCAACAAGGGGTACGTTATTTAATTTAATACACACGTTTTAGTGAGTCATGTGACAAAAATGACATCATTACTCACCGTTTATAACTGATGACATCACTAGTCACAGTTTATAAGGATATCATTTACAGGATATTCATGGCTTTTGTGCATTCTACAAATATATATATATATTCTGCATAACTACAATGTTGTTGATCAAACTTCTACCAAGTTCCACTTTAATATTTATGTTAGGGATGCACAAATCCACCATTTTGGATTCGGCCAAACCCCCTTCGCAAAAGAATTGGCCAAATACCGAACCAAATCCTGATTTGCATATGCAAATTCGGGGGAGGGTAAAACATTTTTTACTTCCTTGTCTTTTGACAAAAAGTCATACGATTTCCCTCCCTGGCCCTAATTTGCATATGCAAATTAGGATTTGGTTCGGTCCGGTAGAAGGATTCACAATTTCCTAGATATAACCACAAATATGAATGTGACAATCTCCAGAAGCCAACGATCTTCCCAGCTTACCTCATATGAGACCGCTTTACTAAACACATACAAAGCCCATCTTCTTTCTTTTTCAAATAATTTTATTGGTTCCACAGAAACAAGTCCTCCAGTAAGTTTGAACTTCGAGCTATTTTTTGTGTACTTCGAATTCGAATTTGAAAAAAAAATTAAAATTTGAATATCGAAATTTTTCATGTACGGTGTCTTTAAAAATTCGACTTTGACCATTCACCATCTAAAACCTGCCGAATTGCTGTTTTAGCCTATGGGGGTCCTCCTAAAACCTATTTGGAGTCAATTGATGGACTATTTAGGGGAAAACGTCACTAAGATTTGTGCGATTCTAATTCGGCCGCATATGCACCTATTCGATTGGAAACTGACCTATTCGGCCAAAAAAAACATTCAACTTAATTTTGGTTGGTCTATTTGAATTTTGAAGTTTTTCAAATTTGAAAATCGACCCTTGATAAATATGCCCCTAAAAGTCAAACTTCTTTACACTGAATGGTATGGCCCTACTCTAGGACTGGAGCAGGACTGACTCCTCAATCAGTGGAAAAATTGGGGACATGGGATTTTCACAGTAGAGTGACTATAATCATTCTAGATACTTTAGCACTGCCGGAAAATGTAGAGACCTTCTTCTTCTCCTTTATAGGCAGTACTCTAATGAAAAAAAGCAACAAGGCTTACTGTCCAGTCTTAGGAACCAGCACATAATGCTGTAAGGTGTGTTCTACTCGTTCATCTGCACAGATTAAAATTGATCCCACAATTTATTTTGTATACGTCATTTGACTCCACAGACTTTATTTCCCGTTTTTATAGTGCAAAGTGAATACATGTATTAAAATATAATATTAGAAACCAATAAGGAGTTGATCATTCTACAGTGCTCTTTTCTTTAGGGCTCTTAAGCTGAGAGTGTAAAAACACATATATGTAGTGTAGAGTAGTGACGGGCGAATTTATTCACCAGGCGGGAATTTGCTGTGTATTTGCACATTTCGCTGCCGTCTAATCAATTTGCGCATTTGCTGTGAAAATTCGCCGGTGTCTGAAAAACGTTGACGCCGACGATGGTTTCAATGCTGGTGTCAAAGTTTTTCCGACACCAGCGACGATAAACGGACGCCCATTGACTTTGACCATATAACTTTGACGCCAGCGCCCTTTTTGACACCAATGAATTGTCGCAAGCGTCAGAATAATTTTGCATATTTTTCGCCAGTTTTGCGGGAAATTTACGAAATTCATGGCGAAACGGGACAAATTTGTCCATCACTTATATTGAGTTTATACACAAAATATTCTATTGTATTTTGAATGCGTGTCAGGAGCAAGAAAATGCAATAAAGCACAACTCTGAATTCTCATAACCACAACCTGGCAGGATATACAGTGTAATCGATTCAATTAGTTTAAGTGCTAAAATCTGCATCTCAAACTCACAAAAAAAGCAACCATACTTGTCATAGAACTTTGAAGTTAATTGTGAAATCCTTATAATCCTTAAAAAGGGGTCCTTCATCCAAAACTATTTTACATAATGAAAGAAAGTCTTAAGAAATTGTATTTATCAACACGTGCCACTGAGTCCCAGATCTGCTCACCAATGAATCACCCAGATCTCTCTCCCAGGCCTTAATAGTAAAAAAAATGTTCTTTTGGTTTTAAAGGGTTTGTTCACCTCGGAATTAACTTGGGAAGGCACATTTATCAAAGGTCAAATTTTGAATTCACGCAAGTTTTTATAACTCCCATAAACGAATAAAATAGAATTTTCTCAGCTCAGACTAATTGAATCGACCCAAAAACTCAAACCGAATAGCATTAAAAAAAAAAGTTGATTCAATGTTTTTTCTCTGAAAAACACTTGAATGTCAGGTAGGCTTAAACAGCAATTCGGCAGGTATAAGGTCCCAAATAGTCCAATTCAAGTCCTTAAAGGGCCAGAGTATGAGAAATCTCGAAATTCTAATTAAAACTCGAATTGAGTTTGGATAATTCACAATCCGAATATGAGTGTTTTGAGCAAAAAAAAAAAAAATTAGAATTTTTACTTTGACCCTTAATAAATGTGCCCCTTATATATAGAGAATTATATAGAGAGTGATATTCTGAGACAATTTTCAATAGGTTTTCATTTTATTTTTGTGTTTTTTTTAGTTATTTAGCTTTTTATTCAGCAGCTCTCCAGTTTGCATTTTTAATAATCTGGTTGCTAGTTACCATCCATTGATTTGAATAAGAGACTTTAATATGAATATAAGAGGGATATGAATAGAAAGATCACCCCTTTTAGAAAGTGGAACAATTCAGAAGAATGCAAATATACAAAAACTATAAAAAAAAAGAAAAAATGAAGCTCATATGCAATTTTATTTAGCCATTCTATAACATACTGTGCTAAAAGTTAACTTAAAGGTGAATCACCCCATTAAAGTAATTTGTAAACAGGGTTGCCTGGCCGGTAAAAATTATGGTTGATCCCAATGTTATTAAAGGACCAGTAACATCAAAAATGTAAAAAAACAATTTGCTCGTATACGTTGGAAAAAAAACACCAAGACAAATAAAACTTTAAAATTACAAAGTTTTAATTAAGAAATAACTTACCGAATCTCTTCTTGTGTTCTCTTCAGAAGGCAATTGGGAGATCCAGAAAAGGCCGGTATTTTTTTCCAGAAAAGGTGGCAACCCTATTTATAAATTACATTTCTATTTAAAGTAGTCTTTAACTCTTAAAATTATGTAACAGCAGTCAATTCTCCTTCAGGTTTTTATTCAGCTGGCTTGCAACATTGTTTCAGGAGTCAGAGCAGACTGAAATGCAAAGAATGTAAACAGTCAGACAAATGCTGCTTTTTGCACAAATCACATACATTTTTACAACTGATAATTAAAGAGATTCTTTTTCTTTTTACAAAATGTATCTGATTTTTTTTACATTAAATTTTGAAATCTGAAATGGGGCTAGACATGTTGTCAGTTTCCTAGGTGCCCCAGTCATGTGACTTGTGCTCTGATAAACTTCAGTTACTCTTTACTGCTGCTCTGCAAGTTTAAGTGATATCAACCCCTCCCTTTACCCCCCAGCAGCCAATCAACAGAACATTGGGAAGGTAACCAGATAGCAGGTCCCTGACGTGTATTGCTAAAAAAAATGCTCCATTTCCCACCTAGTGGCAGGTATGAGAACAATACCCAATAGTAAAATACCCACGCCTGACCTCAACTCCTTCAGTTACATTGAGGAGGGAAAACAATAGCTTATCTGAAAGTAGTTCCATTGTAAAGTGCTGGCTCTTTCTGAAAGCGCATGACTAGGCACAGATGGCCACCAATATTACAGCTAAAAAAAATAAATACATTTATGGGTTGAAGAATAAAATTTATATGGTAGAGTGAATTATTTGCAATATACACAGTGTAATTTAGAAATAAAAACAACACCATAAAAATCATGACATAATTCCTTTAAGGTTTATTGGAAAGTTGCTCAAAATTGCATTTTCTTTCATAAGGTAAAAGAACTGTTTTTGTGTCAAGGATCCATTGAAACTGCAGTGGATAACATCACCATCATTTATGTCTATAGCCCCAGTCATGTCATGCAGCGATGCCTTTATGTTAGGCTATGGAATAGAAAAAGCAGTTACAAATATAAAGACTGTTTATTTTATATATAATCCATCATTTGTTAATATCAAATTATAAAATACGATATTTTGGCAACTAAGATTTATAGGAGGTTCTAATTCTCATACCGAAATCGACAGAACAGGGGATTTAGCATTTTTACATCCATCATACCTGATTTTGCTTATTGCTACATTGTTGAAAATGCAAAGACTAAATGTGGCATGAAGGCAGGTCAGGCAGGAGGTTGAACTCGATCGTGAAACAATTTGAATAGGAAGCATGTAAGGAGATGACTCCTTTATAAAGACGTCAAGAGAGGAAAGAAGACAAGGATGTTTTAAAAAAGATAATTAACCTTTTGAGACACAGTCTGCCTAGTAACTAATGCAACATCTTCTGTAGCTTTTGTAAATGCTTTTTAAATGATCAAGAGGAATGAAGCTGGAAACTTGCAGAAGTTAGAGCAGGTAAAGTAGAATATGAAGAACAAGATTTAGTTATTAATGACACCTTGTTAGGATAGGGAAAGGCCAATTGTAGGGCACTGTGAATGGTTTCATATCATGAGAGCTATGGGAACATTTGAATGTTGTTGACCATTTAGCAGCTTTTCATATTTTTTCTCTAAAAATTCACTTTTTTTTTTCCTCTAAAACTAAAAACCTCAAGATTATCAAGTGTAAAACCACGAAAAACTCTAATGCAAAACTTCTCCAAGTAAAAGCAATTGAGCACCTACAGAAGTCAATGGGAGCTGCTCTGATTCTATTGGACTATTTAGCCGTTTAGAAGTTTTTGGATTTTTTTTGCTAGTAATTATCCAAAAGCTAATTTTTGTAGGATTTAGAGAGAATTGTATTTTATTCTGCACTTTTTTAAGTTCATCATTTTTACATTCGGATCTTTCAATAACTTTCATGACATTCATGATTTTAGAGAAATAGAGTTTAATTGTGTTTTCCAATAAGCTCTAAAATTTGACCTCCAATAAATGGGCCTCCCCATCTTAATTTTTTCTTTTCCTTTTGTGTAATAAATAATCTGTGCATAATTCCACATTTAGTTTTCCCCTTAAAAGGGTTAATAGATTCATCTTGCAATTTTTGTCTAGTGATAGCTGCCATTGGTTCTGCACCTTGTACCTTACAACAAACCTTATCACGCCCATGCCACTCCTACTGTTTTACTATGTTTCCAAAGAGTCTCAGAAGTGTATCCAACAGCTTGTATGTAGGTGAGTCAGACCATTAAATATCTACTATATGCACAATCCGTAGACTAATCTGTAGACTAGATCAGCTAGTCTACAGAGTCACCAAATGATCATATCTTTGCCTGGTTTGGCCAGTCAGCTGATCCCTTCATTTGGCCTCAGCTGAATGAACAGATAATAATAATGGTCTATCTAAAACCCATCAGGACCACATCAACAGGCAATGGGGCTTGTGATGGGATCAGTCATCCTGCGGGTTTGCCCCATACAAAGAAACAATTTAGCAGCTTATATTGGCCCTTGTAAAGCTAACTTAAAAGGGACATTCCATCAAGTTTTATCGTCATAGGTATTCACCTCTACCAGCAAGAGTACAAAGTGTAAATTAAAAGGTATAACGGCCCTACAATAGACTACAACAAGAGGACCTCACACAATACTAGTTATTTGACTTTATAAAACTTCTATTTTATTTTTATATACTTTGGGTTAAAAATAATTGCTCCTTATATTGCCTATAGATCTAGAATTGCTATATTAATTCTATGGGACAATTTCACTAAGGGCTATTCCACACGGGGAGATAGCGACGCGTTTGCGGTCGCGGCGACAAAGCGCCGCGACCGGCGCAGGCGACAGTTTTGTATGGGCGCCTATGTAAAAACGCCTGTGCTAACCACACGAGGCGATGCGCTTTTCAACAGTCGCCTGAAAAAGCCTGGCGAGGCATTTTCAGGCGACTGTTGAAAAGCGCATCGCCTCGTGTGGTTAGCACAGGCGTTTTAACATAGGCGCCCATACAAAACTGTCGCCTGCGCCGGTCGCGGCGCTTTGTCGCCGCGACCGCAAACGCGTCGCTATCTCCCCGTGTGGACTAGCCCTAAAGGGCAAATTTTCGCCAGCAAATGATCCGCCACACTTTGCACCACTTCATCAGGTACAAATTCATTACTACTACACTAATTCACTAAAATGCAAAGTTGCGTCTCAGCATTAATTCGTCAGAGCGAGCATTTCATAGCGATCTTTCAATAGCGTTAAACTATTAAATAGTTTGAATCGATCAATTCCAACTATTTTTAGCGATCGATTGAAGGATTTCTACTCAATGTGCAAAGACTTAGAAAAGTGCTGTGGAAGGTCCCCATAGGCTAACATTGGCCTTCGGTAGCTTTAATTTGGCGAAGTATGAAGTCGAAGTTTTTTTTAAAGAGACAGTACTTCGATTATCGAATGGTTGACTATTCGAACGATTTTTACTTCAAATTGAAGCCGAAGTAAATTCGAAATCGTAGTATCCTATTCGATGGTCGAAGTATCCAAAAAATTACTTTGAAATTCAAACTTTTTTAACTTCGAAAATTCACTCGAGCTTAGTAAATCCGCCCCTAATAATAAGAACTTTCAAAGGCAACCCTGCTTGAAAATATGAAAAAACACCAGCGTTTTTTAAGAACTTTTATGACTTCCCAGCATACGAGATATGATGTCACTGACATAAGACTGAGGAGGATGAAGCTTCATCTTATCATTCGCCAGGTCTAAGGTGGCGAAGGAAACTCTGGTGAAAGAGTTCTGTAAAATTCTCATTTTAGTGAAGTTGTGGAGTAACAATCATCTGGCGATAAGGAGTGAAACTACGCTAGTGAAGGTCTAGGAATAGCGAATTGTCCTCTACGCCTGTTAGTGATGGCGATGTCCCTGCAGATGGGATTTCTGGAAAATTTACACTAGCGACGGCCACATTTGCCCCCTGTGTCTTTTAAATTTTATTCTTCTTGTGAAATTAAAAAAAACAAAAAAAAAAAACCCACTTTAAAATGTTGCTGTCACCATGTTTAAAGGCAGTACCTTTCATAGGCTTTAGTCTAGCTGTTGATAAACAAAGTACCTACACTACGGACTGTATTGATAGACTGTATTGTGACTATGGCTGCAGGCCGCACTGATTTCATGTGGATCTGAGATGCATTTGATGGAACTTTAGCAAATATCTACACACACATACATATCTCTCTGCAGCCAAGTAGAAACTATTACATGTGGCTTCAAAGAGTCATGTGACATTTAATAGGCACTATATATACTTGTTTCTGATTGGGAATGGACTATTGTATTGAATATGTTCAAGTGCGACATCTGTTTATAGTAATATACAGTCCCAGAAAAATTCTGTACTAAAGTTGCCAATTGCACCGGGAAAGCCAGGAGATTAAAAGTATTATAGTGACAATACTGGAAAACACAAGATGAAACAAAATTGACATATTAATCTGAAAACTGCTTAAATAAAGTGAACTCTGAATGCATCGAATAAAGAAGCAAATAAATTATACTTCACCTTCAGAAGGATGCTAAAACAAGAAAACAAAAGAATTCATTATGACTTGAGCCTGCCTGTGACTAGCAGAATAAACGCAGGATGATAAATACTAACACCCTGTGATGAATTAAAAAGACTTGTTGATATAGAAATGATGAATGACTTGTGATTGACCAGGATGAAAAGGTGAGGATAATCCCTCTCCAAGTCAACTACTGGATTTGCTGCCATCAAGATAAATTAGATCAACTATGCCTAACATAAAATGATGGACCAATAAAATAGAGAGAATTACTATATGGCGAGGTGTTTAAAGGACAACAAAAACAGTGGAAAAAAAGAGGACTTTTTGTTTACATACAGTATATATATATATATATATATATATATATATATATATATAAATTTTTCTGTTTAGAAATATTATTTTTATATTATTGCCCATCATTTCTCACAAATAGGTCAGGCCTTCTCAGCGCTTCAGTGGTGAGTTAAGGTCTTAGGAAATGCTGACATAAAACCTACAAAGAATTTAATAAATACTACATTTTGCCCAGGTTATAAATAGCCTGAGTTGGGAAGGGTCAGGAGAGACCATTACTCCCCATCTATCTAATTTATAATCTGTAAATGGAGCCTTCAGGCAAGCTAGAGCTTTTGGTCTGTTTACAAAGAAATTGTGATTTTAAAAATGTCGGTATTGATTGATTTCTAACCCTCCACTGGAAAAGTGTCCCCTGGGGTTGTATTCTCATGTGATACTTCATTAAAGGAGAACTTACTCCCCCGTAACAAAAGCCCCCCATAACTGCCTGCCATTGCCCCCGTCTCCCTCCCACACAAAAACAACACAAAAAACAACTCCTTCAAAAAAAAAATCTCACCCTAAATGCAGAGCAGTGGAGCTCCGGGGCACCATCTTCATCTGCTTTGTATTCTTTCAGGGTCCAACACAAAGCCTGCAGGAGTAGCACAGTTGGGCCAAGTCATGAATCGGCTTCAACTGCTCGTGCTCAAATCTACGTTGAGCCCTGAAAGAATACGAAGTTGTGGAAGATGTTGCCCTGGTGCTCGGCAGTGCTGCTTTGCATTTTAATCAGATTTGTTTTAATGTGTTGTTTTTTTACTAATGCACAGTGTGGAGAGGGAGAAAGGAGGGGGGGGGCATGGCAGGCAGTTTAGGGGGGCTTTTGGTACAAGGGGTTTAGTTCTCATTTAAAATGAAATTATGATACTGAATAATCACCTTTGATATGGTTTTTCTGTTTTATTACACTTGAGACTAAATTGTTTCAAAAGCCATCATGCTGCCTAATCTCCAGCACCTGTAGATCTCTGAAACAGAGTTTAACCTTATTGTCATCCCTCATTTCAACCTGAGAAAATATAAAGAGTTATTAAACAAGATGGAGACTGTTTCATGGTCACTGTGCTCCTATATTTTGAACTAAATAAGACCAGAACTGAGGTTCACTATCTCTTCTCACAAAGCTGCTTATACCCTACACTTTTTGTGTTATGCTCCCAGAGAAATCCTGTGGTCTGTCTAGTACTTGGTTACCAGGTATATAAATCACATGGGCAAAAGGATGTGGACACACCTAATTAATGGGGTTGGCTATTTCATCCACACCCATTAATTTCATTCAGCCATACTATTACCTTAGACTTGCTGTAGAATGGGTCATATTGAAGAGCTCAGTTACTTTGGAGTACTGGGAATGCAATCTCTGAAGTAATGAATGGCACTTCACTGTCTGGCCGTCTAATAGAGTAGTCTGGGTTTGGTGAATGCCAGGAGAATGCTAACTGCCTGCACAGTGACAACTGGAAAGTTGGGAGTGGAGGAATAATGGTCTGAGGAAGGTCTCAGCGTGAGACAAGATTGGAAAGTTTCCACCAATGGCTTAATGAAATAAGAGCATATAATAGTTTACTATAGATCTGTTGGTTGTGGTATTTTAGAAAAAAATGGTTAAAAAAAACCATTAACACAAAAATCTTTAATAGTTAGGACTTTTGAAGGCAATCCCACTTTAAAATATGAAAAAAACGGCCAGCGTTTTTCAAGAACTTTTATGACTTTTCGGTATACAGGAAATGATGTCACTGACATAAGATTGACGAAGGATGTAGTTTCGTCTCATCAGTTCGCCAGGTCTAAGGTGGCGAAGGAAACTCTGGCGAAAGAGGTAACGTTCTGTTAAAGGGCATGTAAAGTCTAAAATAGAATAAGGCTAGAAATGCTGTATTTTGTATATTAAATATAAACATAAACTTACTGCACCACAAGCCTAATCAAACAAATAATTTATGCTTCCAAAGTTGGCTACAGGGGGTCACCATCTTGTAACTTTGTTAAACATTTTTGCAAGACTAAGACTGTGCACATGCTCAGTGTGGTCTGAGCTGCTTAGGGATCGTCATAAACAAAGCTGCTTGAGTTCTGCATGGCTGGTAAGTAAGGTGGGGGGCTCCCCCTGCTGTTCATAAGTATGATTGTTTCCCTGCTCAGCAGTTAGGGACCGTCTGACAATTCCTGTCCACAGCAGTAAATGAAGGGAGAATTTCACTGCATACAGTCAGGTTTCTTATAAAAACTGTACACATTTTTTAATTAAAGTATATTGGAGATGGGTTTCATTTTCATTAAAGAAAGTAAAAATGGGATTTTATTTTGAATTTGAATTGAGAAAGTCAGTTGGATGACTAGCGAAACATCTTCAAGAGAAAAAAAATACAGCAAGTCCAGTTGATTTTACTTATTACTATAAATTTACACTGAACTGTTCCTTTAACTCAGGTTCTGCCTTTACACTATAAAATGCTTTACTATCTAAAATAAATGCTACTGTCCCTCAGGTGCCAATAGCCCAGCGTCACAACCCTCCCCAGATCAGCTTCTTTTTCATTAGGCAACTTGTTTAAGGGCAGAAGCAATCAGCTAGAAGTTTTACTGCATGGAAAGTACTTGGAGAAAAATGAATAAATGCACAAAGCAAAGGAAATGTGCTTTACTATAACGAAAAGGTGTTTGTAGCTGTCAAATTCTCTTTGACATGAATAAATTCCATGTCTTTTCTTCTCGACTATGGCTGCTGTCATAGCAGTAAAAATGTAATGCAATAATAAAGTGAAAATGGGAACGGAAATAGGAAACAGCTTTATAGAGAGGAGTTAAGAGTGCAAATTGACCAATAAGCAAGACAATACATATGCCTCCGACACTGAACAGTATGAAAAGAAAGCCAATGTTTTATGCCTGATGAAAACAACTGTTGTACAAATGAAGTTAGCAAATAGGAGCCACCACATTGACTATGCAAAGCCATTGGCATATTAAATAATGCAGCTACTTTGTGCAGATGGCCATGTGTAGTGATGCTGGGCTCTATAGCAGCCGCACCTGCCACTTTCAGGCTTCTTTCTTTCTGTATCAGATTAATGCAATAGTTTGCATGGATGGAACGGTCCATTTGCTGGCTGCTATACAGTACAAAATAGCATTCATTTTTATAGCTGCAAGTGATGTACTGAGAATCAAATAGTGAAAACAAATATCTGCATTAAATGTAGTGTATCTTTGTGGCTGATTTTGAAAACTGAAAGGAAATAAATAATGAGAAGTAAGCCAGAATTAGCAGTCTTTGGCAAGGCATCCCTTGAATAACCCATTTTTTAGCATTCATTATCTTTTGCCAAATAGTAGTTATCACTTGGTAAGAACAAGCCCCAAACATTCCAGATTTATGTAACAATATGTTTTCCATTCAGGAATGATTCATTAAAGAGAGGGAAATAATTATATTAATCATTAACGGATACCTTGTCAGGCCACAGTTAACTACATGCACCTTTACAATGGCACCTTTACTGGTCTGAGGCCAATGGTGAAGTTGAACAGTTTAGGCTATACAGTAAATCAGTGATCCTCAACCACTGGCTTATAAGCAACATGTTGCTCACCAACCACTTAAATCAGTGATCCCCAACCAATAGCTTGTGAGTAACATGTTGCTCCTCAACCCCTTGGATGTTGCTCTCAGTGGCCTCAAAGCAGGTGCTTATATTTGAATTCCAGGCTTAGAGGCAAGTTTTGGTTGTATAAAAACCAGGGGTACTGCCAAACAGAGCCTTCTGTAGTCTGCCATTCCACACAGGGGCTATCAAATAGCTTATCACAACCCTTATTTGGCACCTCCAGGAACCATTTTCATGATTGTGTTTCTCCCCAACTCTGAGTGTGGCTCACAGGTATAAAATGTTGGGGACCCCCTGCTATAAACCCTTACAATTAATCCCATGGAACATATGGACTTGCAACAAGAACTATGTGAATTCCTCAGATGGTGCAGACCAACACCTCACTTTTCGACTGAAACGCCACCAGCAACTAATCTCTTTAATAGACCATTGTGTATCTCCTAATTCTCCTTGTGACTTCAGGCACTACACTCAATGATTCTGTGGTGAAAAAGAAGATGAAGAGATGTGCTGGTCTTCATGGGAAAAGATAATGATTATTTGAAATTGGGTAGTTTTGTAGAAGTTGAGATCTGCAAGTGCAGGACCAAAGTACAATTCAAGCCATGTTTATTCCCCACAATTCTGCCTTTTTTTCCAGAACTCATGCGTAATTACAGTTGCAAAGGGGCTTTGCTCGACACAATTGTCCTGTGCTACTGCAACTGCATCCGATCTACCAACTGTGCATTGTCATGCAACTGCTCATGTGCATCGTATCAAATTGAATGCTAATGCGTTGGATATTTTCACAATCTGTCTGGTGTCATTTCTGGTGTTTGCTGTCATCATTTCATGTATTCAGCATGCATGTGACATGGGCATCCTATACTTCAGCGCAACTGTATGGCGAATACAAATGCATGGTGCTGAGGGAACCCTGGAGCTACCGCCTGGTCAGGATTAGTTCCAGGTTCTCCCCTTCTTCAATAGGTGCAGCAGCGCTAAGTTTTAAATGGGAGGGAGGAGGCAATTATATAGAAGTGCAAGGAATACATTTTGACACCAGTACCTTTAATGAAAGTTGTTTTACACGCAATTGACAATGGAGAGAGTGCTGGGACTGAAACCGCACTTGAGACCAAAATACCATCCAGTGTTCCATGTGGATTCTTTTAGTTCATCTATCTCCGGTATTAGATATCCACACAAGAATTAATAACCAATGAGGATTTGATTAAAAAAAAAATATCAGCCATCCCTTGGATCCTAACACAGTTTAGTAAACCATATGTCAATAAATTAGTACAAAAATTGCACTTACATTACCATATGTTTCCTAAGCAAACATTAAAAGCATGCTCTGATCTGCTTCCTAGGATTTACAATATCAGCCTTTTTTTTAGAGAGCTGATCAGTCTCCTCTCCAGATTTGCATAGAGGAACAAATTGCTGCATAAAATTCTGGCAAAATAGTTCTATACTCTTAACAACCCATTATCTTTGGGAAGCTGGTTCTAAAAGCCCTTCTGTCACATATCCTCTCATCAATTACTTCCCTTCAGGTTATCATGTCCCATGCCAGAAAGGTAATATATGCATGGCACAAGGTCATTCAGGAGATTACATCTGAATATATATATAGGTAATAATGAGTTTGAACCAAGGCTGAATGAAGTTCCAGTCTCAGTGTATAGTAAGTAGCTGAATGCAAGATCAAAGTACGATAGCGGGCTGATATTTGGAATAAAATTGGGATCATGCACTGCTTACGGGAGCAGCTGTTTCTTTCATTTGAAAACAGCAACTGCAACACTACAAATCATCCCAGTTATAAGGCCAATGTTATATAAGTGATGCTGCTTGCCCTTTCCAGCAGTGCTTAAACATTTTGTAACCAGCGCTATATTGGACCAAAAAAGACTATTTAAAATTGTTGTATAATTTGGTCATGAATGCCGCGAGATATGTCTTGGTGACAGGTGTATCTTAAATGATGCAGCCTATACCATGTGTAAATATTTACACACACAATGATTTCAATTCAGTGGATTGTTTCCCCTTGTTTTCATTCTCATATATATATATATTTATATATTTATTGTGGGCTACAAACACATTTGTGATCTTTAGCGCAGCTCAAATCTCTGATGATATCACTATGGGGACTTTGTCAAATAAGTGTTGCACTGAGGAATGAAAATGTACCTTTTAAGCCCTAGATAAACAGCCAGCCTATGCTTCTTACAGCTCTCACTCTCGGAGCATAATAGGCACTTGCTGTTCTTGGCCTTACTTTCATCTTTCTAGTGTAGCTGTAAGAAGATTTGCTTGTGACTGGCTTATGCCCTGAAGCAATTGGCTCACTTTAGCCTTATCTATATACAACCGTGGCTATAGGTACTCATGCAGCCTGTTCAGCCAATCATTACAAACACAAACACTATCATCATCTGAATGGATTTACTGACATGTCTGATCAGGATCAGTTTGATTTTAGGGTTACACAGGTGTGTATATAGGCTCAAACCAGACCATTTGGTCAAAACTTTGGTAAAAATGTCAACCTACACATGGCCAGCTAAAGTCTTAAAGCTCCATCTGACATTCTGTAGCTCAGTGATCCCCAACCAGTGGCTCACAAGGAACATGTTGCTCACCAACCTCTTGTATGTTACTCCCAGTGGCCTCAAAGCAGGTGCTGGTTTTTAGATTTCTGACTTGAAGGCAAGTTTTGGAGGCATAGGGGTGGATTTACTAACTGGTGAAAATTTTCATGCTTTTTGAAATTTCTTTGATGCATTTTTTGTGGCTCACAGAATATAATGTAAGTGACAGAAGATTGAGGAAGATCTAGCTGATTCGCCTGGTCTGAAGTGGCGAAGGCAACTTTGGCGAAAGAGGTAACGTTCAGTAAAATCCGCACTTTGGTGAATTTGTGGAGTAACATCTATTTGCCAGAGCGAATTGTTGCCTGGCGAAAGAGTGCGCGAATGCCGATGTTCCTGCGGGCGGTAATGCTAGAGAATTGACGCTAGTGTTAGCCACTTCATCCTTTGGTAAATCTGCCCCATAAGGACTATGGAGTATATTTATCAAAGAGTGAAGTTAAATATCGCCACAGTCTGCTAGAGTGAAATTTTGCCACTCTCCATTCATTTCTATGGGATCATTGATAAATACTCTTTTAAAAATCCCATAGAAATGAATAGAATGTGGGGAATTTCACTCTAGAGGACTGCGGCGATCTCTAACTTTACTCTTTGATAAATATACCCCTATGTGTATTGCCAAACAGAGCCTCCTGTAGTCTCCCCGTCCACAGAGGGGCTATCAAATAACCAATTACAGCACATATTCATCACCTGCCCCCCCCCCGGAACTTTTTTTTTCATGTTTGTGTGGCTTCACAACTTTTTTTGTATACTTACATGCAGCTCACTCATAAAAAAGGTTGGGGGCATGGGATGGGCGAATTTTTTTGCCTCGTTTCGCTGAAAAAATGACGCCCATAGACTTGTATGGCGTCGTGCGTCAAAAAAAAAAAAGACGCCCGATTTTTTTTTGACGGCCATAGACTTTAATGGGCGTCTGCGACAATTCCCCGGTTGGGGTGCATGTGGAAACCAAGAGAGCTGCTGCTACTGATCAATTTTAAAATATTCCCCTCTGGTTTCACCCCTTCATTAATGTGCCCCATTTTACTGGATGATTAGTACTGTACAAGTAACCCATGCAGTCCCACACTAACAATAATGGTCAGTAATAAATATACAAAAGCCCTTGCCTAAATATGTTTCCACTCCAGGAGATATAGTTAGAGAACACCCTGTTTTATTGTGTCAATTCCTCATTCATCATCACCAGTAATAATTAGGGATGCACCGAATCCACTTTTTTGGATTCGGCCGAACCCCTGAATCCTTCGTGAAAGATTCGGCCGAATACCGAACCGAATCCGAACCCTAATTTGCATATGCAAATTAGGTGTGGTAAGGGGAAAACATTTTTTACTTCCTTGTTTTCTGACAAAAAGTCATGCAATTTCCCTCCCGCCCCTAATTTGCATATGCAAATTAGGATTCGGATTTGGTTCGGCTGGGCAGAAGGATTCGGCCGAATCCGAATCCTGCTGAAAAAGGCCGAATCCTGGCCGAATCCCGAACCGAATCCTGGATTCGGTGCATCCCTAGTAATAATGGATTAAAACAATAACAGTGATCACTGTATATACACTCTGCTCCACAATACAGGAAAAAGTTCCATTAAGAAATAGTCATTGGGTACAGTCTGTATGGCTTAATAACAGATGGTCTTACTACATGAATCTCAGTCTATAGATTATCTGTGATGACCAAAAACAGCCAACGTGTAAGGACCATTACAAATGGAGAGTAGTGAAAGTAGTACATTAGAAAATAATGTATTAGGACAAAAACAGCCTAATGCGTTTCGGACAATATTTGATATTTTTTTGGTCATTAAAGGAAATTATACCCCCCCAAACAATTCAGGTCTCTATAAAAATATATTGCATAAAACAGCTCAGGTGTAAAACTCTGTTTCATGTAAATAAACCATTTTCATAATAATATACTTTTCTAGTAGTAATCATAAATAGAAAACAGCCATTTTAAAAAATAAGGGCCGCCCCCTGGGATCGTATGATTCACTGTGCACACAAACATATCAACAAACCATACTTGTTAAGCTGGCCACAGACGCAAAGATCCGATCGTATGAATCAACGTACCATAGGACTTCCTCATCTCCCGACCTGCCACTAAACATTCCGATCAAATAAAGTGGTAAAAGAACAGATCAGCCGATGTTCTGCCCCTGACAGCAATTGTACGATAGTTATGTCCGACCAAAGCTAGTGACGACAGAAATCTTTTAACCTGTCCGATCGACAAAACGACCGATCTCCGCCGGACGAAAAATGCCGCGACTCTCCACACAAGGCCCGAAAATCGTACAAATCCTCGATTCGTACGATCAGATCTTTGCGTCTATGGTCAGCTTTAGGTCACATGAGCCAATTAACAAACAGAATTCTGTCTTTTGCTTCAACACTTTTTCCTGTTACAGTTAGAGCTGTAGTATTTCTGGTCAGGTGATCTCTGAGGCAGCACACAGACCATCACGAAATGGTGGCTCAAGGCAAGAGATGTAAAAGGGCAAGATTTACTTAAATACATAGACCATTTTGGTAAGATTCTTTAATATACCACTTG
This sequence comes from Xenopus petersii, assembly GCA_038501925.1. Lineage (NCBI taxonomy): Eukaryota > Metazoa > Chordata > Amphibia > Anura > Pipidae > Xenopus > Xenopus petersii. Next base: position 57,980,007 of record CM076674.1, on the reverse strand, counting down.
ATATGATGTAAACTATCTGTTGCTTAAGTGTTCATTTTGGGGTTATAGTTTTCCTTTAATATTGGGTTCCCTTATTTCCCTACTCTCCTCACATACCAATGTTTGCCCTTAATTTCTGTTATACCACAAGAGACATGGGCATGAAGTACATATGCAAAATCTATTGATTAATTCAGTTTTTCTGAGCTCAGTAATAAATCTAATGATACTCGTGCTTCTTTTTTGTCTTTTTTTTCCATCACTGCCCAAAATTGTGTGCAAACCATTTCATATGTTCCTAAAACAAGGACATTGCCTGGAGCCAAGAGTCAGTAGCAGACTGGCATTGAAAGGCTTATTTGCCATTTCATTTGTGTGCCCCCCTCTCGAAACACTAGACTTACCCACTTGGAAATGAAAGGAAACCAATCGCTTGGGCTGAAGCAAAGATCAGATTTTCTGTCAGGGGTTTTATTGCTTGAGTAGACTTCTATTCACTGGTTCCATTCTTGTTCTCTGATCAATCAATAATGTTTCTGGCAATGAAAGACAACCTTAAACACAGTATTTCAGGTATCTGTAGCCTTGTCTGCCGTTGCTCTTGTACAGCTCCAAGCAGCCACATTATATTGTTGATTGCTGTTAGTTGTAGCTCTATAAAGTTGTTGGTATTTTGAAAAATCTCTGTATTCATGATTGTTATATTAAAAAACATTTTTTTATATATCATATTAAAATCACAATAACCCCACATAGAGCCTTATTATGATGTGCTAAATGGGCTGGCTTTTTACTGACTAATGGGCTGGGAATGTTTTCTAAAATGTGGAGCATCTGTTCTGTGTTTCAAATCTTCATGTAGCTCAATGTTAGTAAATTACCCCTTATGGCTCTGTCTGGCATCATGGGCCCAAACACCTGCTCTGAAATCTAGAAATCTTTCTTGTCCAAATATGTGATTTTCTTAACACAAAGTAATCTTAAAGAAAGAAAACGCTGCAATGTGGTAAACAAGGGATAGTAATAGTACATTGCACAAACTGGCATTTAGAGCCAACTATGGTTTATGTTGCAAGAATAAGAGGCAATGTACGAAGTGAAATTGTGCGGCTATGGTGCTTTCATATGGTTATTATATTACTTTTATGGCATCTTTCTGCTCATAAACATCTGAATTTGAGGAAATTAGCATTAAAAATATAATAGAATGGTTATGGTGCCTGCAAGCGAGCCATATTGTCAAAAGTGCATATTAAAAGGAAAAATATATATACGTGCATACTTGTGCAGTGGTGATTTCTTAAAAACAACATTGTTTTGATATAAAAAAAAAATACCTCATGTAGCAAAAGGATATAAAAGTAAAATATTGAGAAACAACAAACTTTAACTTCAACCTATCAGGTCCAAAAACGCAATCTGTAGACTAATCGCTACCAATGAACATTCTATTGTATGTATGCATTACATTAAAATTTCATTTTAAAAAACAATAAAAATGTATTGACCTCTTATTCACTAATGGCTCGTGTGTTATTTGGATGCTGTATGACATAGCTGTGTCAGATAAGAATTACATGTTCCTATGAAACTTCGTCAGTGAGACTACAACACAAGACTACTTGGGTCTGACTCCTAGAACATTACAGCACATGATTCTTATCTGAGCCATTCAGGCCTGAGTACAGGTCAAATCCAAGTAATTGAAATAGTGTGTGCTTTAACCACTTCTCAGAACTCTTGCGGGCAGGGTCCAGGACAGGGGCCAAAACATACACTAGAAGAAATATCACTGCAGCACCTCTTTGTTCCAAAAGTGAAAAGTTGTGTTTATTCGGTCAGAAAAAACAGCTTGTATTTTTTGACCGAATAAACCCAACTTTTTACATTTGCAACAAAGAGGTGCTGCAGTGATATTTCTTCTTGAGTACAGGTGAAATGACTGACGTTGCTAGTGCCGTGAGGCTATTAAGATATTGATTGCAACTTGCAACCAGTGGGAGCTCAGTGAGTCATGCAGATAACACACAGATCCTCTTCTTTTACCCTGATGTTACCCAGGATGCACAGACCTCAGTTACAGAAGGCTTATGGGAAATATCGTATTGAATGGCTATTCATCATCTGGTACTAAACATGGTTAAATGGAAAGAATCATATTTTCTCCCACTCCCAACCTTCCTTGTTTCTACTAGCACTAACCTGTGGGGAACTCAGTGTTCATGGGCCCTACAGCAAACTAATTTTACATCTCTGAAAATGTATTCAATTCACCTATTTTATCAATATAGTTTGTAATGGCTTATGAAATAGGGCACCTCTGGGCCCTCTACACTCCTTGTCGGGATCTGATTCCTATATGGCAGTGATCCCCAACCAGTGGCTTCACCAGCAACATGTTGCTCTCCAACCCCTTGGATGTTACTCCCAGTGGCCTCAAAGCAGCTGCTTAGTTTTGAATTTCAGGCAAGTTTTAATTGCATAAAAACTAAGGGGCTGATTCACCAATGGTCGAATATCGAGGGTTAATTAACCCTCGATATTCGACTAGGAATTGAAATCCTTCGAATTCGAATATCGATCGATCGATCGAAGGATTATTCATTTGATCGAACGATTAAATCCTTCGAATCGAACGATTCAAAGGATTTTAATTCAACGATCGAATGAATATCCTTCGATGAAAAAAACTTAGGCAAGCCTATGGGGACCTTCCCCATAGGCTAACATTGAGTTCGGTAGCTTTTAGCTGCCGAACTAGGGGGTCGATTTTTTTTTTAAAGAGACAGTACTTCAACTATCGAATGGTCGAATAGTCGAACGATTTTTAGTTCGAATCGTTCGATAGTGGTAGTCGAAGGTCGAAGTAGCCCATTCGATGGTCGAAGTAGCCCAAAAAACACTTCGAAATTCGAAGTTTTTTAAATTCGAATCCTTCACTCGAATTTAGTGAATCGGCCCCTATGTGTAGTGCCAAAGAGAGCCTCCTGTAAGTTGTCAGGCCACACAGGAAACTGAACTATAAAAAAATATAATTAATGGTTTTACACAAATATCTAAAAATATAGTGGCAAAATGATATGCTTTAATATGAAATTAATGACATTTTCCTCAAAATTTAGCCAGAAATACTGCACACGTCATTTGATACCATATATAGGTGACAAGGGTAATAAAGTGAATATTGAAACCCACAGCAACAGCTGCTCTGTACATTTCCATTGCGCAGTTATACAGGCACACATTGTGTATTCTGAAAGGCAACACAGTTATGGTGACACACATTTGCAGATGAACTGTACATTCCAATCATTCCATTACTTTCCATTCTGCTGGGCAAATCACTTAGAGAGGTACAAAGCCTCTACAATTGCATCCAACAATGTAATTTTCCGCCTGTTCCAAAGCTACATACTGCAACTATATGAATCCTTATGTTCTGCTGTTCCCACATGGAATTCATCTTCTGTCTCCAGTGCTGTGGCATTCTTACAGGAGAACTAAAACCTAACTAAAGAAGTAGGTTAGAAATGTTGCACATTTATGTTCTGGGCTTCTGTACCAGCCCAAGTCAACCACAGCCCTTTAGCAGTGAAGATCTGTGTCTCCAAAGATGCCCGAGTAGCTCCACATTTTATTTTCTGCTGATTCACTGCACATGCTCTGTGCTGCTGTCACTTGCTGAGCTTAGGGACCCACTCACAATATACAGTACATATAGAAAACAAGGGGCAGATTTACAAAGGGTTGAATATCGAGGGTTGATTAACCCTCGATATTCGACTGCCGAATGTAAATCCTTTGACTTCGAATATCGAAGTCGAAGGATTTAGCGATATTCCTTCGATTGAACGATCGAAGGAATAATCTTCTGATCGAACGATTAAAACCTTCGAATCGAACGATTCGAAGGATTTTAATCCATCGATCGAAGGATATTCCTTAGATCAGAAAATTGTTAGGAAGCCTATGGGGACCTTCCCCATAGGCTAACATTGGCCTTGGTAGGTTTTAGGTGGCGAACTAGGGGGTTGACGTATTTTTTAAAGAGACAGTACTTCGACTATCGAATGGTCGAATAGTCGAACGATTTTTAGTTTGAATCGTTCGATTCGAAGTCAAAATCGTAGTCGAAGGTCAAAGTAGCCTATTCGATGGCCGAAGCCATATTCGACCATTCAAAATTCGAAGTATTTTTTCTTCTATTCCTTCAATCGAGCTAAGTAAATGGGCCCCTTAATGTCACAATATAAGGCTGACTAGTAATTAATACAGATAATTACTACATGGCAGCTCAGAAACCAGTGCAATTAGCATCAGAATTTAATAATCAGCCTTATAGCATCAGCTTACAGTATATTACAGGCTAACCTCGTTTTCTGCTTGATAATTTGTGACATCCCCTAAACTCAGCTTTCCAACAGATGTTCAGAGCCCACTGAGCATAATTTAAGGAATATAATTTTCCTTCAACCGACAGATATACCACAAGCTCTCAAAAAACACACTACAATAGATGCAACTCTAGCAGTATGGAATGGAACCAACTCCAAATGACCTATAATGCCTCTCCTCTTCCTTCTCCAGAATTAGAGCTATTAAAAAATCCAGGCTTCCCCCTAGCTGCGAATCAGGGTTATTAGTTATATGGGGAACTATTTATGGTAAACCTACCAAACTACATAATTTTGTAAACAAGAAAAAAACAATCTATTTTAATAAAATTCAAGAACTATGGGGCCCTCACCCTAAGAACTACTGGAATTATTTTGAGAATACTATACATACCTGATAATAAATAAATAAATAAATAAAATCCGGCACAAGGTTACAGTTTGTGTCCTCAACCACTCCCCAACGTAACTGGGATAAGAAAGCAGTGGGGATGCCCATGGACTTGCCCCCACCCCCACAAAAACAGTGCTGCCTAATGCAGATGACCTCCTATCTGTGATGGGAGTGATGGGTCTCACTTCATCAGTAAGAGAAAAGACTGAGCTCAGCATGTCTGTCATTTCCTCCGGCATCAGAAGTTGTTTAAAAAAATTGTTTAGAAATCTTTAAAAAGTTGATGGCAAAATTCCAGCTGTTTCTCTAAGGTAATCACTCTCATATTTCAGCCTGTTTATTTTTGGAAATGAATGAGCAATTTGATAATTTGCCTCTGAAAAGATAATCAAATTACTTGCTACTCCATATTCATATTCTGTCGTGGCATTTCCAGTCTAGAAGTTTGTTTATTTAGACAGAAAAAGTGTCTTTAATCCTGGACACAACAAAAACAGCTAGAATTAAAGTGAACATTAGCAGGCTGCATTTAAAAAAAACATTGTCCAAAAAACTTTAATTTTGATGATATGCATAAGTGTTTGTGAAACACAAAAAGAGTAGGGCTACCTCCATGTGTACCTAAATAAACTTTGCCCTGCACTGACAGCCAGGAATTATCAAACAGCTTCATGGGGAGTCTCACACTATTTAAATATTTTAGTCTCCTCCAGGCTTACTGGTACAGTCCCTTATGGCCAACGGGACAGAGAAGAAGGATGTTAGTACCCTGGCATAAATTTGTTTCCTCTGGTTCGATGTGATCTCTGCCACCCCAATGGCCCATATCTTTATCAGTTTAAGGGAATGGGCAATGTGTGGTGGGAAATAGCTCTGTCTTACATGGACCTCTTTCGCCCTAACGCCTTGCAGCCAGTCCATGATAAAAGATGTTAGGGAGGGAAGTACCGCTAGAGTCCATCTACTTCGTTAGCGAATTGACGCCAGGGACCCTTAGTAAATTGGCGAAGTGGCAAAATGACGTCACTTCACCCTTTAGTAAATTCACCCTGCCAACCGTTAATCAGTGGGAAGCTTCTCGCCCCTTGATACAAAACTTTTATCCAACTAATGAATTGACCCAGGATAGCGTATTTCGACAAAACAGCCCATAGGTACTGGTGATTCACCCTATCAAAGGCTTTTGACTGATCTAGACACAGAAGGTATTTCCCCCACCTATGAGCTTTGCATAATTCCAGAGCCTCTCTAATGGTAAAGACAGCCCCAAAAATGCTCCACCCCTTCACCATGCAAACCTGACAGTCAGACAATAAAGTGTTTTAAAATAAACTTAAACTAAAGAAAATAACCTTTGCGACAATCTTTCTATCTGTATTGAGCAGGGCAATCGGCCTCCAGTTCTCAATATGCTTCTCGTCCTTACCATTTGACAACAAAATCAAAGAGGAAAACTGCATAGATGGTGGGATGTCTCCTTCCTCTAAACAACAGTAAACACCTCAACAAGTGCCGGGGCCAACAGATCTTTAAAGGCCTTATAGAATTCTGATGTTAAAGGAAAACTATACCCCCAAAATGAACACTTAAGCAACAGATAGTTCAGATATTGCCCTTTTACATCTCTTGCCTTGAGCCACCATTTCGTGAGGGTCTGTGTGCTGCCTCAGAGATCACCTGACCAGAAATACTACAACTCTAACTCTAACAGGAAGAAGTGTGGAAGCAAAAGACACAACTCTGTCTTTTAATTGGCTCATGTGACCTAACATGTATGGTTTGTTGGTATGTTTGTGTGCACAGTGAATCCTACGATCCCAGGGGACGGCCCTTATTTTTTAAAATGGCAATTTTCTATTTATGATTACCCAATGGCACATACTACCAGAAAAGTATATTATTATGAAATTGGTTTATTTACATGAAGCAGGGTTTTACATATGAGCTGTTTTATGCAATATTTTTTTATAGAGACCTACATTGTTTGGGGGGTAAAGTTTTCCTTTAAGCCATCCAGACCTGTGTTAGGGCCTCTGTTGAAGTGCCAAACTAAATGGCACGAAACGCACAATTGTAGAGTGGTAAATTCACTAGATCATTTATGACATATGTGGGATATTAGCATACAAAAGATAACTGAGATGCAAAATAAAAATTTGTTCTTGTAAATGAGTGTATATTTTCAGTTTTGTACCTATATAGGGTATAGACTTTGGTGAGCACAAATAAATACAAAAGGGCTGTTCTTTGGTTTGGTACAAGTGATGAGCAAAAATTATCACCAAGTTTCACCGTAAGAATGACCATTGACTGACAAAAAATTGTTGCTCGTCAAATATAGTTTTCGCGCCTCAAAAAAAATTGTCGCCCATAGACTTTTTGCCGTTTTGCAAACTTTAGCAGAAGCAAAACGGGTCAGATGCACCCATCACTATTTGGTACTACTCACCCTGATAAGGTGTTAAAATTCAGTGCTAATGCTGAACTCTAACACCGCACAGAAAAGGATACATTTAATTTTAACTAGTTGCATCACCTATGAAGAATAAACATATTTTAAAATGGTTTTGATAATGTGTCCATTCTTAAACTACTGTCCTGACTGGCAGGAAATTTTAGAAAAGTGTTTCTAATAACTATGATACAATTTGAACAATACAATGGCCCAGTTCCATAAATCTGCCCCTCACTATTATAATGTATGTTAATTCTTGCAACTATACTAAACGGGTCTATGTTTAGCATAATGTTCCAGGGGTGCCTAGTACAGTATTTTCTACAGTGTTTCTCCCACATCTTATCCTAATGAGAGCTGAGACCCTGTTAGGCATTACTGAATCAAACTGCTATATTGTCATGTCTTGTTTGTTTATGTTTGTTCCATTAATTCTAATTGGGTTGTTTCTGTCTGTTTATATTCACCCACACTACAATGTACAGCATCATGGAACATGTTAGCAAATAAACTAAAATAATTATTTGCTCATGGTTTTCCTTAACCTTGGTCTGGCGTGGTAATTATAAGAATGCACCCATTCTCCCTGTCTTAGCTGGGTGGGAGTTTGAGTGACATTATAGATAATTTACTTATGATTATTCCTTTATCAGTTTCATGTAACCTTTGACAACAGAGGAAACCTTTGTATGTACTGTATGTATAGTTCTATTTTTAGGGCAGGCAGCAGGAAAGCATAGTTGAAGTTCAGGCAGCATCATAATAAGCACAACAGTTTAATGTAGTAAGTTGCTAGTATAGACTTGATATTCAAGCACAGTCCCAGATGTGTCAGTTAATAGACCTGGGGATGGAAAGACCCATACACAAAGGGGCTGATACCTAATCTTTTTCTGAAAACAAAGTCGACCTAACTAGCTTCCACAATTTTAACAAAATCAAGCATCAATTTGGATCATCCAATTGACACTTCAAAATATCGTTTTTTTCCAATTATTAAAATTAAATTAAAATTTTTCGGATTGTCCAATGCAGAACACAATGTCAAGAAACAACTTCAGGGACATCTGCCATTGACTTCTACATGACCTCGACAGGTTTAAGATGGAGTATTTTTTTTTATTTGGATTTTTAGAAGCTTTGGGGTATGATAAGTTTTTTTTCCACTAAAAATTCAAGTTTGCCCCCTAAAAACCTCAACCAGAAAAAAAAGATTGAGGTTTAATAAATGGGCCCCACAATGTCATACTGCAGAGACCAATATGTCACAAAGCATGTGGTTTGATGCAAAGCCTAGTGATGAACGAATCTGTCCCTTTGTAAATTTCATGAAACTGCAAAAATTGTGAAATGCATTGAAGTATGTTATTGGTGCAAATTTTCAGCACACAATATATTGGAGTCTATGGGCATCTTTCTTCTGTGACTTTTTCCACAGTGACATTTTCTGTGCAAAATATAATGAAGTCTTTGGACATTTTTTTAGCAGCAATGTTTTTAGTGCAACATAATTGGGGGCTATGAGCCACATTTGATGTCATTCAGACCTTGTATAATCCATTAAAGTTAATGGGTAAAATTCAAGCTGCAAGTCAGTTCCGCTGTAAGCCACTATAGCAAAAGCCCCGTAAAAAGTCACGATAAATGATCTCCATATTTTCCCATAACATTTTCAATTGGCTGCTTACTGTTAAGCTGGATTTGTATGTGGAGGTACGCTGTCACCCAAAAATCAGTTCAAAGCTTGATAAGTACACTCTTTTTTTATGTGGATGCCTGGCGATGTGCATGAATTTTGTTGCCATTTTTTTTACATAGCATAATAAGTAGGCCCCTAAGTGTAATTGGTTTTGCTAAGGAGAAAACAAACTAATTAAATATACCAAACGAACGCAGACTTTGTATAAGAAGGAAATGGGCAGCAGGGTAAAATACAAGTGATACTATACATCAGGGAAGTGTCACGGCCGGCACCCGATACCAGAACAAATGCCAAGTACCCTGGTCTCGGCTCAGCTTCACCAGTAGTGTGGCCACCGTTGGACTTCGGGAGGAGCCCTCAGCTTACTTGGGTGCCACCTGGACTTAACGAGGGGTGCAAGGCGAGATGTTCTGGCTGGCAAAGGGGCACGGCTGTTAGCAGAGTCTTTTTTGGGCCGAAGGTCACGGTACAAAGGATTAGGCAGAATCGTAGTCAGGCAGGCTGGGTCGAGGCAGGCAGATAGCAAGGATCATCAAACAGGCAAAAGGGTCAAAACTGGGTGATCAATCGTGGGGTTAAACTGAAGAGTAGTTGTAAGCAGGCAAGGTCAGGATCCAGAAATCAGAATAGTCAAAATAGCCAGGCAGGGGTCAAAACAGGAATCAGACAGGTTCAGAAGGAAGCAGACAAATAGCACAAGGCTCAAGAGCACCAGGAATACAATCCTATCACAGGCAATGATTATAGAAAAACTGCCCCTTTAAATACATCTAAACTTCGCGCCATTGCGCGCTGACGTAATAACGCCAGCGCGCATGCGCCTATAAATTACAGGAGTGCGCGCCGCACGCACACTAGGAAGCCGGCACACCGAAGGAAGAGGAGCGGCATGGCGGGCATCCCCGCCGCACCACTAGACTGCCAGGGAAAGGTATTTTTATTACAGGAAGTTAAGAGTAGAGAATTGCCCATTGGGGTGCAGGTCAAAAGGCAGATTGCAAAAGGTCTAATAGATTATGGGTTGGTAAAAAGCTAGTATTATATACAGTATCTACAGTATGATAGTAAAAGCAAGTGGTAGAAGTGAGACAGGAAAGTAATTAGAAAGACAATGGTCAGTCATGGTCTTTTTAAGAATAGGTTTGACACAGGCCTATTTAAATGGGGAGTGGAAAGTTGAATATGTTTTATGAGTTGGAATCAACTCAGCAGCAGTGTGTTTGAGTAGAAAAGAAATGCATGAAAACAAGTTATGAAAAACAAGATCAAAAGAATTAAGACAGGAAGAAAGGGGCTTGGGAAGGAGGAAATAATAAATAATAAATGTGTTAGCAGAAGTTGTGATCTGTTTGTGGGTAGTATCTACTGTTTTTGAAGACGTCAGCAAAGTATAGTTGAATGAAATCCATACATGCAACATTTGCATCAATTTTAGTTGGTTATTTATCAAGGTCCAAATATCCGAACCTCAAATAAGTTGTGGGTTTCGGAGGAAAAAAATGTAAGTTTTATTAAAGTCCGATGGTCTAAAAACTCAGAATCCGAAACCCCAGCATCTAAAAGCTCTTGAGGTCCTGTATAAGTCAATGGGGAAGGTCCCAGTGTCTGCACTGATGTCCGTACCGATATCTGATGAGTTTGTGGATTCTGCGCAAAAAACTCAGAAAACACACTATATGACTATGGATATGCAATGATATGTTGATTTGTTTTGTGTTTAAATTTTCTTTTTCTCTAATTCTTTACTTCTTCTCACTAAACACATCTTGTCCTGACAATGACAATTATTACATACCGTCAGCTGGACATATAGAATGCCCAGGACCTGTAAAACATGTTTATTTTTGACAAACAATAAAAACAATTTTCAAAAAAAAACAAACCTCAGAAAATTTCGATTTTTTTCGTAGATTTTGGATTTTTTTGCACAGAAACCACAAACAATTTGGAGTTTTCAGGGAAAGCTCCAAAGTTTGCCCAACCCTGTTTTTTCAGGCTTTTTTCTTCATAAATAAGGTCCATTAGGGCAATCGGAGTTGCTCGGATTTCTAACTTAGAAATATTAAAGTCAGACCTTGATAAATAACCCCCTTATTCTCATGGTCGTAAATAAAACTTCATGTGTCACTGATTGCATCTAGTAGATCAAAATAAATGAATGGAGACCGAAGAGCTATAGGTGGATCTGTAATACCCAGCCGCCAATTGCCTAATAGAGCCGAACCACAAAAAAGCGATTGTCTCACAGACATATACACATTGTTGGTATAAGCATCCAATATATTTGCATGTTAGTAATTTGCAGTGTTTTTGCTTATTTTTCCATTTTAGTATTATGTTTTGTTTCTTTTTCATCTTCTCATCATATTGATTGCAGAACACCTACGAGATAGCAATTTCTGTAATATTGTTATTATGTAACGATGAGTGTTCCATTTGCAATGTTTTTTGCCTTTTGTAACAAAAAATACAAAATATAAGTTAAGGTTAAAAAAAAATAAATGAATGGATATCGGCAAATAATTTCCCCTTGTTTGTACTGCCATTTTACCACAAACAACCAGCTTTCCCCAAAATGATTCCAGGCACCCGGAAACCCCCAGGGGATACATTGTTCTCAATAAGTGATCCCATCCGTTTGAAATAGGAACTTCCTGACTGTTCTTATTTGCTAATTGAATGTTCTGCCCTGTTTATTTGTAGATTTAATTATTAAAAGTAAATAATAGAAATAAGAAATAATAAGAAATAATTAACCCAACTGATTAGTATATTCATAGGTGGATTTTTCTTGTGGCCTGGGTGGGGTGTAGGGTTTCAGTGCAATTTAGGAAAATCGGGTGGTGGAATATATCGAAAAAAATCCTGGACGCATTTTGCTGTACCTTTATTTGTTCTTCATTTTGTGCTTCTTTTATAAAGGTAATGTTTTAGAGACTTTTTTTTTTTCTTTAATTCTACTGCCTGCTGCTTCTCATGTCCACATGCCTATAGCCTCTTTGCAATAACGTTTCCTCCCATCTAGGACACTTTAATTCTAAGCCTGTTTGTTAGATGCTTTACAGTTTGCTTTGCTAGACATTGTTTATGTTGTAATTTCAGCCTATTGATTTCTTGTATTAGGTCCTCTCTCATTTTTGACACTTTTCCTCTATTTCTGTGCTCCCAAAGCTATCAAGTGACCCCTCTTCACACATTTATGTGCTTCTCACTTAATTATTGGATTGATCAAAGGCAATGCATTTTGTTGGAAGTACAAATGTTTTCTTTGTTTATGAAGCTGCCTCTCGTCCATTATCCATGTAAATCTCTTGTATTTCATGCATTTTATGAGCAAATATAACTACAGGATTCTCCATGCCCCAACCTGACACCCCCATTTAAAATTGATTGACCATATCTATCTATTGAAATAACAGCTGAGATTTAGACAATAATGCAATTTGGACACAATCCATTATGTTTTTTTTTCCTGCAGTGTAGCACCCCCCCCCCCCATTATTTAAGTGTGGTTGCAGCTTTGAGGGCGAATGCACTCGACACAATTGTGGGGAAATGTTCATCTATTGACTCCAGTGTCAAAACGGCACCTGTGCATGATTCTTAGGTGCAAGTAAACTGTGCCTATTGATGCTGGCCTCGAGGAGAACCCTGTAGTTATGTCCACCTTTGAGAAGCTCCATAGTTCCGATTTTCAACAGGAGGAGAGGTAGGCGCATTAACACCGAGCACAACTACTACAATGTATGTAGATGCAAGTAACGTAATCATTTTAATAAATTGTGTCAATTAGTACATATTCTTATTATTAAGGTTCTTATTGGACAAATATTTTATACCATTCAGTCAGTTTCAAGTTAAATTTCTGACCATCATTGGAAGCGTGCTCCTCTACTGCATTTTGCAAATCAGTTTCTGGTGCAGTTTGCACAACAGTTGACTGATGTTCAAATTTGGTGTGTGCATTAGGAACTCTGATTGGCCTGTAAGTCCGCCTAGCATTACAATGATTGGCCAAATCAACTCAGTTATGCAAAACTGTCAAATAATCCCTAAATCATTTAAAGTTTGTCCAGGAACTCATAAATCTATTTACTCTCTTTTCTCCACAGTCAGCCATCACCTTTCTATTAAAGTTACTATCAAAGTTACTGTAGGGACCTATAGGTTCTGCTAGTCCCTATAGAGTTAATCCCCTACCTTTCCTTAAATTCTCTTATCCCTTGTTATTGGGCCAAGCCATTGCAACAGTTTAAGTGTAACATCCTCACCTATTGGACAAAGAGTGTAATGACACTGCTATATAGTGCTGTGCAGGGAGTGGCCTCTTCCTCTTTGGCTCCTGGTGCTGCTGCTAGGTGATCTCCATTGAGCCTGGGATCACCATAGGCCCCAGTAAGTCATTTACCCCAAAGGGATTCCAAGGACAAAGAGAATGGAGCACCGTGAGAGTCCAGTAAAAGTATTAAAAAATGAAGATTTTATTCAGTAAACATATAAAAACAGGTTACAGCAGCAATGAACCCTGGCTGCCCGCGTTAAGCTTAAGCCGCGTTAAGCTGCCCGCGTTCCTTGGAATCCTTTTGACCGCATGGGATGGCGGCTGGCTGTGCAGCACGTTTGAATTCAGTGTCCGGTAATTGCTCCCACTAAAACACATTTTTTCTGGACATTTACCCCAAAGGGACCTGACACCTTTGGTGCTTAAGTCGGGGATCAGGTAACCCCGTGAACGAGGAACAGCTAAGATAGTAAGATCTTTTTATAGACTCTCTAGGAGAGTAAGACAGAGAGGTGTAGCAGAAAGAGCAGTTGTCGCTCCAACAAGGATTTTAGAAGGAAGTAGCTTCCCACAAGGCCTATTTGCCTTTAGAGCAGGGAACTCAGTTGATAGGCATCTAGGTTAGCAAAGGACTACCTGTGCCCTACCTGATTGATCCTGATCCCCTCACTGGCAACTTCGGTTAATTGGGAGTTGATGTACACCTATCTGCAAATACCTAAAAGAGTCGCTTCTGTCTGACTGTGATCCTTACTATGTCCACTGTGGTTCCATCTGCTGTACCCAACAACTCCTGCATGAGTAAACCTGATGTAATTTGCCTCTGGCATAAAAAACCATCGCTCTTGTTTGCATAAAGAACCTCCTGGGGTCCAATTCATCTACTTTTACACTAATTAGCCTGTGTGTTGTAGTTTTACAAAATCTTAAAGGGGAAGCTTCCATTTAGCGAAGGCTCTGCCCTGAGTGTGGATTCGCAGTGTAACCCATGCTCATACACTAGCTGGACACCTTTAACTATCTATGTGCTGAATAGCTCAACCGTAGTGTATATTTTTAAAAAAATCTATTGCTCTGTAGGCACATTCTTTATATAAAATACTACATGCATGTGCTCTGACAAACGCTACCACACTAAGGGGGAAGTGTTATTTAACAAAGTCCAAATTTTTCTCCAAACCAAATCTGCCTTACTTATTAATACACTTTACCGAAAATTTTGTTTGTGTTTAAAAACCTGAAACCTTACGGACTTCTCCCATTGACTTATATGCAACCTCGCCAGGTCTGAGATGCCTGGATTTTCAGTTTCTGTCTTTTTTCATCCACGGGTATAATAAATTCCCAAAAATTCGTGATTTTTTTTTCACAAAAAATTTGGATCCTATACTAAAAATTGTGTTTTTGGCATTCGGAGTTTAGTAAATAACCACTAAACACTAGTACTCCGTAATTTTATGACTGGATTTGTTATAATATTTAGTGTGAAAAATGTAGTCACAAAGATATCCTAAAAATACATTCCAATGTTATTCTGCAAACTAACTTTATTAAACTGAACAATTTCTCTTTAATACAGCTTCCAAATAACTAGGTTTGAGTTTTATGTATAGCTCAATTGCTTGTTAAATGAGTGGGCATTAGGCCACCTAACAAAAGCTATCTGACATCAATCATCACACTTCACAGCCTTGACTCCAGATGGGATCTGGACTTTATTCAGGATAGAGACCAAATTGCCTGGCAGGATAACACAGATGGAAATGCTATATCCATTGCTGACTTGTCAATAGGCAAAAGGCCTTCTGCTTCTAGTGCTGTATCTTTTAATCCATCACAAGCTCAAATCTGCAAACTAATTACCGAGGCAGCCAAGTCTGTCACGTTTACTATTTGCAGTTATCTTTTCTTTTAAAGGTTAGACCCGCTTCTGCTTGTCTTAAACATAATGTCTGCATTTAACATTCTATTCCTGCAGACATTCTCCTGTGCTTGTAATCACAAAATACATTACAGGTACTGGACCCCCATGTACATTTTAAACAGGAACTTGTATTTTGTAATTCATTTAGGTCGGCACATTTCGTGCAAAGGGTTATATCTTGTAATAGAATATTAAAGCGCTGAAGCCATTGTTTTCTTTCTTCCTCTGTGCAGGCCCCCGTTATACAATATCACAATATTACATTTGACCAAATTCAGTCAGATTAATTGCAGTGATTTATACCATAGTGGCTTTGGTTCAACATAATCCTGATTAAACACTTTCTTAATAGGTAAGCAAATGTTGTGGGCTGTAAAAAAAAGTGTTTAATGGATATTGCACCTAGTAAATGTTTGGATTGGTTGGCACTCATGCCTAGTAGCAGATAAGTTCACATTTAAGTTCAATTGCAAATCTAATTTAAATTCAATATAGTTAATTACATTTCAGGTGCCATAAAGCATTTGGCTTTTGTCTGTTAAGCTACTGTTTGCACAGCATGTTATCTTCATAAATGAAGAAACAAATTAAGCTGTAAGTATCTTATAGGCAGCAATATTTCCTGATATGGTTCTTCTGGCTTAATGTCAACAGCCATATCTTACTTTACTAATATTGGTTTAAATGTGGGATTAACTAGGGATAAAGCAGGGACTTCTGTTTATATTTCACAGAGCAATACAAATAAAAGGTACTTATAGAACTTCAGGAAAAAGTAACTAATTAGAATCCTTAATGTATCCTTTCCTTTACTAAACATGCATTCGAGTTAAACCCTTAAGGCTATGCTTCAATGAATAATACTCATGCTTAAAAACATATTTTAACAGGAGTAGCAGTGGTCACTGCTAAGGCAATCTCCAAAAAGGAGACATCAAAAAGCCCTAAAGATTACACAAAGCTTCATCAGCTGACTGATACCTACAACATCCCAGTCCAGAACTTTATAGGCACTGTTCGACTCTATCTAACATCTCAGGAATATCAAAATTTAGCAATAAGATGCAGATGGAGTCAGATACAACACAGAATGAAATGAAGCTGACATTAAAAACTCACTGACAGACAAAATCCTGGAAGCTGATGGATTCCTGACCCTTAACTATAAGACCTTTTAGGATATTCTCATCCCTCCACCTTGCTAAGGCTGCTAATATCTTGAAAGCACTTTGAGCTTTATTTCTCAATCCGTGGAAGCACATATTACTCTGATATGGAAACAAAGGATAGACTCCTTGGAGCCTAGTAATTATATACCTTATTAATTGTGAAGCTAAAAAAGTTTACAGGTTACAATTAGTGATGGGCGAATAAATTCGGCAGGCACAAATTTACAGCGAATTTCCGCGTTTCGCTGCCAGCGAATAAATTTGCAAAATTCTTGAGCATCAGAATAATTTTATGCTGCATTCATCACAGACTGCAGACTTTATTTAAGTGATTACAATACATGCCAAATATAATGTTATATTCACAGCCAATATCAAAGCTATATATTTTGACTGATACGATAATCCATAAGATTGTAGTCCAAAATAATGCCCCTTATAACAATACATAGATTTGTTGCTGTGTTTAAACATTTAACAAAAATAACTAGATCAATCATAAAGACGACTTCCGCATTCTATACTCATCACCATCTTTCCCCACTCAGGGTGTCCAATGTTGATCCAATTAGTGACCTTAAAGAACAAAAAGTGTTAATATATCAATACAATATTTTAATTTATATTTCCTATATATAAACATCATATGTATAACCACAGGTATAGCAAAGCTACTTACTTACTTACTTACAGATAAACATGGCAGGGGTGTAATCTCTACTTAGACCCCAAGTTGGCTGACTGAATGTTATGCCTGTTGAAAATGCACACATATTAGTAGTGAGCCCTCTACATACTGTAGACTTGTGTTTGGAGAAAACACTCCACCCAGTGAAATTGACCAACTACAGACCAGTCTTAAACAGTAAATGTGGTCACCAAGATTGGAAGCCAGTAAATAGTGGAAGCCTGTAAACAAATGTAGGGATGTCTAAAACAGCCACCCCTAGTTAAGCAGGCAAATCCTTCATGTTCTAGACACCTAAATGGATCCTAATGGGGACTTGTGTCAATACTCTGCTTTATGCTATGCCCCTGAGATTCTCAACAGTGACCAGTAGTTGGCACTGTATATAAAACCCTTTGAAGCCATGCTCTCATGGTCCATCTTGTACTGGCTCTAGCCTGAGCAGGCAGACAGAGCACAAGTGGAACCTAGACACGTCAGGTCTAGAAAGGATAGGCTACTCACCTTAAGAGGTCACTCTAGAAGTGACAAATAGACAGGTTATTTAGCTGAGCAGCTCAACGCTCAACGCTCGATGAGGAGAGTCAGAGGGATTAAGATCCTGCGTACTAATTGCCCAGAAGAAGGAACTAAGTGTGTAGACTTAGGGATGTAGAATTCCCCTGGGTTCCAGTGAGGGAAAAGGCTGAAAACTGGGTGTACCTTCATTGCTGCTGTATATGTTCTCTTCCCTGTGGGGACTGATACTGACCCAAGGTGCTGTGAGTATAATCCATGGAGGATTGTATTGTTTAATAAATATGTTCATGGTTAAGTTATAAGAACCACTGGCACCCAATTATTGCACCCTGTATCTAGTTACAGTTATACTACACCCTGCCTCCACACTGTTTGCGAGGGCTTACTCCCTAAGATTTAAGGTCTCATCCGGAGCACAGTATTGGGAGCGGAGCTCATAGAAAGAGAACGGTGCACTCAATTTACTATATCGCTACACAACAAGATCTTTGACATGTTCCAATTTGAGTTCAAAAGACAAAATAAAATGAATGATTTGCCCTTGCCTGATGGCTATAGGCAAGGGATAGTTCTCCTTCCTAATCCTCCTTGATATCTCTACTGCATTATTTAACATTATGTGATATAGAAGGTACAGTGCTCAAATGATCCCTTTTGTCAGGCAGGTCACAAAAGGTCACTACTGGATTACATTTGTCAGCCTTGTTCCCATTACCTTATGGGGTTCACAGGGTTCAATCTTATTACCAATGATATTTGCCATATACATGCTGCCACTTGGAAATATAATTCAACACTATGGCCTTAGTTACCATTGCTATGCAGTATGATGAACCAGGCTAGTCACCTATCGACACTGCCAATAAAACAAGTTCTACATTCTCTACACTGGTTCCCAATTAAATGGAAGATTCTCTTCAAAATCTGCCTTTTTGCCTTTAAATTGCCTAATAATCAAGGCTCTGTTTATCTGGAAGAACTAATGATTCCTCATATCCACACTTGTTCTTTCCATTCTTCAGACTCAGCAAAACTAAAGTTTCTCAGAGCAGTACTAAAATTCTCTGGATCTCATGCTTTCTGTCACATAGCACCCACAGGATGGAATGCTTTGCCATGTACAGTGCGAGAGGCATCTTATCTGGATATTTTTTTAAAGCAGACTCAAGACAAATCAGTTCACTCAGGCTTTTTGAGTACAATAAGAAGCATTTTAAATGGCACAAGAGAAAAGCACTATAAAAATATTATTATTGTCACATAGCTAGAAAGTATTATATGGCTCTTTTTGGAGACATTTGTTAATGGATCATAGATTCCCCTATGTGGGCCCCATGATATAGTGAAACAAGTCCATAGTCTCTGCCCAGACTGGGGAAGGAATCCTGGCTGTCCGCTGCCAACATATAAAGGTAAAGTTGGGGTAAATCCCCTACAGAAGCCTATATAAAGCAGTGCTTGCTGAGGAACTTCCTTATTTAGCCTAGGAACAACAAGAGGCAGCGTTCAGATGGAAGTGGCCAGACCTATGGGGAGGTTAGTACCGTTAAGGCTTGCTAGAGGATAGCAGTGGCAAGTAGGTGCACTCTAGGAATGACAATAAGAAAAGGGCTAGCGAGCATGGATAGCCTGTTGTCCCAATGAGGAGTGACGAGGTGGGGGATAGAGCCCCTTGGCATGATAGAGCAAATGGAGGTGTAGGTTTAGTCAAAGGGGACCTATGGTGGAAGCTTAATCACTGTACGTGTGGTCATGGCAGAGAGAGGAGGAAAGGATGCCTTGAACAGCTAACAGCACTCTGTGCATGCATTCCAGCGGGTGAGGGGCCCTGGAGGCTTCTGTGAACTATGCTCAAGTTGTTTGTGTGTGTCTGAGAGAAGTACTGAGAGAGAAGGAGAGAATTTGCAGAAGTAATAAGTATTGTACACGTATCATCCTTTGTCGGCAACCATTGCTCTAGTCTTAAGCCTACCTCTTTGCAAGAGGTTGTTCATTAATAAAGTGTGTTTGAGTTTATCTCATTTGTATGAAGATGTCTACTCTGTCAGCAAAGGCCCCATATGTGTATCTTACAGTAATGGGTACCCACCAGCCATGGGTGCCCCCTTTAAAATGTGAGCACCACAGAGAGCTGTCAATTACTGTTACCCTCTGTGTTACACTGCTAACTATAGCTGCCCATACCCAGATCAGACCCTGCAACATTGGGCAATTTAGCTGCATATGCAGCCCTGGCCTCATCTATTACTGGGAACAAGTATACTACTAGTATACTACTTAGTATACTGCTAAGTATAGTAGTGAACATGTCTGGCAATACTGTTAAATCTTAAGTTGGAAAAATTCTGATGCCACTGAGGCATTTAATACTGTTATCAAAACTTAATAAAGCATTGAAACTAGTTATGCAGGAACCAATTATTTGTATTGATGGTGACATTAAGTGGAAATCAGAACTAGAAGAAGAAGATATGAAAATGCATGAAGTTTAGTAAATAAATTGTATGGCATAAAATATTAGGTTTCCCAGAATATATTATACAGTACATGCTATGTTTTTCTTTAATCTCCCTGTGACACAAACCATAAATGATTGAGAAATTCACCTAGAAGGCTTTATGACTTTTAGACAAGACAGGGGATGATGAGACAGGACCTGATTGTACAATAATTCTAAATTAGAGACTTTTCTAAGTGAATGTAAGTAAAAACACAGTTCCTTTATATGGCAGCAAAGCAGCCCAAGTAGCATTAGGGCGTGATTTATTTTTCCTTGGGGAATAGAATTAGTGCATTTGAATTAATGACTGAGCAGATAGCCATGCCTGCAGGAGATAAGAATATTATTCTTAATGGAATTTTCATTGCTGCCTGGAACAGAACTGGGAGAGGAAAAATTATATTTTTCAAAACCTAAACATAAAATGCATAATTACAGTAAGTAATGGAAAATGTATAGTCAGCTAAATAGCTTAAACCACTTAAAATCAGAAACATGCAACCATGTTTTGAAATATGAGACATTGTAATGCCATTCGAAAAGGGAAAATTAGACATTAAAGGGGAACACAAATATTTAGACCTGAGGGCTCATTTACGAAATAAAAGCTGATTCACAATCTCAGGTGCTAAAATGCAGAAATGAAGAAAAATCAGAAATTAGTTTTGAAAGGATGCCATAACTGGGAAAATGAAAGCAAAAACTCGATTTCTATTTGCATTTACACTTCTGAAAGTTAACTCATATGTAAGTAAATACGCCCTGCAGTTGTCAGCAGTTTTGATCAGTCTCCTATCAATTTGAGTAAATCAGCCCCTGGTCTCTTAGTGATCTTTTTTTTTATGTTAGTGAAAAAAATATCCATCTGCTTTATTTTCAAAAGCATTCTACTAAATTCATGGATTTGCCAGTCTGTCTGTGTAATAGATTTGCTGAATATAACAGTAACATAGTAAGTTAGGTTGAAAAAAGACACACACCCATCAAGTTCAATCTTTTAAGTCTATATATAACCTGCCTGACTGCTAGTTGATCCAGAGGAAAGCAAAAAAAGAAAAAAAAATTCAAGCCTCTCCAATTTGCCTCAGAGGGGTAAAAAAATTCCTTCCCGACTCCAAGATGGCAGTCGGACTAGTCCCTGAATCAGCTATGAGCTATCTTCCATAACCCAGTATTCCCTCATTTGCTAAAAAGCTTCTTAAAGCTATCTAATGTATCAGCCTGTATAACTGATTCATGGAGAGAATTCCACATCTTCATAGCTCTCACTATAAAAAAAAACATTCTGAATATTTAGGTGGAACCTACTTTGTTATAATTGGAATGTATGCCCACATGTCAGCTGAAAGGACCTACTGGTAAATAAAGCATTACAGAGATTATTATATGAGGCACTTATATATTTATACATAGTTATCATATTTCCCCTTAAGCGCCTCTTCTCCAGTGTGAACATCCCCAACTTAGCCAGTCTTTCCTCATAGCTAAGATTTTCCATACCTGTTATCAACTTAGTTGCACTTCCCTGGACCCTCTCGTATTCAATAATATCTTGTTTGAGTGTTGGAGACCCCAACTGTATGGCTTATTTGATATGGGGCCTTACCAGTGCTATGTACAGAGGAAAAAAACTTTATCCTGTGACTCTATGCCCCTTTTAGTACAGCTCAAGACCTTATTGGCTCTTGATGCTGCTGACTGGCATTGCTTGCTACAGCCAAGTTCATTATCTACAAGGACTCCAAGGTCCTTTTCCATTATGAATTTGCCTAGTGCAGTCCCATTAAGGGTATACGTGGCTTGCATATTTTTACATCCCAGGTGCCTGACATTACATTTATCAACATTAAATCTTATCTTCCACTCAGACTCACAGATTGCCAGTTTGTCAAGATCCTGCTGCAAGAATGCTGCAACCTGGATGGAATTGAGTGAACTGCATAGTTTTGTGTACTACTTACAATAACCTTCTCTAAGTCATTAATGAACAAGTTAAATTGAAGTGTACCCAATTCAGAGACACTAAGAACCTTACTCAAGAGTAAGCTCTGTGATTCCAAACCAGAGGCTCACAAGCAACATGTTGCTCACCAACCCCTTAGATGTTGATCCCAGTGGCCTCAAAGCAGGTGCTTATTTTTGAATTACTGTCTTGGAGGCAAGTTTTGGTTGCATAATAACCAGGTGTACTTCTAAAAAGAGCCTTTTGCAGGTTGCTAGTCCACATAGGGGCTACCAACAGTCAATTACAACCTATATTTGGCACCCCATAACTTTTTTTTACAATTAAATGTGGCTTATGTGGAAAAAAATTCGGGGACCCCTGAGTTAGATACCAAGTACAACTTAGCTGCTTCATCCTCAGAGCATTTTGTGGGCAGTTCACAGAGGATTAGGGCAGCTGTCCTATGAATGATGGAATAAAGCAATTAAAACAAGTCTCCAAATAATGACATACCAGTCCCCCAGAATTACTAATAATAAAGTGTTCTTGAGTTAAGGGGGTCCCTGGAAACCTCAATGTACTGCCATATAGGGATAGGGACAGTGTTGGTTACTGAAGTGAAGAAGGAACCAAGGTATTTTCTGATATGCTTAGAGTGTTAAAATAGGGTGGGACTGAAGTGAGATTGAGTTAGAAGAGGGAAGATAAGAGAATATCAAGAGGGTGCATGGGAATAAGGGATAAGGGGATATGGAGGATACATGAAACGAGAAGAAGATGTCTCATGGGATATAAACTACAGCGTTCAAAAGGCATATGAAGTAAGGAGGCAGAGGGAATCAGAAATAAGGAGGTGTATATGGAAGTATATTGAGAATAAAGAAAGGGCTGTTGGAAAAAAATGAGAATGAAGCTGAAAGGAGAAAGGGTTTTTGAGGATTTCATGTTAGTCAGGCCTAGTGCATATGGAGTGAACAGGGAGGCTTAAGTGGGAGACAGTATAAAAGACAATGATTAAGAAAAAAGTGTAGGGAGTCTAAAATTTCCTGTGCACCAGAGCATAATCCTTTAGCTCATCTATGGTGTTTATACAAATGACCTGTAGATGTCACATATACTGTGTATACATAGCACCTTCTATACGGACGTGAGTGTCAGAGTAGAAATTCCAACTAGTAGTTGAAATAGCTGAATGAAGCTGTTAATAAAGTACTTTTCCACCATACTGATTCCTGACTGCACAACGTAAAATCACAAACATGGCAATGAACTGTATTACAAATATATTTTCTATTATATACAGAATATCAGGTAGTGCCCCACTAAGCCCTTCGTGCCCTCTGCTTCCTATATGTGATGCCCATGTAATGAGGAACAGAAAAGAGCATACCCAGAACTGCAGAACCAGAATATCTACTGAGCGTCCATTTTTATTTCATATCATCAACTTAACCTTCTCCTTCACCTCCTATGATGATATTCTGTCTCTACAAGTATGCTCAAGATATACAGTGTAAATAGACATGGGGCTGTTTATCAACCTGTATTAAAGGGGACCTGTCACCATAAGAAATAATTTCAAATTCTTTTCTATCATGTTAGTTGAGCAAAATAAACTTTACTTACACTGTATTTATTATTTAAATTTGGTTTCCTTCTGTTTTGGAATTATACAATCACAGCAAGCAGGCAGCAGCCATTTTGTGGACACAGTTATTAAGGGAAATTGTGTATCACCCCAAAATCTTGTGTATGAACCAGAATGAGGGACCTAATGTCCATGTGCAGTGCCCTACACAATTATAGAGCCTGAGGAGGGAAGGGGGAATGTGAGGAGAGCAGTGACATGTAGGAAGTGCTGAATGGAAAGTGAAAGTAATTGACTGCCCCTCCTCTATGCCACGGGCATAGAGGCGGGGCAGGTAATATTTGATTGACAGTTTAGATATTTAAATGCCTTTATAACAGGTATGGATGTTTTAATGAAAAAACATTTTGGGGTTCCATATTTATTTTGGAAAGGACTTTCATTGTGCAGTTTTTTATGTGTAGGTGACAGGTCCACTTTAAGCTTCCTCAAATGTAGGTTTCGGAATTAACATTTTATTTTCCATTCTGTGCAGAAATACCCCATAGGAAATGAACATGTTAGACAGCTCAAAGCATTCAGAGTTTTCAGACATATATTTTTCTTATTGACATTTATAAGAATAAACCACCAGATTAACATACAACAGTGTTAACAAACAAAATCTTAATATACATGTCAAATTGAATTGAGGAAGTGTTAGTCAATGACAGAACATTATAAATACTATAATACAGTCAATGACACTTGTAGTATCAATAAGGTAACATGAATTAACTTTCAAAGTATAGAAAAGAAAAACAAACACAAAGCAATGCCATGACTTCCAAAATTAAATTAAAATTAAAAGTTCAGAGAGGATATTATCTCTTTCTGTATAAAGTAAGTATGTATATATATATATATATATATATATATATAAATATTGTTCTATATTTTTTCCGTACTAAATCTAAATGTAATACTCTCAAATGAGCAAAGATCGGAACACTACATAAGAATGTCTGATTTCTTGGGTGGAAGAGGATTAATCCAATATTTGTATATTGACCTTCTCACAGCCACAAATAGTATTTGGAGGAATTTTAATTGGATTGGTCTTGAAAGATGTGCCACTTTTATCAGCTTTAATAAATGTGTCCATTCATTAAAACTTTCTTTACAGTCAGAAGAAATTAAAACATCCAGAGACTGAACTGGTGTGAATGCTTCTGGGTTCCTTAATTTGATCTGATTTGATAAATACAGTAAGTCCTGCACTGTCCCAATTAATCACTGTTGTTGGATTGCTGAGCTTAAGTCAAATATTGGACCTGCTGTGCATACCTTCCTGAACAGCTGAAAGAATGGCAGATTTACTATAAGCAGTGTGCCACAAGTATGGCAGTTTCTATCTAATGCTACTGGTATTGTAAGCAAGGCCTTCTGAGACCTCTTCGCTGCAATGAAGTGTATAGAACTGCACATTACTTAAGTTTTATCGAGTCAATGACCCATATATTATTGAGGCCTCTTGATGTATTAGACTGCAATTTCAGGAGGTTACAATCACCTTCTAAAGATTTAATCTCCCTCTCCCCTTGCTGCAAGTGAATACCTAATGTGAAGCAATACGCTGAAAAGCTATAGTTTGTATATGCAAGAATGCAAAAAAAAAAAAAAAAAAAAAAGAAAATGGAATGCTTTTTAACAAATGCAATTAGAAAGTGGGTCTTCCTGAGATTGGGGTTAAAAGGACAGCCACCCTACAAGCCAAAAATATTGCTGAATATTTGATGCACAGTGCACATAGATATGGTGCAAAATAATATCAATGCGTTTTTATGAGCTGAAATTTTTCATCCAGTACAGTATACCAGATAATACAACAGACATACAGTATAGGTCATCATTTACCAGTTGCCCTCAGCAAGAAAGCTAGTGCAATGCTAGGGGACTTCCCGCATATGCAATTTAGCCAATGCTAGCGCAACTACGCTCTGCTTGCCGAATTAACGCTAGCGCAACTTCACCAGCATTTGGCGCCCTGGACGCAACTTTGCATGTTAGTGAATTAGCGTTGTCTGATCGCATTTTCAACTGGCGAAGTGTTTCGCTGCCTGCGAAGTGTTGCTGGTGAATTTTTGCCGCTTAGTAAATTTGCCCCTTAGAGAGCTGAATCATCAGATATATAGGTAAAAACAATAGAATTCTACCTGTATATGATGATTCAGCACTAACAATTAGGCTTGGGCGAATTTGACCCATTTCATTTTGCCAAAAATTCGCTGCCGACGAAATGTCGCTGACGACCATTAAAGTATGGGTTTCAAAAAAATGTTGACGTGCAGCAAGAATTTTTTTGACACACATAATTTTTTTTGGATGCATGACACCATGGGCATCATTTCCATGGCGAAACAAGGCCAACAAAATTCGCCTATCCCTACTAACAATGGGCTACGTTTGGGTGCCTTTAAATTTTTCTGTCCAGCCTAATCGACGAGCTGACCGATATCCATGTCTTCTGCCGATATCAGTCCCACCACACATGCACTGAATATCGTACGAAATTTTGTTTCGTATGCTATTATCTGTGCATCTATTGCCACCTTAAGGCTTTGTAAATGAGCCCTATACGCTGTAATATTAAGCTATTGTATAACAAGAAGATCATGTTAACCAATGGCTGCACTGATCAGAACTCTTGGCTTTTATCTGATATTGCATTACATGTTTTTATCCATATTTCACTATATATCACTACAGATTTATCTATCCGCAATTTTGCTATTGAGCACCAGTCCGCTAATATGAGTGACAGACAAGCCAGGTACCAATCCCTCACTGAAGGAAATGCTGATATGGCATGGTGTGCAGTAACAAAAGGATGCTTGACATTTTTGACATGTGTTGAAAAGAACACAGAGCTTTGTCTGATCCTGAATCTGTTGCCGAGAAATATATAAAAGTAGTGGCCTAGAGGCCATAATTGGACAAACTTGACCCATAGGCAGCACATAAACAACACTCAGATGTAATTTCAGATTGAAAAATACTGAATGCAACACTTGTATATTCCACCAGCTCAATGTAACTTACAGCTTCTCATTAGATATAGGGCAGATATAAAGAATTAGTTTTTTGCCTACTTTGTTGGATAACCAGTTGAATTTTCTCTTATGTGATAGCAGCAGTTATGTTCCAAGAGATACCAAAATGGTAATAAAAATGCCATAATTTTTTTGATACACATTCATCTGCGAATACATCCCACCAGTTTTCGCAAAAATGCAAGAAAAACACACACATTCACTTCAATGCATTTGGAGCGGGAAAAAAACCTTAGAAAAAAACACCCATTGACTTTAATGCATTCAGAGTGAGGAAAAACGTAAGAAAAAAAACACCCGTTGGAGTGAGGAACAAAGTTGACCATAGACTCTAATATATTTTGCGAGAAAAAAATTCTAATATATTTTGAGACAAAAAAATCGTCCATAGACTCTAATATAATTTGCTTCAAAAAAGTCGCTGCAACAAAAAAGTTGCCCATAGACTTGCATTTTGCAAATGTTTCACTGTTTCTCAGATTTTTCAGCAGGTTCACAAATTTTTTGGCAAAGTGAAATGAGGCAGATTCGCTCATCCCTACCCATAGCGAATCTAATATTATACAAGCTACATGTTCCTAGACATAACTAGATTATTTTAACCTTTCCACCAGGAACCAACCATCTTTCCATGTGTATGGCTTTTTGGCAGAGATACTGAGTGACATCTCATTAAAAGTCTGCTTTTGAGTGAAAATTAAGATTTCAAGAAAAGAGGCCTCATCTCCACAACATTGCTATGAAACCTGCTTGTTTTATTCAGTAGGTACATCTATGTATTTTGTCACTTTGTACATAATATGGGCAGTCTATTGTAACAGAAAAGTTAGAATAGTTTGAGGACAGATCAATGGATGAGAGCCTTTACTTCCTCAGGTAGATAACTATTATTATTAGTTTTCTAGGACCTGTTTAAACTTCTCTGTTAAACATCCAAACGTATTTGTCCTTATGTTTCTTAGGCATAAGAAATCTAGATAAAGAAAGAAAAAAGGCAACGGGAGAGTAAATGTGTCTGCACTGAGTAATAAATAAAATAACATTTATTCTACCCAGTAGAATTATAGCTGCCAGTCACATTATACTCAGTTGTGTCAGATATTCTCCTGCAATAAAGGTTAATTCCTGGCTAGGTCATATCACCATTGAGTTTTTTTTTCTTCAAAAATGTCATGGCATATGGGCTGATTTCATAACATTCAAAATTTCTTTTCTCAATATCTCTTTTTTTTTCCACAATCGTTCGTTCTCCCTGTGATCATAATGGTTTTGTTGCCATTGTTTTTTTGCTAAATTATATAAAAATAAAATAAAAATATTTCTACCTAAAATCTACCAAGTTGCAGGATTTAGAAATCAGGGGAAAAATACATGATTGTATTTTCTATTGGGACAGAGGAAGCCCCAAAAAACTTGTGTGACGAAAACTCACCCTGGTGGTCCAGTGGGGCGGTGGGGACGCCTGCCGCATGGTGCTGCTGTTTTAGCCGGCCGCAATTCTGTGCCTTAGGGGCGCGCGCGGTGCGTACTTCCTGATTGTGTGCATTGACACTGGTTTGTTTATGTCGGCGTGCAATGCCACAAAGTTTGTATAGTATTTAAAGGGACCTTTGTCCTGCATTTATTGCCTGTTGTTAGATTCATCTTTTGAGAGTTCCTGTGTACTATCCTGAATAATCCTGTTTTGACCCTGCCTGGCTCACTATTCCTGATTTCTGTGATCCTGACCTCTGCCTGGTAAACCGACTCTTCTGATATCCGTATTTCGTGCATGTCTTGACCATTCTGATTGATCTTCTGGTTTTGACCCCTGCCTGTCCGACTTTGCTTGTATCCTGCCTCGCACCAACCCGGCCTGATTTGATTTCGCTTTTGTCTGTGACCTTCTGCCCAAAAAGACTTTGTTAATGATCATGCCCCTCTGCCTGTCCAGAACCCTTAGCTTGGCTCCTCTCTTAATAAGAACTGGCGGCATCCAATTAGCCCAGGGCTTCTCCCGAGGTGAAAGGCGGCTGTTAAAGGCAGAAGCAAGAGCCGAGACCAGGGAGCCTAGCATTGGTTCTGGATTCTGGGTGCCGATCGTGACAGCTCGAATCAGAAAATCTGCCATCTCAGACCTGTTGAGGTCACGTATAAGTCAATGGTAGATGTCCCTATCCCAATTGGAAGATATTGTGGCCTGTGCTGGGTTTAGCTTGAAAAACCAGGAAAAAATTAACGATTCTTGAGAAAAGTATGAAAAAAAATCGAACAAGTCGAATTTCACTCTATTTTATCAATGTTTTCCCCCAATCTAATAACTAAGGCAAAAAATGGGGATATGAGTTTGGTCAAGCTTTTTTTTTATTGAAACAATGAAATTAATTATTATTTTAGTAAATACCCTCCTTATAGTGTTAAAAAAGAGAGGAGTAAGGGGAATAGAAAAAGGGAAACTTGCAATGGAATAAATAGATTCATCACATATACAGTTTTTTTCATAATAGCCTCAATTCCAGCAGATTGCTGACCAGGGATTGTTCTACTTGTAAGGCCCCATCTAGAATATGCCGTACAGTTTTGGTCTCCATCACTCAAACAGGACATTATTATATTACAGAGGGTACAGAGAAGGGCAACTAAGCTGGTAAAAGGTATGGAAAATCTTAGCTATGAGGAAAGACTGGCCAAATTGGGGATGTTCACGCTGGAGAAGAGGCGCTTAAGGGGTGATATGATGACTATGTATAAATATATAAGGGGATCATATAATAATCTCTCTAATGCTTTATTTACCAGTAGGTCTTTCCAGCTGACACAAGGTCACCCATTCCGATTAGAAGAAAAGAGGTTCCGCCTAAATATTCGGAAGGGGTTTTTTACAGTGAGAGCTGTGAAGATGTGGAATTCTCTCCCTAGTTTCTAGTTGACCTGGACAAGGTTATTGATCATACTTGTATTTATATCCTATTGACTCCTCTTCATATTATTTTTATTTCTGCCGTTCTGCTTGTTCATAAAATGTATAAGGAGACTCTGGACTGATAATGAATACAATTAGGTTGATTATTCCCTAGGTAATTTATGCTACAACAGCGGGTAACCAAGCTATTAAAAGAAATTGAAGATTTTATTTTCTCAAGATAGATTGTCCAAGTCATGTTTGTTTGTTTACACTAAAAAAGGAAGGGCCCAACAGGCTTATAATTTCTTTAAATAATTACCTATAAAAAAGGCACAATCCAAAGCACCTCCCGTAGTCTACTCACTGACAGATCTCTAAGAGCAAGGCTATTTAGCTTACAAATGGAAGAGAGGACACGTTGCCCCTGGGCTGTGAAAATGAATTTGTTTGTTATTGTTTTTGCAGTGCGCGTAGTAGTAATGTTGTCTAATGCTCCCCTTAAAGAATTTCTTCTAGCAGATGTGACTCAAAATGTGTTTTTAGCAAAACAGAAAATGCATGGATAATGGATGCTTTGGGCATGTCATGAGTAAAGAAAGTTGACCTTAGTTTTTTTAGTAGGTTTTTTCCGCCAGTTATTTGAATCTGAAAATGAAGATTATTATTGATATATATATATATACGAACGTTGTGGTTTTGGTTTTTTTTCTCAAGTAACAATGTGATGTCATATATTGACCTAATCCACAACTCAGTCCATGGTTACAGGACTTCTGAAGTTCTGTCTACTGCAGTTTTGTGTAACAGAACACATACCATGAAATCACATTTTCAAACAGAAATCCATATCTGTGTTGCTTCCACATGCAACGGTGACAAAAGTGTGTTGCACCTAGATGTAGAACACACCAGGAAAATGACTGCTTGAATGATTTTCACACAACTTGTGTCTCAGGTGCTATGACGATAGTAAGATATTCATCGATCTTCAGCCACATTAATTACATTGTGGGAAGCCAAATGTCAGAGAAAGCGTGACAGTAATTTCAGCAGTCTCTCTTGCTTCATCTCATGCATACAAAGCCTACATTTCTAATATCTGAAACATTTGTAGCTTTAATGCAAAGCGTTGAAAGGGGCTTTGTATTTTGCCTCCTCCAAGGCATCATTACCAAAGGATTTACTAAGGAATACAAACGGGTGATTTGAATTTCCATACAAACTGATTGCTCTGAAGCATGACGTTTTTATTCAAAGGCATGGATTTAATAACATGGCATCTCTTTTTTTGATGAATTTCCTCTTAGTAAACTTATAAGTTTACTAACAACATGCCTGTTGCTGCATTTAGGGTGAAAACACACACAGCTACTTGTCATTAGGGTTGCACCGAATCCAGGATTCGGTTCGGGATTCGTCAGGATTCGGCCTTTTTCAGCAGGATTCGGATACGGCCGAATCCTTCTGCCCGGCCGAACCGAATCCGAATCCTAATTTGCATATGCAAATAGGGGGCGGGGAGGGAAATCACGTGACTTTTTGTCACAAAACAAGAAAGTAAAAAATATTTTCCCCTTTCAACCCCTAATTTGCATATGCATATGCAAATTAGGGTTCGGATTCGGTTCGGTATTCGGTCAAATCTTTCACGAAGGATTCGGGGGTTCAGCCGAATCCAAAATAGTGGATTCGGTGCATCCCTACTTGTCATGGCTACAAAACAGCAATAGTGATAATTGGCTTTGTTAAGAGACTACATGTGTTTTAGCAAAGGCAATTTTCTGAAACTACTAGTACTAGTACAGCTACATGTTGTGGCTACAAAATGCCAACAAAAATACCCCACCATAGATAAAACTGAAAATTGCCTCTGCTAAAGCACATGTATTGTCTTAGCAATACAAGTCACTGCTACTAGTAGCTCTGTGTGTCTCTGTATTTTTTGCATTGGTATGTATCCAGTAGTTGCTTTCTTGCCAGAGGTCAACACTGGAAGTGATAATTCCTCAGCAGGCAGTTATAAAAGGCTGATGTCTATTATATATTCAACAACAGTCTTTAGTGATGGGCGAATAAATTTGGCAGGTGCGAATTTGCTGCAAATTTCCACGTTTTGCGTGCAAACTTCCACGTTTCACACCAGCGAATAAATTTGCGAAACTGCCCGTGCATTGAAAACATTTGGGCATGCGTCAGAATAGTCGCACGCATAAACATTGTCGCGCGTCAAAATTATTCGGATGCCCATTGACTTTAATGCATTTTGGCAAAATAGGTGCGCATATAACAGTTGTTGCGGGCTTTGAACTTGACGCACGTCAAAATAATTTTGAAGCCCATTGACTTCACGATTTTTTCGCTGTTTCGCAAATGTTTGTGGGAAATTGACGTTTTTTTCGGCGAAACTGGATAAATCCGCCCATCACTAATAGTCATCAAAAATATAGGGTCACAAGAAGAATGTATTTTTACAGTATTCATTTTCCCTCTGCTGCTGCTGGGTAGGGATGTAGCGAACCGCCGCCGATGTGTTCGCGAACGCCGTTCGCGAACACCGGCAAAAAATGCGGACAGTTCGCGAACAGTTCGCGAACTTCGAACATCCGAAAATCGTTCGATTCGAACGATCGAAGGATTTTAATCGTTCGATCGAAGGATTTTAATCGTTCGATCGAAGGATTTTCGTTCGACTCGAACGATCGAAGCCATTCGATCGAATGATTTCATTCGATCCAATGGCTTCGATCGTTCGATTCGAACGAAAATCCTTCGATTTTAGCGGTCGAAGGAATCGAATGGTCGAATGGTCGAACGATTTTTGTTCGAATCGAACGCAAACTCGTATTGGCGAACGTCGCGCGACGTTCGCGAACATTCGGTGGACGCGAACAGTCGAAGTTCACGCGAACTAGTTCGCCGGCGAACTGTTCGCTACATCCCTACTGCTGGGAAGTAAGCTTGGTGCTTTCTACTACTAGGACACTGGAAAGAGCTAGAGATGCAAGGGGCCAGTGTGTACATGATGGTGCATAGCTGCACATACAGTAGAGTGACATTAATGCAGAAGGAACACTGGAACTTTAGGAAGAACACCAAACAGTATTTAACAACTAAAAGAGACAGACAGAAAGGAACAGACAATTTACGGTACACTGTACTTTCTCTGCATACAATAGATGGCTTTGAAGAGGAAAAAGAGAATTTTATTGTAAACTAAATTACAATAAAAACACATTAGAAGAGAGAAACACTTGGTAATTGCACACACTTCGTCATGCAGTACATCCAGTAGCGCAAGGCTGGCCAAGTACTATACAATATAATAAGTGATACTGTGCACAGCTTTTACTAACCCATCTCCCTGCTGATTTGGTGGAGTGATTTGTGTCAGAGTAAGTCAAAAAAGCTCTACATAGAGAGGACTCAAGGACAGTGTGCTGTCTTATATAAGTGATATAAAGGGATCATATCCTTAAGCTCCTCTTCACCCAGGTTAGGCAGACTGTACTTGTATGAGAAATAGTCTATTCCCCTTATACACGAATAACATTTTCTGAGATGTAATTGCAGCTTTGTTATAAGGATGCAGAATGAAACTTGTCCCTATGAAGGTGCTGATTTATCATGCCTGATACTGATGGTAAAAAACAAATCTTAGGCATTGCCTTTTTAACTATTTATTTTATGCTGGGAAGAATCATTTTAGTGCAGAAAAGAATTGTCTGAATACTTTTGCGCGGCCAGTCATTTGCATCAGGCAGTGATGATGAGGATGGTTGAAAACAATTAGAGTTACAGCTTAGCACTACTACCCCACGTGAAATTCAACCACTTATTGTAGTCAAAAACATATTGACAAAGGCATCATCTTAGATAAATGTGTTCATTTTCTTAAAATATCCCCATTATGATATTTGAAAAATCTACCCCTAAAACACAGGGTTAAACCTTTGTAGACAAAGAGCAAAACTAATACTTCAACCACAAAAAAAGGAAGTTAGGAACTCAGTGTTGTAATGTGGTTTTACTTTTCAATATACAGTGGGGCTCATTTATTAACGCAGCGCAGTGCTAAAAAGAGCGCAGTGGCCTGACATTTGCCCAGCGCATGCGAGTATTTAATAATGTAGCGCACGATACCTTAACAGTGCGATTTTGTGCGCTAATGTAGGTGCGACTTGTGAAACTGTGTGAAACTGCGTATCAGCTGTCGCAGTGCTTATAATAAATTGTGCGCACAGGAAGATACCGCAAAGGTAAGGATTAGTTGTGCTCATGTATGAATGCGCTGCTTTAATTATTTGCGTCACATATTGCGCATATTGCGTTCACTTAGACGCATCTGCATTTGTTTCTGTGCTAATATTTGTTTGGTTGCAAAGGTGTTTAGCCTACCTGATACCCTTAAAGGAACCTTGGTCAATATAAACATGTTGGGTGGAAGGCGTGGTTAATATGCACTTTACAGGGGTTGTTCATCTTTGAGTAAACTTTGAGTTAACAAACATCCCCACCAACAGCAGCACCATTGTATTTGCCAGAACCCAGTTTAGCAGTGTGGCTCTGCTAGAGCAGCTGGGCAGGAATGCGCATTTTGAAGAGCGTTACTATTACGCCACGAAGAGGCAGTCGTAAAAATTGTGGTGCTGTTGACCGGGTGCAGTTTTGCACATATACAGACGCAAATCTGCGACGGCCGCAGTGCAAGCGCATTGTAGCCACGCCCACAGCCACGCCCCTAACAACCACGGCATCGTTTGCAACATAAATGCCCAATCTTTTGCGCAATACGCATAAACAAAACCATCGCAAAAGCTCTGTGTTATGCGCAATATCACGCAAATATATTAGCGATCACACTCGTGATGTCGCAGACAATCTTTTGCGTCCACTTATGCGCTGCGCTGCGTTAATAAATGAGCCCCAGTATGTTTCCTCTATTTTAAGCACCGCTGAAACAAAAAAAAATGTTGGGAAGTAATTTTAAAATGAAAAAGCTTTGGGTGCATTAAGTGATGAATACTTTACATTTAAAAATAATCTCTCAAGGTTTGTAAAATCAAATTTCCAGTTGACTGGACTTTGAGAAAGTCGCAGACGAAACGCGTCGGGCGGTGGCGTCATCCACAGGAGCCTAGGGTACACGTGGCGGTCGAGACGCGGCAATTCCATCTACACAGACTGCTCAGGAGACCCAAAAAAACGGCGAAGTGGTGATAATCTTTTAAAAAATTTACATGTGATTTTAACAGTATTATTGTGAGTGTAATTTTAACTTTACTGGGAATTAAAAAAATGACGGTTTTATGTCAGCGCATTTCTTCAGAACTGTGGAATCTGAAGTCATCTGGAGAGGCTATCACTAATAATTCCTTTCAACGTTTTTTTTTCCTTTTAAACGCTCGTGAATACCCCACCATAAGAGTGACCACACTGTGTGAATTGAAATAGTTCAAAGATTGGCACATAGAGAGTAATAATAGGACTGGGAAAGGAGACTCAGCACTATTTTTATAATATCTAAATTTCACCAAAGGTGTACCGAATCTATACTAAGAAATACTATAC
This sequence comes from Xenopus petersii, assembly GCA_038501925.1. Lineage (NCBI taxonomy): Eukaryota > Metazoa > Chordata > Amphibia > Anura > Pipidae > Xenopus > Xenopus petersii. The sequence continues at coordinate 57,944,924 of CM076674.1, read as the reverse complement.
TATATTGGAATTATTTCTCTTTTCCCCTATTTGTCTAATTCTCGTGCTAATGAGCGCTGGTCCTCCCCACAACACAAGTTAGAAAATGTCCAGGCACACCTAAGCCTCTCTGATTAGTTACACTAGTTAGTCTATGTTTCTTGCATAAACTATCACCTAAGCTTGGACGACAGCTCTGTCAACAGCTCTCCCTGTCTATATACAGAACAAAAGAACCTGGGCTTGACATCTTCACACCCAGCACAATAATATGTAGTACACAACAGAGACTGCAATGTGTAGGATCATCAGTACAGATAGAGTTACAGGTACAGATAGAGTTACAGGTACAGATAGAGTTACAGGTACAGATAGAGTTACAGGTACAGATAGAGTTACTGCAGCCTGCTTAGGTGGTGGTGCTGATTGGTTGACAGCTGCGGTAGAAAAGAGCTGCCACCAAGGACATCTAAGATGGATCTCATCCAGGACTTTCAAGGGAATCTCATCTTGGACTTCAAAGTGCCTGGAAAAATAATCTTACATGGAAGGTGGCTATTGGATCCAGGGCCCAGAGTAAAAATTGCAGCTCTTCAGGAACCGTTATTAAACTTCACCTGTTAAACAAAGCTAAGTCTAAGGGGCAGATTTATCAAAGGTCGAATTAATAATTCAAATTTGATTTTTTTATTTTTTTTTTGGTCAAAACTGTCAAATTCGACTAGGGAGTCATTCAAACCCGATTCTAGTTTTTTAAAAAAAATGTATTTGATTTTAGAGATTTATCATTCTCTGGCCCTTTAAGAACTCAAATTTGACTATTTGCCACCTAAAACCTGCCAAATTAATGTTTAAGTCAATGGGAGAGGTCCAGGGTTCAATTTGCAGCCTTCCTGACATTCGATTTTTTTTTTCGGAGAAATAACTCAGTCGAGTTTGATCAAATTCGATTAGAATTCAATTCAAATTTTCGGGTTGTTTCAATTTGTCTGAGTTGAAAAACTTTGATTTTAATAATACATTTTGAATGATTGAATTTCGAATTTATGGGAGTTTAGGACAGTTTTAAAAAACTCACATGAATTAGATAAATGTGCCTCTAAGCGTTTAACTGTTGAATTCACTAAAGTAGACATTGTGGGGCCCATTTATTTAGCTTGAGTGAAGGAATAGAAGAAAAAATACTTCAAATTTCGAATGGTCGAATATGGCTACTTTGACCATCGAATTGGCTACTTCGACCTTCGATCGATGGATTAAAATCCTTCGAATCGGTATACGATTATTCCTTCGATCAGAAAATTGTTAGGAAGCCTATGGGGACCTTCCCCATAGGCTAACATTGGCCTTGGTAGGTTTTAGGTGGCGAACTAGGGGGTTGAAGAATTTTTTAAAGAGACAGTACTTCGACTATCGATTTTTAGTTTGAATCGTTTGTTTCAAAGTCGTAGTAGTAGTCGAAGGTCGAAGTAGCCAATTCGATGGTCAAAAGTAGCCTTATTCGACCATTCGTAGGAATAGCGCTAAATCCTTCGACTTTGAATATTGAAGTCGAAGGATTTCAATTCGGCAGTCGAATATCGAGGGTCAATTAACCCTCGATATTCGACCCTAGGTAAATCTGCCCCTGTGTATTGTAAAGTAAAGTAGTATGTGTGTTATAAGCCATACCATGTCTGTGTTTATTTCCTTGATATTTACTGCAATTTCTCAACATAAAAGTGCTGTTAGGACTACATATGTGTATATACCTTTTCATATAGAACTAGATACCTAGGATATACTCTTATTGATCTCACTGTGTTTACAGAACATTTTACATACTGTACATTTTTATGTCTCCGTTTGACTAAAGCATTAAAGTTTTTCAAGGTAGGCTCATTTTTTACTTTATAACATTTATTTTCAGGTGGTAATCATAGTCCATGTACTGGCCCAGACTATGTGCAATTGCAATTTTTAGTTAATCCACATCTCAAGGAGAGTGATACAAACATCTTTACTCAATGTAATCCCTACAGAGCTGTTATAAATGGGACATAAACAGTAGAAGATAAAAAATGGTTATTAAGTCAATTATCTACTTCGGTGTTTTCATTTTCTTCTGTGTGTACAGGATTCTCTAACTTATATATCCTCAATATCTCTCCTGTGACCCATATAACCTAGATTTTTTCTTCAACTCAGAACATACAGACAAGCAATTTTGAAACAATATAGAACGAAAAAATTGATTGGGTGCCTCCTCTGCCACTTTGTTTCTATGTAACATCAAATAACACAATTTTCATGAAAAACTGTGAGTGTTTAGAAACCCATTTAGCATCAGTATGACAGGCTTATTAGTTTGCCTCATTTCTTAGCCTACTGTGATAAGGATACATTGGTTAAAGTTATTTTCAATATGAAAACGGGACTTACACCTGGCATTTTAGCTGACATAAAATTCCATTTTAGATATTGTTTTTTTATAATTAAAATTAAATCTAAAGATAATTTGAAAATGTGTATTTAGACCAGGTTAAACAATAGAGAAGATGTTCTAATAGAATTATGGGACTGGAGGCTTTTCAGAAAAGAGTTTTTCCTACAATTTAGAGCAATACACTAAAACATATTTTAGCCCAGCTCTGACTAATTACGCAGTTGGGGCTGTGTTTATTACAATTTTGCACTTACAGAGAAAAGATGAAACAAAACAAAATGAGAAAAAGAAATTAGCTGGAGATTTCAGCTTCCCAAGTATATAGAGAAGAACCGACATGTGTTGGTTTACATTCACATGGTATAAAACAGGTCAAGTATGATTATGTTTATAGTATAGTGCATCAATAATATGCTGCATAATTATAATTTGTAAACGCTCAAGATTAATATTAATAAACAGAGCCATTTATAACAAATCTTGTTCCTGATAACAAGTGGGACAGGATGAAATCATTTTATTAAAGGAAAACTATACCCCCAAAATGAATCCTTAAGCAACAGATAGTTTACATCGTATTAAGTGGCATATTAAAGAATCTTAACAAACTGTTATACTGTATATATTTAAGTGAATATTACCCTTTTACATCTAGGGGCCGATTCACTATGGGTCGAATATTGAGGGTTAATTAACCCTCGATATTCGACTAGGAATTAAAATCCTTTGACTTCGAATATTGAAGTCGAAGGATTTAGCGCAGATAGTTCGATAATTCCTTCGATTGAACTTTCGAATTGAACGATTCGAAGGATTTTAATCCAACGATCGAAGGAATATCCTTCGATCAAAAAAAGTTAGCCAAGCCTATTGGGCCCTTCCCCATAGGTCGAAGTAGCCCAAAAAAAACCTTCGAAATTCAAAGTTTTTTACCTTCAAATCCTTCACTCAAAGTTAGTGAATCGGCCCCCTCTTGTCTTAAACCACCATTTTGTGATGGTCTCTGTGCTGCCTTAGAGATCACCTGAGCAGAAATACAACAACTCAGCAAAAAACATAACTCTGTCTGTTAATTGGCTCATGTGACCTAACAAGTTTGTATGCACCGTGAATTGTACGATCCCAAGGGGCGGCCCTTGTTTTTTAAAATGGCAATTTTCTATTTATGATTACCCAATGGTGCATACTACTAAAAAGTATATTATGAAAATGGTTTGCTTACATGATGCAGGGTTTTACATATGAGCTGTTTTATGCAAAATATTTTTACAGACAGCAGAATTGTTCGGGGGTATAGTTTTCCTTTCAGTGAGAGAAAGTAAACCTTTGTGGAAGTTAAACCTGTGTTGGTGAGAAGTACTTAAGAATTTTAATGATTTTAGATACAGAACTCTTGCCTTCTCTGCTTTCTACTGATGAGATGTAGAGTAAGGAGGAAAGCCTACTACAAATTCCCATCTCTGGAGTATGCATTTTACTTGATTTAGAAGCAACTGCTGAGATTTTGGTGGTCTCAGTTTTCCAGATAACTAGAGAACATATATATACTATATTCAATGGTAATGGGACTGCAGAATCAAAATTAAAGAAAAATAAGCACAGAAATAAAGTACAAAATATAATACATAAAAAGGGATAAAACTATTTTTTCCTGTATTATGATATATATATATATATATATATATATATATATATATATATATATATATATATATATATATATATTAGCAACCAATTACCCATAGAAAAGAAACCATAGCTTTCTGCTCAGTACCTGGTCATAGGAGTCAATGGGATGCTTAAATATTTTAGGAGTTTTGTCTATATATAATATACTGTAGAGGGAGAGAAATAGAAATATGGAGAAATATAGTTTAGAAATGTAATATATATGAATTACAATAAGCTGAAGTATACAATATTAATATATCAATATACTTTACAATGTTTAAGTAAAAACTGTTGTTTACTTTCAAAAGTGTCTAAGAAGAATCTATTCACACAGGGCTCACATTGCTTAATCTGGTTCTGTCTCCATCACACTGTTGCTATAGAAACTGATAGAAAGGGGAATAAAACTTTATTCCCAGCTCAGTTAAGGCATACATACTGGTGCAAAAGCTTTACTGTATGTTGCTCTCTAGGTAAATGGTATGCTGATTTGGATATAAAAATGAGCACGTCTTTTCCATGTAAATATTATCATTTCATATCTTGTGTTGAAAACACAAATACACCCGAAGTACTTATAAACCATTAAATCCATCGAAAACGGGAAAAAAAATCTGCAAAAGGAGCAATTATTTATATACCTACAAACAAAAATGTCTTTATTTCATACCAAAATGTATGAAAGGTATGGAATTGTTTCAAAATCCTGGCTGCCTATCAAATGGAACTCATAAAACCCATATAAACATAATAAAATCCATATAAATAAACACAAGTCTGAAAACGAAAACGCATCATCAGCAATTCGGTTTGTATTTTTGCTTTTTGTATTAATTTGATTGCACTGAGGAAGTATGAAGAATATGAAGATATGATATGAAGACAAAATACACAGGAATAAAAAAAGGAGGCAAGTAAGAATTGTTGAAATGGGTGCTGCATATACTGCTACTTATTTCATTTGGGTTGAAAAAAGACAACATATCAAGTTCAACCCCTTCAAATAATGATAGATGGATAGATAAATAAATAGAGAGATAGAGAGAGAGATAGAGAGAGGGAGAGAGAGGGGGCTATATTCACAGAGAATTCCATTCTCCCATCATAAGCAAAGGCTCATGTCTGCCATTTCACCCACTACTGGGCATACACATGTACCACCAGGGTTACACTAGAATTGAATTTATTCAAAAAAACCCATTCATTGAATTTTTTTCTCCTGTGTAAACAGAATTTTAAAAAATTATATATTTGCTTTTTACCAAGTCACCTCCCTCTGATACAAAGGAGGGTGCCACTTCATCTTAATTTTTTTTAATCTTAATATATTTTAAAACCATTTTTTGACTTATTTTACCATTTGCAGCAATGCCCTTTTCATTATTAAGTTTGCAAGTCTTAGGGGCAAATTCATCATGGGTCGAATATCGAGGGTTAATTAACCCTCGATATTCGACTGGGAATTAAAATCCTTCGACTTCGAATATCGAAGTAGAAGGATTTTAGCGCAAATAGTTTGATCGTATGATCAAAGGAATAATCCTTTAATCGAATGATTAAATCCTTCGAATCGAACGATTCAAAGGATTTTAATCCATCGATCGAAGGAGTATCCTTCGACCAAAATTTTTTTAGGAAAGCCTATGGGGAAGGTCCCCATAGGCTAACATTGAGTTCGGTAGGTTTTAGATGGTGAACTAGGGGGTCAAAGTTTTTTCTTAAAGAGACAGTACTTTGACTATTGAATAGTCGAACGATTTTTAGTTTGAATCCTTCGATTCGAAGTCAAAGTCGTAGTCGAAGGTCGAAGTAGCCCATTCACTGCTCGAAGTAGCCCAAAATACACTTCGAAATTCAAAGTTTTTTTACTTTGAATCCTTCACTCGAGCTTGGTGAATTGGCCCCTTAAAATTAGTAACACAGTTTTTTTCTGAAACATAGTCCCACAGGAGACCAAGTAATGACCACTATTTCCTAAATTCTTGCCTACACTAGTTCTGGGGATATATTATGTGTAATATATGGTAATATATATAATATAATATCTATTGATTACATGATCCAAAACAACATTTTTCTTAGTAGATTCCCGAATTAAAGAACAATCATTCACTCAGGATGCCAGATGATGAAGACAGCAGCTCTCACAAGTGCATGGTCCTCAAAAATAACAGTACAAACAGAAAAAAGAGCAAATAAGGAAATACTCCTCATAGTGTTGTCAGCTTTACCTCCGTTTACGAGAAAGGCAGGTGTCTACCATCATCCAAAACAACACCAGTGTTCCATACAATAAGAAATCACCCTTATGTCTGGATACTCACAAGGATCCCAATAAGATTGTATAACAATTTCAATATTTTGCAATCCACAATTTGCATTTGCAATTGTGCTAGACAGTGTAATAAGCTTTTAATGAATTATCACAAAAACAGAAAGCCAAATGGCTATCCATGTTGGTATATTGGAAAATGTGTTTAAAAGATCCATGGTAAGAGGACTCAATGAAAAGATTTATCATCCTAAAATTGGGAAATTGTGAAAATGTTGCCTATTGTTATAATCAAGAAAAATATGTTTTCTTGCGCTAACAGGCTTAATAGGGAAATGTATGTTAATTGATGTTTGGGCCTTAGATAATTAGATTACCAGTGCAGATATAACCCCCCTGCATAATGGCCTCCTTCTAACAAAGCAGTCATAATAATGGAGGGGGTATGGTGGGCTTGTATACAGGTTATCTAATTATTTATCTCTCAATGACCAAATAGGGATTACCTTCAGCTTTCCCACTTAGCTCAATACATTTAAAAAAAAAAAAAGATTTTCCTATCAAGTAAAAGGCAAAAAGTATGTTCAGCACAAAACCTGCTCAAAGCTTATTGCATTTATGTTGTACAAGGGGGCCCCTTAAGCTCTAGGTAATGCTTGTAGCCAGCTTATTAGAGTATATGGACAAAAGAGTTAGAGGCTCTTTTAAGTAAGAAGTACTGACTGCTTTGTTTATATTTGTAGTGTCTAACTGTCACATATTTTAGAATTAAGGTTGTTGGCAGAAACGTGTGCATGCAGAGGAGAAGTGGTGTATGCAACTCACCTGCATGATGGGTGCTTGGGGGATGTCTTTCAGTAACTAACGTGTGCCACCTGCTGTGCACGCATGGAATCCTACAATTACTGCCTGCTTGGGACAAACTGTAATTACACAGCCTTGTGCACAGTGCTCTGACTGCAGCAATTAGCATCCTGACAAGGAGTGTATTCATTTGCTTTAACACTAAATCAACAAATGTGCATTTTGCACAAACTTGAAGAAACTTTCTTGAGGAAAAATTGTAAAAAAGAAAAAAAAATGCAACATATATGTGCATTTTATAATGTAATATTCTTCACTATAGTTGTAAATTTAAATTGTGTATTGAGGGGAGAGTCACCTCTAAGTTTGCGTTTAGCATGTTATAGAATGTCCAATTCTAAGAAACTTTTCAATTGGCCTTCATTTTTACTTTTTTTATGTTTTTTTTTCATTATTTGCCTTCTGATTCTTTCCAGCTTTCAAATGGGGGTCACTGACCCCAACTAAGAGCCCAATGCTCTGTAAGGCTACAAATGTATTGTTCTTGAAACTTTTTATTACTCATGTTTCAATTCAGTCCCTCTCCTACTCATCAATCTATTATTCAAAGCAATACATGGTTGCTTGGGTAATGTGGAGAGCTGCTGAATAAAAAGCTAAATAACTCAAAAACCACAAGTAATAATAAATAAAAACAATTGCAGAGTATCACTTTGTGCATCATATTAAAAGACTATTAAAGGTGAACAATCCCTCATATATCATATATCTATATTTTACCTCAACTTTACCTAAATAAAATATATAATAATGTACTAAATCAACACAGGCTATGCAGTAACTCATAGTAACATTGTAAATTAGGTTGCAAAAAAGACACACGTCCATCAAGTTCAACCTTTTAAGTATATATATATATAAAACCTGCCTAACTGTTAGTTGATCCAGAGGAAGGCAAAAGACCCCATTTTAAGCCTGTCCAATTTCGGGGGAAAAATTCCTTCCTGACTCCAAGATGAAAAACTGACCAGTCTTCTGGATCAACTTGTACTATGAGCTATCTCCCATAACCCTGTATTCCCTCACTTGCTAAAAAGCTATCCAACCCGTTCTTAAATCTATCTAATGTATCAGCCTGTACAACTCATTCAGGGAGAGAATTCCACATCTTCACAGCTCTCACTGTAAAAAACCCCTTCCGAATATTTAGGCGGGAACCTCTTTTCTTCTAATCAGAATGGGTGACCTCGTGTCAGCTGGAAGAACCTACTGGTAAATAAAGCATTAGAGAAATTATTATATGATCCCCTTATATATTTATACAATGTTATCATATTCCCCCTTCAGTGCCTCTTCTCCAGCGTGAACAACCCCAACTTGGTCAGTCTTTTCTCATAGCTGAGGAAACTTAGTTGCCTTCTCTATACGGACTATTCTAGATGGGGCCTTGCCAGTGTTCTGTACTTTACATTTATCACCATTGAGTCTTATCTGCCACTTAGCTGCCCAGATTGCCAGTTTGTCAAGATCCTATTGCTAGGATGCCACATCCTGGATGGAATTAATTGGGCTGGATAGTTTTGTGCCATTTGCAAACACTGATACATTACTTACAATACCGTCCCCTAAGTCATTAATGAACATGTTAAAAAAGTGGGCCCAATACAGAGCCCTGAGGGACCCCATTTAGAACCTTACTCCAAGTAGAGAATGTACCATTAACAACCACCCTCTATACCCGATCCTGTAGCCAGTTTCCTATCCATGTGCAAACAACTTCATTAAGTCCAACAGATCTTAGTTCATAAATCAGTCACTTATGCCCCAAAGCTGCAAAAAGCCCAAATTCGAAAACACTCCAGCTAAAACCTGTCAAGGTCATGTAGAAGTTAATGGCAGAGGTCCCTTGAACCATTTGAAGATGTTTTTAGCCTTCATGATTTTATTTTCTTTTTCTGGTGGTTTGCACTCGATCAATTCGAGCTACAGTATTCAAGGTTTTTTTCACCGCTAACTCGATCAGTTAGAGTATTTGAGTTTCCCCCCCAGATTGCATTAATTTGAGTTTTTTACTTTGAGGTTTTTGTCATAAATAAGCAAACATTCAAGCTGTGAGTTTATCCATGTGATCCAAAACATATGATTAAAAAAAAGCATTTTTCAGCAGAACCTGCGGATTGTGTGCTCCATCCTATCCCTTGTCTTAAATCTGTTGCTTTGGACTTGCTGAGGACCAGCCCCCTAACCATTCAGGCCTCTACTTCCCCTTAACTATAACAAACCTGTCTCCCTCATTAGCTTCCACTGCCCCTTCTCCACCTCCCACTGCTCTGGTCCCTGCCAGTGGTTGCCCTGTGAGCCTCCTTTGCTCCCCCACATTTGCCTCTGCCCTCAGTGCTGAAAGTTCCCCCTTAGAGTCTGTAGTTCATATTCCAATTGCATCTCTCACACATAAATACTGGATGAATCTGCTGCTCCAACATCACATACAGATGAAGCCAATTTGGTTAGTTTCTTTAATACAGAATATCTAAACCCATTAACCCAATTATCCCATTTAACACAGAAAATTGTGTCACAGCATCCCATCTAATTAAAGCATTCACCATTGTTTTAAACACTTTAAGGTTTTTAACACTGCTAAACACTTAATTCACATTCAACACTTGCAATGCAGTCAGAAACATATTGCAGTATCAAACCAAAGAACACAATGCTTGGTGAGAATTTACCTGACAGGTGCAGCATCGAGATTGCACCCCTCCCCCTTTGACCCAACTGTGTACCTTCTACCCCCAATGAAACGCAAACACCCAGGTTTGAAAAGAGATGGCCGCAGTTGTTTATTTATCCCCAAAACAGTACCGGGCGAGGTCGACCAGGTGTTCTAGGCAACCAGGCTGGTCATGCCGCCTGTCATGTGCTGGTGCATGAGGGCACACATATGCGCGAACAGGAGCACCAGCATGCGCACATATTGGCGCTCACAAATAGATGTGCTGAACAGCCGGTGCAAGAGTGCAGAGAGGGGACTGGACTAGGGGTAGGAGGACGGGAAGGTACTTGCCTGGAGCCCCCAAGCTTTGTGCCATAGGCACGTGCCTACTCTGCCTACCCCTAGTTCAGGCCCTGCTATAAATTAACATGTATAACATTAGAAACTTGTAACACACCGTTTGTATAACAAACATTTTTAACCAACAGCCTTATGTTATTCACCCCCAGAGGACTGACTCTGCCCCAACTACAAAGTCGGTTTCCTGTCTGCCAACTGCGAAAGCAAACATACCCCATCTCATAGTGAGAGATGGTGGGATGATGCGAGCTGCTGCTGCTTCCACGTCCTGCACCGAGTGGTTCCTGCATGGCTCTGCCCCCTTCCTACACAGCCTGGGAAACCAACGCCAGCCTATAACAGCCCACCCCTATCACTTAGAAAAGGAAAGGAGCGCACCTCCTGGCCCCATCAAGCCCCTGCTTCCCTACAGCGCCTACGGGTCATTGGGGTCCATGATTAACTCATCCCCCATAATTAGTAGGCAGAGGGAAAGAGAACAAAAATGCTGTTTTGCTACCAGCAATAAAAAACAACCCCTTTTTACTTTAAAAAATGTGCACTTTAGAAACTATAACCCAAGCAAAACAAATGCACTGAAATCCATAGAGTAATATTGGGAGATGTGTCGTGCTGTGAGGAAATGCAGGCAACCAGTTGGGGGCGCTGTATATAATGGAAGTGATAGAAATATCGCAGGTACAAACTACACACAACACAGATGTTGGATGAAGACGCAGCATGCAGTGTTCACATCTGACAGTCGTGTCGGATACATGTCGTGTCGGATACATGTAGTTTATACCTGCACTGTTTCTATCACTGCCATTATATTTGGCGCCTCCGACTGGTTGTCTGTGTCTTCTCGCAGTGTGACCACATTGCTCCGTGGAGTTCAGCCCTCACACTTAATTCACATGCAACACTTGGTTAGCGGCTCCCACACTCATAGGCACTCAAGATGGCAATTTATTCTGGTTAACAAAGATGTGGTGATTAATTAGGATTTTTTTTATTTATCAGTTTCGTTTTACTTTACGTAAACAATAAGAATTTTGTGAAGCTTTGTAGGGCTTTATTTGTTAACCAAATATTTTTATCCCTGCTGACCTGCTTAACAATTTTAACCAGTTGCTCTTGGTCTCTGTCTGGGACTCACAGCACAATTTATTTGCAGCAGGGAGAAATATTAAACTACTTTTTATCAGATTAATAGAGGACAGTTTCCCTTGGATCTTGTGTATGTACAGGAGCTTGCTTTGAAAACATGGGAAGTGACTGCTCTTTAACTTCCAGCCGCTCAGATTTAACATCTTGAGATATAATCATTGTTTGTGCTACAACTCTATTTGAGTGAAAACTTTATATACAAAAGAGTAAAATTATAAACAGACTGTTGGGAATGTTGGTACTAACATATGTTACAGTAAGACAGACATAATGGCTTTTCATTGTACGACGTGAGAATGTATATTTTGGAAGATAATATGTTATAGCAAGAAAAATAGAACGTGCTTTGCAAAAGGAAATGCAAGTTTTCCTATTTTGTACTGTAATTGCCATATGTTTCAGCAGTGCCAGGCGCAAGTCTTTAGAACTCTCTGTCCTGTGACACGCTGTTTGAAAATGCAGTTTTCATTATTTGATTTTATTTGTACAGTATCAACATTAGGGTTGGTACAATGCAATGGAAAAGAAATCAACACGCCTTCAGTTTGAAATCGAACCACTGGTCTAATTAGACTGGTACTGAAAAACACAACACTTTAGAATAATTTTTTTATACCCGTCTTTTCTCCATGTCCCGATGCCACAGCATGGCGCTTTTTTCCTTGGTGCCCTTGAATGTGTTCTTAAAATGAATGAATTAAACAAACAAATTGGGATCTATTTTGCTCATACATTGAGCAAAATAACAAATAGAAAGCTTTTTCACTTTGAGAATACCTTCCAGCATTACGCACAGTATATCCAGCCACCTAAAACAAACTGAGCATCTGTCTCCATGCTTAGGCTGTTGTTGTGCTGTTTATTGCAATTCATTTAACTGTTCTCCTTTTCAGGCAAAGTGACATAAAAATAAACACAACATGAAACAGACAAACCATTCTGAAACTTGAACGTTAATACCAATTTATATACAGCTGTTCAGGCTCCTCAGATAGAGGGTGCATTTACAAATAGATTGTCAGCCAGAGATCGGCAAACAGAGACAGGGCAGAACTGAACCCAATGCACACAGTTGTTTTCTGCTAATTCTGCCTTAGTTATTACAAGAGGTTAAGGTAAGGTAATCTTCCAGACTGAATGAAAAAAACACATTTTGTAAGTATATATAAAAATAAAGATATACTAATAAGTAGGAAAGAACATATAGGAGCGTATTGACAATAGAATATTTCTCTCTTTCATTTACTTCCAGTGTTGTATGATACTACACCTGTTTCCAAAACTGACAGTACAACCTTTAGCTGATGCAATTTTACCGACATATTGACTGTGATCTCAATGCAAAATTATTCTTAATAATGGGAAGCATATAAGGCCAGTCATGGGTCCAAGAAAAACAGGATATGCCCTCAGAACCATGGGGCAAAAAGAAATAATCAAAAATTGTCCTGTAACTCAAAATTTCATATGAAAAAAAGTCTTTATCAAAATTACATCTAAAAAATACATAAGCACAGACCCGTCCGCATTTCGTAGCCACCAGTTCTTAATCATAGGCTATGAGACACCCTGGTGAATTAAACTATTTAAAAGACATTAAGTAAATATGGCTCTGTGAGTATGACCTTCAGCTGAGTCACTGTCAGGCTCTGTTGGGATTCAAACCAGGGACCTTTGGGTTTCTGTCTCAATGTCTTAACCACTGGGCCAGGTGAGCAGCCTGCAGAGTTTCTCACTATATATTATCTGGCATTTGCAGTCCCAGCCCAGCAGCAGCCTCATTGGTTTGCAGTCAGCCAATCAGGGCTGACTCTGCCCTATTTAAGGCAAGCCCTCAAAACACTCCTTGCCTGAGCATTGGTTCCCAAACTATCAGTGCGGCATTGCCCATAGCTAAGGGTTCCAGCTCTAGCCCTTTTCCCTTGATTCTACCTTGTCTTGATCTGCCTTGTTTTTCCCTGCCTTGCTTATCCTGCCTAGAACCTTTCCCAGCCTTGACCTTGACCTGACCCTGCCTTGTCTGTTCCTGCTTCCTCTACTTCCTTGTACCTAGCCTGTCTTCTATCCAGTCCTCTCGCTATCCAGTTCTTTTGCTATCTAGTCCTCTCGCTATCCTGCCCTTCTGCTCCTATACTCTACTGCTTTCCTGTCCTCCTGCTTTCCAGTCTGCTTCTGCTCCAGTCTCCTATTGCTCCAGTATCCTCCTGCACTCTATCCCCTGTTTGATCCGATCTACGCCCACACCATCCTGTACTATCTTTTCATTCTGCTCCCGATCTACGCCCCGCACCGTCCTGTTTCACTCCTGCTCCATCCAGTCTGTTCCTGTTCTGACTCTTCAGCCTCTTCATCCTGTCTAGTCAAGTCCTGATCTTTGCCCTCTCTGTCCTGTTCAGCTCTGCACTTGCTCCAATCTCACTCATCACCCTGTCCCTGCCCTTTTCCTGTCTGTGTCCAGTGGGTTCAGCCAGCTCTTGCCTAAAGGACTTGCCTTCCTCATCAGCCTCCACAGCGCTCCCTACCTAATCTTTGACAGTCTTTCAATATCCTAGAGAACAGGCTAAGTCATGCCAATGATAAGCAAATAGTCATTACAAACTAGAAAATATGAAGATTTTCATTCATCCAGCTCATGTTATAACTAGTATAAGTAATTCTAAAACAACTGGATTTGCTGAGTAATCATTGAAGACATTTCACTACTCATCCGAGCAGGTTCTTCAGTTCAACTGACTGGTGTGCGAAGTCCTCGGCATATAAACTCTTCCACTAATCCAATCACAATGGCACATTGTAACTCTTCCAAGAGGTGACATCTGAAACATACAGGGGTAGGATTCTGTGGGGTTACTGTGAGTTTCAGATGACACACATTTCAAAGAAATGCAATGTGATTTCAGTAAAACTAGTCCATTCAATGCCATGAAAGGTTTTGCTGCATAACAACATTTCACCCTTAATTACTTAATTAAAAGGTGCAAATTAGTTTATTAAAGCACAAATTGGTAACTGCAAAGATACATGAATACAATGACTACGAAATGGTTGATTTAAACCGTCTCTGCTTTTCTATCTGCAATATAGAAGTGACAGTTAATTTAACTTTTGAGTTATAAGTTTGCTCCAACAAACATGCATCATCAGTTTTAACTCATACTGAAATATATTTCTAAAGTGAAAGTGAACTTCTCTGGGCTCGCATAAGACTTTTTTTTCACTTAAACTTCAATATTTTATGTGCATTTTTTTGAACTACTGATGACTAAGTGTCGGCAATATATGCGTTACTATGTTCTGAAAGACTGTCACAAGAACCAAGTAAATTGATAGTGACTGATGTTTAAAAATAATGTTGAGAGTCAAAGGCCTGATTTATTCACTGAATGTCTATGATACATTTACCTGCCATTGCCAATAAATATCAATCAGGCACAATCACTTGTCTGCCATCGCATAGGCTTTCTAGCCTGTCTTTATATTGTATATGGAACATTCAAATGAAATCTTGTTCGTGTTTTACTTCTCAGTCTCAGACTTTTTGGTTTTGCCTTTGCTTCCACCACAGCCAGTAATTGGCAGGGGGCTCTAGCAAAGCATCCTTCTGTTTTCTGGCTCAATGTAAGAGTTTACCATTATCTGTTTTGTGAAAAATATGGAATGTGGGGTATTGTTACAGATGAATCAAATGAAAGCCTCTGGTTACAAATGTGAAATCATGCATTTAGGGGGTTTAAGACATGTGAAATGTGATTTCGGGATGCTAATAAATGCATAACACATTAGGCCAGATTTATTAAGGTCGAGTTCTGTTTTCCACGAAAATTCGAGTTTTCAGGTTGTTTTTTTTGGCAAAACTCACATTTTCGGGCTAAAAAAAAATAGATATTTTAAGAGTTTTTTTAAAAAAAAAATGTGGGTTTTTTCAAGATGTATTATACGCGACCCTGCTTGGATCCAAAAATACACCATCTAAAACCTGTCAAGGTCATGTAGGAGCCATTGGCAGAGGTCCCTTGAACCAATTGAAGATGTAAATAGGCTGCATGATGTTCAAGTTTTTTTCAGAGGGGTTTGCCCAGAAAACTCGAATGATTTGAGCAATTCAAGTTTTTTGCCACCAAAAACTCAATCAATTCAAGGTTTTCAGGTTGTTAACCACAAACTCGCTGAATCAAGTCTTTCCCCATTCAAGTTTTTTCTTAATTCAGAAATTATTTTAGTTATGAGTTAATTTGATTTATAAAAAACTCTAAAATTGGATCTTTGTTAAATACCCCCCTGAATAAACAACCCCATAGAATTATTGTACAAATTCCATTTACATTTTTGTAGTGTATAAACATAAATGCAAATTTTGCATGTAGAAAAAGTGCATGCCTACATTTACATAAAACTGGCTCAGATGCATAAATTAGAATGCGGTACACCAGATCAGGTGTAAATGAATAGAGAGGATCTTGGAGGAAACTGGCTTATGCAAGCAGTTAGGTTTTAATAATTCCACTGCCTGGAAGATCATCTACAAGAGGAGAAAATTTCAAACAATTGATGACTTGAATGGGCTAGGCTATCCCTGCAAATTTTCAACAAGAGCTCTCACCCTGGTGGGGGAGGGCTCCTCCAGAAGTGAAATGCAGCTGTTAAAAGCAGAAGTAAGAGCCGAGACCAGGGAGCCTGCTATTGGTTCTGGATTTAGGGTGCTGATTGTGACAGGCATAATGCACAAACACCAGAACTTCTGAAACAATGTGCTCTGGAAAGATGAGACAGAGATAAAGTTGTTTGACCATGGTACCAGATGACAGAAGTTTGGCAAAAACTAAAGACAGTATTTCACCAACCTTATACAAGCTGTGAAACATGGTGTGTACAATTTTATGGTTTGGGGCTGCCTCAGGTCCTGGGCAGCTCACCGTCATAGAATTCATTGTACCAGAGGGTGCTTGAGGTAGTGTGAGACCATCTGTCAGAAGACAGATCTCAGTCAAAAATAGACCTTGTAGGATGACAATGGGAATGATCAAGCCAAATCCCAGAGCTAAATCCCATTCAGTTGCTGTTGTGGAGAATTGAAACAACTTGTGTGTGCAAGAAACCCCTTAAACATCTCACATATGAAAAAATTCTGCATAAACAAGTTGGAGTGTAGTTCCAAAGGGGGCAATACCAGGTATTAGAGCCAATTGTGTACTTACTTTTTCCATATAAAGAAATTGGACATGTCTACATATGTTAGAAAATACTGTATAAAAATAATTTACCACACAACTGTATGCCACATACAGTATTACAGATCATACAAAAGAAGAATAAAGTTTATGGGCAAGAATTATTATTAGCCACAAAACTAGAAAAATATTTTGTCAACTCACTACTAACTACCCTGATCCTGCCTCTTGTTCCACGATGGAGCTAATTTAAATCATCCATAATACTAAATACAACTACTGAGGCCTACCTCCACCTCAGATTCTCCAGCTAGTGGGGATCAAAGAGACAGATAATGTGATGACTTTCATTTTTATAGAGTAGAGAACCCTGGCACCTCCTGGCCAACCACTGAACTAAAAGGGAAATAATTCTAGCACAGAACTTATACTTTGACCTGGATAGGGAAACAACTCCCCTCCCAAGTATAAAACAGGACCAACCCTTGGCTGTTCAAACTCTTATGGGGACTGCTTAAAGAAAATGTGCTCAAAATCTTTAGTCTCCTACTAAAAATGTTTTAGCCTGTTTACTATGTCTCATAATTCACAACTCAATGCTTTGGCTACCTTATTGGGAGAAATATTTAGCATCTGAAACGTTTATATCTGCAATGGCTTATGTGCAAACATATTTTGTATTTCAACATCATAAACACCAACTTGTACCAAATTTTGGGCACAGTATTTTTCCACAATTTTTCCAGGAAGACCAGCAGATATTAGACTTCCTTTTGAATCTTTTCCAAATACAAGCTATGATTTCTAATGGACACAAATTGTATACTGTATCCTTGCTTTTATATTCTAATACAGTAAGATTTAATTTTTCTTTAAATATAGTATAAATCCACTAACCTAGGAAATGGGGAACACATTTGACACAGGTTCCTACTCTTGGGAAATTTTACTAGTAGCAGCTATCAAGAAAGGTCTTATTGATAGAAACTGAATGTCTGGTAGCTCGGTTGATAAGATAACTGGGACTACAGGTTTAGGCAAGCGAAAGCAACAATAACTTTTCTGGTAAACTCAGTGGTGACAATGTAATAAGAGCTTGAGCAATTTGCTTTGATCTGTTCCATTGCTCTCATGGATATGTAAAAGTACAGGAATTTTTAAGGTACAGCCTCTTAAGTTAGTAAAATACTCACCAACATGATCATTTCTATTTCTATTTAGTACGTCAGGGAATATATCATAGTCATCCTCAACAGCATGGTCATAAAATTATTCCATCATTACGCACAGCCTTGTAAGGGTGATATTTTGGCAATGAACAAATGCATATCTGGCTGGGAAAGAGGATATTTGTTATGAAAATATATAAGACATGTTTTGTGTTTTAGCATAAGAAACTGGTCAGACTGCAACCGGGAGTTCAAAAGTAACAAAATTCCTAATATGAAGGAATGAAACAGAATATAAATAAAGATGCAAAGGTTACTGCAAACAGAGAGCTCTACCTGGTAAAAAATAAGCACAGAGAAAATGTCTGCATCCACTTGCTTGTGGCAAGGTTGAATTTTTAACAGAGAGAATTCCACAGTGAATCTAGAAGAAGTAAATTATCAATATTTATGCATACAAGGTAGCGCTCATCTGCAATTGCTCCCAGCCATGATAATAAACACTTTCAGCAGGTGTCCCAGAAGTCTTTGGGCTGCCTATTATTATTTTTATATGGCTACATTCTATTACCATATTGTTTAAGGCCAGATATCTATTTCATCAGGATGCATAAAGGCACTGCATTTGCTTGGCTATGTACTCTTTGCTATGTTTAAAAATCTATGAGGAGGAATCATTGTTCACAATAGACCAGTCCAATGCAAACAAAAACATGCAAGGATGATTTGATTATAGATTAAACCTGATAATGACTGCTTAACTGCTACATTATTATACTAGTATAGTACATGTAATAACATTATAGGGCTCATTTATGATTGTAAGGCACAGTGCACAATTATCCGCACAGAATTTTGGAAGTCAAAATGGTATTCAATAAAGTGCTAGCAACTATTTATGCTCAAATATATATATATATAGATTTCAGAATGGGGCATAAGGTGCCTTATACCTATACTAATTTCTGGGTTTCCTTTCCCTTCCATTTTATGCCAATTCTGGTATGCCCACATTAATACAGCCACAATTATGCCACACTGGTAAACTGTGTAAAAATGCACTGTGGGTAAAAACAGAGATTTGTGCTAAAATGTAGTGCTTTGTGCACAGCTCTAATTCCTTATATAACATTATTGTAACCATTTTAGTACAGGCGTAAAGGACCTGTTATCCAGAATTCTTGGGACCTGGGGTTTTCCGGACAATGGATATTTCTGTACCGTCTTACTTTAAGGTTACTAGAAAATCATGTAAACATAAATCCAATAGGCTGATATTGCTTTCAATAAGAATCAATTATATCTTAGCTTTGATCAAGTACAAGGTACTTTTTTATTATTACATGTATTTAATACTATATTATTATTATTTTTAAAAATTTGGATGATTTGGATAAAATGGAGTTTATGGGAGATTGCCTTCCCATAATTCGGAACATTCTGGATAACGGGCCCTGTATATGAAATGAAGCAATGTTAAATGTATGTGATGGCTCCAGTAGAAAAGGATGTTTCATTCAGTGCCCTGATTGACATACCTTATATGGAATGGCACAGGAGTTTAAAACTAGTGATGGGTGAATTTGCGGCATTTTGCTTTGCAGGAAAAAATTTGTGAATTTCCCACGAAACGGCGAAAAATTTGCAAAATGGCACCGGCGTCTCGTTTTTGACGCCGGCGTCTGGTTTTTCAATGCCGGTGGTACCAGCGAATTTTTGCAGGTGTTTCGCGCATTTATTCGCCGGCGGCGAAAGACTTCCTATGGAAAGTGATCACCAAAATGCGAGTTGGACTTATGGAATGGAGTGTCTGGCTTACCTGTTCCTTCCAGAACAATAGAAGACCCAGGATCTGGCAACTAAAGCCTTTGAACAGATAAATACTTTTTAGTTTAGTTTAGTTAGTGTTAGTACTGGGAGAAATTAAAGGAAAAACACACATTTCCCCATCTTTGTGGTCACTCTACCACCCATGTTATAAAATGTCTAATTCTAAGCAACTTTTCAATGGGTCATTATTATTTATTTGTTATAGTTTTTTGATTATTTGCCCTTTTCTTCTGACTCTTTCCAGCTTGCAAATGGGGGTCACTGACACCATCTAAAAACGAATGCTCTGTAAGGCTACACATTTATTGTAATTGCTACTTTTTATTACTCTTTTTACTAGTCTTTCTATTCAGGGCTCTCCTATTCATATCCCAGCTTCTTTTGGAAAACAATGCATGGTTGCTAGGGTAGTTGGACCCTAGCAACCAAATTGCTGAAGTTGCAAACTGGAGAGCTGAAAGAAAAGCTAAATAACAAAAACCAAAAATAATAAAAAATGAAAACCCATTGCAAATTGTCTCAGAATACCACTCTCTACATCATACTAATAGTTAACTCAAAGGTGAACAACCCCTTTAATAATAAATAACTGGTCTTTCAAAATGCTTGTTTACTGTATAAGGCATTAGGCATCAGTTACAAACAGAAGCGTTAAGTGCAAAAAAAAAAACAAATCTGTGCAAACCCTTTTCCTTCAATCCAGCATCACTGTGCTGCAGTTTTGCTGTCACTGTTATTACCTAGTTCCTTTGCACCCAGCTTCTGCACACTGTGCTTTGGACCTCAGAACCAGTTAAGAGCTGCCAGGCAAAAGGCACACTAAAGGGCCTATTTACGAACATTTGACTTTCTATTTGTTTCAAAAATCAAATTTCGTCTCTAAAAAATTTTTTTTCTTATTTTTCTAAAACTCTAAAAATTTGACATTTATGAAGTGTAAAAACTACGAAAAGCAGTTAAACCCCCATAGAACTTAGTGGGAGCTGCGCTGATCCTGTTGGACCTTTTTTTTTACACTTGAAAAAGGATCCATGCAGATCCGAAACATGTCGTGTTCAATAAATCTTTTGCAGTAAAAGCTGCCCTACTGTGTGCTCCATCCTACTTCTACTTTGCACCTTTTTTTTTAAGCCATGCAGACTTTTAGAGGTTTTTCGAATTGTTTTTCTTTAGTAATAGTCCGAAAAACACAAATTTACAGAGGTTTTCATATTTTTCAGCCAAGCAGTTTCTTCATTTGTACTTTTTATATTAGGATATTTTAATAAATTACATAAAATTCATGGTTTTAAAGAAAATGAGTTTATTTGTGGTTTCAAAAACCTCAGAAACCACTAAAATGTGAATGTGGATAAATGGGCTTCTAGGTGCTACAACACTGATGGATGTAAACTGGTACTTCTTTGTGCACCTAGCACTTCTTCCACAATAAATAAATGAGATCTATTATGTCAAAAACATTTCTCCCCAGTTGACCAAGTAATGGAAGAGAGATAGAAGGATGTCTTAGCAACAATTGAGGGGACACAAAAGTATGTGGAACTAAAATTCCCTTTGTCTTTTTTTTCGATCCTTTTCATGTCTCAACCCAAGGCGGTTCATGGGATGCCTGTAGGTATATATCTATAGTAGAAGGAGAGTTACTGGTTTGTGAAATGTTTCATTTAGGGATGTCTTATCGGCATACCTCCATCTGTTGTTGGCCTACAAACTAAGCATTCTCAAGTTCATAGCTGCTTAAAGATCTTGTATGCAGAACAACGTAGTAGATAAAAGACCTCTATATTCTTTTTTTAAAATTTCATCTGCTATTTCTATGTTTTAATGTCTTGCCTCTGATCAAAACACAATGAAATGCTTCCTACTTGGACAGACAACCCACTGCCCCGTCTGGCTTCATGGTTCCTGCTTCTGTCAAAATCCACTTACAATATGACATAATTTATTTAAGTGCTCTAAAACTATGGAAACTGTTTCATTTTCGACATTCCTTTAACAACTGAAAAACCCTGAACAGCTTTTGTGTTACATTCCCTCTGTCAAGTAATAGCATTTCTGATCAATTTCACCTGTTCTCTATTACCTAAGATTTAAATGAAACCAATTTCTGATGTGTACACTGATACAATAAGCCTCAAGTTCTTGGAACATGTTGATGAAAATGATATAAATCTGAAATTAACTTTAAGATAAAGTACCACTGTGACAAAAGTACAATACAATTAGCATTAAATGTATTGATTGCCCTGTAATACAGAAGCATTTACAAATGCAATTTAAAAACATCTGTTCTCTTGTTTAAGTCTGTTGTAAAGTGAAACTACATGAGTGTTTTATGGTAAGTGCCTTTCTTTAAATCCCTTTTTTATGTAGTAGGACGGAAGTATGTACAACACCCCCTTAAAAATAATGCCAGTGCTAGAAAAGAAATCAATATGATGCCGGTAACAAGGCTTAAAAGATTAATAGACAGTTATAAAAAAAAGAAAGCAAGAACTATTAAAACTGCTAATTGCATTCAAACTATAAAACAACTATAAAAATATATACAGCAGAAATGTTTGTGAAAAGAAACAGCATAGTGATAACCATTAGGAGCCCGAAAATCACTTAATTGGGTATTTTTTAAATGAGCGCAGATAAGAAGACTTAAATGTTTCAAGATGCTTAGATATTTGTTTTGGTTCACTTACAGACCTTAGGCAAAGTGATTATTATTCAATCTAATTTTGCCATGTTCCACGACAGTTAAACAAGCATTATACGAGATGCGTTATACAAACATTTCTCATGTCATGAATCAATAAAACAATGCACTGGAACAACAACTTTTGTTTTTAATGCAGGTTCTGTATTTCTTTAAGCTATCTCCAAGGGTGCATCCTGCATTATAGATCTTATTTTGGAACTTTTCATATTAAATGTGTAAATTACATTGACAATGTTATTAAATACTTGCCTGTTTGCTATTTGTCGAGCATCTGGTTTGTTTAGGCTTTCATATTGAGAGATTTGTTGGCTCATGTTTTCTAATGATAAACCAGGACAACAAAATGACTGGTAAAGGCTGCACCATCTATGTTGTAAGGAGGTACAGTAGTAGGAAGGGACCTGCACAGGTATCTGTTTTTCTTACTCCTTTATTCACAGAAATTGGTCTGTAAATAATAAAAAACTGAAGTATCGCCAAACATAAAGGAGCAAAGTCAATAAAGTATGATCATCATTGACTTTGCTATGTGACAATTCCAGTTGTTCTGGCACCACGTTTTCATTCCTATAAGTCTGTTAATCATATCTCTTCTAGTAATATAAGGCCACGGGAAGGGTAGCACATTCATTGTAAGGAGTGTAAAATGATTTATTTCATATGTGAATACAGTATCTAGTAGAATTACAAAGGCAACTGGACTTTTAGAGTTTTCTTCTTGAAAATGTTTCCCCACTCACCCGAGTGGCTTCTTCAGTTCAACTGAGTGAAAGGGAATTCCCCAGCATTTAAATCTATTAGATACTGTATATCATGACCTGGATAAATGAGAATCTTCATAGACATGTTTATGTGCAATATCCCAGTTCATCAAACAGGTGGTGCCCTGCAGGCCTACAGGAGTATATAAAAGGAAGTGCAAGAGCTGCACACTTCCACTTTTTGCCTAGAAACACCTTGAGGCAGGACCAAGACCTACATGGGTTGACCATGTGGGAGACTAACTACTTCAGGGCTTAGTGAATAGTGGATAGTAGTGGAGTGTGAGTACACTCTAGGAGTGAAAGATAGGTAGGCTAATGAGAAAGGACAGTCTGTTGTCCAAACGAGGATGGAGTAGATTGGGGTAGAGCCACTAAAGCAACTATGTGCCAGGTATGGAATATGAGCATTCAGGTGTAGGTTTGAGGAGGACCTATGGGTGAAGCTTGGGTGCTCTATGTGGAGTCACCACAGAGAAATGGAGGGGGGGGGAGGTGTATAGTGAGAGGAGACTCACTGTGTGGCTACTGACACTCAGCCTGTACATTCTATACATGACGGGGGTCTTTAGGAGAGGAACATTGTAAGAGCACGAGGAGGGCAGATAGAGAGAATTTGCAGAAGTATTGTACATTGGGTAATTAATATCTTTGATTTGGCAAACAGTGTCCTGGTCTTTATCCTGCCTCCCTGCAAGAAGCGGTCATTCATACACACCCACAGTTGGCCAAGTGACATCACCATCAACAAAAAATCCGATAGGAATGATGACAAATAAAACATATCTATGCCATGGAGCACTTAGCAATATGGGCACTTTATTGGTGGCTACCCCCTCTGCAGGTCTGTAGGAAAATTTGTTTTGCTTGAACGTCTTCAGTTTTGCACTACAAGTAAGTAGTACGCTAGTATTTACTGTATATTTCCCACACCAAAAGTTTGCTATGAAAAAAACATAAACAAAATACGAAAAAAAAACAAGACAAAGTAACACCCCTAAAAAAGCTGTGCCATATAAACTGGCCAAAAAATATCTAAGACGCAAGTGATCTTCATAAAAACCCAGCTTAGAAGCATTGTACAGATTTATTGGTAGCTCAACATGTTTTTATATAGTATATCCCATGCTTCACCAGGAACATTGAATCCTAGGTTATCCCACTGTACACTTCACTCTTAGAGATGAGTGAACTTTTTCAGCTAGTACAAATGTTTGGTAAAATTAATGGTTTAACTAGCGGTGACTACTAGAGACTTGGGAGACCTTTTGTCTATGAAGAACAGTTATAGCATAATGAAAAGGAGTTTCTTTAGCAAGGTAGGGCAATGTATATGCTAAAGATCTAAAAGACCTTGACAGCAATGTAATATCACCTTCCGATTAACTTCAATGCATTTCAGTGACATTTCGTAGTGTTGAGAAATGCTGCTAGTCCGCTCATTATCAGCAATATATCTGTCATCTAGGGGTGATGTTTTAAGAGCGAAATGTACAGTGGGAAAAACTAGGATAAAATGTGTGTTGAGATGCAGTGTTTATTCTTTACTATATATACCTAATCAGGTGGAGAAGTTGAAGGGAGCTGTAATCGAGTCTGTTATAAGGTTCTTCCCAGCAGCTCCTCTGGCATTTGCCAGAACCCACAGATTGCCAGTCCAGGCCTGGACTGTATATGAATTTGTAAATGTCTGAAACTATGCAGATTTTTTTTGCCTGAGAAAATGATGGAAACAAAGGGATGCCAATTTAACAGCATTACCATTTTTGCGGTTTTAGAGTTTTTTTTAAACTGAGATAAAATCATAAATTCCTTGTAATTTATTAAAATATCTGAATAGAAAAAGAGCATGCACTAAATAATACAAAAATATCTAAAAGCTCTAGTTTTTTTTGGACAATTACTATGAAAGGGCTACAAAAAAGGTCCAATAGGATCAGTGCAGCTCCCACTGAGTTTTTCATATTTTTTATACTTTACAAGTCTTGAATTTTTAGGGTTTTAGGGAAATAAAAAAACACAATTTTAGAGAAAAAAATTTGATTCATATAAAAATAGCAATCTCAACCCTGGAAACAGTCGTTAAAATCATATATATTACTATATTGGAATGAATATCAATTGGGCAGTTTAAAGGCTAGATGATTAAAATTATTCTATATCCAATAAGACTACTTAGTTTCTGCTACCTAAGACATTTACGGTATAGCGTTCATCTAACATTATTGATGAGCGAATACATTTGGCAGGCATAAATTTACAGCAAATTTCTGGGTTTTGCCGCCCGCGGAAAACTTTGCGAAAATGCAAAGAAAATTCGATGCACCAAAAAAAATAGCGTCTGACAATTTTGACCTGCGCTGTTTTTTTTTGGTGCAGAAAATTTTCGTTGCAGTTCTGTGAATTTTTCTAAATTAAATTGTCGTGCATCAAAATTATTCAGACGCCTATTAACTTTAATGTATTTGGACAAAATAGTCGCTCGTATAAAAATTGTCATTTGCGTCAAAATTGTCATGCATCAAAATTATTTTGACGCCTATGGACTTCGATGTGTTTTGCAAATTTTTTGCCATTGCGCAAATTTGTCGGCGAAACAAAACGGGACAAATTCACCCATCACTACACATTATGCCTTGGTGTACTGTAAATTGAAGTGTGGCTTCTGGGAGACCTAGTTCCGTAGCATTTGAGGGCTTGGGCAGAAGCATTAGAGAGTTAGGACCTCTTATTTTCACCCATTATAGGTAAAGATAACATGGGGGTACAAAACCTGTTTCCTTTTTTAAAAGGAAGTCTTACTGTAATTGCTTAAAGTTTGCAATACAATGCTATTTTATTATGACAACATTTATTATTTTCATGCAAACTTTGCAAGGAAAACATACTTTGTCATATTTTATCAACTTTACTTTTAGACCTCAATTTGGCAAATCAACTGAAGAAAACAAACTGGCTGTGTGAAAATGATTTTATGTCTTTGGAGCAAAACACATTGGCATACGGAGTAGCATACTTTGTTCTCACCTCAAAGGCTTATTTCTCTTGCAGCGAAAGTAGGAAAGTGGACTTTTTTGGCTTTGAGGGATACAAGGGACCACTGGTTTTCAGGAATGAAATCCAGCATTTAATCTGTACCTCTGTTGGATGCTAGACAGTAAACGCAACATGACAAAACCAAATGAAAATTTCCAGCAGGGCACTTGATTGGACTGAGCTAACATGATTTAATGACAGTTCTCTACTTATTTGAATGATAAAAATGTGTCATACTTGCATAGAGTTATTTTTCTTCTTCAAGATTGAATATAGCATTTTCAAACTGTGCATTTATTTTACAAATAACTTTCCTGTGAAACATTGCTTTTACTTTTCTTACATTTCGGGTAAGTTACATGATAAAAATGAACTCCTATGCCTGAGTGTGCAGGAGTGCTATGCAGCATTCCATTAACTTTAGAATACTCATTTTGATAATTCTACATTCACATAAGTCATCCTTCAGAAAATCATTTTTACTACTAAAAATACATCTTAATAATAATTGAGAGACTGTAATGTTATCAGGGCAGACATCTTTGTTTTTATGTTTGTTAACATTTCCCTTTCCTTTTCTTCAAGTTTCTTACGCACAAAGTTTCTGTAAAATGATTTTGCAGCAAAATGTTCATTACGATTCAGAGTTTGGCAGCACAATAAGCAGAACGAAATGATATAGAAAAATAGAATGACAGCAACCCCTACTTATCTATATAGTTTCCAGTTTATATGACAAAAAGTTTTTTTTCCAATTCTACCAAACAATATTTAATTCATAGTGCATTTTTACCAACAGTCAAGGACAAAAACACTGACTTTTCTCTAAATTGTGCCAGTTCTGCCAGAAAATGACAGATAAGAACAGTGCTATAGAACTCACATATCTATATATCTGTATGTAGTGGAGCATGGGAAAAAGAAAGAAAAGCTGAGAACTGTGTGAAGAGAAGAGGCCAAAAACCATAAGAAAGCATGAATAATCTCAAGGCTACAAGTACATCTCCAGAGCCATTTATGGTCTTGTGCTCACTGTAGCCCAGTGATCTCCAACCAGTAGCTTGTGAGCAACATGTTGCTCTCCAACCCCTTGGATGTTGCTCTCAGTGGCCTCAAAGCAGGTGCTTAGTTTTGAATTCCAGACTTGGAGGCAAGTTTTGGTTGTATAAAAACCAGGTGCACTGCCAAACAGAGCCTTAGTGTACGTTGACAATCCACATAGGGGCTACTAAATGGCCAATCCCAGCACTTATTTGGCACCCCAAATACATTTTTGATGCTAGTGTTACTCCTCAACTACTTTTAGTTCTGTTGCTCATGGGTTCAAAAGGTTGGGGATCCCTGCTGTTGACAATGATGCAAAGAAATCTAAGACCTGTGGCTGTTTACTAATCTACCAGGATGGTGATGCAAGAGCAAATTTGCTAAAAGATTGCAAAGAAGGATTGTTCAAATTAAGGTTGTATTGAATAACCTTGAGAAAATGATTCAACTGAATTAAAGGAACTCTATGGTGGAACACCCAGGAAAACCCAACTGCTATGATAGAAACATAAGCAAGCCTGCCTGGAATTTGCCAAAACACAAACAAGCCAAAATCCTTCTGGGAGAATATCCTGTTTAAAGATGAGTTGAAATTAGAGATTTTTGGCAAAGTACAACACCTCTTTGTTTACAGGAAGTCTTCAAAGAAAAAAACACCCTCCCTTCAATCAAACACGGTTACAGTTTTTGCAGATGTTATGGGATTGCATTGTTGCTCCTGGAACTGGGCACCCTGACATTGTAAAAGACATTATGAAATCTGAAAAGTATAAAGACATTTTAGGCTGCACTAGTGAATGCTGCATTAGAAAATTGGGTCAGTCTCAGATTATAGATCTTTTAGCAGGCAAAGATCCGAAGAACCCTTCAAAAAGCACACATCAATGGTTAAATATAAAAAAACAATGGCCTGTTCTGAAGCAGCCTACAATGTGTTCATATCTAAATCCCATTAAACACTTGCTGGAGCAGTTTTCAAAAAAGAGTAGGTCAATCAGTTTGTTCATGGTAGAGGAAGTTATTAGTTTCAATAATTCTTTGTCTGCTATATTTTAAATATAGATTATCAATGACATTGTTGTCAGATATGTTAAAGAATATGTTAAAGGGCAAGTAAAGGCTAATAAACTGGTAGTGTCAATAGGTTAGGCAACCCCCAGTGTATTAAATCTCTATCTTTTCTTCCCCTGGTCAGTGGTCCTATTTAAAATAAATATCACTATGGGGTTGCCCACCCTTCTATCTATCTCTTTCTTTTTCTTTTCTTCACTCTCCTCTTTCTTGTTTGTTTTATGTCTATAAAATCAATAAAGATAATCTTACAAAAAAAAATAAATGTCACTGTTCAGGGGATTTTTTTTAACTAAGCACCTTTCCATGTATTAGCTTTTGCTTGTTCTTTAAGTTCTGAATGTGATAACAATGTTCTGTAATCTTAACAGTGAAAAAGTAATTTGGGGAACTTTTGGGGATCGGTTTATCTTGTGTTACTTGAAAAAAGAAAAAAGGTGGCTATAATTTTGACCACAACTTTACCTTCTTTTGTATAAGATATTCCTTTTCTAGTTTTTTTTTCTAGTTTTTAGAAACAAGGTCCATCCAGAAATGGAACTGTTTAATTCTGTGGCGCAGATTGTGTATGATTCCCTTCAGAAAATACAGATATTTAGAAACTTTTTTTGGTAACCAATCCTAACAGAATACTGTCAAGGATAATATTCTTGGAATGGACTCTTTCACAGTCAACACAATCAAAGGTGCAATTTGGCATTGGCATTACCCTAAAGGGTTCTTTCAAGATATAAATAATATTTTCAGTATACATATCAAATTGTACTTCATGTATTAGAATTTCTCTTGGAGAGAAAGAGAGCTCAGTACCTGCTGTGTGACTGAACTCAGCCTATTCATGTGGCCAAACCTTGTGACCTCGTGCAATTAACCTAACCTCTTTATTCCTCAGTTAACAATTAGAATGAAATCTTCTTTAGCACAAGGACTCGCTGTGCCCTAAAATATACAAAGTGGTTAAAAAAGCAGTAGAACAAATAAAAATATATCTATGTGTCTATTCATTTTCATTTTCAATTATCGTTTCAGCATTTTCTGTGTATCTGGGCTCACATAATGTATGTATGTTTTTCATTTAGTTTTCCAGTCAGTTTTGTATTAAAGCTATTTCCCTGGCTGCATGTCTAATATTTTCAATCCCTTCTTTCTTTAGTCATCAATAGATATTACATATGAGAGCTTTAGAGCTAGATATGATCTTTCATAAAAATGCAGGTAGTAGCACTTTTACTATAGAGTCTCCTGAGGAGCAACCTGCCTGGTAAAAATTGTTGAATGTAAGAAGTGGCTGAAATTGCTTGGATTAAACTATAATATAAGTTTATATGTGTAAAAAAATATATATATATTTATATTGAACAGTCCTCTTTTATGCTAAATATTACATATACATATATTATATATAATTCATGTAATGAAGCTGCTGTAAAGGGTACTTTGTTCTTTTAGCAAGATAGATTCTTTTTTTTTTTGTTACAGGCTTATTTGGATTCAACCTAGTCTACCATTGAGCTTTTCAAAGATTTATTATGGTCCAAAAATATGCCACAAATCTGGTGCCATTAATTATTAAAAACAAAACAAAATAAACTAAAACAGGTTTACTGTTGCAGTAAGACAGAATTTGATATTTCTTCTTAGGGTGTTTTCATTATTTTGACCCTATATGTATTCATATGTATGTATGACTAATTCAGTTCACCAATATCCACTTTATTGAAATCAATCCTACTAAAAGAAGTGGTAAGACCACTAATAAAATTGTCCATCACCCAAGATAATTTTGTAACTCTAACCCAAGGCTGTCACAAAAGTCCAAATTATTAGCTCATCTGACTGGTACATGGCTAAAAGACAAAATATTAATGCCCATATCATGCACCAAGAAAATTCATTTTAGTCCAAATAGGAGTGCTATTAGAGGCCCCATACATATGAAATGGTAGTGCAGAAAGTACAAATTTTAAGGTTACTAGATCATTTGAAAAATCATTTGAAAGAAAAATCAAAATATTATAAATACAAGTTGCCAGATAAATGTTCCCCAGCGGGAACATTTATCAAAATGTCTTTGTTATAAAGTTCTATTTGTGTCCAACAGGAAATCCTAACACAAATATTCTCCTGCATTACTGGACACTGTAATGATAAAAGGCAAGAACTAGGAGATTATATTCGTCTATCTGGACAGCTAAATAGCACCTCCAATCACAGCTCAAGCCCTTAAGCACCCCCCCTTTGACTGGAAATCAACATTTGCCACAAGTTCCAAACACATGCCTAACTATGAAACTAAAATCTGACTCACGTTTCTCTCATAACATCGGAACTTTATAAAAGGCCAGGCCAGGTTAGGATTTCCTGTTGATCACAGACAATCTTAGAACAAGGACATTTTTATAAAGGTTCCATCTGAGATCATAATACTCAATAATGACACCTGTCCTGATCTTGATTTCAAGTTTCCAGCTTTACCCTAATATGTGTGCTCTGGATGAGACCTTAATTCCCAGGGAATGAGCCCTCGCAATGATGTGGAGGCAGGGTGTTGTGCAACTGTAACTGTATGCAATGCATAATAATTGGGTGCCAGTGGTTCTTTGAACAATAATTGAACTGATTTATTAATACAGATCCACATGGGAGAATAACACAACGATTCAGAATACAACCATGGAGTCATAGTCATAGTCAATACATAATGCAGACAAAATGTAGAGTCGTCCCTCTAGTAGCGCTTGAGAGGGGAATATCAGTCTACTCCTCTGGAGAAGTCTTATGGGAAACCCAGGTGGGATTTATCTAAGTCCCTGGTTCCCTGACTAGGCAATAATGCCCTTGGGATGTAATCCCTTCAATCACTCCATTGGTGGAACCAAAGCTGCTCAATATAGGTAGCCCTAAGTTAAGTTTTTACTTCCTACTGTTGATGGATCTGACATAATACACAGCAGGGGCAGAGGAATTGCTAAAACTCTTTACCCTTTTCTAGTTTACATTTCATCCTGCACACGAACAAAAAATGTATGTATGTGAACAAAAAAGTCCAGACAATCTGTTGCATGAAAGAAAAGGGTTTTTACCAAGCAAGAAAATATGCTGCAACATCTGAAGCTCCTGCTTCTTTCTCAAGCATCAATGAATATAACGACATCATATCCTATTTAAAGCCATAGACACACCCATTAATTTGCATATTAAGTATATAATCAGACCAATAGCAGCTAAACAGCATATGCATTACATACACGGAAAATTATCAATCACAGCAAAATAATGAATAGCAACAAAATATTCATTAGTAATATATTGGTCAGATAATGTAACAAATAGAATCCAAAGTGTGTCTATTTTTCTTTTTTCAGTCCCAAGACTATCCCTCCTGGTGTAAGTTCCATATCCTAATTATATGTTCTATTTTTCCAAATAAAGCCATACAGATCGTATTCTCTATTGAGTCCCTTTGGATGTAGTGTCTGTAGAGTGTGTATACAAAATTTCTCCCTCTTTTGGAGTTGCAAGATTCTGTTGCCCCCCCCGATGTGGGGGGGCAACAGATCAACACAAGAAATCTAAGGGTTGCAACCGAAAGTCGTGCTATATGAAAATGAGCCGGAACCGGCAATTTCAGTATCTCCTTCCTTATAGTTGATTTATGTTGACTAATCCTGTCTCTTATAGGTTGTACAGTTTCCCCAATGTAGGCAAGGCCGCATGTACACCACGTATTCTGTGTCACATGTAAAGTAGTCCTGGAGGGGTAGTCCTGGGATTGAAAAAAGAAAAATAGACACAGTATGGATTCTAATATGTTACCAATGAATATTTTGTTGCTATTCATTATTT
Source organism: Xenopus petersii (assembly GCA_038501925.1). Classification (NCBI taxonomy): domain Eukaryota; kingdom Metazoa; phylum Chordata; class Amphibia; order Anura; family Pipidae; genus Xenopus; species Xenopus petersii. The sequence continues at coordinate 57,912,913 of CM076674.1, read as the reverse complement.
TGCTGTTATTGATAATTTCCTGTGTATGTAATGCATATGCTGTTTAGCTACTTTTGGTCTGATTTCATACTTAATATGCAAATTAATGGGTGTGTCTATTACCGATGGCTTTAAATAGGATATGATGTTGTTATATTCATTGATGCTTGAGAAAGAAGCGGAAGCTTCGAAACGTTGCACCATATTTTCTTTTTGTTTCATGCAATAGATTGTCTGGACTTTTTTGTTCGCTCTATATATATATATATATATATATATATATATATATATATATATATATATATATATATATATATATATATATATATATATATATATATATTATATATATACATTTTTTGTTTGTGTGCAGGATGAAATGTAAACTAGAAAAGGGTAAAGGGTTTTAGCAATTCCTCGGCCCCTGCTGTGTATTATGTCAGATCCATCATAATAGTATGGATAACATTTTCTTCATTAGGTTTCTTTCTGTTGAAATGAACTATTTGAAATTATGTGCCTTAACTGTTTTTGCCCTAAAAACCCAGGTATCTGCCATTTTTAGTAACTTCAGTTATAGCAATTAAAATGATAGTTGGTTGACTCTGATAATACATGTGGGAAGGAATTTGTTTTCACATTAATTAACAAGAACAAAACCCTTTAGTTTTCAGTTGAATAACCTCATTATAGGAAGCTAATTATTACCAGTGGGGTAAGATGACAAAATCAAAGTGGGAAAAATATGTGTGCAATTAAACATCAAACTTTGTGAAATATGCCTTTTTTAAAATAAAAAATTAACTCATTTAATAATGACATGCAGAAAAAAATAGAACAACTAATTGAACAGAGTGTTAAGATTTTCTTAATTAAGACAATTTGTTTATGGCTTAACAGTCATAATTATCAGGATAAATGGCTGGAGTTAATCTTAAATTTTAAAGCTAAGCTGGCACTGCAGTACAAAAACCATTGGTCCTTAAGGTCTATATCTTTAAAGCAACTTTTAATGGCTTCATAATTGTGAAAATGTTCCTATTGCTTAATATTTTCCATGATTTAAACCTCGTTTCAGTTAATAGTTAATTTGAATAATATTTCCTCTTAATTATGCCTATTGTTGCATTCATGCAGCAAACTGCTCAGTAGGCAGCTTATGTCTTGCGTGCTATAAGAACTTGCACATGTGACACGTTTTCTCGACAGCGACCTCATAGAATTCTACTACTGTTAATAGATATCCAATGGTTAATTCAATAAGATGTGATAGTGAAGGTCAGCATAAATTATTATCAATCTATTTATCTATACAGCCTTTATGAATATGGCATTTGACTGTTTGTGGAATTGCTTATTCATACCCAAAAGCCACAGTAGTGAGTTGATATGGTCGTTTTTAATATTACGATTTAATATTCTGGAAATCAATCCAATCCAAAAATGTGCTCATACTTTCTATATAATCATTTATATGAAATATTTTATATGACTTTAATACACAAGTTTTGTACAATTTCTTTTTCATTTAGAACAGATTAGTTAATAGATAATTCTGCAAACATGCACTCTGGATAAGTATGAAAACTATTTTCAAAAAACAGACAACTTTTCATGCTGGACTTTCATATATATATATATATATATATATATATATATATATATATATATGTATATATATATATAAATCCCATACAACTGGTGCACTCTAAACTGTCCTCAAATGCCTGGGTGCCGGTCAACACAGTAGTATAGCAGAAAACAAACAAACCACACTCCAAGAACTTTGTGTCTCAAAAGCCAAGTGAAGGTTTATTCTTGTTCAACGCTCCAACTGCGGCAACCTCCTGAAGACGGCCTCAGTTGGAGCGCCGAAACGCTGAGTAAGAATAAACCTTCACTTGGCTTTTGAGACACGAAGTCCTTGAGTGCGGTTTGTTTGTTTTCTGATATATATATATATATATATACACACTATCTTATACATTTACAAGTCTCTGTTTTAAATACATGTATATAGTATTTTCATACATAAAAAAATATCCCTAGTGTAATAAAGCATCTGGTTGGGTTGTAGAAGGATGATAGTTGGCTGCCACATTTTTTCCAGTGTGTACCCTTTTGGTGGATTAAGCCCGGAGATTTTGGTTTGTGTAAGTAATTTTAGTATTTGCTCAATGTGTAAAAAAACATGCATTCAGACTGCCCTTGCCTGATAAAGTAAGCACTGAAGATGTCATAATTTAGAAACCATAATGAAGCGCATCACATTCTTCAGCCTTCAAAGTACAAGTTACTTTTTATGTCACACAGTTAGTCCCTAACATTTTCATATACTGTCCTTCTAGTCCCCTTTGCTAACTTTCATGGGATCTCCCCAGTCCAGATATTTTAAAATGTATTTTCCTGCTACCTCTACAAGGCATTACTAATAATGAATGAATGAATGAATTAATTAATAATTACTTAAAGGGGTTCTGTCATGGGAAAAAACATTTTTACAAATGCATCAGTTAATAGGACTTTACCAGCAGAATCCTGCATTGAAATCCATTTTTCAAAATTGATATTAAATTTTGTAAATTTGACATGGGACTAGACATGGCAATCTGGGCAGCTAAGTGGCAAATGAGATTCAATGTTGATAAATGTAAAGTCATGCACCTGTGATGTAAAAATATCCAAGCCACTTATACCCTTAATGGGACTGCACTAGGCAAATCCATTATGGAAAAGGACCTTGGAGTCCTTGTAGATGATAAACTTGGCTGAAGCAAGCAATGCCAGTCGGCAGCATCAAGGGCACATAAGGTCTTGAGCTGTATTAAAAGGGGCATAGCGTCAAGGGAGGAGGGGGTCATTCTTCCACTGTATAGAGCACTTGTAAGGCCCCATCTAGAATATGCCGTACAGTTTTGGTCTCCATCACTCAAACAGGACATTATTGTATTAGAGAGGGTACAGAGAAGGGCAATTAAGCTGGTAAAAGATATTGAAAATCTTAGCTATGAGGAAAGACTGGCCAAATTGGGGATGTTCACGCTGGGGAAGAGGCGCTTAAGGGGTGATATGATGACTATGTATAAATATATAAGGGGATCATATAATAATCTCTCTAATGCTTTATTTACCAGTAGGTCTTTCCAGCTGACACAAGGTCACCCATTCCGATTAGAAGAAAAAAGGTTCCGCCTAAATATTCGGAAGGGGTTTTTTACAGTGAGAGCTGTGAAGATGTGGAATTCTCTCCCTGAATCAGTTGTACAGGCTGATACATTAGATAGCTTTAAGAAGGGGTTGGATGGCTTTTTAGCAAGTAAGGGAATACAGGGTTATGGGAAATAGCTCATAGTCCAAGTTGATCCAGGGACTAGTCCGATTGCCATTTTGGAGTCAGGAAGGAATTTTTCCCCCTCTAAGGCAAATTGGAGAGGTTTCAGATGGGTTTTTGCCTTCCTCTGGATCAACTGGCAGATAAGTAGTTAATAAAAAAAAAAAAAAGTTGAACTCGATGGACATGTGTCTTTTTTCAACCTTACTTACTATGTTACTATGTTACTATGTTCTTATTTTCCAGGTTCCCAGCCATGTGACTTTGTCTCTGATAAGCTTCAGTTACTCTTTACTACTGCACTGCAAGTTGGAATGATATCAACCTCCCTTCCTTTCCCCTAGCACCCAATCAACAGAACAATGGGAAGGTAACAAGAAAACAGCATCCTGACAACTGCATTGCTAAAAGGGCTTCCGTGCAACACCTAGGGGCAGATTTATCAAGGGTTACATTGAAAATTCAAATTTCGAGTTTATTTTAGTGTAATTGGAGCAAGGAATAGTCCAAATCCAATTTGAGTTTAAAAATTTTTGAAATGGATCATGTACTGTCTCTTTTTTAAGAATTCAAATTTGACTATTCATCATCTAAAACCTGCCGAATTTGTGTTTTAGCCTATAGGGGACCTCCAACAACCAATTTGGTGTAATTTGTTGAACTTTTGAAAATAGATTTTTTTTTTAAAAAAAAAAACTTGAATCAAATTCAATTTGAATTCAGTTTGAGTTTGTGGGTCAATTCTATTCACCCAAATTTAAAAAATACAATTTTCTTTATAAATTTCATTTGGTCAATTTTTTTCAGAATTTCGAGTTTATGGGAGTTTCTAAAAACTCCCATAAACTCAAAATTCGACCCTTGATAAATATGCCTCCTAGTAGTAGATATAGGAACAGTGCTCAATGTTAAAACATCCAAGCCTGACCATAGCTCCTCAAGTTACATTGAGTAAGAGAAGCAATAGCTTATCTGAAAGCATTTTCCATTTTGGCTGGCTCTTTCTGAAAGCACGGATCAGGCATAATGACCTAAGATGGCACATCAAAAGTATAACTAAAAAGATATTTATTTATTGGTTTATAAATGAATTATTTGCAATGGGCTCAATATAATTTAGAAATACAAACTACACTCTAAAAATCATGACAGAGTAATAATCTTAGGATCTTTGTGTCTGGAAAAAATTGAAAACAATTTGTTCCATTCCACTTATTAAACCTATCCAACAAATCCAAACGAGGTATGTGATGTAGTGTTTGGAGTGGTTATCAAGCACTTTGCAGGCAGCTGTGAGCCATTTTGCAAAGAGAGACCCATATTCTCACAGATATGTACTGTGTATTATTGAAACTGTTACTTACAGATGCAGCCACTTTGGTTTGTCTGTTTGACACAGAATAACTAAACACAGATATCCCATTTATCTCATTTAACACAGAAAACTGCGTCACAACATCCCACCTAATTAAAGCATTCACCATTGTGAACAATGGTGCTTTGGTATGCTAATGAAAAGGTTAAATGCATTAAATGAGTTAAGATGACTTTAGATAACACAGTTTATTCAATTAACCCTGAGTCATGACGCATTTAACTCACAAATCCAAGTGGCTTCATCTGTATGTTGCTATGATGGTGTACTGTACAGGGATGGGCGAATTTGACCCGTTTCGTTTCGCCAAAAATTCGCCGCCGGCGAAATGTTGCTGACGCCCATTAATTTGTCGCGCGGCGAAATTATTTTGTCGCGCATCTTTTTTTATTTGACGCACGTCTCCATACAAGTCTATGGGCGTCATTTTTTCGGCGAAACGAGGCGAAAAAATTCTCCAATCCCTAGTACTGTACCTAACTTCTACAGTTTAGTAAACACTAGGGTGCAATGGATTTATTTTATCTATATAGGTTATATTTCAAAGGCAGGGAACATATATTTGATTACATGGTTATTTTTAGCTCATCTAGGACAAAACCTGACAACCATTTTGTCATTCTACACAATATGTATTCTTATTCATGTGCAATTCTTATTTATAGAACAGCAATTAGATATAAGCCTATATCATAAAATATATGTATAAATATCCCCTCCTGAATTCCAATTAAAACACATTTAAATGTGTAAGGTGTGTACTGCTAAGACTTCTCAGATGCAATACTCTAAAAAGTAATTCAAATTACATTTCCATTTTCCTTTACATAAAATGTATTGCTTGTTTAAGTCTTTTTTATATTGTAACTATAATCATGTGGATGTATATATCAATATAAACATACTTCTGACCCAAATGAACCATTATTCAAATGTTTTAAAATAAGTTGATAGAACAGAGAAAAATATGTATGGAATGATTTATTCCTGTGGCATTTTTCTAGATAGGATTCTGAACATGACAAGAATGCCTTTAGAGCTTGTGACATAGTGCAGACACCCTGCCAAGATGTTAATATTCTTTTTTTTATACAACACAAGATTATACAGGAACAAATAATTATTTTTTCTACGGTGGTTTTGATGTCTTGTCTTAAAAAAAAAAAATACATGTATTTTCAACTGAGGAACATAATTAAACTGAAGGTGTTGTGACTTGCCCACAGTGGGGAAGGTGCATGGAACAGAATATACCCAAAACCTAACTTAAATTCATTGCTTGTGTCCAATATTCTTGTTCCTATAGGAATCAGTATTTTGTGTTTTTTTTCACAAACCCCTATTATTTTTGGATTTTCCTGCTTCATTTTATTTTTATATTTATATTTATATATATATATATATATATATATATATATATATATATATATATATATATATATATATATATATATATATATATATATATATATATGTATATATATATATATATATGTGTTTTGGCACAATATGCCTTTATAAAAAAAAAATAACCTTTAATGCAAATACCTAAAGCTGGTAAAATGCTTAGAACATTAGGACTTTTAATTACTAGCACACGGTAGCTCTTGTATGAAAAAAAAAATTCATCAAACCTCCAACAAATAATTTGAATCTATAATTAAGTGCTTTTTAGTAGCTCATTAAAAATGTTGAAAGCTAACTAAAATAAAAGCAAACTAAATTTAGCAGTAGCCATAGATCATGTAATAACAACTATCAAAAGATATTGTGTTAAGTAATTGGGAATTAAAAGGTTATTTCTATGTTATTGAAAGATATGGTTTTATAATTGTTGGCCATGTCATCTGTAAATTACAGCAAGTTACAATAATGACATATTATATCATTAATGCTTAAGCCACTTTCTGTGAAATTTTAACATTCACCCTTTTTTAAAGGTATGTTATTGTAAACGTATTGGACCTGTAATCTTGGATGATTGATACCTGGGGTTTTCTGGACAAGGGGTCTTTCTGAAATTTGGATTACTATGGTTTAAGTCTACAAGAAATATTGAATTAAAATGTGAGTCAACAAACATAACCCTGCCAGAAACCTCCTTTTTCTTTGGTAGTTCTCTGAAGTCTTGGAAGGCTGATAAATGCATGTTAATTTTTAAAAAAAAAGGTATGAATGGAAATCGAATGGAAACTTATGTTAAATGATGCACTAAATAATACAAATACCTTGAAATATTTCAGACAATTCCTAGCGAAAAAAAAATCCAAAATCCTCTAAAAGTCCAAATTGATTAAAAGTGGTCCAATAGGATTAGAGCCTCTGGGACCTCTACAACTTTTACCTGGTGAAGTTTTGTGTTATATTTAATAAATCTGGAATTATTAGAGTATTTTTTTAAAAAAACAAATAAAAAAAAACACGTATTTTTACAGATTTGTGGAAAAATTCAATTGTTAGTAAAAAGGCCCCATAGTGTCCTTTGGACACTGGGGCTATTGTAGAATGTTGACTCTGCTATACATGTATGCTACGTTGGTGTGTTAAGCACATTGTATGTATTTTTTGCTTTCTTGTTTTCAATTGGTAAGTGCCTTGTTGCAAATAATGCAATGTATACATAGGGTTGTCATCTTTCCTGCAAAAATCATCCTTTATAATGAAAGTAAATTTGTATCTCTCTATTTTGGCATAATTATGTGTGCTCTATTTGTGGAAATATTGGGGTTTATCGAACAGTGCAGTATATGGTAGCTAGTCTAAAGAAACCTTATAAATGTAACCAGCAGGAGGAATTAAGTTTAAATTAAGCCCCACAGCAGCTATAAAGGGTTTACTTTCCCTTGTGGTTCTTTATGCCTATAGCTTCATTTTAGCTTACATTAATCATACCTAAATGTCCAGATATAGGTTATTCATTTATTTGCAAAAAAAAAATGATAAAACTGCAGGAATTTAAATCAGGAAGATCTCTTTTTGGCAATATTCAGAATTCAAAGAGCCCCAAAGGTCTGTGTTAGATGTAATGTACTCTCTAGGCCAACTGCATTAATCAGAATATTTAACTGAGCTTTAGTGTGTTTGATCAGTAAGTGAACATAAATAAAGACTGATCTAAACATCCAAGTATTAAAGTCTATGAAAAGCAATGAAATCTTTGTCAGAGGGGTGCTGATTTTTGAAGTAAAAAATATTCATATTTCCTACATTTATACAGGTATCAGATCTCTTATTTTGATATCCAGCAAGCTTAAAATTACAGGAAGGCCTTCTTCCATAGAGTAAATCTTATGCAAATAATTCTTAGTTATTAATATGGTTTCCATTTCCTGTGACAATAAAACAATATCTTGTACAGACATGGGACCCCTTATACAGAATGCTGAGAACCTGGGGTTTTCTGTAATTTGCATCTTCACTTCTTACACACAGCTTACTTCTACTGACAATTCATGTAAACATTAAATAAACCCAATAAGCTGATTTTCTTCCAATAAAGATTAATTAGTTCTTAGTGGATCAAGTACAAGGTCCTGTTTTATTATTACCGAGAAAAATTGGAATTATTTGATTATAATCATGTCTATGGGAGATGGCCTTTGCATAATTCAGAGCTTTCTGGATAATTGGTTTGCAGATAACTTCTCCCATACCTTTGCTAAGCTTTATGAATCCATATTGGTGGCAGAAGAATCCTTTTGGGTTTATATAATGTTTCATAATTTTTTAGTAGACTTAGGGGGTTATTTATCAAAGGTCGAATTTTAGAGCTTTGTGTGCTTTTTTAGAAATAAAATGACCCCATAACTTAAATGGTTTCTAATTTAAGAAAAAAACTTGAATGTAAAAAATTTGAATCAGTATAGTTGGGGTGAAAAACTTGAATACTCAATTTGATTGAGTTTTTGGAGTAAAATCGCTCCAATTTTTGACAAAGAGAATACCTGTAACCCATTTGACACCCTTTTGTCAGTGTTACACTCCATGTGTGGCGCTTACCTGAAGGCATGGGACAAACCTGAGCCACTCCACAATGGTATTGGGAGAGACTGGGTACCTGGTACTTACTAGCGCAGTGCCTTCACCTAGTGAGATCCGGGAATGCACCTACAGGTGGCCCCATTAGGAATACAGTAATAAAACACACACAGTATTTGTAAAACCAAATATTTGTTTATCAAAAATTAAAATGCCAACTAGTACAAATAGCACTCCTATCCAGGTGGGAGTAAGGGCCTCACTATCTAACTGGCATGCGCTGAATAACTACCTAACGAAATAAAGCAAAGTCCTTTAATGTCCTTCCACAAACAGTCTCTGTATCTTCAAGCACTGCTTTAGGGTACTGTCCTTTTAAACAGGATACTCACTCAAAATCCTCTTTGGATACAGTCCGACTACCAGCCCCTTTGGATGCTCAGATAGGAATCTCCTGCTGATTGCTCCTCCAGTCTGTATTCCTTTCACACACTCTGTCCCTCCAGGAACAGAATCTGGCTTTCCTGTGCCAGCCTGATCCAAATGTCTGTTTTTGGTGGAACCTCTCAGCATTTTGGGTCTGCTGACAGCTCTCTGGTCTCTCTCTCTCTCTGTCCACCATGTGGTTCTTTCAGCCAGGCTTTTCTCTTCTGCCAGTATCTGTGACTTCCTCTTCCTGCCAGCCACTCACACTGTGTCACTTCCTGCTGCACTGAGATCACTGAACAGCTGGTTGCTTGGTAACAGTTTACAGAACACAGACACAGGATCTATGCCTGTGCCTTACAGGGATAAGAGAAAGGGTCTTACACTACTTCCCTACATACCGTTGAAAATTCAAATTTTTTGTGGAAAAAACAACTCAACCTTTGATAAAAACACCCCTTACTAATGGAAACACCCTTTATCAATAAAACCCTAGCCCCAAACATTCTGGGAAACTGATCCCATACCTGCACAGGAAACAAACATATGTCATATTACTTTAAATTAACTTGTAGCAACATTGTGGCAATCTGGGATGATATTTTTGGAACCCCCTATTTTATGTTAAAAAAACAGTTTCTCGGACTTCCGGGGGGCGGGCCCAAGAGATGGCCGCTTTTTAGAAAGAGCTCCTCACTCCATAGCGCCCATCTACGCTGAATACTGCCATTCTTTTCTGCGAAATTCGGACTGTAGGCTATAGGAAACGGAGGATAACTTGAGGGGAAAAGGGGACAAGACCTTACCACCCGGCTCCCCCTCTCCTTGCGACCCTGGAAGTCCCCGCTGCTGCAACTGCTCCAGAAGTGGCTCGGGCGCCATATTTGTGCAACGCTGCAGGATGAGACAGGTCGGGAAACGCCAGTGGCTGCGTGTTACTGCATCTTCACAACTGTGAGTTCTAGCTGCTCCGACAAAGCAGCGATACCCCTCAGGAGATCGCAGGTCATTAGACATAACACGGTCATAGACTGCGGACCACATGGAGACGCCATATTTGAGCATGTGCACGGCTCCATCTGGCTTTGCCTCCTTATCTGCTAATTACCTTTCACGGAGCAGGCTCTGGTACTTTTATCAGCAGTATTATCAAGGGCTTACCCTGCTCGGAACCCCAGACACTGCCACAGGCCATTGACAACTGCGCAGGTACTACCAACGGGCCTAGTGGAGGCGCCATATTCAGGCCTCAATGCTGACCTGACCACTCCTATTCCACTGCATATACCCAATGTGTCACACACACAGCAGGCACTGAAGTCCTTACAGGGGACGTAGCCTAGACATAGTCCGTGCTTTAAACGCACTGATACTGAGACACAACTACTCTGCCACGGGCAATTTTATATGGCAGTTATAGTGATATCAACAGCCCTACTTTATCTTACATCAGGGATTACAGTGGAGGCGGAACAGACTGCATAAACTGTTGCTCACCAGACTGCTAATTCTGCTTATAACATAGTGACTTGGTATAGAGTCTATAGCGCACACTCCTGGACTCGATGAAGAATATGTAAATACCTACCTAATACACACCCGAGGTCTTGCCTTCAAGTGAACTGTGTCACACCATCAATATACTACTACACCAATTCCCATCTTGAATAGGAAGCGGGACATTTTAGTTGGAGCTCGTTCGTTCGAAATCTCCCTCACTTCCAACAGGGACATGGATAAATTTCTCGGCCAACCTGCAACTAAACCACAAACGCCAAACAGAACTAAACCAAAAGATAATAAAAAATCTACTGAACAAATGGAGGTGGAATCTGATTCACAACACTCTCAGGCGGATAATCCCACTACCGCAGAAGATCTGGTCCATATCCTTGGTCCCCGGCTCAACCAAAAACTAGCCCCGATAAAGGAATCTTTGACTGAGGTCTTGCAACAAGTTACACACCACTCCCAATGGCTGATGGAAGCGGAGGACCGTATATCAACTTGGGGGGAAGACTTCGACAAGGCTCAGAACACCATTGACACACAACAATAAGAAATCATCATTTAGGCCGACAAAGTGGAAAGACCTTGAAAATCGAAGTAGACGGAACAACTTGAGACTTATAGGGGTCCCAGAAACCATCAAGGGCAAGGATCTGGAAGATTTCTTAACTGACTGGCTACTCCGTGAGCTCAAACTACCTCTCTCACCTTCCCCATTTCAAATTGAGCGCTACCATAGAATCGGCCCGCCTTTGAAAGAAGGGGCGAATAGACCAAGACAAGTTATTTTTCGCATCCTTCATTTTGCCGATAAGAGCAAAGTCCTCAACGCATATCGCAAAACAAAGGATCTGCAATTTGATGGACACAAAATTTTTCTTTTTTTTCAGGACTACACGGCATCAGTGTCAGCAAAGAGGCGTGAATTCTCACCTATATGTAAATCTCTCTATTCCTCTGGCTATAAATTTTCTTTGCTGTATCCAGCCAAACTAAAAGTTTTCAGCAAAACAGATGGAAAACCACAGTTCTTTGAAAATCCAGACAAAGCATTAGAATACTTAAATGCTCATCATTCCATCCAAGATGGCTGATTTTACTTCTACAGGGAATATTACCCATCTTCCAGTTTGCTGACAAATTATTGTCGACTTTCTGCCGTTTCCACCATAGCCATCCCACTTTTGATGGACGTTTTCCCTCCTTGGCTACATTTTGGGATTGACATTGCCCGAATTTGTTAGTTTATCGAAATGTCTACGATGTTTGCTTGTTCAACCTCTGGGGACACAAGACCATTCCCCATATTTGATTCATCTAACACACTATTGTTGGCTTTGGACCCTTTTACCATCATTTTTTGCTTGCAAAAGTTTTACTAGTTTTTTTCTGGCTATCTCTTTTTGGAATCTGGAACTTATGTATATAGGCCTGTAACGATCCGGCTTGTTCCTTCATTGAGGGCAATTATGGGATGTATGTTGCTGGACTTGATATCTACAAGACTATGCATCCTGTATTACAAAAACCCAAGATTCTTCAGCCGAGTGGGATATCGGACTGGGGTATCCATATGCTGAATTTCAACCTCATTGGGACAAGCTGACCTTCAGATACAAAGATGGTGACTTGGAATATGCTAAGTTGTCTTACCTATTCTGTTTTAGTGGGATAACCTAGATGCACGGCCTACCATATTAGCTCTGTTTACTGGGATACATAGCTTCCCTTTCTTAAGGTACCTATCCTGTCTCAGCTATAATTTAAACAAATTAATCGGTTATGTTTAATATGTTACACAACGGTTAATAGGGAACATGATTAGGAATGTCTTCGATTATGGCTACGAGGTGGAAAAATCTACTGCTTGCCTTGTGCTCTTAATTATATTATTCTAGTACAGTGATCCCCAACCAGTAGCTCGTGAGCAACATGTTGCTCTACAACCGCTTGGATGTTGCTCTCAGTGGCCTCAAAGCAGGTGATTATTTTTGAATACCAGCTTGGAAGAAAGTTTTAATTGCATAAAAACTAAGTATACTGCCTAGTAGAGTCTCCTGTAGGCTGCCAGTCCACATAGGGGCTAACAAACAGCCAATCACAGCCCTTATTTGGCACCACAAGGGACTTTTTCATGTTTGTGTTGCTCCCCAACTCTTTTTACATTTGAATGTGGCTCACGGGTAAGAAAGGTTGGGGACCTCTGTTCTAGTATATAGCGAGACCAGAGGTGTGATATATCAGTGACAGCTAGTTACACTGTCGCTAAACTCTGAGTCATGTAAATATTTTTGTTGTATTTTTTATGTTTTGGAATTTGGAATCTAAAATCTATCTACACACAACATACTTTCCCATATCTTTCCTAGGTCCCGGACCCTGGTCTGCTCGCTGGGACAGCCAGACTGGGCATTCTATTGGAATCAATTTATTTGTTTTCTTCTTGAAGGGTATAGGATAAATTAAAATGGCGGCTAACAGTGATAATACGGATTATACTTCTGATAAAACCCTTGAAAGTATAAAAATTATTTCATGGAACGTTGGGGGACTAAATACATCTCTTAAAAGACGTAAGGTACTTGATCATCTTAAGAGAGAGAAAGTACATATTGCATTTCTTCAACGCATTGGCGTAGACAAGATACAATTTCCCTCAAAGACAGGTGGATAGGTTCATTAACGACTGCTTCCTATACATCAAAATCCAGAGGGGTAGCAATTGTAATAAATGCTTCTTTAAATTGCAGGAGGGGAAAAACTTATAAAGATAAATTGGGCAGATACCTGATTATGGACTTGGTTGTTCATGGGACAAACTATACCCTTGTAAACATATACGCTCCAAATAATGATAATCAATCTTTTTTTTACAGAATTGCTTCAGCGCTTGGACTCCTGGGGGGCTTCGAATGTAATTCTTGGTGGGGACATGAACACAGTGAATGACCCGTATATGGATAAATCAGGTACATCTCTCATCCACACCTTGAGACGTATCAAACCACTCCACACCTTCTGTAACCATCTTTTATTAAAGGATGTCTACAGATATTTATACCCTGACACTAGAGATTACACCTTTTATTCTGCAGTCCATAACTCTCATTCGAGAATTGATTACTTTTTTCTCTCTATTCACCTTCTTGCATCGATAAAAGACTCCAGTATAGGTAATATAGACATCTCAGATCATGCACCTATGAGAATGACATTGAAATTATTTAATCCACAACCTTTTTCTTCTAATTGGAGATTTACAGCATATCTGTACCATAACGGCGATTTTAGAACTTACATTAAACAACACTGGGCTAATTATATCGATGATAATTTGGTACACTGGGATGACCAAGTACTATGTACTATGGGCTGCTGCCAAACCAGTCCTGCAGGGTCACGTAATAGCATACTTAATTAAAAATAAAAATTTTTTGATGAAAGGTAAAAATTACTACAAAACGAGCTCACCTATGCTTATAAATCCTTCAAACTTACTAACTCTCCTACTGCAAAAAAAAAATACGCAGAAATGAAGACTCTTTTTAACACTTTATTGACAGAGCAAATGCAACATAAATTAAGTCATACGGCAAACAGATTCTATCGCTGGGGAAACAGGTCAGGTAAATTATTAGCTAATATACAGTAGTCAAGAGACAGCAAGGGTCTACTTTCATTCAGAAACTTAAAACACCCACCGGGTGGGCACGTGATACATCTGACATTGCCACATTGATGACAACACATTTCAAAACGCTTTACCAAAGGGTTTCTGATTCTCCTGAGCCCGGTCTTAAATTTCTTCAGGAAGCCCATCTGAACAAACTTACTGTCCAGGATAGGGAAATCTTAGATGCACCTATAACTGAAACAGAAGTCTCTGTCACAAACCTTAAAAACGGCAAATCCCCAGGTCCAGATGGATTGGGGGCGGAATTTTATAAACTATTGTTACCAGAAACGACTCCTTTACTTACGTCTCTATACAATGATGTACTACAAGGTAACCCATTATGGGACAAAGCGGCTGATGTCAGAATTATTTTACTACATAAGGAGGGCAAGGACCCTACTGATCCATCTTCATATCGACCAATATCGTTATTAAATCAAGACCTCAAAATTATGACGAAAATTATGGCTACTAGATTACAAAACATTCTTCCCCGTATACTTACCTCTAATCAGATGGGCTTCCTCAAGGACAGGCATCTGGTTCGGGCTATCAGACAAGCTATTGCCACAATCTATCAGTGTAACCTAGAAAAAAGAAGACGGGGATTACTGATACATTTGGATGCTGATAAGGCCTTTGATAGGATCTCCCATGCACACATTCGTAGACTTTTAAAATTCCTACATTTTGGAATTCATATGCTTAACCTATTCAAAACCTTGTATGATGCTCCTCAGACTTTTATAACAGTTAATGGCTACAATTTAGAATCTTTTGAAATTCAACGAGGGACTAGACAGGGTTGCCCTCTTTCACCTTTACTATTCAACATTGCATTAGACCCCCTCATAAAACATCTTCTTTTAAATGAAACATTTGCAGGCATACCACTTGGACATATTAGACATAAAATAACAGCCTTTGCGGATGATATTTTGCTGTTTATTCATCACCCTCACATAGAACTAGCTGCGATTCTAGATACCATTCGGATATTCAGTACTTTTGCAGGCTTCCGGATCAATCTCAATAAGTCTGAAGCATTGGAACTTGGTGGCCCGGGGATTACGACACTTGGGACTACCGAATTCCCTTTTAAGCGGGCCCAATCCTATATAACATATCTGGGTATCAAACTGGCGAAAAAACATACAGAGCTTTATTCACTCAATATTAGACATACTATTGACAATATTCAACAAGATCTGAATAAATGGGACTCACTAAACCTAACCTTTATGGGGAGAATCCACCTAATCAAAATTATTTTATTTCCTAAATTGCTCAACTACAAATGCTACCTTACAGCATAAAACCATCCGACTACAAAAGGTTATCTAAAATGTTACAGACTTTTATCTGGAAACAGAAACGTCCAAGGATAAGTTTATTCAAATTACAGTAGACTAAAGCCTTGGGTGGGGTTAACTTTCCAAATATTCGGGAATATAATGAGGCAGCATAACTACGTTTCGCTGGGGACTGGATGTATGATAGAAGCGCATATGCCTCAACGGAGCTTGACCAACTCCTGACAGGAGGTCTCTCCCTTAACTTTCTTTTGCATTCTCCATTAAGGGATATTCCACAAGATATGCGCGAACACCCCTTATTTATAGACACTTATAGAACATGGAATTCAGTGAGGCGCAGGTTTAAATTAACACCTTGTTACTCCACTTATCTGTCCTGGCTCGATAATCCAACATTTCCGATGGGGAAACATAATAACACTCTAGTGGAATGGCATAACCGAAATTTGAAAATTGTTAAGGATATTGTCGATGACACTTTCATTGTATTACCCAAAGACAAGCTTCTCCAGAAATTCCCATTCCTGGCAAATGACTATATGTTGCTGAACCAAATTATCCACTATGCCACGAAGGTGTTGAGGCATCTTTCTACGACAGATAAAGATAATCCAATAAATATACTGTGGCCCAGATATAATACAGTCAGAACTATTTCCCAGATTTACCGCTTTATTAGGACCTCACTATCGACTGAAGCACAGGACAAATCTTTACTCAGATGGACTTCTGTAATCCCACAAACAGAGGCCTCCCAAATACTTCAGTATCACGCAAAAACAATGCAAGCTATTTCTGTTAGCAGATATCAAGAAATGGCTTTACAGGTATTGCATGGCTCTTATCTCATTCCTCTTAGGAGGCATCAAATGGGTACCCTAAATTCGGATAATTGTCTGAGATGTCATCAACCCCCGGGCTGATCTTGTGCATTGTCTTTGGCTATGCCCTACCATTCAACAATTATGGGGGGAAGTTCAGATATACTGGAAGTGTCTGACTCAACGAGCAAACGTTTTTAGGCTAACATGGGCGATTTTTGGGATTCCCCCTCCACACCTGAAACTTTCACGCTCTGAAAGGCAGCTGGCAGAAAGGTTAATGGCTGCAACTCGGAAAACCATTCAGCACCATTGGCTTTCCCCATCTGCACCCCCATTATCTCTGGTCAAACAAAATCTACACCATATATTTCACATGGATTGGGTGGAATCCACTACAAACAAAGAACAATTTACTGACAAATTTTTTTTGATGAGTTACATCCAATCGCTCCCGATTCATACTAGACACCTAACGATATATGCGTTTAGATACACTACGTGGTATGATACGGAACTATTACTCAACAATACTAGTGTCCATGAAACAGATCAATATATTCAAAATCTCCTACGCTCGCAGGACCAAACGTCACAAACGCCCCCCAGGAGCCACCACATGAATCAGATGTTAAGAGCGAGGTATTCTTAATCCTTTTTCTTTTTCCTTTCACTGATATATATGAGAGAAATAATGTTGTGTACTATAATACCTTAGTATATTTTACAATGAACCATTAAGAGGAGATTACTGCTCTGGCTATCGTGTGTGTACGTTCGAATTGTATTGACGATGGATTTATCCATCATTCTTTTCTTTTCGTAATTCCAAATTCCTTTGTCTTTGTTTATTTTATTTGTTATAAAAAACTTTCAATAAAGACATATTTGAAAAAAAAAAAAAAAACTGTTTCTCCCAGATCTCAGGTCTCAACCCTCTTCCCATGTAGCTCCATTTTACTTTAGGCAAACAGTTCACAAATTGTAATGCTAAATTATTTTTAAATGAGAAAGCTTTTAGACATCACTGTCACAATTTATCAAAAAGATTTGACATTGATATTAGAAGAGTTCAGAACAGAATAAATAATATATTATAAATAATTATATAATGTGCTGGAAGGTATTCATATATTACCTATTTAATGTTTTGTAACATTTGCATATGCAAATTAGGGGTGGGAAGGGGAAAACAGTTTTTACTTCCTTGTCTTGTTTCAAAAATCACAAGATCTTCCTCCCCACCCCTAGTTTGCATATGCAAATTAGTATTTGGATTCGGTTTGGCCAGGGCCAAACTTATTTATCTTTGAGTAGCATTGTGGAGTCTGTAAATTCTTTGAGTTGGGCTAAAGTGGCAATTCAATAATTGTCATTTGCCTCCTTTCCTCTCCTATAATCCTCCTGACTGGTGTTGTTAATCCCTCTAGATGGTCGGCACTGTCAATCACATGCAATTTGAATTCTGAAGAAGAGTCACACAACACCAATTTTGTTGCAGGTGAGGGGCTTGTCACAGCATGTGCATCAATGTTTCAGGGGGGTTTCACCCTCCCTTCATCAGGATAAAAAAGTGCTACCAAGGCATTTAAAGCATTGTTTAACATACCCAATTACCCATAGTTCTAACACTTAAGGCAAGGCCTTTGCAAATTGGAAGAAACTAAAGTGTGGTGTAGTGAAACTACAACTAGTTTATTTGTCAGAGACAAATGATCCACAGGTTTCTTACATTGCATACAAGAATTTGTAGAATATATTCACAACTGTATATGAATCTCCTGAAGATTTAATGAAGGCAGTACAGCATACCTCCAGGCAGAAATACCTCATACGTGGTTGAATCCCACCCAGTGGAGTGGTCAGGATGGAGAGCCGAAAGCCTGACACCCAATACACTGTGGTCCCTTCACTGTAGAAAGCAACTCTCTGCTACAATCCTTGATGGAGCACACAGCTGCTCTTACTCACTTCCCTCACTATCTTACTCTCCTAGAAAGTACTATAACAGATAGCAACCCTGTCCCTAGCTAGCCTTGTTCACAGGGTCCCTGCTCTGCGACTTTACTCTCTAGAGGTACTGATCCCTCTAGGGCAGATAGGCTTTACTGGGCCTTGGTGTACCCAGGCTCTCTGGAACATCCACCTGGGTCAGCAACCAGAAGCCAAAAAGGAAGATCCACCACTTCTCACTTACTACACCAAAGTGTAACAGGAAGTGGTCACAAAACCTGTTGGCCAATAATACAACTATGCAAATTATAACTAGGGCATCTTCCCAGCAACTAGGGACATTTAAAGCCATAGGGGCACATTAACCTTATAGGTCCCTACAAGTCTTTACATCCTTCAGGGATGAAGGTGATGAAAATCATTTGAACTAATCTTCAGGATACTGTAGTTCTACAAATCAGCCCTTAAGCTATTATGGTTGAACAAAGGTAAACAGTTGAGAGTCTACAACACCACATATTGCTTGTTTGGAGGCAATTAATATAAAGTTGCCCAGTATGTGTTTTTGTAAGATAAAAAACAAATATGATTATGTTTCAACAGTATCCTTTTTAGTAGATGTTGCAAAGTGGAGGAGAACAAGGTATAAATATTTATCCAAAATTGTAAAACAAATATAGTTACATAGTTAGTTACATAGTTAAATTGGGTTGAAAAAAGACAAAGTCCATCAAGTTCAACCCCTCCAAATGAAAACCCTGCATCCATACATACCCCCCTCTCTACTTTTAATTAAATTCTATATACCCATACTAACTATAGAGCTTAGTATCACAATAGCCTTTGATATTATGTCTGTCCAAAAAATCATCCAAGCCATTCTTAAAGGCATTAACTGAATCAGCCATCACAACATCACCCGGCAGTGCATTCCACAACCTCACTGTCCTGACTGTGAAGAACCCCCTACGTTGCTTCAAATGAAAGTTCTTTTCTTCTAGTCTAAAGGGGTGGCCTCTGGTACGGTGATCCACTTTATGGGTAAAAAGGTCCCCTGCCATTTGTCTATAATGTCCTCTAATGTACTTGTAAAGTGTAATCATGTCCCCTCGCAAGCGCCTTTTTTCCAGAGAAAACAACCCCAACCTTGACAGTCTACCCTCATAATTTAAGTCTTCCGTCCCTCTAACCAATTTAGTTGCACGTCTCTGCACTCTCTCCAGCTCATTTATATCCCTCTTAAGGACTGGAGTCCAAAACTGCACTGCATACTCCAGATGAGGCCTTACCAGGAACCTATAAAGAGGCATAATTATGTTTTCATCCCTTGAGTTAATGCCCTTTTTTATGCAAGACAGAACTTTATTTGCTTTAGTAGCCACAGAATGACACTGCCCAGAATTAGACAACGTGTTATCTACAAAGACCCCTAGATCCTTCTCATTTAAGGAAACTCCCAACACACTGCCATTTAGTGTATAACTTGCATTTATATTATTTTGGACAAAGTGCATAACCTTGCATTTATCAACATTGAACCTCATTTTCCAGTTTTCTGCCCAGTTTTCCAGTTTAGACAAATCACTCTGCAAAGTGGCAGCATCCTGCATGGAACCTATAGTTCTGCACAATTTAGTATCATCTGCAAAAATAGAAACAGAACCTTCAATGCCCACCTCCAGGTCATTAATAAACAAGTTGAAAAGCAAGGGACCTAGTACAGAGCCCTGCGGTACTCCACTAACAACACTGGTCCAATTAGAAAATGTTCCATTTACCACCACTCTTTGTAGTCTATCTTTTAGCCAGTTCTCTATCCAGGTACAAATACTATGTTCCAGGCCAACATTCCTTAATTTAACCAGTAACCTTTTGTGTGGCACTGTATCAAATGCTTTAGTACATAGTGATATAGTACATACTGTATTTCTGGTGCAGTCATATTGGATGATATATTTTTATTTACTTTACTAGTAAATACTTTGGAAAGTGGCCAGAACTGCAAATAGAATAAATGGCAAAATCCAAATAAAAAATTTGTTGTGTTTTTTATTTTGCAGTTTTACTATGATATTAATATATGGTCCAAATATTCAAGGACAGCAATTGTTTCAATGCACAGACCTGACTGGTGTCCCATTCCGTAAGATCGGGCTTTATTTTATTTATTCTTTTCTTATGGATCTCAATATCTCAATATTTTTCAAAAATAAAGTATTTTGGATAACATTATGATTGGCATATGAAATATAACATGCAGTGTTCTATTGGTTAAAGAAATAAATGAGGAATGCATACAAATCTGGTGTCACTGTTGAAACTTGGCCTCTCCAAACAAAAGGAAAGATTCTATGCCAAATTCACAATACACAGCATTTTAATATTCTCTAAAAACGGAATGCATTGTGTAGCCTGCAGCTACCTTATAGAGATTTTGTTAAAATATGATAACCTCCAAATCTTTCATCCATTATAGCTTTAGCTGCACAAGCAACAGTCTTCCACATTAACATATTCATGTCACTGACTTCCGCAGCAGTTTAGTGATTAGCAAATTGACATTGCTTTAGATCTGTTTACAATGAGGCTATTTAAGAAAGGAAATGGCTGCAGAGCTTCGAAGTGTTCAGGCAATCAGTAACCAAATACAGTATATGTATCTTGTCTTTATAGCTTAACAGTAACTCAATAATGAATGCAAATACCACCAGAAGAGAAGACACAACAGTTGTAGCAAACAAGCACATAGCTTGTTAATATTGACAGTATACATGTCAAAAATATTTTATTTGTAGATAATCACTTTTAATATTTTATTTACAAAATACTAAAAATAAATTGGCTTATGTTGAATATCCATGTGTACAATATGTGAGGAAATGTTTAATTTCACTTCTATGTTTAATACATTTTCTAAGGGATGCCCTTTTGTCCTCCCACACAAATGTTTAGTAAAAAATATTAGTAAATTAACTTATACAGAAAGTTTTTTGTATGTATCCCTGATATGCATTCATTTAATATCATAAGGAAAGTCTTCTTCCACTTGGGGTGCCAAATATTAGGCAACCCCCAGTATTTACTTACAAGAACCCCCAGCACAATATTGTATTGGCAATATTCTTTAATGATATTAGTGTGTAAATACACTTATTACATGCAATTCCTATGCCAAAAATTATAGCTGCAATGTACTCTTGATTAACAAACAAATGCTCAAGCAATTGTGGGCAGGGTTCCCATTTCCTAATGAGTTTGTTTATTTTAATTCTGTAAAAAAGCATTTAGCAATAATAGTGTCACTTTTCTAAAATGGATACTACATCCTCATTATACCATATGTAATGTTTCCACTGTTTTATAAAGTAAAATAAATAATTCCCTTCCTTGAATCTAATCTACCCAGTTAAAACATCTTGGCATTTTGCTGGTTCTATTTTCCACAGACACAGATAGATAATCCAAGCTACTGCGTGCTGCTCAAGGTTATATTTATGTAAATATTTATATTTATTTTCATATACATATGTACATAAATATCCCTGGTTCTGAGGATTCATTAATAAAAGAAATAGTTCAATCAAAATATACATTCCCTGAAGTAAAGCAAGGAACAACCTGAATAAGCATTAAAAGGAACTGTAACTCTAAAATGTTTTAAGTTAAATATACGCTGTACCATTCTCGACATACAGATCTATCCTGCAGAAAATGTATTATATTTAATGCTTTATCCAAAATACCATTATAAAACCCTGCTTCGGGATGTACACTGTCTTACCAAAAGGCGAAAGGTTGACTCTGCCAGATCCAAGGTGCAGCACTCCACATCTCCTCTTAGCCAAATTTCTAAATCGGAAATTAGTTCTTGCAGCTTTGCTAAGGAGTTTTTACCCTCTTGTGTTATCCCTCAGCTTGCTTTATCTCTAAAAGTGCTGCTGGTCAGCCATAAATCTAAAAAAAACACCTAAGACCCCTGTAAAGTCAGCACATTCATTCCTTCACCACTCTTACAGCAATACATTTCACCAAAGAAGTTATACTGCCGCCCCACACTCTTCCCTTGTATCCAAACTAAAGGAAAGCTGAAAAATCAGTTTTAGAGGTACAAGAACTAACTCTGGATTTAGAAATCTGGCTAGGAGATGTGGAGCGATGCACCTTGGATCAAGGCAGAGTCGCCCTTTTGTCTTTTGGTAAGACAGTGTACATCCAGAAGCTAAATTTTATAATGGTATTTTGGATAAAGCATTAAATAGAATAAACTTTCTGCAGGAGCAGCTGTATTTGGAGAGGGACAGTGGATTTTTAACTTAAAACATTTTAGTGTTACAGTTCCTTCAACCCTTTCTTGTGTGAAATGCACAAATTCACAAATAAATTCACCCATCACTAATTATTACATTCCCACTGCCTCAGCAGCGGCTGGCATTGCAGCTGAGTAATTGTTTTATATTACGAATTACAATGATCTGTATCAAAAGGTGTAAATAAAACTGTGGCTGGCCTTCACCTAAAAATAAAACAGTCTTTTTGTCATTATTTTATTAGGCTAAATACTGTCAGGACTGCCGGAAGCACCCGACGGCGCTGCTTACCTTCCCGGCAGTCACAATGAAAATCCAAGATGGCGGCGCCCATGCTGAACACATGGGCGCGGTGTCGTTGCATGATGATGTCATCGCTGGTGCCGGGATTTTGTAATAAAAGGGTGCCCTGGACACTGAAACCCTGCCCAATTATAGGTCTTCAATCCTGTGAGTAACTGGGTGTATTATTGTCTGTCTGATTCCTTGTTTTGATTCCTGCTGTGATCCTGACTGTGATCCTTATCTGCCTGCCTGTTTGAACTTTTGCCTGGACTTTAACTAACGATTGTGCCTGATTCCTATTTTTACTGCATACTCGGACTTTAACCGTTGTTGGGCTTCCTCCTCGGTCCTGACTACTCCCGCTGGTAGCCGATAGGCCCCTGTCAAATGCAAGTGCATGTCTATTGTGGGAGGGGGATACAGTTTTCACCATCCCATCAGTACCTAATGAATGTGATTGGAAATGCCCCTTTTTTCCAGTTCCACTCCACCTCCAGCTAACCCCATATTCCATACCTGTAGTACAATAATGCATGATATCCAAAAAACTGATTTGCTATTTTAAAAACCTGCACAACAATTTTCTACTTTTAACTTTTTCACTCTCCTCTTCCTTGCCCTCTCCATGTACCGCACTCAAGATATTTCTGAGCAAAACTGACATTATAAGACATTAATTTCTCATCATCATATTCCTAGCAATCCACCTCCATCGGTCAATGATCACCAGTCTCTACTGTGCTCATAGTCCCCTGTGACTAAATAGTAGTGTGTCGGGGACCTCCTTGATTGAGAATGATTTTAAAAGTGCACCCATTTATCACACACAATGCTATGATCTCTCTTGATAGTTTGTGTTATATACCCCCCTCTCCTTTTTAGATTGTAAGCTTTATTGAGCAGTACCTACTGTATTGGTTTTAGTGTTTGTATGTAATGTCTATGTTTGATGCTTACACCCATTATTCTATGGCAGTATGAAATATTTTGGTGTCTGATATGTTAATTTCAAATTTTCACAAGAAAAATTTACCCTGTTACCTGTGATATTATGGTGAATGGTTTAATACAAATATTCAAAAGATTGCCAAAACAAATGAGTCTTGCAAGTATCAAGTGGATATATTCAGTAACTATATATACATCCATGTAGAATATTTACATAAAGGCCCACATTAACCCTTCCTCCCCATGTACATTTTAACAAAAGCTTCCTCACAGGGACATTTTTAAATTGTCCAAAGTAATAGAAACGGACTCCACTGGAAGAATAGCGATCAGCGTGGAAACCAGTGTATTACAATTTTCAAAGGCTTTATTGAATACCACTTTAAAATCACAGGAGTAGCGGGCAGGGGAATATGCGCTCGACACGTTTCTGCTTCTGATGAAGTGACACAAGGGTCACGAAACGTGTTGAGCGCATATTCCCCTGCTCGCTAGTCCTGTGATTTTAAAGTGGTATTCAATAAAGCCTTTGAAAATTTTAATACGCTGGTTTGTAAAATGTTTCTATGATTTTAATCATCTATATATTTATGTATGTATAGTGTGAGCTTCAGGTAGCGAAACCCAAGGCCCCGGCACAGTTTTCAGCACAGAGAATGGAGACTGACACCATCTTTAAGTTTAAATGCAGCTTTGCTGACTTTTATTTGGCACAAACACAGCTCTTCAGCCCACTGGCTTCACATAGGGGATAACATTCACTTCACATAAGCATTAACAGTCCCAATTCACACCCTCACTGGTGTTAACTGTAATTCATGGTTTCCTCAGCCTTCACTGATTTTTGGTGGACTGCAAATCCCAGAATCCTCTTTGGGGCACATTCGAGACACACTTGTCTAATGGGAGGGGTTTCTATATTCCTCTCCAGTCCTTTGGAGCTCTTTCTCTTGAACTCAGCAGGGAATCACTCTCCATCCCAGCTACACACAGGCACCTTCCTTCCTTCCTCACTCACTCACTCACTCACTCAAGAAGGTCCACACGTGGCCCCTCACCCTCCTCCAGGAGATATCCAGGGGAAGAAGCCTTGAGGTGTTGCTCCACACCTCCTTTTAACTACATCAAACCTGTAGCTAATTAATTGCCTGCCTCTAGCTTGGCAGCTGAAAACCCTTACTGAAGCAAGGAATGGAAGCCCACCCTGCTCTCTTCCATTCACTCCAGGGACCCACTATCCAGCTTTTCCTAAGCCAGAATTAAACAGCATTACTTGCTGCAGCCACATAGACTTTTCCCTGGAGTTTCTTATTTCACCACCCTAATGCTGGTGAAATACACTTGATATTGTGCACTTTTGACACCCATATCTTACAATATATATATATATATATATATATATATATATATATATATATATATATATATATAGATAGATATATATATATATTTTTTTTTTTGCACAGGGCTTTACTGCACAAAAATACTTATTTGCTTATCTTTTTAGTTCCTTACATCAGTACTTTTGTGAACAGGTAAAAATCAGTAATCCACTGAGAAACCTAGCACAGTCTGCTGCGGGGGGAGGGGTTTGTTTATAAAGTGGGAATCTCAATGGACTCTTGGTTTGTTTTGCTCTTACTCATAGGAACAGGAAGTAACATTACTTTCATTTTAGTTTTTCTTAGTTAATCTTCAATCGATGCCACAATTATTGAACTAACATTGAAATGGGGTAAAGCGCCTCCTAAACAATTGCCTAAACAAGTCTTATTTTCAGGTCTCCCTTTGTGTGTTTCACATAAACAAACACCTCACTCACATGCTAACATGTGCACCACACTCTGGAACAATTGGCAGAGAAACTGAAACAGCAACGTGTGAATGATTTACCGATATGGTTGTAAAATGGAATACCCATTGCTATATTACATGCTAATTGCAGAGCAATCTTTTTTAATGGAGCCCACAAATTCACTGGTGTTTTGGGGAAAAACTCTGCATTGCGTATAAAAAAAAGCTGAATTGTGCATACATTTTGCTCTTTGCACTTGCTTATTAAATTAAACCTAATTGGTATTAAATTATAAGTAATCATAATAATAAGTAAATAAGAAATAGCAAAGTCAGATTTCATTTAACCAGCAGCCTCGCTCCCTATTGGCAATGTAGGTCAACTCTCCACGGTCTCCAACTGTGTATAGTGTATGGGCTTATTTGAAGCCAACTAAGTCATGCTGCTGTTGCCAAAACAACCTATTGTGCTTGTAGAAAAACTTTTAAGGTTTATTGGATATGAAAACACAGGTAATGAATGATGTTGAAAACACAAGAAAACAGATTTTTGGTCAAAATAACTAGTATGCAGGTATGACACTAGGTAGCAAGTCTAAACAACATCTTGCTTGCCTTATAGACACAAATGAATTATATGTTAGAGTCTATTTTACAAAAAATGGTATTGTTGCCACAAATTTCTGCACTTTTATGTTTCACCTGCAGGCTTGATCAGTTGCATGTTTGTTTTCTTTTTTGTCACTAAGTGATCACAGTCAATCAAAAGACTTTCTCTTTTAAAGTAAAAGATGCGGCTGACAGACTGTAAAAATGTCAGAAGCAGTTCTTTGTTCAGCTACCCCACTGACTTTTTCACTTACTGACTTGAACATTAAATCATAGGTAAAAGATACATATACTGGAAAATGGAAAAAAAAATCAGGTGTATGCTTCAGCCTTATTTTGTGATCTTGTTTCTTAGATATAGGTCACACATTTCTTAAAAAGAACTGGTTGTTTTATTAGATTTACAGATTTGCTGATAAAGCTATTCTTGGTTTGCATGCCTTGGAAAATTAGGTCAGGTTGGCCAAATGTGTTGTATAAATCCTCTGGCTTGTTTTCTATGAGGAATATAAGAAAGCATGTGTTTGTACTCTTCTTGTTTACTTTTATGTAAATAGGGGTTTTGTTGGTTTTATTTTCCATTCACTGCCGCATGGTGATAATATTAATACTTTACAGCTGACTACAAGGATTACCCCACTAATGGGGCAACATTAAAATACAACTTCACATTTGAATTGATTACTACTCTACTAAAAATCAAATAATTGGTTAGTTTACTTATCTAAGTTAAAGAGCCCTAGACCAGGCTGAACTCTTAACCCACATGTTTGCATCTTCCTACCCCCTCCCCTCAATTTCTCGCATTCATTTGTATTATATATAAAGGATCCAACACTGGTAACTCTTTAAAGAAAGTATTTATTCTGTGTGCAAGATTCTGTTCTTTTATTGTATCACTGGTATAATGTAGCTGAATATGAAAAAAAATCAAAGCAAAATGAGGTAAGAAATAGTTATGAGGTCATAAAATAGAAATGCTTTGCTGGGGTGCTTGAAGTAAGATAAGGACAACATGAAAGCAATTAGGAACTTGCAAGAAAATAGGGGATGATAAAATAAAGGTAAACCTATCAGGTGGGGGAAGCAAAGGGAGAAGGTTTTGGAATGGGCAGCAGACAATAATAGTTTTCAAGGGAAAAGAAAACCATGACAGTATTGCAGGCAATGTTGGTGCCATTTCTTTATCAGACCTTCTCATCAAATGTGAATACCTGTACGTAATATGCTAGGTCTAAAACAGGTGTGCCAAGAGACTTGTGATATGTTTAACCCCCTAATAAAACTGTAAACAATATAAATGTACCAAGTACTTTAATTTTGCAATGAAAAGTACAGTGTGATATAGTCTAGACTCTAGTCTAGAGTATTACGCTAAACATTTACTAAAATACTTGCAGTTGTTCTGGGCAGTTGCTTTGTTCTATTGATAGCTATACACTTGGGAATTTTAAGTGATTAAGGAACATAGTTGCTTCAATACAAAGAAATCTAGGCCCATATGAACTAGAAAGTAACTTAAAATATATTCCTGACATGCTCATGTACAAGAGGATTTATTTTCGAATGCACTACATAATAATGATAATCAGAAATGTAACAATAGCTTCCAGAATAAAGTCATTCATTCTCCAGAAACAGATAATTCTAAAGGATAAGCAGATGTGAAGTATGATAATACATTTTCATTATAGCAGATAAGGGCCCCTAACAAGTTATCTCCAAGGGCCACATGCAAGACACAATTTGCAAAGCTGTTGCATTTATAAGGAAACAATTACCACAAATTAACCAATTTTTTATTTTTATTTGTAACATTTGCATTAGGTTTAACAGTGTTTTCCATTCTCTGTTAACAGATCAAGATTTCATTCAAGCAGAGTGATTTAACATAGAAACAGTTAGCACCCTATTAATGACCCTTCTATGGCTATGCCCTCTAGCACAAGATTCTGGTTACCATGGAATTTTAGCAAAAATGTCTATGGGTCAGACATTTAGGGGCATCTTTATTATAATGCTGTGTAAAATAAAATTTACAAAAAAGGTGTAAAAAGCTGAGTAAAATAAACAGCAAATTTATCAAGGTGTGTTTTATTTTATGCCATGTGAATGTTAGGTTTGCTGCCATTATTTTACATTGCTTCAGACCTTTATAAATTCTGGCACACATTTGCCATTTTTTAACCCTGTTTTTAACACGGCAAAGCCTGGTGATGTGTAGTGAATTATCCTGTAGTTTTTTTACACCACATAATAAATTTGCCCCTATGTCTTTCTGTTTGAGATAAGTGTGGTAATGTATGTAATTAAGCAATACAATGCTATGTTTTATGAAGACAAGTTCGAGTGAAGGAATAGAGGAAAAAAAACTTTGAATTTCGAAGTTTTTTTTTGGCTACTTCGACTATCGACTTCGACTTTGAATCGAACGATTCGAACTAAAAATCGTTCAACTATTCAACCATTCCATAGTCGAAGTACTGTCTCTTTAAAGGAAAACTATACCCCCAAAATGAACACTTACGCAACAGATAGTTCATGTCATATTAAGTGGCATATTAAAGAATCTTACCAAACTGGAATATATATTTAAGTAAATATTGCCCTTTTACATCTCTTGCCTTGAGCCACCATTTCGTGATGGTCTCTGTGCTGCCTCAGAGATCACCTGACCAGAAATACGTCAAATCTAACTGTAACAGGAAGAAGTCTTGAAGCAAAAGACACAACTCTGTCTGTTAATTGGCTTATGTGACCTAAAATGTATGGTTTGTTGGTATGTTTGTGAGTACAGTGAATCCTACGATCCCAGGGGGCGGCCCTTATTTTTTAAAATGGCAATTTTCTATTTATGATTACCTAATGGCACATACTACTAGAAAAGTATATTATTATGAAAATGGTTTATTTACATGAAGCAGTGTTTTACATATGAGCTGTTTTATGCAATATCTTTTTATAGAGACCTACATTGTTTGGGGGTATAGTTTTCCTTTAAGAAAAAACTTCGACCCCCTAGTTCGCCACCTACAAGCTACCGAAGTCAATGTTAGAAGGTCCCCATAGGCTTTCCAAGTTTTTTCTGATCGAAGGATAATCCTTCGATCGATGGATTATCCTTCGATCGAACGATCGAACGAATTGCGCAAAATCCTTCAACTTCGATATTTAATTCGCCAGTTGAATATCGAGGGTTAATTAACCCTCGATATTCGACCCTTAATACATCTGCCCCTAAGGGGCAGATTTATCAAGGGTCGAATTTCGAGGGGTTAAAACCCTTGCTACAGAATCTAAATTTTTTACTGTATTCAAACGATTCAAGCGATTTTTAGCGAACGATCGAAGGATTTCTATTTGACCAAAAGGATTTTCTATTTGACGTAGAAAAGTGCTCTGGAAGGTCCCCATAGGCTAACATTGCACTTCGGTAGCTTTAATTTGGCGAAGTATGAAGTCAACGTTTTTTTAAAGAGACAGTACTTTGATTATCAAATGGTTGAATAGTCAAACGATTTTTACTTCAAATCGTTCGAATCAAAGTCGAATATAGCCTATTCGATGGTCAAACTACCCAAAAATTTACTTCGAAATTCAAACTTTTTGAAATTCAAACCATTCACTCAAGCTACTAAGGATCGAATTTTGAAGTTAAAAAAACTTCGAAATTCGACCCTCGAATTGAAATCCTTCGACTTCATTATCCGAAGTCGAAGGATTTTTCACTGAATTTAGCTTTCGAATGATCAAAGCAAAGTCGTCCGATTGAATGATTAAATCCTTCTAATCGAACGATTCGAACGATTTTTATCGTATGATCGAACGATTTTCCTTCAACATACAAAGACTTAGAAAATGGTTGTAGAAGGATCCCATTGGGCTAACATAGCACTTTGGCGGTATTAATTTGGCGAAGTATTGAAGTCAAAGTTTTTTTACAGAGACGGTACTTCGATTATCGAATGGTCAAATATTCAAACGATTTTTACTTCGAATCAAAGTCGAAGTAAATTCGAAGTCATAGTATCCTATTCGATATGCAAAGTATTCAAAAAATGACTTTGAAATTCAAACTTTTTTAACTTCGAAAATTCACTCAAACCTTAGTAAATCTGCCCCCAAGTTGAGCATAAATCTTCATTTATGTAGAATGATTTATGTAGAATGATATGAGGGACTGATCAGCAAATAAGGTTTAAAGTTGATATAAGCAAGGTTATGCACTTTGCAAAAATATGAGACAATGAGACATTGTCATGCTGGTTTGGGGTTCAGTCTGTTGAAAGGATATTATAAAGTTCTCCAGAGATATGCAACTAAACAGATAAAAAGCATGCATCAAATTAATTATAAGGGAATGCCTTCAAATAAGGTGTGTTTTCTCTAGAGGGCACTTGAGAGGGGACATGATATTTCTTTACAAACTATCAAAGGATTTTAAAGACAGTGTTTTTTCTGTCCAAAAGAATGCAGGACCAAAAATATTTCCCAATAAGCTAATTATTCTTCATTATAACGGCATTGAGGCAGCACAATGTTCTGCCAGGCAATGTCTTTCTTACTAGCTGTTCATTAAATCTATAAACAGGAAAATGTATAAATTTTGTCAAATTGACACCCTTGAGGGTAAAAATGAACTGTTTCAGAATACAAAGCCACTTATTGGTAGAATTACCAATTACCACTTAATGAAGTACAATTACATGTTTAGCAAAAACTTTAAAAATTGTGCAATGTTTTATAGTTAAAATGTTCTATGCTTCTATGCATCAGCTTTCTGTCTCGCTGTAAGGTATCTTCAAAAAGCCCTCTAGTAAATATTATTGAGCCTTTCAGACAAAAGTTTGCTTAACACCCATGCCCAGGTGGATGTTGGGTGACCAACCCTGGATCTTATTAACATTTAGCCTTATTGCCTGGTAGGTGTGCAAAAGCACAATGCCCACTCAGAACATTCTGAATAATTAACTTGGCCATGGATGAGCCTATGGAAGGCAGCTTCCCTCTCATCCTTGCCCTGCTTACAAGAGCCATTCATTGCTAATGTCTTTTTCTTATTAAATAATCAATGTTGACAATTGTTACAAATATGTTTCATTGTCAATTTGTGTCACAACTTTGAAAGTCTTTTGCAGTGGTAATGGTATTTTTGAATACAAATTTGGTGAGTTAAGCTGTGGGGGTTTTCCCCCCTTTTTTTGGGGCAGAAGTCTCCTGGTTTTTATGTTTCCACTTTGTGCTTTGCTAATGTAGGGATGTGAAAATCTTAGACACCCTTACACATTACAGACAGGCACACCCCTAGTAATATGGACACCTCAGTGGGTCCTCATGGGGACCTTGTGCTTATGTCATCCCTGCAGTTCTCACAGTGGATGCTAGATGGCACTGTGGTATAATATAAAAGGGTTTGAAAGCCATGAGGTAGAGTCCATTGCTGCTGAACCTTTCCTCTGTTAGGCCACAGAGGTTAGGGGTGGTAGAACTCAGCCTGAGTATAGTGAAGTGATAGTTATACCCTTTAATAGATCACTCTAGGAGTGATAGATATGGTATGTAGTTGAGCAGCTCAAAGCTCAGACGAGGATATTAGAGGGATTAAGATCCCGGTATTACTGACCCCATAGTAGGGCCTAAGTGTTAAGCTCAGGGAAGTATGAGTTTCTGAGTTCCACTTAAGGTAATCCTGAAGATTGGGGAAATACCTTCCAACAAGCTGCATTGTTTTCTACATGTACTCTTTACTCTTCAGAGAGATGTTCTATATTAATACAGTGAGTATGCCTTGCTACCTTGATTAATCTCTGTTTTATTCTATGTTCCATGCTCCATGGTGAACTCTAGTTTTGGTTAATAAACTCCGTTCATTGTTCAAGCAAATAAAGCTACTGGCGCCCAATTTCTTGTGCATCGCACACAGTTACAGTTACACTACACCCTGCCTCCACCCCGCTGCGAGGGCTTACCCCTGAGAAAGAGAGCTCATCTGTGGTCTCAGCCCACAAAGGAAAGTAGCGTAAACTCATAAAGCAGTTTACTATAGCGCTACACTGGCATAATGTGTAAGGTTTTGGTTATAATATTAATACAGCTCAGTGTCAATTGTCGTATTTGTTATAAACCTGGCCCCAGCTCTGTTTGATCAGGACTTGGTCCCTTTAGCAGCCATGGGTATTTGATCCTACTTTGACTTTTGGGGCAGTGGCTCTAACCTGAAGTTCTTATCTAGAATCCTACTTTACAATTTGAGAAAATGTAATATTCTTTAAAATGTTCTTTTCTTTTTGGGTTCAAGTTTCTTTTGAGTTACTATTATGCAATATTGTTGGATATGGCATTATCAGGAATTTTATGATAGACAAATCTAGAACCAGTAGTTTCTTGTTGCAGTCTAAAGCTCATGCTTTTTTTTGCCTTTCCCCAACAACAAGAAATCTAAATTTAACATATTTTTATGGTATTATACAAATGTGAATATCTGCATAACATATGTTCCACTACTAGGCAACTGAAGTATTTATCTACCAAGTACTTCTTTGATTTTTTACAGCTATCCTAGCAGTTCATTTAGCATTTATTTTTATCATTTTTATTTTAGCAGCAGCAACGACTTATATTTCATTTGAATTGTTAATCCTTTCATTTATCTTTGTTGTTCAGTTGTTTTGCTTGTTCAGATTTGTAATTACTTACTTGGTTGATGCTAACAAAGAAACAGTCAAGACACTCATGGTCTGTAAAATCATGAATAAATATATATTTATATTAGGGTACATTTGTTTTTCAAAATCATAGCAAATGGAAATGAAAAGAAAAAAACTGCATGAAAACAAATATGTAATTGTCAATAATCAAGGCACAAATAGACACAAAGAGGATTTCTGATTTTTCTGCTTGAGGGCTCTAAAAACAAAGAATGCCAGCAGGTCTTAAGCACAACCATTCTTTTCACAAATGCAAATATGTAAGTGAATGAATAAGCACAAGAAAATAGAAAAAAAGTGTACATGAAAAAACATCAAATGGAAAGTTGCAAACCCACTTTCATATTTTGGTTTATTAATATTAATTAATATGAATGTATTTATTACCAGGCCTGAATTTGTGGAAAGACCACCAGCATGCTGCCCAACCACACCCATATTGGTTCAGAAACACTGGGGATGCGCAGGAGATTCAATAGATATTTAAATTTCCTCAAATCCCCATTGCTCTGGTTCAGATGATGAAAAATTGCTGAATAAAGGGGAGAGGACAGGGGCGATGAACGACAGTGGGTCTAGGGGCACATGCTATGTAAATCCGGCCATATTTATTATAATAAAATAGCTGTAAAAAATACTTCAGAATACGTTGGATCTATATGAAGTACAGTAATAATATGTTTATAATGAAAACACGTATCTGCAGCTGTCCTGATAATAAGATCCCCCCAGTGCCGTCCCCCCTCATCATCATCATCATTATTTATTTATATAGCGCTGTCAGGATACGCAGTGCTTTACTGCAGTTATAGCAAACAGGGAATAAATGGTGGATAACAAACAAGGATTACAGAATACAATAGGGTTAGAAGGACCTATAGATTAGAGTTTACAAACTAAAAGGTTAGGGTACAATTGAGACATTAGGATTATATAAACATTTTGTCATTTTTGATACAGCAATGATTAATTAAGGTACATCGAATAAGCCTCTTTAAACAGATGGGTCTTTAAGGAGCGTTTGAAAGTTTGGAAAGAAGGAGAAAGTCTGAGAGCTTGTGGCAGAGAGTTCCAGAGAAAAGCAGAAGCCAGAGAGAAGTCTTGTAGACGAGAATGGGCAGAAGTGACCAGAGGAGAAGTGAGGCGAAGATCAGAAGCAGAGCGTAGGTTTCGTGAAGGAGAGTATTTGGAGATTAGAGATGAAATATAGGGAGGGGTTTCATTATTAAGGGCCTTGAATGTGAGTGTAAGTAATTTGAATTTGATTCTAGAAGAGATTGGGAGCCAGTGAAGGGACATACATATGGGAGCAGCTGATGTTGAGCGGTGAACTAGATGAATGAGTCTAGCGGCCGCGTTTAGAACAGATTGGAGTTGTGAAAGGTGATTTGTTGGAATACTTGTGAGGAGTAAGTTGCAGTAATCAAGGCGGGAGATGCTGAGAGACTGAATCAATGTTTTAGTTGATTCTGAACTGAGGTATGGTCGTATTCGAGCAATGTTGCACAGTTGAATACGGCAAGATTTTGCAAGTGTTTGAATGTGTGCTGAAAAAGACAGATGAGAGTCTAAGATAACTCTTAGATAACTTTTTTTTCTCCATTTATTTTACACAGCTTTTTATTTGAAGAATGTATTTTTACACAGCATAATAAACATGCCCCTTAGAAATACATGTTCAGGTTTTACAAGGGATAGGATAGAAATCACATCATACACACCTAGGGGCAGATTTATCAAGGGTCGAAGTGAAAATGCGAATTTCGAGGTAATTTTAGTGTACTTCGACTAGGGAATAGTCCAAATTAAAATTTGAATATCAAAATTTATCATGTACTGTCTCGACTTTTCGCCCTCATCACAATCTTGGGCCACCTGTTAGTCCTTCAGGCATCTTGTGCCTTCCTACCTGCACCCAAGTAAATCATGCATGCACATATATACACACACACTTTTTTCCACCAATATAAGCTTACTCTTTACACTACTACAAAAATTAATTTCAGTGGAGTTTTTTTAACACACCATTCAAGCACTCACACACATGCGCAGTCTTTCCCCTTTTTGAATATATTTTGCTGGTTTGACTAGCATGAGCACTTAGCAATTTTTCATATTATTTTAGTGTTTTTATTTCATTTTAAGCTCCAAATTGTTGTCAATTGGGCCTCTTCGTGCCTAGATTTAAGTTTTGGGTATCAAAAAGTTGAGAAGACTCCTGTCATTCACATTAATCATATTTTATATGGGAGATACCCTTCTCTAAAGTGTAAGTGGAGATTTTCATAAATTCCACTCAACTTTGCCTTTATAGAAGACTTGTTTAGAAACTTATATTTCTACATTTTACTTTTTTCATAATGTATATTTTCCAAAAATATTCTGAGGTCAGCTTACTGGTAGCGGCTTTTACTGCATATAATACACAGGAAATGTATTATGTTTGCAGCTGCCAAATTGTCAGCCATGAAAAGTCTTCTTGACTATTTTTATTTTGGGGTGTCTATATGCTACATACTATAGTAACCTATGCATATTGGTCATCAAACTGTTTAGAACACATTCATATTTATTATGGTGTACTATATATATCTTTTTAATAAATAATATCAACATGCTTGTGTTTGTTTTCCTGTCTCGTAGTTCTCAATGTAAACAAATCATTAGGCTTCAAAGTTGTGGTATAAGACACTGAGCTACAATCAGAATAACTGAGATGGGAGATGGCAGACACATGGATTTAATGTTTTATAAGTTAATGTAAATATTTTTATTTCAAATGGAACCAAATCCATTGTTTAATTCTACATTAAGAATTGTATGAGACAACACTTAAATACTACTAGGTGTTTGCTGTGTAGAAGATACAGTATTAAAACTTGACAATAGATCAGCCCTCTTCTATATATAATCAGATGCAAATTGTATGTAATAATCAGAATGTATATTTCTATTTTTGTTTTCAGGAGTTGAGGCAAGTGATTGAATTGCTATGCATGTAATGGTTGCTTCCTCACTTCACCATGCCTTGTATCTGTTCACAGCATACTTTATTTTAAGGGTTTCTGTCATTTTTATGGTTTACATTTTATTTCTAAATTGCACGGTTTACTTTACAAATATTTTACTCTACCATTTAAAATTGTATTCTTGAACCAATATATTTCTTTTTAGCTATACTATTGATGTGGAGGCAGTCATCCCAGTGCACTGTGCCTGATTCTGAGCAGGAGTCAGATGGAACTACTACT
The DNA here is from genome assembly GCA_038501925.1 of Xenopus petersii. NCBI lineage: Eukaryota > Metazoa > Chordata > Amphibia > Anura > Pipidae > Xenopus > Xenopus petersii. Next base: position 57,876,648 of record CM076674.1, on the reverse strand, counting down.
ACAGTTATTGTTTCACAGCTTCTCATTGTACTTAAATACTTAAGTTGTGCTCCCTAGCACCAGTGATAGACATGAGATTAACACCCAAGTAGGAAAAAGCAGAATTTTTCCTGCTTAGGTGCTATTTCCGTAGCATTGCAAACTAATCCTTCGGCAGTGGTGTCATGTAGCTACTATCTGGTTAACCCATTGTTCTGTTGATAGGCTGCTGGGGAGGGGGTGACACCACTCCAACTTGCGATTTAGCAGTAAAGAGTGAGTAAAGTTGATCAGAGCACATGGTTGGGGGCACCTGGGAAATGGACATCATGTCTAGCTCCATGCCAAATTTTTAAACTTTAATATATAAAAAATCTCTTTGCTCTTTAAAAAAAACTAATTTCAGTGCATAATTCTGCTGGAGCACTACTTTTAACTGATGCATTTTGAAAAAAAAACCTTGATCCCTTTAAATGTATTAATAATGATCAATGGTCGTTAGTGTTAAATAGGCAATAAAGGGCTCTGTTTAAGATCATATAGTTTTCTCTATATATCCATATATCTTTTCAGCTTTGTAGATGGCGAGTTTCTACTTTTAAAATAGGCACTTACTGCATATCCTCTATTTAATTCTCAGGTCAGGTAACAGGGACTGAATATAGTATGTTTGCAAGGTCCTTACATGAACAGTCTATTTAATATGGAATAGTCTTGCTCAGCAGCAGTGGTGAGACAGCCCACTCATTCTCCATAGCCAAATCCAATCCCGAGCAGTCCCTTACTAGAGATTAGTCCCTTTTCTAGAGATTAACCAGGAGCAGTTTACAGTATTTATTAGATAGTACCTCTGCCTCCGTCCAGCAGCCTTTACATAGATCCCCAAGAGAATACAAAATATCCAATAGTGCAGGACAATAAGTAGTATGACTTCTGTCCAGGTAATTGACTCATAAACATATGATTGAATTGAACACTTGTTTGGTTAAGGAAGAACTATAGTACAAATTAAAATTAATACAAGTTTCATCTCACTGAAATAATAAAAGTTCTATATGTAGTCAATGATAAAATTTGGTACTGTTCTGCAATAATGGAGTTTTCTTTGCCATACCCCCTCTTAGCAATCTGTATCTCTTCATTCTCTCTTCATGCAGGAGTCAGAGTCAGATTGTGATTGACAGCCAGGGCTAATACATCCATCAGGGGTCCCCTTTGCCTAAGAGATGTATTGGAGCTCACTTTTTCAAAACAACCGACTCTGACAATACTGTGTTTCTATATATAGTTGTATGTGTGTTGAAGTCAATTTTGTGTGTGTTGGAGTCAGCTATTTAAGTGAACTCTATTATAAATACTAGGAAATGGAGCACCCCCCCATAAAAAAAAAGCTGTATTAGACCTGTCACTCAAAATCTGACCCCAACTCGTGCATGAAGAGAGATGGATTAGATAGTGACAGATAGTGAACATTGCTCCTGTTATACTCCAAATCTGCTCTGTCTGACCTCTAGGTGTTTCCAGCACTGTGCCTCAAAAGGTACACTTTTTTTAACACAAATATGAAAACTCAAATTTTACTAATTTTACATTCTAACACAAACACTGTGTTTTGTGATGCTGTGCAATTCTTATAAAATATTGTAAGAATTGTATGTACTGTGTCTGATTTATAATACAAAATATGCCACAGTGAAATAAAAACAATGAATTTTATCTATAAATAGTGCACATCCTTTTATTTTCTACCTTACGTTGTCATGGTGACAGAAAGAAATTATTTTCTAGAAACATGGTGACTAAAGGAAATAATGTTGTTCATTAAACTCGCATTCTAAATTACAAGCTATTAAATATATATGAAATATATTAATCAGAATATATGCACATTAGACGTGGTTAGGATTACACAAATGTTTGTCTTTTTTATAGAAATAATATATATATATAAAAATATATATTTGTGTCTCAGTGGTTAGTGTTTTTGCCTCTCAGTGGTCACAAGTTAGATTCTAACCTGGTCATTGTCTGCAAAGAGGCCCTTTTGGGATTTTGTCTGGGTACCTTTCACTATACAAAGACATATAGGCAGTAGTGTAACAATAGGGCAAGTCTACAGACTTTTCAATCCCCTCTGGCCAGCACTGTAGCTTACTATACCAGTAGCTGCATTTAAAATGACTGAAGTGTGTCCTACAGTAATTAAAGGATAACTAAAGCTCTAAATAATTGTTGAAATTTTGTACATTATGTTTTGGACTTTTGTACCGGCCCAAGGCCACCACAGCCCTTTAGCAGTAAAGATATGTGTCTCCAAAGATGCCCCAGTAGCTCCCCATCTTCTTTTCTGCTGATTCACTGCACATGCAATATACAGTACACATGCATATATATGTCACAATTTAAGGCTGATTAGTAATTAATACAGATTATTACTACATGACAGCACAGAAAACAGTGCAACTAGCTTCAGAATTATTTAGTATAGGTAATTCTAAAACAACTGGACTTGCTGAGTAATCATTGAAGACATTTCACTACTCATCCGAGCAGCTTCTTTAGTTCAGACTTCAGAATTGAATAATCATCTTTGTAGCATCAGCTTATACTACGGGCCATCTTCATATTCTACTTGATAATTGGCAACTAACCCTAAGTGTAGCTGCTCAAGTCCCACTGAGCATGTGAGTGTCGCAGACACTTTCCAAGATGATGACACCCTGTGACAAGTTTGAAATCCTGGGTCATTGCTGCTATTGCGCTGCTGCAATAAGTTCAGTATGTAAAATATGGCATTTTTAGACATATTCAGTTTTAGGGTTTAGTTCGCCTTTAAAAGAAAGCAAAATCCTGGATTTGTTTCAGCATTTGTGGGAATCAGAGCCTTTTCAACTGGACTCTTACTTATTATATTAGTCAAATACTAAAAAATGATTGGACTTTTTGGACTATTTGAGAATTCTTTGGCAGTTATATGGACTTTTTTCCATAGACACTTATATGTATCATAATTATTATGAATATGTATAGTCTTTGTTTGACATCATCATCTTACCTAAGAGGACACACCTAGCTTGTGTGACGTTACTTCCTGTATACACCTTTAAATGTTTGTATTTTATTGTAATCAGTAATCTTCTGTGTGGTACTGTATCAAATATTTTTAAATCTCATCCATTGCCGCCCCATTATCTAGGTTTCTGATTCTCTGCATAGAAGACAATTAAATTTGACTGGCAAAATCCACTGTATAAAAACAAATTGTAACAAATAATAATTCTACAATTTTTCCTTGCAATTCAGTGTGCAGATCACAGTGCACTAGAGGGAATACAGACTTTTATAACAATGAAATAGAAAATGAGTAAAGAGCTTTGTCAATTGCAAGAGAAATGGACAAGAATTGATACAAAATGCTTTTATTGGTGTTAATACTTCAGAAGTGTGCTTTGATTTTCAGGATAATACATCTGACACCTAAGTATAAAGTAAGCCCCCAATCAGCATGTTCAGTTTGCTTGCTTGATTTCCTATTCTGTTTTTAAATGTGTTAAGATGTCTCTGTATTGTATACAGTTAATAAAAATGTGTGAGCCTGCCAGCTGAGGGATTAGTGGTCTTAATTTTCCAAAAAAGTATCTTTGTGCTGCCCTAAGAAACTCATGTTTATATAAAACATACTTTTTGCTACATAATTAATCCACATAAATGTCCACAGACTAAAAATGCTGATAAAAATAATACAAAAACAACTTGTCTACATTCTGCAAGGTTTGGGCTCTGCTATAGTTGCTTAGACCAAAACTAAGCCACATAAAATTCTAAATTCTCAAGGTTTAGGAACAATAGAAATGACATGGCTATAGCTATGCCTTTGCTATAGACTAAGTTAGTAAAGATCTTTAGATATGCTTAAGGTCATTATGCTAACTTGACTATAAGGTCAAAGATCAGGTTTCTGTAGTAATTTCATGCATACACATGAAGGACAGAGATTGACAGACGATGGATTGTGCATCATTCATTTTACCTTGCTTTATTTATTTATTGTTTCCCAACACAGACTTTATATTGCAAACAGAAAATAATAGACTTATTCCATCTGTAACCTCCTTCATTCTTTCTTATTTTTAGTAACACAATACTTCCTTAATGGGATACATTTCTACTTTGTTTTGGAGATGGCTGGATATAATTAATTACCCTACTGTTCTAGAATCAATGAGTCATCAAACATGGCTTCCTTTTTTTAAAAAAAAAACAAAACATGTAGTTCTTGATACTATTCTATTTTTGTCCATAATAGTAAATTAAGAAGGGAAGTTTTCCCTTAAGAAAATGCTTCTGCTAGAAAAAACAGTTTTCAGTATTTTGTTGGCTATATGTTTCAGCATTATGTGAAATTTAAAAAAAAAATGTATTCAGTAGCAATTACTTTTGCAGTTATATAAGAATGAAATGAAATTCTGGCTACAAAATCATCTTGCTGTGCAATTTAAAACTCAAAATAAAGGGGGTTCTATTTTGACATATTCAAAGTTGGCTTAGTTCACTTCCTATCAAATATTTAACTGGATGCTTCTGTCACTGGCTAGGGATAACAATCGTATTTTACTAAACACCCATACCACTATTATTTTAGGAATCATGGGAGTTGTGGGTATAAACCAAATACACTTAATACATTTTCAGATTTTAGAGTAGATAAAGGGCACATACAAAATGTTATCATTGTATACAAAAACTAAATAAACTACATGTAATACTTGAGTGCAAGCCTACAATTTTTATATCCTCTGATTTACTGGCTACAACTTTGAAATCCTTTTTTAATCTGTTGAGGATGGAAAGAGAAGTTTTTAGATGCATTCTCTGATATGTCTGGGAGTTTTTAATGTTTTCATTAAGCATCATATAAAAAACTAGCATTTAGACCATGACCTCAAGAACATTGATTTGGAATCAGATATAACACACACATATTGCAACCAGATACCCATCAAGGATGACAAATTCACAGAATTTGGGAAAATAATTCATCAGAGTTATTTGTTCCCTGAGTAATACAAATATAATACATAAAATGAGCACATCCAGTTCCTATCTACTTTATGTCCCCACAACTGCATTTTGGGAAGCACCAAATCCTAGAAATGCCAGTAGGGTGGGAACTTGAGTCCAAATGCACTCTTCACACTTTCATACAGTTGTATTCAGCAAGAAACTGTCTTTCCTGCCTTCCGTTTCCAATTGAGAGCTTCACACATCGCTGTGGGAACCCTGGAGATACCATCACCTCCTGACCAGGCAGTAGTGAAAGGGTTCCCTCAGTGCCCTACATCATAGATGCAGCACACTTGTGCCTAAAGAATTGGGTGAAATGGTTATTTGCACGCAAAAAAACAGAACTGCCGCAATGCAGACTGTGAAAATATTCAGCACAACTGCATTTGTTTTCTGACAAAGCACACGTGTAGTTGCACTCGTTTTGTCATAACTTAAACTTCAAGGTTCTTTTGTGGAGGTATACATGCACCCCGTTGAAGAATATGCCACTACTAACAGCAATCTATGGAGAAATATTTGATTATGCAAACTTATAGTGTAAATAACACTCACTGTATTAAAGCACACATCTCAGTGCCCTCTTTGATCTGTTCTTGATTAAATACACATGCTCACTTTGGTCAAGCAAAAAATCTCATCAACCCAAGCTATGTTTGTAAATCTACAGTGCTGGCTTTTCAATTGGAGGTCTAGCAATCACACCTCCTACATTGCTCAAATACTTTCATCTACAAGATAATCAAAAAAACTAAATGCATATCTAGTTCTATTGAATCAGATATTTGACTGTTTTGAGAACTGGATTGTGTTCATCACTTTGAATACTATCCATGCTGCATTATGCTTAAACATTAAAGTCAATTTATTGCATGAACTCTATGAATGTTGAGTAGCATTATTAATGAAATATCAAGCACATGCTTAATGCCTATACAACTAGGCCAATGCAACCTAAATTGCTGCACTTAGATACTTCATAATGTACACTGTAGAACAATTTTAGGCTTGTTTCCATACTGAGAGAAACAGTGGTCTCTTAAACTCAATAAACTAGAGCAAGAACTTTAGAGCAGATATATATTATTTTAGTGAAAAGCCCCAGAAAAAAAGTCACAACTGAAAATGAGGCCCTCTGGGTTAAATACTGTGGAAGTAGAAACTGGTAATTCTCTAATTGGTGTCATATTTTTCTTGTACAATATTTCTAGTGCTATTTTAAAAAAGCACAATTATAAAAAAAAATTGGCAATGTTACAATCTAAAAGATATAATGAAATTGATGATAGTATCTTTAACAGTGTAAATCTTTCCAAAGGCAACATAATGGCTGTATATGCTCTCTTCACGGAAGTGTAGCATTTGTCTAGTGTTTTCATCTGTTTAAATTAATGTGTGATCTAAATGTTGTAAAGATGATGGCACAAGACATGAATTGCATTGCTAAGTTACACGGCATAAAATGTTGATATATTTTGCATCAGCTTACTTTAATAGCAGACGTGTTTCCCAGAAGCATTAAGCCTGTAGCATAAGTGAAAAAACTTATATCAAGGCTACCTCTATAAATATCTTTGCTGAACGGCTTCTCTCTTGTCTACTGTATGCATCAGATTGCGGATTTATTTGTTCCAGTGGGATACAAACACAAGAAAGTGTAACAGTAGTTCTATCACATCATTACCCCTGCTATCATTAAAGAATTTCATATGGTACGTAGAGAAGTCTAAACATGCAACCAAAAGTAAAAGTAAACCTCTAATACTGCAAAATTATATATAGGATTTCATTTTTGGTGGCAAAAATGGTGTTGGCACATGTTACAATGAACTCCTTCTGTCTGACAGAAAGCACAAATAAAAAGAGAAATCATTGTTTGAATTCATCCTAATAAGGCTAATCCAATGCTGTAGGAAAATTCTTTAAGAAGCTAAACTTGTACCACAAAAAGGTACTACAGGTATGGGACCTGTTTTTTCAGATTGCTTGGGACCTGGGGTTTTCTAGATAATGGATCTTTCTGTGATTTGGATCTTCTTGCCTTAAACGAGCAGTAATACCAAAAAATGTTAATATTTTAATGTAATGAAAATATCATGTACTGTTGGCCTGCACTGGTAAAACTGATCTGTTTGCTTCAGAAACACTACTATAGTTCATATAAACAAGCTGCTGTGTATTGACCAAGGATATATTTATGTAAATATGTATATTTATTCTCATATACACATGTACATAAGTATTCCTGGTTATAAGGGTTCTTTAACGAAAGCGATAGTTCAATCAAAATATATATATTTATTTACAAACTATTGACACTTATCTACAGAAATAATACACATAAAACGGGGTGCTGTTTGTCCCAAATACATTCTGTATACAAAACGATCCCTAATACACAGAATGAATGTCTCTCATGTTATATAAGTATTTGTGACCATACACAAAAAAAAAATATACAAAAGACTTATTTCTATTAAAGAATGAAAACAAAATCTGGTTAGTGCACAAAAGGATGTCATTATATCACAAACTCCATTCTGTACAGTTTAACAAGCAATCTGTCTCACAAATGTATAACCTCCATGTAACGGACACACTTATGTGCAAAGTTACTTACAGAATGAATTATGTAAAAATAAAGTTGCCTTTATGCTGCCTCTCGGATTCTCATCCTTCCATTTGGTCTGTCATCTATATCCTCACTTCAGGAACTCTCTGCACTCTCTGCCTAACTTAGCCTATTGTATTAACCTATAGAGTTACCATAAGTACATGTCAGGTTCTGATTGGTCAGTGACCAATACATTAATCTTGGGGGGTAGGGCATGTATTCCTGAGGCATTTCATTCCAGAATCAGGACAATGGAATGGGGAAAGGCAGTGTGTAGACAGGAAGGTTTGCTTTTCCAGCTGCCCCTGGTCAAAGGGGAGGGGATTTAACAACTGTATGCTACATAGGGTGTCTTTGAAACTTGTCTTTGTTATGTCCTGATACTATCTAATATGTAATTACACAACATTCTTAGATGCAAATCACAATGTGTATATGTACAATATACACATATTGCATATAATAAAGATATAACACAAGCAAGTCTCCCTGAGGTAACAGTCCCCCCCCTTGTGGCCATGAGAACTTGTACGATTGTCCACACACTTTATAGCTTGTTTGTGTTTTGGTTGCATTTACATTTCTAAGGCTAATGCCACATGTTACAAAGTAAGAAAAACAAATAGCTTTGTATATATAATTGATTGCACTGTGTTTGTGTGAGGTGAAGCTTATTAATTGCAGAATTATGACATATAACCCCTTAGGCCTATGCACACTAATAACCTTATCCACAAAGTGGAAGAATGGCAGAAATTGAAAAAACAACAACATGGCACAGGTTAAATAGTGGATGACAGAGAGCACCATTATGTTCTACAGAGCTTATCTGCTACTTGAGCCATCTTTACTTTGAATGGCTGTCCCCATTGCTACACAGCCGATTATTTATATAAACAATAGTAGTGTTTCTTAAACAAACACATCAGTTTTACCAGTGCAGGGCAACACTGCATTATATTTTTATTAAACCACTGTTCCTTTAAATCTACTAGAAAATCATGTAAACATTAAATAAACCAAATAGCCCGCTTTTGCTTTCAATACAGATTGATTATATCTTAGTTTGGACCAAGTACAAGATACTGTTTTATTAATATAGAGAAAGGGGAAATCATTTTTAAAAATTTGGACTATTTGGATAAAATTGAGTCTATAGGAGATGGCCTTTCGATAATTCAGAGCTATCTCTCTGAATTATACTATAGACAGCAGCTATCTCTCTGCTTTATACTATAGACAGCTTCAGTGGTCAGGGAAATTCTGATTTGTCTTGCAGTCAATAGTAGCAAGAAAATGTTAGGAAAGTTTACATTTTGTGTAACCAATGGTCATAAAGATATATGCTCCTGCCCTTCAATTCCTGCAAGCATCCAATAACTTGCTAGGACTGACTGAATTTCAGTTACAGATTTATCAAGATGATCCTTGGTTTAGATCTGGAACCAAAGCACCAAAAAGGCATAATGACTGCAATTATATTTGCATTTTGATATCATTCAAACAAATGTTAAGTATTATATTACATTCCTTTGAAGAATTTACTATGCCTATGGCAATACCACACACAAAATGAAAAATGTCTTTGTGATTGTCATCATCCATTGAAATGAATTTCCTTTATCCGTTCAGTTAAACACATACAGATTAGAGTGGTTAGCCACAAAAGATATATTGTGGTTGTAGAAAACACAGTGTAAACCACAGAATTCAATGCTAAATTGGTATAGATTTTCCTTGCATGTACTTTTCAGCCAACTGTGCAGATCTTTTTCAGCATGCATCCAAACAAAGCAGAAAAGGACTAACTAGTTTGCACCTGCTGGCTTAATATTTTATATCTGTATGTTTGAAGCTCAAGCCACAACCTGTCAGGAGTGCTCCATTACAGAGAGCTCCACTTCTGAATAAAGATGGCGCTGAGCCATGTACTGATGAGCCATCATATGATATTATCACATCACAGTTTGGCTCAAAAATGTAATATAAAAGGATGCCAAAGACCCTGGTTCAATACCCGAATACAGGTCTTACTTTTGTGGGTTCCTGGACGTGCTTTAATTACTTACTGGTACCTGACCCTCCTTCTTGATTCTGACTATGTTGAATTGCTGCCTCCCCTAACTTATAGTACAAAGTCCGTGTATCGCTGTTCAGCGCTGGCCCGTCCACATCAAGACTCGCCACACTTATTCTTTGAAAAAGCGGCTTTATTCAAATTGCAACTAACGCGTTTCGTGCCCTCTCTATTGGCACTTCATCACTCTGATGAAGTGCCAATAGAGAGGGCACGAAACGCGTTAGTTCGCACCACTTACCCACTGCCTTGTTATCACTCTTTGCAATTTGAATAAAGCCGCTTTTTCAAAGAATAAGTGTGGCGAGTCTTGATGTGGACGGGCCAGCACTGAACAGCGATACACGGACTTTGTACTGCTGATGCCGGCTTGGAGTTGCCGGAGTATCGCGAGAGCTGCGGCCGAGACGCCACAGGGAAGGGTGAGCTCCGCTTTAAACTTTCACTACCCGTGTTTCTGTTTTTCCCCTAACTTATAGCCTAGATTTTGACTTTGAGCTTCTTAACCCTTTGAGTACTGCATCTTGGACTTTTACTGCCAGTCTGTAGTACTGCTTCCTCCTTGGTTCTGATTTCAACCTTGGTAAGAGCCGGTGGGCCCTGACACAACCATCAGATTTTCATTCTAATTTGTGTTATACATGCTTAGTTATTAGGGTAAATGTGTACCATTAATATTGATGGATATCAAGTGTACTATTCCACTGAGGCAAATATATATAAACAGGTATGAGACCTGTTACCCAGAATTCTCGGGACCTGGGGTTTTCCGTAATTTGGGTCTTCATACCTTAAGTCTACTAGAAATTCATTTAAACATTAAATAAACCCAATAAGCTGGTTTTGCTTCCGATAAGGATTAATTATATCTTAGTTGGGATCAAGTACAAGCTACTGTTTTATTATTACAGAGAAAAAGGAACTCATTTTTAAAAATTTGGATTATTTGGATAAAATGGAGTCTATGGGAGACAGCCATTCCGTAATTTGGAGCTTTCTGGATATCGGGTTTCCGGATAAGGGGTCCTATACCTGTATATATATATATATATATATATATACATATATATGTTCAGTCTATTCATTGGCAGGATCTGTTGGCAATACATACATAAAAATTACACTGTTTTTGTTTATTTGTGGGAAGTAAAAAATGAGTTAGTTATACAAACATTGGGTGTGTCTTAACACAAAATTCTAGTACTAAAAATGCAAATCCTATTTAGAAAATCCTTCAGCAAAAGCTTAAAATTACCTAAAATTCATTGGATGATTTTTAAAAATCTTTGAGAAACATTTTAGTCACTGCTGTAAAAATGTACAAGATCACCATCTAGTACTCAGGAAAGGGATGATTTTAAGTTCTAGAGCAACCTAACAGGTAATTAGAATACATTTTATTTTAACATTGAATATACGTTTGTACATGTAGACCTACTAGGGTTATGGAATAAAATACACTACATTTGCCATGGTGTAGTAGCCCATAGCAACATATAGCATATACTAGCCAGCTGTTTAAAAGCAAACTAATATAATAAAATAGTGCAAGTTTCATCTAGGTCTCACTCTTTAAGGTAATAAATCTAAACACTATTTAATCTTCTATATTCATCTGCCTGGTTTAGATAACTGACTTTCGTTGAAGTGCATAGACAGAAACTCAGTATGGTAGTTTATGACACTTTTGTTCTCTTCTAAATAGAATTATTATTCTGTATTATTGATCATCTTTTGCCCCCATTCAATTCTTATTTTCCCTACAATGTATGTTCTTAACATTTATTTGAGATTACTGCTACTTCATCTCTTTTTTTTTTTTATTTTTGGGAAAATTGCTGTGCTAAAACTGAACCCAGAGACTCAGAAATGCAAGGTGGTGACAGAAGTTTGTGCATAGTGTATAAAGTAGTGTATAAAGTTTGGAACAATTTCCCCTTCTCTGTTCTTATATTCTTTGATGCTGGAAGCGTTATAGATGTTATATAGTGCAGTCAAATGTAATAACAGGGAACATATTTGGGCAGATTTATCAACATTTGTTGAGTTTTTTTGTACTAAAACTCACAAACTCGAATTAGAGTTTCCAAAACTCAAATGTTTGCATTAAGTGCAGAAAAACTAAAATGTAAGCAGGCAAGTTCATGTAGAAGTCAGTGGTAGATGTCCTAGACAAAATTCAGTACAATGAGAAGAAAAGGAATCCCCAACCTTTTTTTTTTTTACCAGTGAGCTACATTCAAATGTAAAATGAGTTGGAGAGCAACACAAGCACAAAAAATCTCATAGGAAATGCCAAATTAGGACATTGATTGTCTATTTAGTAACACCATGTATACAGGCAGCCTGCTGAAGGCTCTGTTTGAGAGTGTGCTTGGTTTTTGTGGATTAAAAATAGCCTAAAAGCCAGGAATTAAAACATAAGCACCCAATTTGAGGCCCATGGGTGCAACATCAAATGGGTCGGTGAGCAACATGTTGCTCACGAGCCACTGTTTGGGGATCACTGGAGTAGAATGTGATTTTGGTTTGTTTGAGTTTTCCTTTCATGTCTTTAATCAATTGCGTTTTTAAATAAATAATACACATGTAAATTGGTGAGATTTGAGTATTCTCAATTGTAATAAAAACTCAAAATTTGAAAATTAGATTTTTGATATATATATGCCTTTTTATAAAATATTGGCATAAAAAAAAAGTTCAATGTGCCAAATCAAAAATTAAGTATCGGCACCAACCAACATTCCAAATGAGAAAATAAATAAAGATAGGATATGAATCTCACAGTTCCCCCCAGTCCACAGGTGCATATTTCTTACCAAAGCATGACAACATGAGTTTCTCAAAAATCAAACAAAAATAATTAGAATAAAAGTACAAAAGCATTTATTAGGACATGAAGAACAAAAGTCTAATGTGTTTTGTGCCTGTTAGGACACTTACTGTACTTATAGGCTGAAATGCTTTTGTACTTTTAATTATTTTTGCTTGATTTTTTGGAAACTCACATTTTCATTCTTTGATTATAAATATAATATGAAACCAGGTACTTGGATTGAACATCATATGGCAAAGTACCATACTGTATGTGCCATAAATATTTTTATTACCGTTAGAGTCCCAACTATTGTGCCATATTATATATATATATATATATATATCTATATATATATATATATATATATATAGATACATACATACATATATATATATATATATATATATATATATATATATATATATATATATATATATATATATATATATATATATATATATATATATATATATATATATATATATAGTGCTAGTAACACATGGTATTATAAATTACAGGAAGTAGTCAACCAGCCTGCAAGGTCTTACAAAAGACATGTGAGAGAGAAGGTTTAAAGGACCAGTAACATCAAATTTTTTTTTTCAAAAATTCGTTAGTACACAACGAAAAAATAACACCAACACAAATTAAAATTTAAAATAGCAAAGCCTTTATTGAGAAATAACTTACAGAAATTCCACTTCCTGTCCTCTTCAGAAACGGCGAATGGGCGACCATCCATCCTGCAGCGCTTGATTTCTCCTCCTGGCTATTCACTGACAGTGTGTCCTCTGCCCCGATCGCCTTCTCCAGCTCTTCTTGAACTTTACTCAGCTCAAAAACATCGGGTGCCAGATCGGCAGAAGACCTGTGGCAAGGTGCTGTTGCTAATGAGCGGGATACTAAATGCCGGTTACACTGTCTGCCGTGCAAATGGTGCAGGCGCATAGATGCGCTGCCCTACTAAACCCCTACTATACCAGCTGTGTCTCCCATTACTCCTAGCAGACTTTCAACCTGTTTGTCCTATGAACAGAAAAAACATCGGGTGCCAGATCGGCAGAAGATCTGTGGCAAGGTGCTGTTGCTAATGAGCGGGATACTAAATGCCGGTTACACTGTCTGGGGAGCAAATGGGGCAGGCGCATGGATGCGCTGCCCTACTAAACCCCTACTATACCAGCTGTGTCTCGCAGCGCATCCATTCCAGCCTGGTTGAGCCATATAAATCCATGGCTTTGCGGAACAGTTGTGTACGGTCGCTGGTACATGCCTCGCAATATGTGCGTCTCCTCCAGTGCGCGCAATTGCGCTGCCCTACTAAACCCCTTCTATACCAGCTGTGTCTCGCCCCGGGCATCCCTCAAACTAAGTTGCAAGGACTGTTTGCGCCTGCACCATTTGCACCGCAGACAGTGTAACCGGCATTTAGTATCCCGCTCATTAGCAACAGCACCTTGCCACAGATCTTCTGCCGATCTGGCACCCGATGTTTTTTCTGTTCATAGGACAAACAGGTTGAAAGTCTGCTAGGAGTAATGGGAGACACAGCTGGTGTTATTTTTTCGTTGTGTACTAACGAATTTTTGAAAAAAAAAAATTTGATGTTACTGGTCCTTTAAGAAGGAACCAATATTGGGACATTTTAATTAAGACAGTACAAGCACACAAAACAAATAACCCTTGCTTGTGCTTGTGCAGGAAGTGTTCATATAAGGCTGGCAAGTGATGATTATTAGTGATGGGCGAACTTATTCACCAGGCGCAAATTCACAGCGAATTTGCGTGATTCGCTGCCGGCGAATGAATTCGCGAAATGGCCGCGAAAATTCGCTGGCGAAAATTCCCTGTAGTCAAAAAAAATGGATGTCGGCGTCTGTTTTTTTTTGGACACCGACACATTTTCGCCTCAAACGCATCAAAAATGAGACGCCAACGTAGTTTCGTGAAATTTTACGCCTTTTCGTGAATTTCGCGCGAATTTCGTGAATTTTTCGCCAAAGCGAAACGGTGCAAATTCGCCCATCACTAATGATTATATTTGACACAAATGGCACTTTACTTTGGAGTTGAAGTTTAGAAATTAAGAACTAGCATAAGTGCATTTGAGTTAATGCCTGAAAGGTATGTTTGACTTTGTATTGTAAAGAATGTCAGGGGTAACATACTTATTAGTATTTGTACAGTTAACAGACAAGGAACCTTGGAAGCATTGTGGAAGGAGTTAATCTGAAGAGTATTTGGAAGTTCACATGTATATTCTTAGACAAAAAGCAAAGAAAGTCTCAGCCATACATAGGCCTATCCCTAACACTACCCAACCAACTGGCCCTGAGCAAAATCTTCAATTCCTCATCTGGTGATGTACCATATACTGGCAAATAGTGCACTGGCAGATGAAATATTTAACCCAACTAGATCAACGAATTATCCACATACACGTACGCCAAATTGTATTTCATTTGTATGGTCATCTTAAAATATAGCATTAAGTACTTTCAATGGACTATTGTGAACTAACTCGAAAAATAATTGGAAACAAAGTCAGGTCTAGTGATGGGTGAATTTGGGGCATTTGCTGAAAAAATTGTGAATCTTCAGCGAAATTCACGAAATGGGGAAAAATTTGCAAAACGGCGCCGGTATCTCGTTTTTGATGCCGGCGTCTGTTTTTTTTGATGCCGGCTAATTTTTGCTGGTGATTTTTTGTGGTGGCTTTGCAAATTTATTCGCTGGCAGCAAATCACGGGAATTCGCCACGAATTCACGCCTGGCAAATAAATTCACCCATCACTAGTCAGGTCCACAATAAAGACTATGCAATAATCCGAAAGAAAAAGAACTGAATAATGTACTAGGTGGCATAAGGGACAATTCTGACAACATTTAAAAGATTTATTCAGACTCAGCTCCTGAACCTGAAATGTTTTACAAGTGATGCAGTGTAAAATGATTAATTATGTCTGGGAGCTTATGGATCGATAAAATGAATGCTGGAGATCTGTCCTTAATGCCTGTAGGTTTCCAATTTTTTTACCCAGAGATTCAACTCAACAAACAACTGAACAATTAATAGAAAAAAATCTTCATTACAATTTCACAAGTCCCTATATAAAATCAGTCATTTAAAAATTGTGGGTGCAAAGTGCAAAAACAGATACCAGTTGACAGCTTTTTCACATTTTGTTCGCTGCCTTGCCTATAGTTATAGGTCATGCACTCCATGCTAGAACACAATGACCTGTATCTACCCATGGAATACATCTCTACTGAGCACTGTTTTTAGTGGGATGCCAACCGCTTAACTTACAAGATAGGAGTTTACCAGAGCCCTGTTCTTCATACATGTCTATGGCATCTGCATTGCTGCACCTTCCACTGAATTCAGTACAAGCAGCAGGTGAATTTTGTGCCTCCTAGTGCTCAGAGCAGAACACTCGTTGCATAGAACAAGTTGGAGGAAAAGGGATTTTTTTGTTTCTCAATATGTTCTATATTCTCAATAACCTTCTAGGTAATAGTGGTCCTTTCCTGACGTATTACTAGAAATTGTAAATGGCAGATAAAGTGATATACAGTATGTGCACTGGAATTTATTATATATAAGTTCTTCTATCTTTTTCTTTTTTTTATCTTTTTTTGTTCAGGTTAACCACAGCGCTGGGATACATTTTTTCTTTCATAAATGGTATCTTGAGGACCATTATTTCATGTTTTGATCATCTGTATACTTTTAATTCTTTATAAAAGTTCAAATAAAATTCCTTCTACAATATATACCCATCAGGTCTCCCTTGGGTTTGTGTGATTTCCAGGGCCCGCAGTCGTTCGTGGCCCCCACCCCCTCCCTTTTATTCACTCAAATTTTCATCATCGGGACCAGAGCAATGGCAAACTTTAAAAAAACTACTGTATCTTCTGCTCCTCCCCATTGTTTCTGAACTAATGTGGGTGTGATTGGGCAGCATGCTGCCCCCTAAAATCCTGCTTCCCTAGGCCCGGGCCTTGGTGGCCTCTCCACAAATCTGGGCTTTACTGCAATTTTAAAATCTCATGATACTATGAGGCCTATTTATTAAAGGTTGAATTTTAGCAGTATTTTTGAAACCACAATTAAACAAAATAGGGATGGGTGAATTTTTTCACCTTGTTTCGCCAAAAAAATGACGTCCATAGACTTGTATGGTGCAGAGCGTCATAATAAAAAGAGGCGCGACAAAAGAAATTTGGCGTGCATCAAAAAAATGTTTTTGACGCCCATAGACTTTAATGGGCGTCAGCGACATTTCGACGGCAATGAATTTTTGGCGAAACTAAACGGGTCAAATTCGCCCATCCCTAGTAAACACTATGAGGGAAATATAATAACATTCGCAAAGAAAAATTTGCAAAAAAAATGTGCATGTCAAAATGTTATATTCTTCATTAGGTATTTTAGGTACTTTCCTGTGCCTTTAATGCATATTTTTTCTTTGGGTTTTTTTTGGCAACCAGAAACATTTACTAAGGGGTTTGTTTTATGTGCCATCTAAACTCAAAACTGAACCAACAGCGGATGGTCAGAGTTCTTGCTGTGTTTTAGAATACGAGAGGAGGAACTGAAGCACAAGTGTTTAGAAACTGAGTTTATTTTATATTCATTTAAGTCAAAATAAAGCAATAAAACAAATACCAATAACATCTACCTAAGCTGTTTCTAAAAATGATAAGACATTATAAGTCAACAACAAGGACGGGAGGTGAATCCCAACAGTAAATAGGGGAAGATATCCAAGTGAGCTCATTAAAAATAGGTCAGCTCTGGACACAAGCAACATATTTAGGCTTTATAATATCATAATAATGATGTACCTTGGATATGAACTCACAGTCAAGCAGTGAGTAAATGCCTAGTTCTATATTTGATAAATTGTATTTAAGCTTCATTAAGTTAAATTACCACTTTGGATAATCGTATTAATATGTTGACTGTGATTTGCCATCATTTTGTCTTTCCTATCCTTTTAGATTGAAATAATATTCCCTTAACATTATTTTAACAAACAGGTGTCTTGCAATAATTTAACGAGCAAGTGTTACAGAATAAAAATATGACTACTCACAAGAGTTTACAAAGGAATCAATTAGGACACACTGCTAATCCACTGCTGAATGAAAAGCAAATAACGCAAAAGCCATAAATAAAAAAACATAAAAACCAATTGTGAATTGTCTCAGCATATTACACTCTACATCATACTAAAAGTTAATTTACCTCACACATTGGTATATGACACCCGCCAAACTACACTCCAACTACATATCCAACTACCTCAGCATCATGTTGGAGACACTGTGGTGTAGAAGGCACATTATACCACATATTCTGGATTTGCCCTATTTTGGTGGATTATTGGAAGGGAGTTCTAGCATTACTAGAACCTCTACTGGGACAATCCCTGCCTTTAGGGAAACCATTTCCCAGATTAAAGAAACATGTACAGAAACTGGCCAACCTTATATTAACCGCAGCTAAACATCTTTTAGCTCGAAACTGGAAGACTCCAAGAGCTCCTTCAGACAACGAACTAAAAACAGCCATCCAAGATGTGAGACGGATGGAGTATTTGGCAGCACTACATCGATCCCAGTTAATGCTCTTTGATAAAGTATGGTCACAATGGGACTTGATACACTCTACCTCGGCCTAACTCCCATCCCACCCACGGATGTCCACTCTCTCAGGAACAATGTGACACTTGGGGGATATACCCCCTCTTCCTTTTAAGTATGCATATGGTCCTCTCTTCCGGCTCCCCCGGGCTCAAATGGTTTATGGTTTAATTATTTTTTATTTTTCTGGTTTTCTATTATTTTTGCATAATGCTTTAGTCTACGGTACACGACTCATATCCATCCCTATTTCCTATGTTTACATACTAAAGGTGATGAACCCATGGGCGTTACTCCATAGGACTTTTTACGATTGTGAATGCCTTACCATTAGATCACCTAATCTGATGTGAAATGATGAGTCTGAAATGTGATAATATGCAATGACTTGTTAAAACTTCAAATAAATAAAGAGTTAATTTACAGGTGAAAATTCTGTAAAACTCCCCTCAATGTCATTATGATTTACATACACAATCTCAACTTAGCTTGTGCCAAAAGAAGTTTGACATTTATATAACATATATAACCTATACATTGTCAGTATTGCAACTGACTACTTTCCTCCATTCCACGACTCCACAATACACATGCTATTGAAAGTAACCTTGTGAAAGCTGTTACTTTTATGCGCCAGTAAATCACAATTATATGACATTTATAAGAGTTAGATACTGGTATTTTAAAGGGATACTGTTATGGGACATGGGGCTTGACATATTGTCAGTTTCCCATCTTCCCCCAGTCATCTGCCTAACAACAGAACAATAGGAAGGTAACCAGTTAGCAGCTTCCTAACACCTACATTGGTGAGAGCTCCAGACTGTAAGTTTTTCCCTGGCCCATTTTAGGTCAGGGGGGATTTTTTTCCTGCAAACTTTGTAGATTGTAGGGATTTCCTTTTTCCATTTGTTCCTGCTTTTCCCCCCACAAATTCTTTCAAAAAATGAGGAAAAAGACAGCAGCTATTGCTGGCCAAGGAGTGAGGACCCACTTGGGATCTAACAGGAGGAAAGTCAGGAAGCTGCTGCAAGGCATGCTGGGAGCCAGGAAGGAAGTGCTGCAGGCTGTGACGAAGCCATAGAGAGTGCTGAGGCAGCATGCTGTGTGGCTTTGGAGGTGGCTGAGGAGGAGCTGAAAGAGAAGCCCAATCCTGCTCCTGCATTAGCCCAGGTAGGACTAATGCACGTGTGTGATCATAGTTACATAGTTACATAGTTAAATTGGGTTGAAAAAAGACAAAGTCCATCAAGTTCAACCCCTCCAAATGAAAACCCAGCATCCATACATACACCCATCCCTACTTTTAATTAAATTCTATATACCCATACCTATACTAACTATAGAGCTTAGTATCATAATAGCCTTTGATATTATGTCTGTCTAAAAAATCATCCAAGCCATTCTTAAAGGCATTAACTGAATCAGCCATCACAACATCACCCGGCAGTGCATTCCACAACCTCACTGTCCTGACTGTGAAGAACCCCCTGCGTTGCTTCAAATGAAAGTTCTTTTCTTCTAGTCTAAAGGGGTGGCCTCTGGTACGGTGATCCACTTTATGGGTAAAAAGGTCCCCTGCCATTTGTCTATAATGTCCTCTAATGTACTTGTAAAGTGTAATCATGTCCCCTCGCAAGCGCCTTTTTTCCAGAGAAAACAGCCCCAACCTTGACAGTCTACCCTCATAATTTAAGTCTTCCGTCCCTCTAACCAATTTAATTGCACGTCTCTGCACTCTCTCCAGCTCATTTATATCCCTCTTAAGGACTGGAGTCCAAAACTGCACTGCATACTCCAGATGAGGCCTTACCAGGGACCTATAAAGAGGCATAATTATGTTTTCTTCCCTTGAGTTAATGCCCTTTTTTATGCATGACAGAACTTTATTTGCTTTAGTAGCCACAGAATGACACTGCCCAGAATTAGACAACGTGTTATCTACAAAGACCCCTAGATCCTTCTCATTTAAGGAAACTCCCAACACACTGCCATTTAGTGTATAACTTGCATTTATATTATTTTTGCCAAAGTGCATAACCTTGCATTTATCAACATTGAACCTCATTTTCCAGTTTGCTGCCCAGTTTTCCAGTTTAGACAAATCACTCTGCAAAGTGGCAGCATCCTGCATGGAACCTATAGTTCTGCACAATTTAGCATCATCTGCAAAAATAGAAACAGTACTTTCAATTCCCACCTCCAGGTCATTAATAAACAAGTTGAAAAGCAAGGGACCTAGTACAGAGCCCTGCGGTTCTCCACTAACAACACTGGTCCAATTAGAAAATGTTCCATTTACCACCACTCTTTGTAGTCTATCTTTTAGCCAGTTCTCTATCCAGGTACAAATACTATGTTCCAGGCCAACATTCCTTAATTTAACCAGTAACCTTTTGTGTGGCACTGTATCAAATGCTTTAGCAAAGTCTAAGTAAATCACATCCACTGCCATCCCAGAATCGAGGTCTCTACTTACATTCTCATAAAATTCTCATAAAAAGAAATTAAGTTAGTCTGGCAAGATCTATTACGCATAAAACCATACTGGCACAAACTCATAGTATTATGATTTGCTATGAAGTCCAGTATCTTATCCTTTATTAAGCCTTCGAAAAGCTTTCCTACCACTGACGTCAGACTAACTGGCTTATAGTTTTGAGGCTGAGAACGGGATCCTTTTTTGAATAGAGGCACCACATTAGCAATTCGCCAGTCTCTCGGCACTATGCCAGATCTCAATGAATCCTGGTTTTGCTTTGCAACGACGTTCCTTGCTTACAAGTGGAATATAGTGACAAATATATTTATTAAGCAGCATTTTAAAGACTTCCCATTTTTGTTCTGTGTTTAACCCTGTGAAAAGCATTTCCCACTTAATATGTTGCAGAGATGCCCTTATACTGTCAAAGTTTGCACGTCTGAAATTAGTGTTTTAGTTACTCCCTTATAGAATTGCTTCTGCAACAGAATCTCAAAGGAGACCATATTATGATCACTATTCCCTAAATGCTCACCCACACAAATGTTAGAGATGAGTTCAGTATTGTTAGTTATTACAAGGTCCAAAAGAGAGTTATTCCTAGTAGGTTCTTGAACAAGCTGGAATAAAAAGTTGTCATTCAGCATATTTACAAACCTACTAGCTTTTTCTGTCTTAGCAACCCCATTACCCCAGTCAATGTCTGGATAATTGAAGTCACCCATAGCAACAACTTGATCCAGCTGTGAAGCCGTTTGTATCTGCAAGAGTAGCTGGGCTTCATACTCGACATGTATACGAGGTGGTTTATAGCATACACCAATGATAATTCTTTTTGTTACCTTTTGCCCACTCAAAATCTCTACCCAGAGTGATTCTACACCCTCACCAGTGCCAGCTATTGTTATTTCTTTAGCGCATGGCTTTAATTCAGGCTTTACATACAAACACACTCCTCCACCCTTTTTAATCCCTCTGTCCCTCCTAAAAAGGGTGTAACCATTTAAATTCACAATCCAGTCACATGTTTCATCCCACCAGGTCTCAGTGATACCAATTATATCATAATTTTTAGAGCATGCAATTAATTCCAGGTCTCCCATTTTACCTGACAAACTCTGTGCATTTGCCAGCATACAGAGGAGGTTACTACTTTTACTTTTGAAATTTGCATTACTTAGTGAAGAATTATACGTTAAGTTAGTATTATTCTGTTTTCTTTGTAACAGAGGGACCTCCTTAGCTGGTAAACTATATGCCCCCTCACTCCTCCCCCATGACCCCTCACTAACCCCACTGCCCCGTCTACCCTAGCTTCCCCATAATTCTTTATCTCACCCACCCTCCCCTTGCATAGTTTAAACACTCCTCCAACCATTCTTTCCCCTAGCACCGCGGACCCCCTTCCATTGAGGTGCAAACCGTCATGACTGTATAGGTTGTACCCCAACGAAAAATCGGCCCAGTGCTCTAGGACCCCAAACCCTTCCTTCCTGCACCAAGACTTGAGCCACGCATTTAGCTCCCTAAACTCCTGCTGTTTTCCTAAACTTTCATGTGGCACAGGCAAAATTTCAGAAAAGATGACATTGGAAGACCTTTCCTTGATCTTAGAGCCTAGATCCCTGAAATCATTCTTTAAGGTCTTCCATCTACCATTTATTTTGTCATTAGTACCGATATGCACTAAGACAGCTGGGTCATGCTCCGCCCCACCCAATAATTTGTCTATCCGATCAACCACATGCTGAACCCTGGCACCAGGTAGACAGCAAACTGTTCGGTTGTAGCGATCCAGACGACAAATTACCCTATCCACTTTCCTAATAATTGAGTCCCCTACAACCACAATCTGCTTAGGCCTGACTCTACTCTCCTCCCCACCACTACTAGAGAAACTGGTCTCCTGGCTGTTAGAGAGATCAGCCCCATCTAGAATTGCCAATCCAGAGTTCATACTCCCATCATCTTCACACAATCTGGCAAATTTGTTGCGATGTATAATCTCCGGATCAGCCTCCATTTTCCTTTTGCCCACCTTAGATTTTCTAACTGTCACCCAGCTAGCTGCCTCAATATCCTGCTGCTGTTCTGTTCCCCCCAAACTATCTGACCCCGCTAGGTCCTGCTCAGTGAGCAAAAGACTCCTTTCAAGATTGTCAATCGACCGCAATGTTGCAATTTGTTGCTCTAGTGCTCTAACGTGAGCCTCCAAAGTGGCAATTTGCTCACAACCACCACAGAGGTAAGCATTTTGGATCTCTTGTTCCAAATCTGCATACATATGGCAGACTGTGAGTCAGACCTTCAATCTTGCTAGCACTCATTATCCCAGTTACAGATCAAAACAGGAAAAAATTAAAATAAATATATAAAATAAAAATGAGGGTTTAGAACAAACTTTTGACCTAGTTTGAACCTCCTTTAGTTTTCAACTCCGGTGTTTGTAACTTCACTTACAGATCCCCCACTTAACTCCGGTGTTTGTAACTCCACTTACAGATCCCCCACTTAACTCCGGTGTTTGTAACTCCACTTACAGATCCCCCACTTAAGGAGCAAACACTTAAGAGAAGCTAACACTAGAGCAAGCTCCACTGGAGTGCCAGGGGTTCTATTTATTCAGTCTGTTCAGGTGCAACTAATCAAACCCACCCCCTCAAATGGAGGGAAAACTGCAAAGTAAAGCAGGTTGTGACAAACTTGCTGTAAGCACACTAGCACACCAAACTTTGCTGTTTAGCACCCAAGACAGAAAAAAAACCTTTACAAAATAAAACCACAGTAGTTAAATATAAACCTTAATATAAAATAGCAGTTAATAAATACTTATCCTTTTCAGATGATTTGTTTGCTTTAAGTTGCTTTACTCCAGTCAGCAGACTGATTCAAATCCTCATGGGGAAGAGGAGGCTGCTGGAAATGGAGCTGGGAAGCCAGAGACTGTGGGCTTAGCTGGGCCCAATCAGAGCCATATAATCAAGGCCCTGAGAGACATTACCATCTTAGAGTAGAAAAGGAACTTTTTGGAGGGGAGTATTTCTAACATGGTGGCTGAACTGAGTGCTTTGAAAGAGATAGGTAAAGCTGTCAAGAAAATTGCTTTCATGTGTTATGATTTGGAGGACATTGAGAATAACATTAGCAGGGTTCTGGCAGTTATAGAGCCCTGGAAGGAGGTTTTTGATAATCGCAAGCTATTTCAGGAAATGGAGAAAAACGAACTGAAAAAATTGCTTAAAGACTTTTCTTTTCCTAAAGAGACTGTGATTCCTGGGAGTGGCAATGTAGGGCCTTTGGGTGCGGATTCCGAGATTCCAAAGATTGTTTCAGTGCCAGGCACTAGTGCCAATACTAATGCTATAAATGGTATCATTTTGGCTGGTGTGAGCATGCCCAGTGCAGTGAGTTTGCCCAGTGCCAGTGTTTCTGCAGTGTGTGTGCCCGGTGCCAGTGTGTCAGGTGCAAGTGTGCAGTGTAACAAGTCTGCAGGGAGTATGAAAATGGCTGCACCATTGATTAAAAACTGTATGTGATGCTGCTGTAAAAGAGAACATATCTGGTGAAAGAAGTGTCACAGTGGGTGAGGGAATCCTCCTGTAAATAGTAAGAGTGAAGGGGCACAAGAAAGGAGAGGTGTTTGGGACAGGAAGCCATTGTTTAGGCAGAATGTCTCTGAGGTGGGTGAGTCAGGACTCCTGCAGATGTGTTTGGGCAGGTAAGTGTCACAGACACTGAGTTTAATCTGAGCTTCAAACTGTCTCAGGGGCTGGACGAGTTCTGGTACAAATGTGAGGGTATGAGAGAAGTCCCAGAGTGGGAGGGGTTTAGCGTGATCCCAGTATCCCAGCCAGAGACTGTCACCATTATGTTTAAAACAGAGTGTGTGCCCAAGGAAGATGTGATGGTCTGGCTAAAGAGGCAATGCACTGTCCTGTCCCCCCTTACTCCACTGTATGATGAAGTGGGTTTCTGGATAGAAAGGTGGAAGGTACAGGTCAAACTGCACATGAATTTCCATGTTCCCAAGCACCTTGCCAATTCCTTATTTATTAGTAAGGACAGGGGGCTCTGCTTCTATCCCGGCCAACACAGAGTGTGTTTCAGGTGTGGCTCAAACAGGCACTTTGCAGTTAAATGTCCAGTTGTGAAGTGCGCCTTGTGATAAAACTGGGTATCCCAGTAAAGTATACCAGGAAATCCAATGCAATTTGTGCCTGAAGTTGGGACACGGCCACCGTTCTTGCCTTGATGCCTGGCACAAAATTGTTAAAGATTGCCCTAATTTAGAGGAGGAAATTGGCCAGGGAATGGAGATTGTAGATGAGGGTGCCCAAACACTGAAGTGGTGGGATAAGAGAAGGAGGTTGTGCGACCTAAATCCAGTGCCCCATGCAGTAAGGTGGTGGGTAGGGCAGCAGAGAAGTTACCAAAGGGGAAGGGGATGGGTGAGCAGAGGGCCAGTCAGAAACAAAATAGGATTTCATGATGGATTAACCTATTAGATTCATTACAGCCAATGTCTGTAGCATCAAGAACAGGAAGACCAGGTTTTTGGCTTTTGATTAATGTAGGAGGGCAGAGGCTGAAATCTTTTTCTTGCAGACGACCCACCTAATGACCAGGGACGAGATATTTGAAGCCAAAAGACATTGGTGGCATGGCAACTCATTTTGGTCTATTGCTATTGCTGCCGCCAGGAGTAATGGGCATCCTTTTCAAAAATTTTCAGGTCTTGGAAATTAAAAAAATCATAGAAATCCAGGTTGGTCATTGTTTGATGCTTGATATTGTGCTGCATGGGAATCTGATTAGATTAAAGAGAAGGAAACTCCTGTTCCAGATAAAGCAATATATGTACTGTATACATCATGTCCTGTCATTTTTGAGGAGTCCTGAGGGCAGTAGACAGGACTGGCAGTTTCTGCAAACATGAGGGTTCTTTTATGAATAAAAACCCTCATGTGTGGGTTTATTAGATGTGGCCACATGGGGTGGTAGAGCGAGCAATCATACATATTGCTGTGGGCAGAAAAGCAGCAAAATTGATTTAATTTTTGTTAAGAAAGGTGAATCCTTTACAGAAGTCCTGTGAGCAGGATGTTGAGTTCTTTGATAACTTGGTACTATCCTTCCAGTATGGTATCCGAACCAGCCCACGATTGGGAAGGGTTTGTGGAGACTAGATGTTGGTTCTTTGAAAGGAGAGAAGGCAGAACAATCCATTGAGGATCTGTTGCTGGTGCACTTGTCAAGGGTTGAGTTGACAGAAAAGAAAAGGGAGGGAGAAGGGAAAGCAGTACCAGTCTTTGAGAAAGGAGCTAGATGTCTGTATTTCAGAAGGGGGGAAGGTGAAAAGCGAAACCGGTTTCACAAATTAATTCACTTGTGGCGAAATGTGGAAATTCACCGCAAACTCATGTCTGGCGAATTTATTCGCCCATCACTATTGGGTAACCGATGGTAGACTGAAGTGTGTCCGGATAAGTGGAGGTTGTGTCCCACCCCATATAGCTCAGGCTTGAAGCTTGAAGCTCATCAGGAAGTGGCACATAGGTATGGAGGAACTGAAGTCTGCCCCTAGGAAAAATATTTATTTAAGGATTTTGGAGATTTTCTTTTGTGTTCCCCTTGCTCTGAGACACTGCAGAAGCGAGATCCTGTCTCTGAGCCTTAAGTGCCTCAACAGTAAGCGACTGTCCAATAAGTTCCAGGATAATACTTGTCTCTCCCTCCAAGGAAAACTGTTTGTTAGGGGGAACCTGAAGTACCTCAATGTAATGGGCAGGGAATGCCCATGGGGCTGTGGCACAGATGAGACCCCTGGCAACATCCTTGCATTTGGGTTTCTTGGGGAACTTGAATTATACAGAGATGGCATACATGATAGTGGGGGATGAGAGTGCAAGATCAGTAAATACAAAAACTCTGTATATTATAATATCTGTGATGCCCTATTATCTGTGGCACATGCTCTGCAAATTTACCCTCAGCCAGAAGAGAGAGGCAGTGGGGCAAGTCACTGGGGCAAGTAAGAGAACTTACTTTCATTAAATCCAGAGAGATTGAGCAAAAGGCAGATACTGTAATGTTGTACTTTAGGTAAATATTCATTTTCATCTGTGATTCTTCTTATTTTCATTAGTTAATAATGTGATGCATTTCTGTTTCGGAAATGTTTATTTATTTTCTTTAATGTTTTTACTTTCAATACAATCCCCTAACACAAGATAATAGCTCCTTAGTAGACGCAAGAACAGCACTCAATAGTAAAAATCCAGGTCCCACTGTGACACCTTCAGTTACATTGAGTAGGAGAAACAACACCCGCCAGAAAGCACTTCCATCCTAAAGTACTGGCTCTTTCTGAAAACACATGACCAGGCAAAATTACCTGAGATGGCTGCCTACAAACCAATATTACAAATAAAATAAAATACACTTTCTGGTTCAGGAATGAGATTTTATATTGCAAAGTGAATTATTTGCAGTGTAAACAGTGTAATTTAGAAATAAAAACTACACCATAAAAATCATGACAAAATCCCTTTAAGTCAATTTTCTCATTTGCATGTGTCATTAGGTTTTGGTACAGACACACACACACACACCATAAATATACCATAAATATACCATATGTCTAAGGGGAGCAGCTTTGCTAGTTGAATTTTTCTTAAATAAATCATTCAGTGATGAAAGCACTTACTGTACATACTGAACTTATCAAGATTAGGACAGTCAGTTTCAATTTAATAACTGAAAATGAATATCCTAGCAGTCTCCTGCCCATATCAATTTCTCAATGATACTGTCTATATATACTACACAATATACTTCTGAATAATCCCTCATTAAAATGTGTTTTTGTTCCCATTAGTCACTTTTCATCACTCACTCCTTAAATAACAAATCAACTATAATGATCTGGTTTGATGAAAGCTTTAATATCTTGCCTTAACAGAAAAACTCTTGTTTTTTTGACATTCATGATGTATTTATTCCTCCCCCCTAGTAGTGGACAGAGACAAACAGCTTCTAGAATTCACACCAATGCTTTTTTGATCTTTTATATAGTCATGAAAAAAACAATTGAACATTTAATATCCTTATATTTTACAGTAGGGTGTGCATTATTCCCTAAGTAGCATATGCAAAAGTAGTTGTATAGTACTTTTTGATGATGAGTTGAGATGAGTTGAGATGAGTTGAGATGAGTTGTGGGCTACTGCTCTAGAGGCAAAATGTGCAGGAAAGCACCCAAATAAATGAATTAGGAACCACAAGTATTTTGCAATGGCTGATTTATTAGAAGAAATTAAGAATTATATGGCCTCTGTACAACCATACTGAATCTAGTTCTCATGAGGATTACACAGGAAATTACCTGTGGTTTAAGATCATGGTGAGGACCAATTAATTCTTATTATTAACTTGGAAAATACTGGACCACAGATAATGAGAATCATCATGGAAGAATGGTACTGTAATGACAGAAAGGGGAATTGTCTCTTTTAAATGGACCTTATCCATCAAAGATATTTAGATCTGGAGTAATAATCATAGACCTATTGCTAATTAAATGAGAAGAGATGTGTTTTCAAAATGATTAACAGTTTCTTATTTCTTTTATATGACATGCCTGATAATCTCCATAGAAAGTACTTTCCAGCACATATAGTTTTACATTTACAGTAACTAAAAAAAAAAAGATCAACTTGACAATTAGTTGAGTAAAATGTTGTAATTCTACATAGCATTGTAGTCTATATGCATTTGATTCTCAACAAATACTTTTAATTCAACTTAAATGCAGAGTACAATACAAATTACTGTCAAGTGTCTATTTTAAAATATTCTATCTGATCACTTTATGATGTTTTAGCTTGGAAGCATTTGCCAATGTACAAAGCTACTTTTTGACAAATGAAGATAAGCACACAGAATAATTAAAGGAAAATGTTAAAGTATATTTGAAAGTGCTTATAGCAGAGGTAGTAATTTCTTATTTATATATTTTCCAAAGAGGATGGAGGCACAATTGTGTTCCAACTGAGTTTGCAGTGGTAAGGCTTTGCTTCTCAGAGTGCTAATATTTCTTTTGCTCCTGGCAGAGTTAAAACATTCTTAGAAAATCCTTTGGAAGTGCACATGCAAGGCACTGCTTTGATAATTCAAATTAAATTTTGAAAAATCTAATATTAATATTTAATAGCCATAGTTTTATTTTCAAAAAAAGCAAGACACTCAATTTGAAACCCAAGGAAAAGGTGACATATTGCTTTGGGACCAAGGTGGTAAATAGATCAGGTACTGATAGACAGAAATCAAAAGAGTTTTATATGATGCCCCAAGGTCAGAACTGGACAGCTTTTGTTCTCCAGAACATAACACTCCTAAAATTTATATACAAGGTTTCAAGATGTTGGCCAGATGGGCAAGATATTAAAGATTAAGCTGAAACTTTACTGTATATATATATATATATATATATATATATATATATATATATATATATATATATATATATAGGCACATAACCATTTTAACATAATACATGCAAGTGTTTCATATTTAGAAATTCTTTAAATCAGGCTCTGATCCTATTGGTTGATGGGGAAGGCAAGAAGGAGTTAATAATGATGACAAATGTTGTGCAAAATGGAACCAGGTTAAAATGTTTGCTCACAATGCTTTAAGGATTTTGCAGTAGAAAAATCTGCCTATTCATATGCCGATCATTGCCCATTATAGTAGAGTTTTCCATCTCACCTATACTTTGAGTCTTACCCTATATTATTTAATTTACATGCAACAAGTTTAACCTTCTAAAATTCCTAATTGTCACTTTTCCCCATCTTTTCTCTTACTTGTTTTACAGGATTGTAAGGATTTGGCCAGATCTTTTACTTGCTAGCTAGCAGGCACCATGTACTGTGTACTGTATATTTTCAATATCAGATTGGTTCTTTTTGCATGAACTTGTAAGTGATTGATAACTATTATATATCAGCAAATGCTTGAATAGACATATAATTGAATAAATGACACTAACACACAGTTATTGCATTATCATTAGCATCACCAAAGTTTCAATAGTCACTGTACCAGTTTAGTAACCTCTAGCAACCAAAAAAACATTTACTTTCATATGTCTGACTATTCTAGACCCTCAAAAATATATTCCTCAATAGGTGCCATGTGTTATACCACTTCTGCATTATAATAAATTAAAAGGCAAAGCTTCTATTATGTTATGGAATTAGGTACAACATAGATTTTCATTAAATGTTTTACATTACAAGATAATACATATAATTATGCTATTTTTTGAAGAAGCCAATATTAGCTTCTACGTTAGAACATTTTGACAACTGGCTGTTGATTCATCTTAACACATTAGAAAAAAAGTCCCAGAAGAAAGTCTGTAAATGTGTTTTTATTTCATATTTTTCCTACTGGTTTATTTGATCATCTTGTTTTTATTTGTGACTGGCACAGCATAACCTCCTACCTGTACTTCAAATTGAAAGTTGAATTCCAAATGTAAAACCATAGGCAAGCACAGGAGAAATGCATGTTCCTGCCTTACCCCCTTCAGATCAGAAATATGTCAAATATAAAATTTGTTTAAACTATTATTATCAAGCTTTCATGGCCAGCTCTAGCATCACAGGGACACTTGCACTGGACACCCTATACATGGCAGTGTAATTTTTAGACTACACCAGGATGTAAGTTAAACTGCAAAGTTGTAAACTATAACTCAGTATGAGGGTTTTTTTCCTCAATTTGAATTACCTTAACTCTGCTAAAAAACATTTTTTAAAAAACATTTTAACATTAAATAAATCAATAGGATTGTTTTCCCAGCAATATGGTTTAATGTAGCTTAGTTAGGAACAATTATAAAGTACTGTGTTATTATTACCGAGAAAAAGGAAATCATTGTAAAAAATAAGAATTGCTTAAAATGGGACTCAGTGGGGTAAATTCACTAAAGGGTGAATTTTCGCCTGCGAAGGATTCGCCACACTCCTTGCCACTTTGCCAGGTGCCAATTGGCTTGGACTATGCTAATTCACTAAAATGCAAAATGCTGGCAACGTTTTGCTAGCGTTAATTTGTCAGCGCGACTTTGTTAGAACTCTTATGCTTAGGTCAATTTGAATAGGGTGGATACATATCGGTGGTATAGAGATCTTTATTAGAGATATTGGTACAAATGCTTGAAGTGGCCGCTTATTACAAATGTCCAAGGAAGCATAATGAAGACAAAAGAGATCCTCTATTGCCCTAGACATGAGCCCATCCTAAAACAAATGTGGCATGCCCCTCAAATGATTGGGAAAAAAATGTTAATACAAAAATCTTAGGACTTTTGAAGGCAATCCTGTTTAAAATATGAAGACCCAAAGTCCCGAAAACAGCCAAAATTGAAGCCCTGAAGCGGCAAAAAGACCCAAAGTCACGAAAGGAGGCAAAGTTGAAGTCCTGAAGTCATGAGTTCAATTCTATTGAACACCAATTTGTGTTTTTTATTTTTTTTAATCCCCTGGCCACCAATGTATTATTTTAATATTCTATAGGCCCCTGCCACAAATGTTTATTTTTTTTTAAAAAAGTATTATTCTTATTTTTTTAACTTGTAAGGGGGGCCCTGGAGCCAATGTTTTTTTTTTTAAAAAATATCCTTTGGAGCCCCAATTTTTTTTAAACTTGTAAAGGGGGGCTGGTTCCAATGTTTTTTTTTAAACTTAAAGGGAGACCCTGATCACCAATTATTTTTGTAACTTGTAAGGGGGGCCATGGTGCCAATGTTTTTTTAAGAAATATTATTTGGGGCCCCAATTTTTTTTATCTTGTAAGAGGGGTCCTGGCGACAATGTTTTTTTTTTAACTTATAAGGGGGCCCTGGTCACCAATAATTGTTTTAACTTGTAGAGGGCCCTGACCACCAATTATTTTAAAAACTTTCAAGGGGGGCCCTGGCACCACAGTTTTTTTAGCTTATAAGGGGGCCCTGACCATCAATATAACTTGTGTGTGTGGCGAGGTTACCTTTTTTTAGCACTGATGTCTGTGTAGTTTTTTAACTGTTGTGTGGCGTGGGAGGGAGTTGGGGTGGGGCTGGAAAATTTTATTGTATGGGGCCCTGTGATTTCTAATGGCGGCCCTGTATATATATATATATATATATATATATATATATATATATATATATATATATATATATATATATATATATATATATATTTAGATAAACAGGCATACAACTATTTTATGGCAGCAGATGAAAGATTTTTTTTTGGAGCTTCTATCTTTATTCATTAGTGAGTCTATCTTTTTGTTCTACAGTATATTGCTACCTTTTTCCTTAACTTAAAGTTTGCTACATCATAATTATCATGGTTGTAAGGCTTTTTATTCAGTCAAATTAAATTTGGCAATATACAAAAACAGTTTCTTATGCTCCTCATTTCCTTATACAGTACAGTGTATATTTGGAATTTACTATGCCATTAGTTTAAATTACATATATTCTTCCCACCTGATGAAATGTGAGATATAATATGTATCTAGAAAAAAAAAATCTGAAAGAACTGCCTCATCTTGCATGCTTTCACAAATAAACAGCAGACTAGGAATTCACGGCTGAGTAAAATAGTAAAGCTTTGCAATCTCAAATAATGATTCATATCTTTAGTGTTAGGAAATTCTTAGAGCACAAAGTACACGGGTTCTTACCATCTATATTCATCTTTACGCCAAGGCTTTCTTTCTCCTAATTTGCAGCAGAGGATTCCACAACAATAGGACATGCATTTTTATTTCTGTGATACATTGATTTTCAAATGCATTGTGTTGATCAAACTCCCACAAACATTTCAGTGATTGCATTCCTAGTTGCAGCCACACAGTGAAGTTTTTACAGTGATTATATTCAATACTTGGCAAACATAATATTGAACATAAACGTCACAAAGCTTTTATCATCAGTTGTTGTCATTATAGGCTAATGCCCCATGTGGAGATTTGCTTGTAGCTGGCTAAAAATAACTGTTTCTTACAGAGGAAAAACAATGTAATTCATAAAACTTGAAAGAGCAGAAACAATGAAACCTGTCTGCAGCCATTTAAAATCCACAGCTAGTAAATTCCAGATGTTCCATCAGTGATAAATGTAAAAGAGACCACAGTTATGAAACATGTTGTTGTTTAATATCTGCCAGTTTTTATGAGGTGGCTTTTACTAATGTGACAACAAAAAAACTGCTTTCATTTTGTAGGATACCATTCACTAATCGACAATTTATCTCCATTGCATAATTTTAACTATAAATCAACTAATAATTAATAATAATATAATATTAAAAGTAAGTATACACGTAAATCAATATTTGTCTCATACATATATTCCAAAAACTAAAGCTAATATACAGGTATAGGATCCATTATCTGGAAACTCGCTATCCAGAAAGCTTTGAATCACGGGAAGGCCATCTCCCATAGACTCCATTATAATCAAATAATTCCCATTTTTAGAAATGATTTCCTTTTTCTTTATAGTAATAAAACAATACCTTGTACTTGATTCTAACAAAGCTATTTTGAATCCTTATGGGAGACAAAACAATCCTATTGGGTTTATTTATGGGCAGATTTATTAAGGATAGAGTTGTGTTTTCCACAAAAATTTTACTTTTCAAGGTGATTTTTTTTCCTCAAAAATAAATTTTTCAGGTTAATTTTTTTAAAAAAAATGTTCAAGATTTATTATACCCCAACCCTGGAAATAGTTTGAATCTGTAACAACGCCATCTTAAACCTGTAAAAGTCATGTAGGAGTCAATGCCAGAGGTCCCTTTAACCATTTGAAGATTCATTTCATGAGGGTTTTTTCAGAGGGTTTTGCCGAAAACTCAAATAATGTGTATTAAAATGAAAAACCCGTTTCTGCGACAAAATATGTAACAAAACTCCAGAGCAGGTGTTAAATGTTAAAAAGATTTGCAATGCAATAAAAGCCCAATGAAGAATATTATATTGTGACAGGAGAATTTTTTTGCTCTTTGAGAATTTTATTACATTTCCCTCTTAGGGGGTTTATTTGTTCAATAAAACAAACACGACCAAACTCCACAATTTTACATTATTTATTAATAAAACAATTTGGTTTGGGAAAAGTCTCGATAAAATTGAGAGTAAACATGAATCATACAAATTTTTGGGATTTGACTCGAAATGCTAGATTTTTTGGCAGATCTGAATACCCTAAATTGTTCGGATTATCATATGAAACCCAGTGCAGACTACGATATCTTTAAATTGGTAAAGGAACATTTGCCATTGACTTCTCCAGGACCTAGACAGGATTGAGACAGGATTGAGATGGAGTATTTTCAGATTCAGACATTTAGCTGCTTCAGGGTATAATAAATCTCAAAAAATTCAAGATTTTTTCTCTCTAAAAATTTGAGTTTTTGCCCAAAAAAACTTCTACCAGAAAAAATTGAGCTTTAAAAAATATCCTCCTTTAAGTGTGGAGATCCACATTATGAAAAGACCCCTTATTCTGAAATTATTTGAATGCTTGTGAAGGGATTACATTCAAAATTTTGTCCTAGTGAATGGCATTATGAGCAGCATTTCTTTATGAAGGATCGGTCACATCAGACAAATTTGATTGCTTTTTATGATGAGGCAATTAAGATGATGGAAAGCGGGAAGCAGTAGCTGTTTGAATTTTGCCAAATCATTTGATACAGTGCCCCACAAACATCTGCTTTCTAAACTAAGGGCAATTGGGCTTAATTAAGTTGTTTGCGCATGGAAACTGGCTACAGGATCGGGTACAGAAAGGGGTTGTTAATGGTACATTCTCTACTTGGAGAACGGTTCTTAGTGGGGCCCCTTAAGCAGGCCCGGACTGGCAATCTGTGGGTTCTGGCAAATGCCAGAGGGGCTGCTGTAAGTTGCCATAGCCAAACACGTTTTAATGGGCTGGTGGGGCGCTGTTTGGACCTCTGTAGACCTGAAATGCCAGTGCCTATTTTGATTCTCAGTCCAGACCTGCCCTTCAGGCTCGGTATTGGGCCCACTTTTATTTGACTTGTTCATTAATGAAGGGAGGGAGGCATTGTAAGCAATGTATCAGTGTTTGCAGACACAAGTTTATCCAGGGACTGGTCCGATTGCCAACTTGAAGTCAGGAAGGATTTTTCCCCCTCTGCCTTCTCTGGATCAACTAGCAGTTAAGGCATAACAGGTTAGGTTGTATGGACGACATCAGCAGGCAGGCTCCGGGGAAACCAAACTTGATTTAAAAGTCCAATCTTTATTGAGCAGTAATAAAACACACTGTAGGAGCAGGCAGGGGAACAGCTTAACGCGTTTCGTGACCCATGTCACTTCATCAGAAGCTAAAGCGCCCCCTACAGGGATCTAGCATATAAAACCATATCAATTAAAAATGCAAATTAGTTTAAGACCAAAAAGGCCACTAACGTGTATCAATACATAAATGTGAAAGTATCTATTAACATATACATCTATAATTGTATCCTAGGGAAAAAATAGCAGAATTTAAATGAAAAAATGGAAAATAGAAAAAATGAGAAAGTGGGAACATGGATACATAGAAAAATGGAAAAATGAA
The DNA here is from genome assembly GCA_038501925.1 of Xenopus petersii. Taxonomy (NCBI): domain Eukaryota; kingdom Metazoa; phylum Chordata; class Amphibia; order Anura; family Pipidae; genus Xenopus; species Xenopus petersii. The sequence goes on along the minus strand of CM076674.1, from coordinate 57,841,306 downwards.
AAAATGAAAAAAAAAGGAATGAAAAAATGGAAATACGAACAAATAGAAAAATGGAAAAATAGAAAAAATGGAAAAAATAGAGTAAATAGAAGGTGGGGCTGACTAGTAAATGGGCCAATTCAAAAATGAGCATATGAAATTTAAATAAATAAATAAATGCACGAACAATTTAACACCCAATAAAGAAAGTCAATTCCCACTCTCTATTTAAACCATTTGGAACAGTGTCTAAATTATAAATCCAAAAAGCCTCTCTGCGTGATAGAGAGATCTCAATATCCCCCATCCTCGTATCATTAACCACTCTATCAATTATCTGAAATGATATGCACAGACTCCCCGCATGGCAATCCAAAAGATGCTTGGCCACAGCAGACCTGGTGTCACTTCTGGACACACAATTAAGATGTTCAAATATCCGTTTTCTAACAGGTCTGCTCGTCTTACCTACATACTTGGTGCCGCAAACGCAGGTGATCAAGTAAATTACAAATTTCGTGCCACAATTAGCATAAAAACCTATTTTATAGCGTCTAGGGCTGTTACTACCAGTGAAGTACCTCGAGGGTCTCATGTATCTACACGATTGTTTATTTGTGCATGTGAAGCAACCAATTTTCATTTTGAGTGCTGCTGGAATTTGTATTGGAATTGGAACTGGACCTGGGCAGACAGAGTCGCAGTCGGCACCCGACGCTACAGAAAGCGGTGAGATTGGTTGTGTAGCAATACTCTCTGTGTTTATGTATCTACACGAGCCACATCGAGAGACACCGCACCTATAACAGCCCTTAGTATCCAGCCAATGTGTGGGTCGTGTGTGTTTGGTATCCATGTATAGACTGGGAGAGAGTCTAGATCCCAAACTGCGCTCTTTCCTGTATGTAAAATTGGGTTGGGATGGTAAAAGGTTTTTGAGATTGGAGTCCTGTGTTAAAATTTTCCAATATTTGTTAATGGTCTTCCGAATAAAAGGAGTATCTTTCGAGTAGGTTGTAATAATGCGGGGGCATGTTCTATTAGAGGGATCTCTCAAATTCCTATGTCGTGTCCGTGCACAACCATGAGTCTTATCTTTCAAAAGAACTTCACGACTAGTGCCTACGGCTCTATCGTATGCCGATTTGATGTCCTGTAGGGAGTAACCGCGTTCAGTAAAACGGTCCCAGAGAATCATGGCTATCTTTAAATTGGTAAAGGAACATTTGCCATTGACTTCTCCAGGACCTAGACAGGATTGAGACAGGATTGAGATGGAGTATTTTCAGATTCAGACATTTAGCTGCTTCAGGGTATAATAAATCTCAAAAAATTCAAGATTTTTTCTCTCTAAAAATTTGAGTTTTTGCCCAAAAAAACTTCTACCAGAAAAAATTGAGCTTTAAAAAATATCCTCCTTTAAGTGTGGAGATCCACATTATGAAAAGACCCCTTATTCTGAAATTATTTGAATGCTTGTGAAGGGATTACATTCAAAATTTTGTCCTAGTGAATGGCATTATGAGCAGCATTTCTTTATGAAGGATCGGTCACATCAGACAAATTTGATTGCTTTTTATGATGAGGCAATTAAGATGATGGAAAGCGGGAAGCAGTAGCTGTTTGAATTTTGCCAAATCATTTGATACAGTGCCCCACAAACATCTGCTTTCTAAACTAAGGGCAATTGGGCTTAATTAAGTTGTTTGCGCATGGAAACTGGCTACAGGATCGGGTACAGAAAGGGGTTGTTAATGGTACATTCTCTACTTGGAGAACGGTTCTTAGTGGGGCCCCTTAAGCAGGCCCGGACTGGCAATCTGTGGGTTCTGGCAAATGCCAGAGGGGCTGCTGTAAGTTGCCATAGCCAAACACGTTTTAATGGGCTGGTGGGGCGCTGTTTGGACCTCTGTAGACCTGAAATGCCAGTGCCTATTTTGATTCTCAGTCCAGACCTGCCCTTCAGGCTCGGTATTGGGCCCACTTTTATTTGACTTGTTCATTAATGAAGGGAGGGAGGCATTGTAAGCAATGTATCAGTGTTTGCAGACACAAGTTTATCCAGGGACTGGTCCGATTGCCAAGGAAGGATTTTTCCCCCTCTGCCTTCTCTGGATCAACTAGCAGTTAAGGCATAACAGGTTAGGTTGTATGGACGACATCAGCAGGCAGGCTCCGGGGAAACCAAACTTGATTTAAAAGTCCAATCTTTATTGAGCAGTAATAAAACACACTGTAGGAGCAGGCAGGGGAACTGCTTAACGCGTTTCGTGACCCATGTCACTTCATCAGAAGCTAAAGCGCCCCCTACAGGGATCTAGCATATAAAACCATATCAATTAAAAATGCAAATTAGTTTAAGACCAAAAAGGCCACTAACGTGTATCAATACATAAATGTGAAAGTATCTATTAACATATACATCTATAATTGTATCCTAGGGAAAAAATAGCAGAATTTAAATGAAAAAATGGAAAATAGAAAAAATGAGAAAGTGGGAACATGGATACATAGAAAAATGGAAAAATGAAAAAATGAAAAAAAAAGGAATGAAAAAATGGAAATACGAACAAATAGAAAAATGGAAAAATAGAAAAAATGGAAAAAATAGAGTAAATAGAAGGTGGGGCTGACTAGTAAATGGGCCAATTCAAAAATGAGCATATGAAATTTAAATAAATAAATAAATGCACGAACAATTTAACACCCAATAAAGAAAGTCAATTCCCACTCTCTATTTAAACCATTTGGAACAGTGTCTAAATTATAAATCCAAAAAGCCTCTCTGCGTGATAGAGAGATCTCAATATCCCCCATCCTCGTATCATTAACCACTCTATCAATTATCTGAAATGATATGCACAGACTCCCCGCATGGCAATCCAAAAGATGCTTGGCCACAGCAGACCTGGTGTCACTTCTGGACACACAATTAAGATGTTCAAATATCCGTTTTCTAACAGGTCTGCTCGTCTTACCTACATACTTGGTGCCGCAAACGCAGGTGATCAAGTAAATTACAAATTTCGTGCCACAATTAGCATAAAAACCTATTTTATAGCGTCTAGGGCTGTTACTACCAGTGAAGTACCTCGAGGGTCTCATGTATCTACACGATTGTTTATTTGTGCATGTGAAGCAACCAATTTTCATTTTGAGTGCTGCTGGAATTTGTATTGGAATTGGAACTGGACCTGGGCAGACAGAGTCGCAGTCGGCACCCGACGCTACAGAAAGCGGTGAGATTGGTTGTGTAGCAATACTCTCTGTGTTTATGTATCTACACGAGCCACATCGAGAGACACCGCACCTATAACAGCCCTTAGTATCCAGCCAATGTGTGGGTCGTGTGTGTTTGGTATCCATGTATAGACTGGGAGAGAGTCTAGATCCCAAACTGCGCTCTTTCCTGTATGTAAAATTGGGTTGGGATGGTAAAAGGTTTTTGAGATTGGAGTCCTGTGTTAAAATTTTCCAATATTTGTTAATGGTCTTCCGAATAAAAGGAGTATCTTTCGAGTAGGTTGTAATAATGCGGGGGCATGTTCTATTAGAGGGATCTCTCAAATTCCTATGTCGTGTCCGTGCACAACCATGAGTCTTATCTTTCAAAAGAACTTCACGACTAGTGCCTACGGCTCTATCGTATGCCGATTTGATGTCCTGTAGGGAGTAACCGTGTTCAGTAAAACGGTCCCAGAGAATCATGGCTTGGGTGTTGAAGGACTCCCAAGTAGTGCACAATCTCCGTAATCTAAAAAATTGACTGATTGGTACACTTCGTAAAGTACTAGCCGGATGACAACTATTAGCATGGAGCAAAGTATTACGAGTAATCGGCTTACGATAGAGATCCGTGACAATAGTTCCTTCATCCACTTTGAATTGGATATCAAGAAAGGATAATTCATGAAGATTAATGTCGCTAGTACGTTTAATGCCCCAATCGGTATCATTAAGATAATCCATAAACGATTTAATAGCGGGGTCCTCACCGTCCCAAATCAAAATCAAATCGTCTATGTAACGATAGTAACAAATAATTTGTGACCGAAAAGGATTGCGGTCATCATAAATAAATAATCTCTCCCACAGTCCCATCAACTAGCAGTTAAGCAGGTTTTATATAGAATTAAAAGGTTGAACTTGATGAACGTGTGCCTTTTTCAACCTAACTTATTATGTTACTATGTATATCTAAAGATTAGAAATAAATTTGCAATTGAAACCCACAGATCAACTTGCTTCCTATGAAAGAGTAGATTGCTATATAGCATCTGCCACATGTGGGGAACTTAAGTCATCTCTCGATATCACTGTTTAATCACGGTTTCATACTCCTTTCTTGAAGTCTTAAGATGCTCATATGTGGACTAACCTGGCATTTATATAAGCAGATGTTCTGAATGTAAAACCTTTTTTATATTGTGTGTCTAAGAGGAGTGTTCCATTGATACAGACTGATACCCAAATAGGTATTAAAATATATTGCAATATTTGGACAAACAATCCCTGTTTTGTTTAAAGGGTAAGGCATTTTTCAGTAGCAGTTTTCACAAAATGTCTCTGTCTTAAATATATTGATAATGGGTTGAGTGCAGAGGATCTCTTGTATTTGTCTATACCCAAATAGGTATATCTGAGTGGTAGAGAGGAGATACCACATCTCCCTTTAATTTCAAATCTGAAAACCACACAAGCTGAGAAAGAGTTTTCGTAGATCAAAATTTTAGTTTAGACTCTTCCAGTACAGCTGCAGAATGCTCTGTAAAAACTTACATTTCCATATAGTTGGGCAGGATGCATGAAACTGAACAAAATGGTTGCCCAAATCTGGGCAGGTATAGCCCCTTTAGTGGTCTAGGCAGTTATTTTTAAAGAAAATAAACACAATTGCTACACTTTAAAATCTTTGTTCAAACAACATTAACAATGACTGTAGTTTCTATTTCAGGGATAACTCTGTCTCTCACTATCTCTACTGAATGGAAACATCCATTCTCCCCTGTTTTCAATTCATGACTGTTGTCATTGTGTGGCTTCTAATAAGATTGTGGGGAATGCATCTCCGAGCTCCAGATAAGTGCAGAATCTAGTAAGTGTCCAGCTATTTCCTGTTATACAGTAGGTGTCTATAAGAGAGACATTTAGGCTCAGGACTATTTATCTGAGCAATTTTGGGCTCCACCAAAGAGTGTTAGGGACAAGTTTCCTGGTGGCCTTGTTGCCCAGAGAGTGAACCAGTGTGTAGGCATTGGGGGCTAGATAGTTCTACTTGGGTTCCACTCAGAAAAGGGTGATGAGAAAAATAACTTGCATAGTCCATGAAAGAGTGCTATTCTAACATGACTGCTCTTATACCTCATGTATTTAACAGGTGCTATCTGCACAGGCCTAATAACTACATATACTGACAGGATTATATGAGTATTAAACTTCCTCTGAGGTATTTGACAGCCCATCAATAATTAAACTTAAAAGTATTTTCATCTAATTGTTTAAGTTAATTAAACAAGCAAAGGCATGTGCCAGCATACAAACATAATTAGGCTTCTTTCATGTAGCCACAGTGACATACAGAAATAATTGCTGTCTCTGGAAAGACGGCAGTCAGCACAGATTAACAGGTACGTTCCCTTTCAGACTAATTTTTCTAATAAAAGAAACAATGTCACTGCTTTTTTTCATATCAGCATTGTACTCTGTAAAAGGAAATGTACTGATGCTTTTATAATACATCTTTTACACTCAAAATGCTGGCATTGGCAAGGACTGTTATTCCTTTTGTAGAGAGGCTGCTGAAATGAATGTGCTGTAATGGTATATGTCTCTCCAAGCTAATTTGTGGTCTTTTTATGTTTTGCAAGCATGTACGTTTCTAAAGGGATACTAACCCATCTAGATAACATCTGTTAAAAAAATTTTAATTTCATTTAAAAAAGCAAACAGATTTTTTAATATTTCATTTCGAAATTAGATGCGGACTGGTCATGTCCTTACCTTCCCAGGTGCTCTCAGCCATGTGCTCTGATAAACTTCACTCTTTACTGCTGCTCAGCAGAACAATGGGAAGATAACGGAAACAGTAACAGAATCCCTTTAATTACACTTTTATCAGTTTTCCTGATGTAGTTAAATGCTGCTTCTGATGAAGTACAGTTCCCATCACTCCTTGCAGGCAACATTGTTTGGCAACAACTACAGCTCTAAAGGCTCTTTTCCCTGTGTAAAGCCTCAAAGCCAAAGAAACTGCTCAGTAAGAAGTTGTTTTGGCAGAAGTAAACTAGTTATAATTCTAATAACTGGAGATTTTATGACTTTTAGAAGACACAAAATTAGTCGTTTGGAGCTGATGGTTGAGGTGGGATTTTTTAAATAAAATAAAACCATCAATTTACATTCCAGCAATTTACTTTTTCTTATCAGTTAGATTTTTTTTTCAAGGTCCCCCTAGATTCATATCAATTTAAATGTAACCTTTTTCCTTTGATTTACAAGTTACTGCATGATTTTCTGCAAATTACACCACCATTTTTTTTCAGTCTCAAAGCACAAGGGCAGCAACAGGACAGATTTTAAAGCAATCCTCACTTGAACAAAGGTGCATTAAATGCTAGAGGATTCATTAGATGTAGGTGCATTTTCAACAGGGTCAGTAAATGTAATGTGATGTTAAGTATGCAATGCCGCAGACTATTTGGGAGCAAGCTGTTTACTTCAATATAAAAGAACTGGTAGGTAAAATAGTTTCTCTGGCTTTATGAGGTCTATAAACTGGAGGTTATTGGACTACTCTTCATCAAACTGTGTTAAAAAATATGGTGCTGTAGTACGCCACACATCACCTTCTGATTACCAGGTATCACAATGTAAAAAAGCATTTATCAAGCTGAATATTCGTTTTCAGCATAAAAAGTAGCAGCAGTTATAATATGTTTAAAAACCAGCGATTAGTCATCATGATTTTTATTATTATGTTTTTCAATGCCAGAATTTACTTTCTGTCTGAATTTTTCCAATTGACCTGAATGTCTAATGCTTAAATGCTTAAATTTTGTCCTAATGAATGGCATTATGAGCAACAATCAGCATGGCTTTATGAAGGATAGGTCATGTCAGACGAATTTGATTGCTTTTTATGATGTGGTAAGTAAGATTCTGGATAGTGGGGGAGCAGTAGATGTGATCTATTTGGATTTCGCCAAAGCGTTTGATACTGTGCCCCACAAACGACTGCTTTCTAAACTAAGGTCTGTTGGGCTTAATGAAGTCGTTTGCACATGGATAGGAAACTGGCTACAGGATCGGGTACAGAGGGTAGTTGTTAATGGGACATTCTCTACTTGGAGTAAGGTTCTTAGTGGGGTCCCCCAGGGCTCAGTATTGGGTCCACTTTTATTTAACTTGTTCATTAATGACTTAGGGGAGGGTGTTGTAAGTAATGTATCAGTGTTTGCAGATGCCACAAAACTATCCAGCCCAATTAATTCCATCCAGGATGTGGCATCCTTGTAACATGATCTTGACAAACTGGCAATCTGGGCAGCTAAGTGGCAAATGAGATTCAATGTTGATAAATGTAAAGTCATGCACCTGGGATGTAAAAATATCCAAGCCACTTATACCCTTAATGGGACTGCACTAGGCAAATCCATTATGGAAAAGGACCTTGGAGTCCTTGTAGATGATAAACTTGGCTGTAGCAAGCAATGCCAGTCAGCAGCATCAAGGGCAAATAAGGTCTTGAGCTGTATTAAAAGGGGCATAGAGTCAAGGGAGGAGGGTGGCATTCTTCCACTGTATAGAGCACTTGTAAGGCCCCATCTAGAATATGCCGTACAGTTTTGGTCTCCATCACTCAAACAGGACATTATTGTATTAGAGAGGGTACAGAGAAGGGCAACTAAGCTGGTAAAAGGTATTGAAAATCTTAGCTATGAGGAAAGACTGGCCAAATTGGGGATGTTCACGCTGGAAAAGAGGCGCTTAAGGGGTGATATGATGACTATGTATAAATATATAAGGGGATCATATAATAATCTCTCTAATGCTTTATTTACCAGTAGGTCTTTCCAGCTGACACGAGGTCACCCATTCCGATTAGAAGAAAAGAGGTTCCGCCTAAATATTCGGAAGGGGTTTTTTACAGTGAGAGCTGTGAAGATGTGGAATTCTCTCCCTGAATCAGTTGTACAGGCTGATACATTAGACAGCTTTAAGAAGGGGTTGGATGGCTTTTTAGCAAGTAAGGGAATACAGGGTTATGGGAAATAGCTCATAGTCCAAGTTGATCCAGGGACTAGTCCGATTGCCATTTTGGAGTCAGGAAGGAATTTTTCCCCCTCTAAGGCAAATTGGAGAGGCTTCAGATGGGTTTTTTGCCTTCCTCTGGATCAACTGGCAGATAGGTAGTTAATAAAAAATAAAAAAAAAAAAGGTTGAACTCGATGGACATGTGTCTTTTTTCAAACTTACTTACTATGTTACTATGTTAAAAAAGAACAAAACCCTAAAAATGAATATGGCTAAAAATACCATATTTCATTTACTCAACTTATTGTACCAGCATAAAGTTTCAGCATTTCAATAGCAGCAATGATCCAGAACTTCAAACTTGTCACAGGGGGTCACCATCTTGGAAAGTATCTGCGACACTCTCATGCTCAGTGGGCTCTGAGCAGCTTTTGAGACTTTAAGGTTAGGGGTCGTTGCAAATTATCCAGCAGAAAATGAGCTGTCCTGTAATATAAACTGATGACAGTTGCACTGGTTTCTCTGCTGCCATGTATTAATTATCTGTATTAATTACTAATCAGCCTTGTTTAGTGACATTTACAGTGAATCAGCAGAAGAAGATAGGGAGCTACAGGGTCATATTTGAGCCACAAAGCTTTACTGCTAAAGGACGGTGGTTGCCTCAGGCTGGTACAGAAGTCCAAAATTTACAACATTTATAGCCTACGTCTTTAGTTAAACTTAAGTTTAGTTTTAAATTTAAAAGGGACGGGCAATGTAAAAGAAAATACACAGCTTTATAAATGCTTCATTTTTGGGCATAAATATTTTCATAAAGCATGATACATAGGCCCCTTTATGTGAAGTATAGTACAGGTATGGTCTTCCGGATAACGGATCTTTCCATAATTTGGATCTTCATATCTTCAGTCTACTAGAAAATCATATAAACATTAAATAAACCCAATAGCCTGGTTTTGTTTCCAATAAGGATTAATTATATCTTAGCTTGGATCAAGTACAAGGTATTGTTTTATTATTATAAAGTAAAAGAAAAATTTTTTTAATTATTTGGCTTATTTGATTTTAATGGTGTCTATGGGAGACAGCAGTTTCGTAATTCAGAGCTTTCTGGATAATGGTTTCCGGATAACAGATCACATTCCTGTACTAACCCTAACTTACATGTAATACAACAATATGTAACAGCATTGATAAACATGACAAAATACATCCACCAAGTTTAGCCCATACGTTATACGTCATTTTTCTAGATGAAGCAAAAGAAGAAAACATGCCTCAAACTGTGAAACTATTACATATTATATTAACTATTATAATAACCTATTTACATACATATACAAGGATGGGGTCCATTATCCAGAAACCCGTTATGCAGAAATCTCTCTAACAGGAGGGCCATCTCCCATAAACTACATGTTAATCAAATAATTAAGATTTTTAAAAATGATCTCCTTTTTCTCTGTAATAATAAAACAGTACCTTTTACTTGATCCCAACTAAGATAACATTTATCCTTATTTGAGGCAAGACAATACTATTAGGTGTAACTAATGTTAAAATAATTTTTTAGTAGATTTAAGGTATAGAGATATTATGGAAAAAAAACCCTTATCCAGAAAACCCCATGTCCTGAGCATTCTGTATAACAGGTCCCTTTCCTGTATTAGACAGATTATATGACAGCATACATCTTGGTTAAGATGTTATTAAGGCAGGACATTGTTCTGAAGGAGAAATCTTGGTGAAAATGTGATTTGGGATAGCTGATTTCAGCATGAGGTGCACCTGCTGTCTATCAATGTATGGCTCATAAACTACCAATGTTAGTCTGTGTTCTGCTGTGCAATCTGTTGGACAATTGCATCCTGGTAATTGCTCAGTATTCAGGTAATTGCATATAAAAATTCCTTGTGGGCTTTCTATGACATTATATGATTCATTAGATATCATGTACCCCTTACTGTGAAATCTGCTATTAAGATATTAGCCACCAAGGAGTTCTGTGACCATATAATATCTCAATTTCACAGTTTTAGTGCTTTTATATTCATCAAAAAACTCCTCAGTGACATCTTATATCCTTATAATTTGCAGCATTAGGTGTAGATATTGGTGTTTTAAATGTCTGCATTTGTATACATTTATATTAGTTTTGATCAAAGAACAAGGAATATATCTGTCTCTCATCAAAACTCTTGTGATTGCTAGGCATAGGATTTTGCAGGTAGTCCCCTTTGGGACATGTGCTTACGCTGGGAGATTTTGCACATCACAGGGATCCCCAGTTTAGGCATCCCGAAGTTGGTTTTTGTGCTGAGATATAGTGAATCAGTCTTTTCCTTAAGTTGGCCAGAGGGATGCAATAATGTTAAAACTACAATGATGGATGGATAGCACAGGATTTTCCCATTGAAGAAGAAACGGTAACATGTTGTGTTGGGACATGGTACCCCAACATTGTAAGAAGTTTTCACAATGTCTGAGCTATTATTTCGTACTCTGTACTGTAATATTTATTAATGTGTACCTCAATGCCCTGGTTAATATCATAAATGAACATTCTAGCTGGCCCCAGGGGAAACCTCTGGCCAGCCACAAAGTTATTTCATCAAATCTTAGATTGACTCACCCTGTGCAAGAATCACATAGAGTATAGATGAATATGTTCCCAACATCTACTTTATCCATTATAACACAAATCGTTTTCTGGTGTAGGGAAGGGATTGTGTAGGTCTACAAGACAATGACAACTCTTTAGTTTAAACTGTGCATTTGGATATGTATATAAAATACACGTGAGAAACTGATTAGAAAGAGTATACGTTTATAGACCTGTTTTATAATGAAATATATTGTTGTATTTGTCACTCTTCAACACCAGAGAGGGACAAATATAATTATATACTGTATTTTACTATAAATGTAATACTCTTATTATGTAAGATACGCTGCACATGGTTAATTTGCTGTGCATTACATTCTATTTAGCAATAATGCACATATAGAGCCTTATTTATGAAAATCCTATTTAAGTTTAAAAAGTCAGACAAAACTAAAATCCACGGTTGGACTTTTTTATTATTTAAAAAGCACAATTTAATCGGATCGGGGACAAACTCGATTTTCAAACTCGAAAAAACTGAATAGTTGAATTTTTGGGCTAATTTCAGTGCAGACCACAAAACCTTTCAATTGGGATAAGGACGTCTCCCATTGACTATTATACAACGTCGACAGGTCTGAGATGCTGGATTTTTTGATTTGGATAATAAAAACTTCTCTAAAAATTCAAAGTTTTTTTTCACTAAAAATTTGGATTTCATAGTCATTTCTTAAATTTTTTTTCGGGTTTTTGGCATTCAGACTTTAATATATAACCCCCTTATTGTGTGGTGAGGAGCAAATTAATGATATACTTTTTTGGGTGCCTGTGGGGGGTCTTTTTGGACATAACTGTAATACTACAATACCCACCAATTTGAACTATTTCATGATTTTTCAAAACTTTCATGACAGGGAAGTTTTTATCACATTGATACCTTTGCCAACTCCTCAGAATGCACTCAGCTTGCTTCTCATGGCTGCAAAATGTGGACATAGCACAAGGCTGCAACCATGAACTCTTTATAGTGTATATACACACTGCAAATTGCATCTAAGAACCAGTTTTGCATTCTACACTATCTTTGCACTGCTTTCCTTTGACGTATTACTGTGACAATGGGCAGAAGTGATTATGTGGGATAAGTATAACATAATATTGGATTCTTATCAATGATTTTGGGTTTCATGAGTATTACAGATCAGTGTTTTACTTATGTAGCGCTATAGTAAATTGAGTGCACCTTACTCTACTATGGGCTTCACTCCTAGTACATATGCTCCGGATGAGACCTTAAATCTTAGGGCGTGAGCCTTCGCATCGAGGTGGAAGCAGGGTGTAGTGCAACTGTAACAGTAATCAGGGTGCAAAGAATTGCACGCCAGTGGTTCTTATAACTTAACGAAATAACAGATTTATTGAGCACCGTATACAATCCTCAGTGGAGTGTACATAGATCAGAACATTGCAGGTTCATACAATACATTGAATAGGCAGTACTCACAACACCTTTGGTCAGTATGATTCTCCTCAGAGATAGGAACAATACATGCAGCTTTGAGGAGGTACACCCAGCTTCCAGCCTTTTCCCTAAGTGGAACCTGACGGGAATCTATCTACCCTAGGTCTGTACACTTAGGGGCTGATTCACTATGGGTCGAATATCGAGGGTTAATTAACCCTCAATATTCAACTAGGAATTGAAATCCTTCGACTTCGAATATCGAAGTCGAAGGATTTAGCGCAGAAAATTCCTTCGATCGAACAATTAAATCCTTCGAATCGACCGATTCGAAGGATTTTAATCCAACGATCTAAGGAATATTCTTTGTTCAAAAAACTTAGGCAAGCCTATAGGGACCTTCCCCATAGGCTAACATTGACTTCGGTAGCTTTTATCTGCCGAACTAGGGGGTCGAAGTTTTTTTTAAAGAGACAGTACTTCGACTATCGAATGGTCGAATAGTCGAACGATTTTTAGTTCGATTCAAAGTCGTAGTCGTAGTCGAAGGTCGAAGTAGCCCATTCGATGGTCGAAGAAGCCCAAAAAAAACCTTTGAAATTTTTTTACTTCGAAACCTTCACTTGAAGTTAGTGAATCAGCCCCTTAGTCCCTACTTCTGGGCAATGAGTACCCTGGGATCTTAATCCAACTACAATCCTCGTAGGAGCCTCAGACTGCTCAGCTAAATAAACTGACTGACTATCACTCCTAGAGTGATCTATAAGGGTGAGTAGCCTATTCTTACTAGACCTGACCTGTCTAGGTACCACTCGAGCTCTGCCTCCTGCACAGGCTAGAGCCAGCACAAGATGGACCCTGATAATCTGGCTTCAGAGCCTTTTATACTCTAGCACAGTGCCATCTGCTGGTCACTGTGGAAAACAACAAGAGTCAACCGTACCCCTCCCAACTGTATTTTAGGACCCAATTAGGTGTCCATAACATGGAGGGACTTCCTGCACAAAATACTAGGGGTGGCTATTTACACATCCCTACACTTATATTTATACGTATATAGGGTCAGTATATTTCAGATAAAACTGCAGTCATTGTTATGTCAGCTTTTAGTAATCAAAGTTTTTTATATTTAAGAAAGCCCACTCAACTCAAAATGCCTCAATTATCAAGGTTAAGGAGTTAAGGAGCCTCAAGCAGTCAAAATTTGGCCCCTATATTTAATAAATTTGTCTTTTAATCATAATCAATGATTATTAGTCACTCAAGAGACCTTTTTACAGGTGAGCCTTACTTACCAAGGTGCTGAGCAACACTGAGCACTATTATGATCAAACCACTGCTCCCTAAAATTGCATGTGGGGAGGAAGGATTTTGGAGATTCCTGTAAAGTAAAGACATTTGATAAATCATTCCTCTATCCAATACACTCTAATAATCTCACAGTGCAGGCATGATCAATGCTGTATTACACGGTTTTGTCATAATCTATATGGAGTTCAGGTTTCTAGATCTTGCTCTTATAATGCACAGTATAAGCTATTGTCTTAGGTAGGTTATATTTCATGCATAGCTTGCTCTGTGAATCACAGAACTGCAATGCGGATTGGCTCTCATATGCTGAAGCTAACATGTAAGCTTTACATTCTGCATACAAATATGTTCCTTTGGACAGATCGCAGGTTAATGAACCCTATTAATGCTTACGCTGCATGTGGAAAATTCGAAGTACTAAGTCACATTCTTAATTAACCTGTAGCAAATTTCATTTTTGAAAGCAAAAGTATGACAAGTAATGGTCACAACATATATATGCTCTCTAACAGCTTCTTCAGTGCAAATGGTTTCCCTGCCACGGTTCATTTCATTGCATAGTGACTAAATATGCAGTGTATTTTGCCAATTAATTGAAGATTGACAGAAAAGTAGACCGTAGATGGGGTATTTATTATCCGTTTCTGATCTTTATTTGTTCTGTTGTACAGTTACCGTATGCAGTATTTACTAATTTGCTAAGTTTAGGTAAAGTCCCCTCTTCAGCATACCAACAAGCACTGTTATTCCAGAGACATAAGAACAAGTTAATAAATACCCCACAACAAACTCTATATTAGTTCTTTGAAATGGGCAAAATAATGATTTCTTAACGGCATTTACCTGAACCATCTTGTTATCCTTCATATTTTTATCTTTCAATAAATTACTGAAATCTGCCATTACACCATTACTAGGCATGCTATATTGTAAGTTACTGCTCTCACAGGGAAGAAGACTTGAGACTGTTGAAAAGTGTTGCCTTTTTTTTAAAGAGTGACATTTTCTGAGAAAACAAAAACCAATGCTTGATTAACTGAAAGCCTCCCATGGCATGTTTGTGAAACCATCTCAAGTAACTGTGCCTTGAGGTAAATACACGTCTATATGGTCCAACCCTCTGCATTAGAATGCCAAATCAATTTGAATTCATGACAAGGGCAAATTATTTGAAACAGGTTCCTCAGAAGCAAAAAAAAAAAATATGTACAACCAAACAAAATGCTTTATTCCACGATGTGAATTTATCTTTGTATAGCATTTATGGTTATTTTAATGTCAATAGTATCTGTTAGTAAAACTCTACAGGGAGAGAGTTCTTATGCTGTTCTGTTTTTACTGGGAAATTCTTATTTTACTCCTAAAGGTAGAACCTACTTTCTTCTAATCTTAGTGGATGTCCATCAGTTCAGTTGTTGAAAAGGCTTTTGGAGGTGTTATAATATCCATGCCTCAGCCCTTAAACAACTCTTGACCAACTCAACACCATCCCAGTACATTTTAATTCTGCATAAAAATACAGTATGTTCCTCTGGACAGATCGCAGGTTAATGCCTACACTGCATGTGGAATATTCATTAGAACTGAAAGTACTAACAATTTAACTCTTATCTTGGATCACTTAATGATGAGTAATGTCCTTTCTGATTATTGGATAGAAAAAATGCAGTTCATATTCTTTAGTGGGAGCTCTATATAGACAAAGCTGTTCTCATCTTCTCAAACAGAAGGCATAATGGAGGCAGCCAGAACATTTATCTATGTACTTACTGACCTGTCTAAAGCTTACTGTACAAATATCATGCATATCTTTAAGATCAAATGCATACACTCATATTATCACAGTACTCATCTACCACTTCAAAGTCTGAATGCAATTTTTTAAAGCACCCTGCAGAGATGGCACATCTAACTTGGAACTCCACACACATAACATATTTTTCATTAATTTTATTGCTCTACATAGTTTTGTGTCATCATAGTTTTATGTTGACATTGCTTCTAAGGCATGCTGCTAAATTATTAAAAAAAATCTAAAACCTATGAGATAAAAGAGGCCCAAATGCAGAAGTCTACAGAACATTTTTTATGACTTAACTTTAATTAAAAGTTATGTCCCTTTCGCAAATGCATGTGCATCTGAAGAATGCAATATTAATGGAACATAGTTTACACAGGAATTATCTACTGTATGTGTCACAATATAAATAGATTGCTTCTATAATATTAAATTTCCACTACTTCTAACTTCATCATAAAAAGTAAAATTACGTGCCAAAGTCTGCAAAACCATGCTGACAACTGAACTTCAAAACATGATCATAAATGTGATTTTATAACAATTCTTACACATACATTCCCTACCGCCAATGTCAAACATACACAAAGATCAATAATTGCAATGCAGATACAGTCTTACTCTTTCAAAAACTGGAAAGAGATCTGCTTCCAACCCATCCATTAATGTGATTTAAGCAAAAAAAGAATGTGAGAATCATAGAAATAACATCCTGTCTAAGCTACTTAATGATTCATGGGTATGTTTCTTCAGGTACTAGAGATTTGGCAATGTCAAATTCATTTAATATCTAAGGACCATGGGGTATATTGGAAACTCACCCTCACTGTTACTGAATAAAATGAACATATTTATTATTCTCTTTTATCAAGTAACCAATGAAATCTTTCAAAAATACTTTAATGCACTTTAAATTGAATAATTCCATATAAAATATATCTTTATATAGAGATAGATGATTGATAGATAGATAGATGATAGCTAGATAGATGATAGATAGATAGATAGATCGATCAATAGATATTGATACTGACTACATCCAATCTAAGCAACTTACATTTCTTAATAACCAAAGCTTAATATCTTAATAACCGTTGATATCTAAATTTCCCTTCTAGCTAGGCGTCGGTTATCAGGTTCCGCAATTTAGCTGTTACTTTGCACATAGCTGCATCTATAGAAAAATGACTACCCTGATGTAATATGAAAATATTTAGCTATTTGTACACTGTATATCAAAAGTATAGATATGAAACAGGTAAAAGGATATCTCTTCCATGGGATATTTCAGCTATAACGCTAAATAAATCTGGGCTATCCAGACCACAAGGAGTTGATGTGTCCAGCTATTGGTATGAGCATGGGTTACATTGGACTCACACATCAGGAACAGGGCCTGCGCTAAGTGGAAGCTATCCCTAAAAGGTGCAACTACAACACACAGGCTACTGTATATAAAAATAGATAGATTGGATGCCAGGAGGTTCTTTGGTGAAATAACAGATGGGATTTATTGTACAGAGACAATTGACCACAGGTTTACTCATGCAGGAGATGATGCAGGTGTAGCATATCACAGAGGAGGGAGGATAGCAAAGGATGATAAAGCACAATGAAGACACTCCCATAAGGCATAGTAGTCAAGTGTACATCAATTCCCAGAAGACAGATATACCTTTGTGGGGATCGGGATCACCAGTGGAGTAGTTAGGGAGATGAAGTCTAAAGCCTAACACCCTATCCACTGAGTACCTGCACTAAAGGCAAACAAAGAAGCCTTTGGGAAGCTACTCCCTGCTACTATCCTTGATGGAGCGCACAGCTGCTCATGCTATATAAAGCTGACTATCTCACTCTCCTAGAGAGTCTATTAAAGATCTGCCCTAATTATAGCTAACCTCGTTCACAGGGTTTCCTGGTACCTGACCAAAGGTCCCTTTGGGGTGAATGGCTTTACTGGAGCTTTGGTGATCCCAGGCTCAATGGGAAATACCTAGCTGCACAGACACTAGGAGTCAAAGAGGAATAAGCCATTCCTTTCCAACACTATATAGAAGTGTGGCAGGAAGTGGTCATTACACCTTTGGCCAAAAAGTACAGAATGAAGGTAGGGATTTAAATCTATAGGGGCATAGCAATCCTATAGGCTCCTACACAGCCATGGGGATGGGCTTCTCAGAGGACTAGGCCCCAACACCTTTTTTGTTCATCACTAAAGACCTTTGAATGAAGTGTAATATGATGTTTTATTTTTATAATCTCCAGACTCCTGCACCCGGCATGTAACCTTATCAAATAGAGTGCAGACTTTTGTTGTTATAAAGATATTACCATGCAATATTATGTTCAGTGCCGTAAGAAAAAATACAATATACCAAACCCACTGACCCAAACCAAATTCTACACTTTCTTAGTAATCACCCACCACATACAAAGAATTCGATCCCAATTAGTCAACTAGTAAGGGTGCATAGAATAGTTAGTGAAGAGAGAGAAAAGGAAAATCAACAAAAAATGATGTGTAATAAATTTCAGGACAGAGGGTATCCTAGGACTATATTGCAGCCAGTGAGAAATAGGGTGGAGAACAAGGAAGTTAGTGGAATGGGAAACAAAAAAGATAAACATGAATTTAAACGTATCCCTTTTGTGTCTGAATTCAATCACTCTAGCAAAAATATTGGGGCAATATTGAGGCGCCACTGGCATATCCTGGAAAGAGCTTATCCCCAAATAAGAGCATTTGTGGCACCTCCAGTAATGTCATATCGTAGAGGCAAAACTATTGGCAGTATGGTTACTTCTTCTACTATCAAGAAATAGCAAAGATAACTCACACCTGGCACTGACGCAAGCTCTAAACATTATAAATGATCACACTAATTACTCTGGACTCAAGATAAACTGGTCCAAGTCGGTTCTCTTTCCTATAGATTCTCTTCCACCGGATAATCCTCAGAGGACTTTGGGACTTAATTGGGTGACCACCTTCAAATATTTGGGGATTTGGATCCATGCTGATCTAAATAAATACATAGAACTTAATATTCTGCCTCAAATGCGATATATGGAACAGAAAAGAACTGCATGGGCTACTTTGCCTCTATCTTTAATCGGTAGGATAAACCTCTTTAAAATGGTGATACTACCGAAATTAACTTATATCTTTAGACAATCCCCAATAATGATTCCTCATATGATCTTCTCTAAACTCAAAAGCCTTGCACTTATGATGTACTGGAATAATGCTACCCCTAGACTAGCTCTCACCACCTTACAGCTCCCGACTCAGCAGGGAGGTTTGGCGGCCCCTAACCTTTCCTTTTATTATTTGGCATCTCAGTTGGTAGTTGTGAGGAATTGGGCCAACTCTGATGACACCAATGCGTCTGTACTTCTTGATGCTCAATTGGCAGGGTCCTTTGAAGGTCTAAAAAATCTACCTTATCGGGGTGCTACTTATAATGTTACGGTCTCCCTTCTGATGAAAGAGACACTTAAGGCCTGGCGTTTGGTTAATCAATATTACCCTAAGCTACACTCTCAATGCTCCGGCTTTGCCCCGCTGTGGTGTAACCCCTATCTGAAGCAGTTAGAGTTGATCCCTGACCCTCAGCTATGGGCGAGATATGGCATAAAATATATATCAGATATCACAGAGGAGGGTAAACTCATTGGTTTTCAGGCCTTAAAAGAAACTTATACTTTGCCAAATACTATGCTTTTCAGATATTTGCAATTGAGACACGCGTTTGTGACTCAGTTTAAGGGGGACACGGTAGACACCACGCTAAATAGCTTACAGGTAGGGGTACATAAACAGGTGTTGGGCAAGCCTCTATCATATTTTTATTCACAACTACAGACTGCTAAAGGTACCCCTCTCAATAGATTGTGGACCAAGTGGCAACAGGACATCCCTGAACTCACGCAGGAACACTGGGAAGAATCACTGAGTTCCATCTTCGAAGGAATAATCAGTAGTAAAGACAGAATGACACAAATTAACTACATACATAGAGTTTACTTTACCCCACAAAGGCTGCATAAAATGAATCCGGCCATTAGCTCAGAGTGCCCCAGATGTCGACACTCCCCGGCTGACTTTTTTCATATGGTGTGGGATTGCCCTGTCATTAAATCATTTTGGAAGGCGGTCGTGCAGCTTATTATGGCTAAAACCGACCTTTTCGTACCGTTAGAACCCGGAGTACTTTTATTAAGTCAGATGGACGACGTGTCCCCAAGGAGGGCGCATTGCACCTTACTATCTGTACTCTGTATGTATGCAAAAAAATCGATTGCAATTAAATGGAAGTCTGAAGTTGGCCCCACTGTTAACGACTGGGAACAATTGGTGGAACACTCCCTACCATTGTACAAACTTACATACATGAAAAGGGGTTGCCCTGAGAAATTTAATAAGATATGGGGCTTGTGGCTTGAGGAGGACCCTGACCTAGATCCCCCTTGACTCTCTAACTGCTCACGTTGAGTTCATGCTAGCCTTTATATATACATATTATTCTAGTGGGATGTGCGGGGGTAAGGGGATTATTGATTGGTTCACTACTACTTTGAGGGGTTTTTCACGTACAATGCATAGGGGACGATAACGTGTGGGAAACGGGGGATGGATAAAGGTCAATGTCTTTATACTGTGTTAAAATGAGAACCTATGGCAACTCTGTGTATTGCTGTGGAGGCACTGTGGTTTACCAGATATATCGGGATAGAACTGTATTGTACTGTTTGTTACTCAATATGACAAGGAAAACATAGGGAACATAATAATAGTGATGCAAAGTCATGACTACGACAAGAATCTGAAAAACGACAGACACCATGTTATTGTTATTTGTTTAAGTTTTATTGTTAAAAACTGAACTACTTACATGTAATGTATATTAACAGGAACAAACGTTGTATCTACTACAATCATGATAACTGAAGGTATGTTTGTTTCAATAAAGGAATTGTTAAAAAAAAAAAGAAATAGCAAAGATGTACTGAAACATATTTTTGGATTGAGGGCCCCAGGAATGTATCAGTGTATTGGATGTGCACAATGTTCCAATGTGATAAAGAGTAAAGAATTTGTACATCCAGGAACAGGTTATATAGTCCCATTGCGGGGACATTATACGTGCACATCCAAATACGCCATGTAGCCTGTATATAGTAGAGACAACCCAGATGGAAATCACGAATTTCCCAACATAAATCTTCCATCAATTTAGGGAATGACAGATTGCCGGTCTCTAAACACTTTATGGATATGGACTATAGTGCAGACCAATTGAAATGTATTGTTTTGGAAAGGTTTCCACCACTCAAGTATGGAGGTAACCGTGGTTTGAAGATGAAGCAGAGAGCGGTGTGGTGGATACACAAACTCAATACTCTAGCAATACTCTGAAATGTTTGTGCGAGGAACACCACTTAAGCTATGGGAGGCAAAATAAGGGTTAATGTTGCAGCTTAGTTCGTTACTTTGTATCCCTGATGTCATTTCCTGCTTGATAGTTTTTTAATTGTTTGGCTTACACATGTGTTTTACTATTACCTGTTAGAGCTTGAGAAAGGGCACCATGCTGGCCCGAAATGTCGCAGAAAAACAGGACATGTAAGATGTAATGCTGTGAACTTTTAATACACTTTTTCACTAATTTTGCAAATGCTCAGTGCTGCCTTCTTTCCTGTTTGGATACAGTGTATATATATATATATATATATATATATATATATATATATATATATATATATACACAAACAACACAACATGTTTACAACAAAGCAGCAGCAGTTCTGTTGCTGTATATAATTGTGTATACTGCACAGAGATTTTATTCCTACTTTGCTAAGTAACGCTTCAGTTATGGATTTAGAATTGTGCCCCTTGATTGGTAGAACAGTCTAACCCCCTGCCATCCCAGAAAGCACAGCTTACTGCAAGACATAAAATAAATACAGCTACCTACAGGGTTAGACAAATGATGTAGCTGCAGCACCAGGCTGCATCTCATTGTCTCTCTCTAACTTGTTCTACAGTTCTATATTTAAAAATATCCTTTTAATGACAAAAAAAAAACAGTTTCAAATCGTATGTTTTAATTTAAGCAACAATTTCCCCCTCACACATTTTAATTACCACATGGAATATCATTAGTGTACTTTAATCTCTCAGCATGTATTATCTGTGCCATCAAACCGGAACATATAAATTTATAGCACATGATGCTTGTCTCAGTGGATTTCATAACAGGATTTCTGTAGAGAGAACTGTAGTCAAATATAGAAAGTGTGTTAACAGGGACCATGGTACCGTTTTAAAAAGTCTAAGAAAATATGAATTCTCTTTTCTGTTCAGAGCAGTTAATTTGGCCAAGAAAATGAATGATTTAAAAAGGAACCTTTTACGTGTCTGGATAAATTCTTTTCCAATTGTTGTCTTGGCCACAAGTCAAAGATAGCAGCTGTACACTTGTGGGTTCACTGAACTTTACGTGCTTGTTGGCTGCTTCACTGACTACAGGGATTAACCAATAATTAGAACATTTCAGGTCATTTTGAGAAGAACAGAGTTTTCTCATTTTGCAAAGGTCACACGACCCATTCTCTGATTTTCCCAAATGTGAGTCTGTCAAGCAATGTGCATGGTGCTGCATAAACAAATGGAGGAATCAGAGCAGATTCAAGAATACAAAGCCTAATATATACAAAGGAAAAATAGATTATCCATTCTGTTTATTTTTTCACTACTTTACTTTAGCTTTTGGCTCATGAAATAAACAGAAAGCCATTTTTAAAGAATTAGAGTAAGCAGTATCCATTGTTCTCCAATATTTTACAACATAGATGAAAATGCAAAACAGATTCCATCCACAGGATTAAGTGAAAGCATTGGATTGCTGCCTTTCTCATTTCATATCATGTCCTTACATATGCCACCAAAAGAGAACAATGAAGAAATCAATATGTGTAAAATATGCATTCCTTGGACATATAGTACATAATGGTTATATTTAAAACTCAAATGTAGAAGAAAAGTGGGGAAACAGTAATGTTATTGTGAGGTATAAAAAAATGTCATACTGAGATTTTATTTAATTATGTATAACTGATATGTATTGCCAAGTAAGTCTTAAATAATATCCAAGGTGAGATAAATAGGCACCTGAAATGAACCTGTTTTTTTAAAAAATATACTGTATAATAGCATTGTTTTTGCACAAGCTTTAGAATTTTGTTGTAAAAGATACCCCATATTCCTTTATGAAGATCTCTGAAAAATGGTCAACACGACCTACAGATGCAGCCACTTTGGTTTGTCTGTTTGACACAGAATAACTAAACACAGATATCCCATTTATCTCATTTAACACAGAAAACTGCGTCACAACATCCCACCTAATTAAAGCATTCACCATTGTGAACAATGGTGCTTTGGTATGCTAATGAAAAGGTTAAATGCATTAAATGAGTTAAGATGACTTTAGATAACACAGTTTATTCAATTAACCCTGAGTCATGACGCATTTAACTCACAAATCCAAGTGGCTTCATCTGTATAGGTAACTTTTTATGTACATTAATATTTTGAAGAGTAGTTTTGTGTCAGTTTCACTGTAACCCTAATTTGTTTTAAATAGACAAATACCAACTAGAGGGGTAGATCATGGGCTACATTGCACCCTCTTACACCAGGATGGGCGTTTGCTAAGTGGAAAGAGACATGATGGCTTTGTTGTAGTACACCTCTGTCCTCTTTCGCTTCACCAAAAAATTTACAAAAAGTATTGAAGTCAATGACTTCAATGTGTTTTGAGAATTTTTAACAACAATTTATACTCTCGACAATTTTTCCACTCACAACTTTTTTGTCCAAATGCATTAAAGTCAATGGGCGTAAAAATAATTTTTACGCGCAACAATTTTTATCCGTGCAACAAATTTTACATGCGCGGCTCTTTTGTCCAAATGCATTACAATCAATGGGTGTCAAAATTTCTACATGCGCTACTTTTTTTGTCTTTTTGCTGCAGTTTTGCAAAAAAAATTTGCAGGTGGCGAAATGTGGGAATTTCCCACGAATCCATGCTCGGCAAATACATTCGCCTATCAGTAGTTATATACAGTAAAATATATTGGTATCATGTTAAAAGGACAGTTCCAGCTTTTGTTCTTTTATGAACCATAAGGGATTTTACGCAGATTCATTTTTCATTGTGTTTTTAATAAGTATATAATGCCCTTATACTGTTTGTGTTTTATTAAAGCACATAATTCCAGTCTCATTATGTCAACCAGAGGTGTTGTGCTTTGTTCAGTTGTTTCTTATATGTTAAAATTGTGCTTCAACACTTAAACACAACATTGCACACAATTACACTGAAAATCCTCAGTGTTGGATTGACTTTGTTTTAGATGCTTGGTTTCAAAGTGATAGTATCTGTGCATGATACTTTAGGTGCAAGTGTGATGCATCTATTGACACAGGCTAGTGTGGCACCGGGGCTCCCATTTTGTCAATAGAAGCATTGCATTCGATTCATCTGACTGCCAGGGAGCAGTGGCAATTTACATCAAAACAAGCAGGGAGTAACAAGATACATGTACCCTTAATGAATAGCTCCCAATTGCTAACAATTGCAGCTGTGCCTGGTGAATTAGCCCGTACATTTCTCATTACATATTGGCTGACTTAAAAAGACAATATACAACTATGTTTAACATAAGATCATTCAATAGTGAAGCATGGTGGCACCAGTGGATCACATTTCTGCCTTGTAGCACTGAGGCCCTAAGTTAAATTTCAGCCAGGGCATCCTGTTATACTTGTGTCTGCAGAACATTACTGGGAGTACAATCGTTCCTCCATTCTATAAGCAGTGGTATGATAGGAACCACTTTAGACCATAAGCTTCACTCAAGTAGGGGCTGCTGTATATCTGAATATGCTTGAGCTATACAAATGATTGGACTTATGTTGCAAGTGTGCATTAATGGAAATATGTATATTTTGTTCATGAATGTCAGTCTGAGTGACCTCAGTCTTATACCATGGATACTCAAGTTACAGTTAGAGTTAACGATCTTGTTATTTGTAACTAAAAAGATAAGTAACCAAGGCAATTGATTTTGCATTCACAATGGTGGTGCATTCTTGATGCAATTGTGTACAACTGGCATTTTGGCCACTTGATAAATTCATCTATACTTGATTAGATGTAAGCCCTACCTTTATGTTGCACACTTACTCTCAAGTTGGACTCTAGTGGTTCCTAAATCAAATGTAATGAATAAATTGCTGGGACTTGACATTCCAGACAATAGAGAGAATGTTTATTTAACAGATAGATATTGGCATCTTCAAAATGACAATGTCAGATAAGTAATTAGATTCTATCAGTTGTATTACTCAATTAGGGATCCTGGGTACAATGTACAAGGTCCTCCAAGTCTTCTCAGAGGAATTCTCATCTATTCTACCCATACCAACTTGAGCCCCTAAATACTAAAGTAAACTGAAGGTAGGGTCTAATCTAACCACCAACTAGTCCTTTATTACAGGGTTCCTTCTCCCCTGACTGAAGTGTCTTTACTTCCCCAGGGTGCTCTCTTCACTAAAGCTTTCCTTGCCTGAGGCTAATGGCACCATCCACCCTTCTCCATAAGTGTGGTCCAAAAAGGTCTATTGATGATATTTAACAAACATTTTTATTAAGGTCTATTTATGATAAACATGGGCCAGTTGAAATTCCCCTTCTCACACAAGGTGTAGCTACAACTGCATAGAAAATATTTCCTCCCGCCCATACCTTTCACAGAGCTACCTATTCTTAACGACAGCAAGAAAATAATATTTTTCTACTCCAGTACATACTGTGTATAATAAAATGCGGATTTTTCAATTTTGATAATAAGTTTTGATGTTACCTTCAAAAATGGCAATAGAGCAGTCATTGAACAGATCCAAAGTAATCTCCAGTAACTACTGTATGATGAAAAAAATGTTAAGTAGCACAGTTAGTACCGTTGTCTTTGTAATTGTCCATATCATTGATTTAACTGTCTGAATGTAAGGATGCAATTTCCTGACTATAGCAAAGCAAGTCATGTTTTTGAAGAAACATACAGGAAATGAAAGCACCTTATCTGTACAGTGAGAGTCAAAGACACTCAAACAAAGCTCAGTAAAACAATAACATCCAATAAGTTGAAAAAAACTAAATTACTTTACTTTTGTACAAAAAGCACACATGAAAATCATTCACAGTAAGTTTTATCTTCTTACAAAGCTCTAAAGGATTGCTATGATAATTTTTTCAGCTGAAGTGAAACATAAAAATAATGCAGATTAGTACTTTTTTATCTACATAAAAAGATAATTTTAAAAGAATAGGTTTCTTATATGAATTAAGATATTTAAATAAAAACAATTTGAAGAGAAATGACATTATATTTCAAATAGTATCTCAACACCTGCATGTCCAGTTAGTGCTATAATTGAGACAACAGGACAACGGCGCCCCAATAGAGTAAATGGTCATGAAGACATTCCCAACCTACTACTGTCATGACCCATAATGGCAAAACCCTGCCCACAATCCACAGCTGATCCACAAGCCCTGCTGCCTCATTACATCCCTTGAGGTCCTTCTGGCTTAGAGCCCCTAGCTGCAGTACCCCTAACACTTCTTGATGGGGTTGCTGAGAGCAACATTGCAGTCCCAATCCAAGGATATATATAAAATATGAAGTTGATCCTCCCATTATTGCCATAACTATCTCTACTCATCTCATCATTGTTGGTAGAATTTGCTTCCAGCCAGCAATATAAATATTAATGAGGTTGGGCAGTGATGCTGAGGATCAGACCTGGCTTACAGGAAGTATTCCAATTACTAGTTCATTCCACAGATGTTCAGTTGGGTTGAAGTCTCGGGTCTGTGCTACCCAAGTTCCACTCCTATATCAGAAAAACTATTCTATGCAGACCTTGCTTATTGTATAGGATTATTATTGCACTGAAACAGAAAATAGACTTACCCAATCTGTTGCTACAAAGTATGAAGCATGTAATTGTCAAGAATGCTGTTAGTTATAGCCTCAATGTTTGCTTTCAATGAACTAGGAGGCCCTGGCCTAAACCATGAAAAACAGCTACTTAATCCTACTCCACCAAACTTTACCATTGACATTATGCATTCAGACAGGTAGTTTTTCCTAGCATCTGGCAAACCTAGACCTTTATCATTATCATTTTTTTGCCTAATGGTTAAATGCCATTTGTAACTCAGATAATACACTCAGATAACACACTATTGCTGCAGAGCCCAGTGTTGGTGACCTTCACTCCATGACAGCCAACACTTAATTACCAATACAATCCCACACATCCTCTAAATCAGTGGTCCCCAACCAGTGGCTCATGAGCAACATGTTGCTCACCAACCCCATGGATATTGCTTCCAGTGGTCTCAAAGCAGGTTCTTATTTTCTTATTTTCTTCAATTCCTGGCATGGAGGTAAGTTTTAGTTGCTTAAAATCCAGGTTTATGGCAAAACAGATCTTCGGTAGGGTGCCAATACATATAGGGCTACCAAATAGCCAATCATATCCTTTATTTTTTACCATCATCAACTTTTTTTAAGTTTGCGTTGCTCACCAACTCTTTTTTTTACATTTGAATGTATCTTACAGTTAAAAAGGTGCGGGACCCATACCCTAAATAATTCTTGTACTGAAATTGCTACTGAAGACAATTTGGAAACTAGTTTCGAATTATACGTTTGAAGATGTGCTATTTTAGGCGTGTTAGAATACTTTTGACCATATAGCGCATATACAATATATGATTTATTTTTAATATTAAAACAAAATATCTCTGCACTTGCATCACTCTAAATTGCATGATAGTTCTTAATTATTCTTTGCACATATCTACGATACTTCTTTGGCCCTGTTCCTACAACCTGTATCCTTGACAGTTTGCACTCTGTTAGAACAAAGTGTTTGCCAGATATTTAAATGATTTGTGAATTTGTTTCTATCCTCATTAAGAGTGCCTTCTTGTGTTTCAATTGCACAAATGTGATGTAACTTCCTGGTACATTGAACTTGCATCACAATCTGGGGTGACTCAATTACAGTGCATCATTCAATGGATGCTGTAGCATTTGGCAATTCATTATTGTTCTATACATAGAGTTACCCCTTTTCTTTTATCATAATCATTATGTATTTATATAGACCAGCAAGCTATGTATTGCTTTATAACAAACAGTGGTTCTAAAATAATTTAAATGAAAACTATAACCCCAAACTATGTAGGACTCTATAAAAATATATTGCATAAAACAGCTCATACGTAAAACCCTGCTTCATCTATATGAACCATTTCCATAAAATATACTTTTTTATACATAAAATATACTTTTTTAGTAGAATGTGGCCATTAAGTAATTAAGTGCTAAGGACCTCCCTCATGGTTTACACAAACTTTAGTTAGTTAACAATGGAATGTAGAGAGGGTGATGGGATTAGGTAGTTTCATGGATGTTGGAGGGCAGAGGAAATGTGGAGAAGAATGGAGGAGAAAAAGAAAATGAAGGCACTCAATTTGAGCACAGTAAGGTTGTAAAACAAGGATTACATTTTTAACAAAACTAATGAAGAGCATTAATATCTTGATTAGATATCCAACATAACGTTTGAACCAACTGCTGTTGAACTCAGTGTAACTCTAGTATTGTACTTCTGTATTTTAAACTGCTAGACTAATGGTTAATCAGGCAGTTGATTAAAGCTAGTGGGAAACACAAGATTCTACTAGTCTTGACTATCCCATAGAACAGCAGTAATAACGCAATTAACAGGGCAGAGCCAGATGTTAAGCAGCTGCCTTAAATGGTAAATTGCAGAAGGCAAAGAGTAGTAGAACTCATTTATTTGTATATATTTTTGACTTGTTGTAGCATTAGAATTGATGGCTTCAAAAGATTAAGTCCAGACATCATGAAACAAGCCCTCTCAGTTTTTCCATCATTCCCCTAAAGATACAATATAGGGCTTTATAGCAAACTATGCCTATATTACCACAAGAAAGAAAACTGTAAGCACACTTAAAAATACTTTCTGTTTGCATTAAGTAAAATATAAATAAATCATAAAATGAAGTGCAAAACAAATATAGTATCCCTTTAATTATAAGTTGTTGATTATAATATTGATTTGACCCTTGAGTAGGAAAAAAAATAATAATAACTGCACATCCAATTGTTGCGTAAGAAAACAAAAATAACGGTGTTGGGATCCACTCCTGACTAATCCCACTGTACTTACGTACTTTTCCCGTACCAGCTACTTAATCAGCAACTATTGAATTTTCTCAGAAGTTTAATCTCTCAGGCCTTGTGAGGATTATCTAGGCAAAATAAAGCTGCTCTAAGATTTGCTGAAGACAAAAGTTAACTGGTTTTCTTATAAAGCGCTGCTGATGATGCAGATTTTTTGCACTGCAAAATTTTTTATATCATACTGTATTTACAGGTTGTGGAATAATTATTACTATACCTGGAATATGACTTGAACTGAGTTGCATGTTTGAATTCCAAAGAGAATATTGGTGCCTTATTAACTAGTGATCTATTTCAAAACTTTTCCCTGATGTGTCGGGGAATGGATATCCTTAAATGCACAATAGTTAGGGCTGGTTTCAAAACAACTGTCCAAAGCTGTAGTCGGCATTATGTCTCTACTTGCAATCATGTAAAATTATGGGAAAGGTTTGTAGATTAGTCAGTGTTTGTTGCAGTTCCTCTTTTATCATCATTGGGCTCACAATAATTAAATGGCTGTTTAGCATTTACTCATAAACATTGTATGTATTTTTTTAATTAGACAGAAAGGCTTAGGTAATGTCTCGTAAGCGTTCAGTAGTGTCTGATATAAAAAGGGCATCATGTTCTAAGCAGAGCAGCTTCAATTAAATGATAATTTGCCTTTAATAAATGCCAAACGATATTGAAAAGTTCTCTTCCTACTAAAGTAGGGAATTTTCCAAAATAATTCCGTACCTTGCATCTTCTGTGATATATTAGACAGCCAATGCCGTCTGTTGGCAGTTGCAAGGAAGGCTCTCACATAACTTATTTTAGTCAATATTCATTGTTCTAATTTGTGTGTCGTTCATTTTATATAACCACTGTTTCTCCATTGCTCAGCAGAGCGTAATATGTTGGCTCTTTACAAGTATTGATCCTATTAATACTTTGCACCATAAAATATGTCAAAGATTATAAGACAATGTCAAAATTAAAGGGAGGAAAGTCATTGATTTTGAATGCAACAAAAGCTGACTATAACACATCTTCTTTTTCTTTTTGGCTATTGATATCATATTAATTCTACAATCCATCTTCTGTTGTTTTTTTATATTAGATATTAAAGCATTAACAACAAATTTGCCATAAATACTTCATCCTCCAATAACATTTATATCATGACAAGCTTTCAGTGTATAAATCATGTTTTTTTTTAATCATTCAGATGAATTTATTAGGGGAAACAAATCTAAATTCTGTCTACCTAGAGCACATTGCATAGTTATTAGGTGATATATTTTCTACAATTAAAAATACACAGCAGGTGTTAAAGACTGATATAGACATACTTATACAAATATGAAAATAGCATTTGAGAACAAACTAAATATGTCTCAGAGTCTTTTGGATTCCATCCAGTTTGGTATAATTAAATATCCATGGGGGTTTCCTACATACAGTTTCCTGTTTTCATTACAGCTAAAGTCATAGTGCATCTTTTGATGTGGAAAATGGCTTCTGTACAATTATATTAGTGCATGTGAAATGTATTAAATTAAAAATCTCACTTCGGCTAACATGTATATTGTCCTGTATTAAAGGGCCCAAGATGTACTGTACATGGAAACTCATGAAAAGCTTTAAATCCCAGTTGGTGGCATGAAGCTAAATCTCAGCAAATTGACTTGGGGTAGCTAGGGAATCACTTCTTATTACATTTATTTAATACAATCACTTTGACTTCCACAGTTAATTTATAAACAGAGACTACGCTACATTATGTATCTGGTTTTTCCTTATAACAGAGTGGTTATGCATATGAAAGATAGCTCAAACATTTGAGCTTAGTAAACTTGCTTACAAGAATGGCATATGTTCCTAAAGGCACAGTAGACATAGGATAATGAAGCACCCATGCAGCTCCTTGTATTGACTTGTCACTTTTCTTTGCTGGGCAGTTTATTTTGACTGTTCCATGCCCATAAACAGAGTGCTCTGAATGGCACTAGTCTTGGTTATTCGCCAGGTCTGATGAGGCGGCGTTTAGGGAATCTCCCCTTTTTGATTCCCTTGGCATGTTGGTTTAATTTTGCTTACGTGTATAAGATATATTGAGGGTGAGGTGCCAACCCCTCCAAACCAAGCACAAGGCTACTTTCATGGAGAGTCTGGGGGAACAAGGACATGTCTATTCTACTAGTGTGGGTTAAACACACAAGGAGTTAAAACATAAATATATATGGGAGTATCATTATCTTTGAATGTCTTTACCCCCATATGTAATACATTTCACTAAGTTTACTTCCTCACACAGTGGGGGTAATTTATCAACATTGGGTAAATTTGTCCATGGGCAGTAACCCATGGCAACAATCAGATTGCTGCATTCAATGTTCTACTTGCAGTTGGCTTCAAAAAGCTAAACACTGATTGGTTGCTATAGGTAACTTATATTTGGCATTCCAAATATAATGAGCCGCAAGAGAGAAAGGTTTGATATGGGAAACAGCATTAGTAGTGGGGGGTACAACCAAGCGGTTGCTCTGAGAGGAGCGGAGGTTTTGGCCAGGAACATATAGAATAACAAGAGATGAGATGTAGTTAGGTGGAGAGGAATGAAGGGCTTTGAAGGTTATGAGGATGAGTTTATAGGATATTCTTTGTTTTATAGGAAGCCATGATAAGGACTTCAGCAGCGGAGGGGCCTGTACCCTTTTGGATGAGAGGAGGATAATTCTGGCAGCAGTGTTTAATACAGACTGTAGAGGGGAGAGATGGGAGTTAGGGAGGCCAATTATTAGGAGGTTACAGTAATCTAGTTGGGATAGGCTGAGAGCATGCAAGAGCTTGATGTATCAGGTGAAAGGAAGGGACAGATTTTGGCAATATTTCGCAAGAAAAAGTGACAGGTTTGACAGTGGTGTTAATATGATCAGAGAAGGAGAGAGAGGAGTCAAAGATTACCCCCAGACAACGAGCTGAATTGACAGGGTTAATGAGCATGCCATCAATAGAGAGGGGAGTAGGCCCAGGCTTAGGTGGAAAGATGATAAATTCAGTTTTTGTTAGGTTGAGTTTGAGGTGGCGCAGGTTCATCCAATTTGAGATAGCCAGGAGGCAGTTAGAGATTTGATCCTCTGTTTCATCTGTTAATGAAGGGGTGGATAAATATAATTGGGTATCATCCGCATACAGATGATAATTAAAGCCAAATGATTGGTTGAGATCTCCCAAAGACAAAGGGGCAAATTCACTAAGCGCCGAAGCTCCGAATGCTAGCGTTACTTCGCTAGCGTTTGGCATTTTCGTTACTGCGCAAATTCACTAACGAACGCTGGCGTAGATTCGCTAGTGTTACTTCGCACCCTTACGCCTGGCGAAGTTTCGCTACGGACGTAACTACGCGAATTCACTAACGCGCGCAGTGTACTGAACGCTACCTTTTACGCTAGACTTCCTTCGCCACCTCAGACCAGGTGAAGTGCAATAGAGTAGATAGGGATTGCTTCAAAAAAAGTCAAAATTTTTTCTAAGTCCCAAAAAACGCTGGCGTGTTTTCTACATTATGGGTGATAGACTGAAAAAGATCGAAAAATTGTTTGGGGCTCCTCTCCTTCCCCCCTACATTTCCTGACTCATGGCAACTTACCTATACAGTGGGCACATGTGTAGGGCAAAATACAATTTTTATTTGATGTTTTGAAGGTTTTCTAGGCATTTGTAGTGCTGATACATATTCCTCCATTGAAATTTGAATTTGGCGCCGTATGCAAATTAGCCTTCGCTAGCGTAACTTCGCTTCACTTAGTGAATCAACGCTAGCGCAACTTCGCAACCTTACGCTACCCCTGAGCGCAACTTTGGAATTTAGTGAATTTGCAAAGCGCTGGCGAAACTACGCCTGGCGAAGTGTGGCGAAGTGCGGCTCAGTCACGCCTGGCGCAACTACGAATCTTAGTGAATTTGCCCCAAAGTGTACAGGGAGAACAACAGCGGACCAAGCACAGAACCTTGTGGCACCCCCACATTAAGTGGAACAGGAGATGAGGATTTGTTAGCATATCAAATAAAATATGAAGTTGTCCTTATATGAGTCATTTGTGTATTCAGTGCCTCTCAACGTGCCGCAGACCCCGTGCTGGAGTGCACAGACTCCAAATCAAGGAGAGAATAGCCGGAGAGCACAACTTCTTGCTTTAAAAGTTTTTCATTTTATTTAAATGTTGTGCAGGATGTTCTGTGAAATTAAATGAAAGCAAGAAGTTGTGCTCTCCGCCTATTCTCTTCTTGTTTTATTAGCATAGGAGACAATGATCGGTTAGAAAGGTAAGAAGAAAGCCAAGATGCAGCCTGGTTACAGATGCCAAGCGAATACAGAATCTGCTTCAGGAGAGAGTGGTCAACTGTATCAAATGCAGATAATAGGGTCAAGGAGGAAGAGGATGGAGACCTTTGGCAACCTGGAGATCGTTTGAAACTCTGCACAGTAGAGTGACCAGGCAGGAAACCAGATTGCAGATCATGGGTGATTTCATGCTGAATCTCTTTTTATTGGTTAGTGTTAGTAGTAAGTGTCCTGTTCATTATATTATTGTAAATTACTAAACAGCCTGCAAAACACACACACATATATATATATATATATATCTATATATATATATATATATATATATATATATATATATATATATATATATAATGAAAAAACCTAATATAAAATAATAAATCATACTGCCTTTGTAGCTCTACATATGCAGAAAGCCAACGGACAAAAGTACAGACTTAATATCTGAACAAATGAATATATAATATCTCTCTGATATAGAATATAGATTGCCTTCCTAATGCAGAATACATGTTTAACAACCTCCAAGTGATGCCAGTTTTGCCTTTTGCTGTAGAACTTCTTGGGGGTTATTTTGAGCATTTTTTCCTCCTTTACTGTTGATAATTGCTGGCAACATAAAGCTACAGTCACCGTATGTGCCGTTATAGGTAATAAGAACAATTATCTTGATAACACTTAGGGGCAAATTCATCAAGGGTCGAATATCGAGGGTTAATTAACCCGCGATATTCGACTGGGAATGAAAATCCTTTGATTTCGAATATCAAAGTCGAAGGATTTTGCGCAAATACTGCGATCATATGATCGAAGGAATAATTGTTAGATCGAACGATTAAATCCTTTGAATCGAACGATTTGAAGGATTTCAATCCAACGATCGAAGGATTATCCTTCGACCAAAAAAAACTTAGCCAAGCCTATGGGGACCTTCCCCATAGGCTAACATTGGGTTTGGTAGCTTTTAGGTGGCGAACTAAGAGACGAGTAATTCGACTATCAAATGGTCGAATAGTGGAATGATTTTTAGTTCGAATCATTCGATTTGAAGTGTAACGATCGCCGCCCGGAGCAGGCCCAGGAGCTCCGGGCGGCGCGTCCATCCTTGCCGGCGTCGCTCCCAAAATGGCGGCGCCCATGGCCGCCACGTGGGTAGCGGCGCCGGGCGATGACGTCAGCGCGCCGACGCCGGCGCAGGAGCGTCGATGACGTCAGAATGGCGCCAAATTTGAATATAAAAACTCCAACTAGACACCAGAATGGCGCCCAAGAATAGGATTACTTTCCTGAAGCATATCCTGGGTTCCCTGTGTGCCTTATTGCCTAATCTTGTTCCTGCCTTGTATCCTAACCCCTTGCCTGGACTTTGGACCTTGTGTGTATTCTGCCTGCCTGTGAACTCTTGCCTGATCCTGACTATTCTTCGTTTAACCCTTTGGACACCGCGACCTTGTACCCTCAAGAGGGCTTCCTCCTTGATCCTGACAACCTCCCTGGAGGGAGCTCCCGGCTCCCTGACATTATTCTTGGGCCATGGATCCAACTGAGGAAGCTACGCCTGATGTCGGACGAGCGCTCCGCGGACTGGCATCCCGCATGGAGGATTATGAAGCCCAGCAGTACCGCATTGGGCAGGCACTTGATACCCTCCTCTCTCGGATGCCTCCAGCACCCCCTGCACCCCAAGCTGCGGTAAATCCTTCCTTGGCGGCCGCTTCTTCCACCGCAGGGTCCTCGTCAAGTGAGCCTCGCATTCCGCCTCCTCCTCGCTTCAGTGGGGACCCACAAGCCTGCAGAGGTTTCGCTACACAGTGCCAGATCCAGTTCGAATTCCAACCCTCGCACTTCCCCAATGAACGTTCCAAGGTGGGGTATGTGATGTCTCGATTGGTGGGCAAACCGCTTGAGTGGGCAACATCTCTTTGGGAGAAGAATTCTCCACTGACTTTTGATGCCAAGGCCTTTCTTCAAGCATTTCGTACTGTGTTTGACGCCCCGGGTCGGGTCACTAATGCTCCTTCTCGTCTTCTGCAACTCCGGCAGGGAAACCGCAGTGTCAGTGACTATGCTATTGACTTTAGAACTTTGATGGCTGAGACTTCCTGGAATGATGATGCCTATAAGGCCGTATTCTATCAAGGTCTGTCTATTCGCATTAAGGATGATCTTGTCTCCAGGGAGTACCCTGACCTGCTGGAGGATCTGATCGCACTTTCTATCAAGGTGGACACTCGGCTCAGAGAGCATCAAGTAGAGAGGGAGCGCTGTAAAAGATTTCAACCCTTGTTGGCTCCTCGCTTCCAGAGACCTCTCCTGCAGACTCCGGCTGCTCTAGCCTCTCCTTCTCCTCCGGAGGAACCAATGCAAGTTGGAAGGGCTCGTCTTTCCGAACAAGAAAGACTTCGTAGACGAATGGCCGGCTTATGTCTGTATTGTGGCGGACAGTCTCATTTTGCGAACTCTTGTCCGGTGAAGCCCACGAGTTCTGTCCCCCGAGGTATATCTAGGGTAACGCATGTAGGGGGCACTACTCCAAAGTCTCAAGAGAACTCTCACAGGTTTCTCCTTCCTTTACAGATCCGCCTAGCCTCTAAGACTATCGTTGGCTCTGCTTTCATTGACTCTGGAGCTGCTGGGAACTTCATGGATGCTCAATTCGCCAAACACATGGAAGTTCCCTTATTCCCATTGTCTACTCCTCTCCGTGTCATTGCCATTGACGACAGACCCCTGGAGGTTGAAGTTGTCTCCATGACGACTGGGGAATTGCCTGTGCAGGTTGGGACGCTGCATAAAGAAAGACTTTCGTTCCTAATTATTTCCTGCCCATCCGTTCCAGTTGTGTTGGGTCTCCCTTGGCTACGCCTGCATAATCCCTCCATTGATTGGACCGCAGGACAGATTACCCGTTGGAGTCCATTTTGCCAGCAACACTGTCTTCCTGCTGAACCCCTCCGGAGGGTGAATATCTCGTTGTCGGATCTGAAGTCTCTACCTCCCTTTTACAAAGAATTCGCTGATGTGTTCTGTAAGAAGTCTGCGGAATTCCTTCCTCCACATCGCTCCTACGACTGTCCTGTCGAACTCCTGCCAGGAGCCATGCCCCCCAGAGGCCGCACTTACCCTCTCTCTCCTGCAGAGACTACCGCAATGAAGGAATACATCCAAGAAAATCTCCAGCGGGGGTTTATCCGCCCTTCTACCTCTCCTGCAGGGGCTGGGTTCTTCTTCGTGGAGAAGAAGGACGGAGGCCTTCGGCCATGTATAGACTATCGGGGCCTGAATAAAATCACTGTCAAAAACAGGTACCCACTACCCTTGATTGCAGAGCTCTTCGACCAGCTGAAGGGGGCGAAGATTTTCTCTAAGTTAGATCTCCGGGGGGCGTACAACCTCATTCGCATCCGTGAGGGTGACGAATGGAAGACGGCTTTCAACACTCGTGACGGGCACTATGAATATCTCGTTATGCCCTTCGGGCTTTGCAATGCCCCTGCCGTCTTCCAGGAGTTTGTTAACGATGTGTTCCGGGATCTCCTAGGAAGGTTCGTAGTCGTGTACCTGGACGACATCCTGATCTTTTCTAAAGACCTAGAAAGCCATCGCTCCCAGGTGAAGGAGGTACTCTCTCGTCTGAGGAAGAACTCTCTCTTCGCCAAGTTGGAGAAGTGCGTCTTCGAGGTGTCTAAGATCCCCTTCCTAGGATACATTATCTCTCCTGAGGGATTTGAGATGGACCCCGTGAAAGTGTCTGCCATCAAGGAGTGGCCTCTCCCGCTGAGTACCAAGGCAATCCAGAGATTTATCGGATTTGCTAACTACTATCGGCAGTTCATCCGGGGGTTCTCTTCCCGCATTGCACCTATCCTGGCCCTCATCCGGAAAGGGGGTAAACCCAGCTTGTGGCCTCCATCTGCCATTGAAGCTTTTCAATCCTTGAAAGAGGCCTTCACATCCGCTTCTGTCCTCCGACACCCCAATCCTGAACTACCCTTCTGCATCGAAGTTGATGCTTCTGAAGTCGGAGCCGGAGCCATCTTGTCTCAGAGACATCCCGCTGATGGGAAGTTGCACCCCTGTGCTTATTTCTCCAAGAAGTTCTCGTCCGCAGAACAGAACTACGATGTCGGGAACCGAGAACTCTTGGCTGTTAAACTTGCCCTTGAAGAGTGGCGTCACCTCTTGGAGGGTTCTCTGATTCCTGTTCAGATTTACACCGACCATAAGAATCTCGAGTTCATCCAGTCCCTCAAGAGGCTAAACCCCAGACAGGCAAGGTGGGCTCTCTTCTTCTCTCGATTTAATTTTATCTTGACTTATCGCCCAGGCTCCAAGAATCGGAAGGCCGATGCCTTGTCTCGTAGCTTCACTCCGGTGGACCGCTCTCCTGAAAGACAAGAGCCAATCATCCCTCCAGTCAAGATTATTGCCTCCCTGTATCCACAGTTTGCCGACCAAATCCTGGCTGGTCAGTCTTCTGCTCCTTCAGATACTCCCATTGGGATGGCATTTGTTCCTCCTGAGCTGCGTCTGCCTATCCTGCAACAGACCCATTGCTCCAGACAGGCCGGACACCCTGGCCCTGCTAAGACTCTTGAACTCTTACGACGCCTGGTCTGGTGGCCTGATATCCGCAAGGATGTGAAGGACTTTGTTGCTGCTTGTAATGTTTGTGCCACATCCAAGTCAAGTCACTCCCGCCCCAGTGGGTTACTACAGCCTTTGCCGGTTCCTTCCCGTCCTTGGACCCACCTGTCCATGGATTTCATTGTCGAACTTCCTCCCTCCTGTGGGAACACTGTGATCTGGGTTGTCATTGATCGCTTCTCCAAAATGGCCCATTTCATCCCTCTGAAGAAGTTACCCTCTGCGGTGGAGTTGTCCCAGCTATTTATCCAGTACATCTTCCGCCTGCATGGTTTCCCGGTGGAGATCGTCTCCGATAGAGGCACCCAGTTTACTGCCAAGTTCTGGCGTTCCTTATGCAAAGACCTGGGAATTGTTCTTCAGTTTTCATCTGCATACCACCCGCAGACGAATGGGGCAGCTGAACGTGTCAACCAAGCCCTGGAACAGTTCCTGAGGAACCACGTATCCCTCTGCCAGGATGACTGGTCTGATCTCCTCCCATGGGCGGAATTCGCTCATAATAATGCTTGTCATTCCTCTACAGGAAGGTCTCCGTTCATGTCGGTATATGGTCAGCATCCTCAAGCTTTTCCCCAAGACTTTGTGCTTTCTGACGTCCCGGCTGCTGACGATTCCGCAGCCCATATGTCTGCTATTTGGGCTGCTACCAAGTTGAACCTAGAGAAGAGCGCTCTTGTTCATAAAACTTTCGCGGATCGTCGTCGAAGATCCTCTCCTCTCTACAAGGTGGGTGATAATGTCTGGCTCTCTTCCAGGAATATCCGGTTGAAGATCCCATCTCCCAAGTTGGGTCCAAAATTCGTGGGACCATTTCCCATCTTGGAGATAATCAACCCTGTGGCTGTCAGACTCCAGCTTCCACCAGAGATGAGAATCCCCAACGTGTTCCACGTGTCTCTGGTGAAACCCGCCATCACCAACCGGTTCTCTGGCGGTCAGTCTCCTCCTCCTGCCATCTCTGTGGAGGGTCAACTCGAGTACGAGGTGGAGAAAATCCTAGACTCCAGAGTCTCCAGAGGGTCCCTTCAGTACCTCATTCAGTGGAAGGGCTTTGGCCCTGAAGAATGCTCCTGGGAAGGACACCGTGATGTTCACGCTCCTCGTCTGGTGAGGGAGTTCCATTCCAAGTTTCCCCAGAAGCCAAGTCCTGGTGGTCCGGAGGCCCCCCGTGAGGGGGGGGGTACTGTAACGATCGCCGCCCGGAGCAGGCCCAGGAGCTCCGGGCGGCGCGTCCATCCTTGCCGGCGTCGCTCCCAAAATGGCGGCGCCCATGGCCGCCACGTGGGTAGCGGCGCCGGGCGATGACGTCAGCGCGCCGACGCCGGCGCAGGAGCGTCGATGACGTCAGAATGGCGCCAAATTTGAATATAAAAACTCCAACTAGACACCAGAATGGCGCCCAAGAATAGGATTACTTTCCTGAAGCATATCCTGGGTTCCCTGTGTGCC
Organism: Xenopus petersii; assembly: GCA_038501925.1. Taxonomy (NCBI): domain Eukaryota; kingdom Metazoa; phylum Chordata; class Amphibia; order Anura; family Pipidae; genus Xenopus; species Xenopus petersii. Next base: position 57,802,122 of record CM076674.1, on the reverse strand, counting down.
TTATTGCCTAATCTTGTTCCTGCCTTGTATCCTGACCCCTTGCCTGGACTTTGGACCTTGTGTGTATTCTGCCTGCCTGTGAACTCTTGCCTGATCCTGACTATTCTTCGTTTAACCCTTTGGACACCGCGACCTTGTACCCTCAAGAGGGCTTCCTCCTTGATCCTGACAACCTCCCTGGAGGGAGCTCCCGGCTCCCTGACATGAAGTCAAAGTCGTAGTCGAAGGTCGAAATAGCCCATTCGATGGTCGAAGTAGCCAAAAAAAACACTTTGAAACTCAAAGTTTTTTTTACTCGAAGTTAATGAATTGGCCCTTAATTGTAAGTTTAAAAAAATACAACAGAAGTTTTAAAAAAGGAAAATTATTAAGATAGAAAAATGGACTAAGGGGCCGATTCACTAAATTCGAGTGAAGGATTCAAAGTAAAAAAACTTCGAATTTCGAAGTATTTTTTGGGCTACTTCGACCATTGAATGGGCTACTTCGACTACGACTTTGGATCGAAGGATTTGAACTAAAAATCGTTCGACTATTCGACCATTCGATAGTCAATGTACTGTCTCTTTAAAAAAAAACTTCAACCCCCTAGTTCGGCAGCTAAAAGCTACCGAAGTCAATGTTTGCCTATGGGGAAGGTCCCCATAGGCTTTCCTAAGTTTTTTGATCGAAGGATATTCCTTCGATCGTTGGATTAAAATCCTTCGAATCGTTCGATCGAAGGAATAATCCTTCGATCGTACGATTGCAGAATTTGCGCTAAATCCTTCGACTTCGATATTCGAAGTCGAAGGATTTCAATTCCTAGTCGAATATCGAGGGTTAATTAACCCTCGATATTCGACCCTTAATGAATCAGCCCCCAACTGTTATGAGTAATAAGTGAATGAAAAAAGTGAATTTGAAAGGGGAAATGAGAAAGGAAATCAAGGAATCAGAATATGATTCAAGCACTGCTTTGTTGTCCTTTACAGATTACAGCAGTCAACAAAAACAGAGTGGACTGAGCAAAAACCTTTCCAACATGCTACCACTAATGCAACAGAGATGTACGGGTAAAGGATCCATTATCTGGAAACCCATAATCCAGAAAGCTCTGAATTATGGAAAGGTCATCTCCCATAGACTTCAATTTAATTAAATAATTTATATTTTACAGAGGCAATAAATAGCTGACCGATTCAGAAGTCATACATGTTCCCAAGCACCTTACTTTAAGGGCTAAATTTGAGGGGGAATTTTTATAGCGTAGGAGAGCAAACTGTTATCAAATTTTCTTGCCCTAGACCTGATCCTAGGAGAGACCAGTGGCAAGAGAAGCAAAAGAAAATATTTAAAGCAAATAAGGAGGACAAATCTTTCCTGAGGTGTATGTATCTATTTAGATTCTAGAGTAAAGGTCAAAACATTATATTCTGGGTACACATTTTGAATTTCAGAATTAATCTGTTCTTTCCAAAAGCAATTAAAGGTTTTAGAAACATTTGCATATAAAGGCCAGCCATCTTTCAGTTAAATTTAAAAAATTTTATGTAAACATATAAGCTATATATATATATATATATATATATATATATATATATATATATTTTAACATTATTAGGACGGGATCCAAATTAGGCTTTTTGGCATACGAGGGAGGAAAAGAAAATAATTATAATGATAAAGCGATATATTCTAAAATGATGTGGACCTTGATAAATAACCTGAAAGACCATTTAAAGGCTTGCTGTCTCAACAACTGGGAGCATAAAACTGTTAATTGTTCTTGTTGCTTAGAATACCAATTGGTTTTGAGCTGGGAGTTAAAACACACTGCCAGAATTTTATCTGATTTTGACCGAAACAATGTACTGAATGTTAGAGATATAACATATGGCATTGCTTGCAGAAAGATTTTGTGATAAGTGGAGTGGGGTAGAATACCAATATTTCGAAATATATAGAATTAAATTAAGCAGCACGGGTAAAATAAGACATACTTAAAGGCACACCACTGAACTCCAGAAACTATTTTTGCACAAGACTTTATATAAAGTACAATGTGTACATTTTGTTCCTGAGTATTTGTTATAGTCTTTTTTCATGTACAGCAGGCCCTCTGCAATAAGAGATCAGTCCTCTTATGTGTCAGCTCTCTTTGCTAGCTGTTTAGGTGGCAAAAGAAGTACCTACCCCTAAAGAAATTGTACCTTAAAATGACTGGCTTCTTTGTACAGAAAGTTAATCAATTTAACACTAACATTGGGTGCTGATATATCCCACTAATACAACAAATTACTATACAGCATTCAGATACCAACTGCCACTTCTGTTAAAAGCAGTGTGTTTGCCCTGGTTTAACACAAGTGTTGGGGAGTTTAGATCAGCACTGTGCAGTAGCCCTAATAGTCACTGGGGCTCATTTATAAACTACGCGCAGTGCAGACTGATTTGCACAGTGAACATATGTGCCCTGCGCATGGTTATTTACGTGCACAACAACCTCGCACAATGGGTGCACTGACATACACATTCGGCTCATTTGCGAGCCATTTGTGACAATGTATTTGCAATGCAAATTTGCAAAAAACTGAAAGACGGGCACAACAGTGCAATATTTTAGCATTCAGGAAAAAACATGGGCAATACATAGTAACATAGTAAGTTTTGTTGAAAAAAGACACACGCCCATCAAGTTCAACCTTTTTACTTTTTTAAACATGCTTATCTTCCAGTTGATCCAGAGGAAGGCAAAAAACCCCATCGGAAGCCTCTCCAATTTGCCCCAGAGGAGGAAAAATTCCTACCTGACTCCAAAATGGCAATGGGACTAGTCCCTGGATCAACTTGTACTATGAGCTATTTCCCATAACCCTGTTTTCCCTCACTTGCTAAAAATACAGAATACAGAATACAGAATACATCAGCGAATTCCTTGTAAAAGGGGGGTAGAGACTTCAGATCCGACAAAGATATATTCACCCTCTGGAGGGGTTCAGCAGGAAGACAGTGCTGCTGGCAAAATGGGCTCCAACAGGTAATCTGTCCTGCGGTCCAATCAATGGAGGGATTATGCAGGCGCAGCCAAGGGAGACCCAAGGGAGACCCAAAACAACTGGAACGGATGGGCAGGAAATAATGAGGAACGAAAGTCTTTCTTTATGCAGCGTCCCAACCTGCACAGGCAATTCCCCAGTCGTCATGGAGATAAATTCAGCCTCCAGGGGCCTGTCGTCAATGGCAATGACACGGAGAGGAGTAGACAATGGGAATAAGGGAACTTCCATGTGTTTGGCGAATTGAGCGTCCATGAAGTTCCCAGCAGCTCCAGAGTCAATGAAAGCAGAGCCAACGATAGTCTTAGAGGCTAGGCGAATCTGTAATGGAAGGAGAAACCTGTGAGTGTTCTCTTGAGACTTTGGAGTAGTGCCCCCTACATGCGTTACCCTAGATATACCTCGGGGAACAGAACTCGTGGGCTTCACCGGACAAGAGTTCGCAAAATGAGACTGTCCGCCACAATACAGACATAAGCCAGCCATTCGTCTACGGAGTCTTTCTTGTTCGGATAGACGAGCCCTTCCAACTTGCATTGGTTCCTCCGGAGGAGAAGGGGAGGCTTGAGTAACAGGAGTATGCAGAAGGGGTCTCTGGAAGCGAGGTGCCAGCAAAGGCTGAAATCTTTTACAGCGCTCCCTCTCTACTTGATGCTCTCTGAGCCGAGTATCCACCTTAATAGAAAGCGCGATCAGATCCTCCAGCAGGTCAGGGAACTCCCTGGAGACAAGATCATCTTTAATGCGAATAGACAGACCTTGATAGAATACGGCCTTATAGGCATCGTCGTTCCAGGAAGTCTCAGCCATCAAAGTTCTAAAGTCAATAGCATATTCATTGACACTGCGGTTTCCTTGCCGGAGTTGCAGGAGACGAGAAGGAGCATTAGTGACCCGACCTGGGGCATCAAACACAGTACGAAATGCTTGAAGAAAGGCCTTGGCACCAAAAGTCAGCGGAGAATTCTTCTCCCAAAGAGATGTTGCCCACTCAAGCGGTTTGCCCACCAAACGAGACATCACATACCCCACCTTGGAACGTTCATTGGGGAAGTGCGAGGGTTGGAACTCGAACTGGATCTGGCACTGTGTAGCGAAACCTCTGCTTGTGGGTCCCCACTGAAGCGAGGAGGAGGCGGGATGCGAGGCTCACTTGACGAGGAACCTGCGGTGGACGATGCGGCCGCCAAGGAAGGATTTACCGCAGCTTGGGGAGCAGGGGGTGCTGGCGGCATCCGAGAGAGGAGGGTATCAAGTGCCTGTCCAATGCGGTACTGCTGGGCTTCATAATCCTCCATGCGGGATGCCAGTCCACGGAGCGCTCGTCCGACATCAGGCGTAGCTTCCTCAGTAGGATCCATGGCCCAAGAATAATGTCAGGGAGCCGGGAGCTCCCTCCAGGGAGGTTGTCAGGATCAAGGAGGAAGCCCTCTTGAGGGAACAAGGTTGCGGTGTCCAAAGGGTTAAACGAAGAATAGTCAGGATCAGGCAAGAGTTCACAGGCAGGCAGAATACAAACAAAGTCCAAAGTCCAGGCAAAGGGTCAGGAAACAGATCAGGAACAAGATTTAGGCAATAAGGCACACAGGAAACCCAGGATAAACTTTAGGGAAGTAATCCTATTCTTGGGCGCCATTCTGGCGTCTAGTTGGTGTTTTTATTTTCAAATTTGGCGCCATTCTGACGTCATTGACGCTCTTGCGCCGACGTTGGCGCGCTGACGTCATCGCCCGGCGCCGCTACCCACGTGGCGGCCATGGGCGCCGCCATTTTGGGAGCGACGCCGGCAAGGATGGACGCGCCGCCCGGAGCTCCTGGGCCTGCTCCGGGCGGCGATCGTTACACTCACATACCAAAGGTACATAATGAACTCCTGCTAACTGCTAACAATGCAGTCACAAGAAAGAAGGAAGGTAGGGGGTTGTATATTGGTAATGTAATTATCGAAGACTGATCATGGAGTAGCTTTAATTTTGCCCTTTTTGTAGCTCAAGATATAACAAAAAACTTACATTTTTCCTGATTCAAACAATAGGCAAAAAGTATGTTCAGCTAGGGTTGCTAAATTTCCAAGTATTTAAACATGGGCAAGGGGATTGGCATGATGATGCCAGGAGCAGATGAGGGATAAGACTATGACATTGTGAACAGGGTTATTGCGTGATTCTGATGCATTTGGATGGATTTCTGGCCAGTTTTTACAATGCTGAAAAATTGGCAGAAGATTTTTAATCTGACAATCCCTTCAGAAAACAAGCTGTCCAGTTTGAAACTGAACTGGTGGCTGTGTTTAGCCATAGAAGCCCTATTAATTTTACTTGTGTTGAACACAGGGTTATTCTGCCCCTTTAAGTAACTTGAAAACAACATGTAAAAAAGTGTTACTGTATATACTCGAGTATAAGCCGACCCGAGTATAAGCCGAGGTACATAATTTTACCTACGAAAACTGGGAAAACTTATTGACTCGAGTATAAGCCTAGACACAACTACAGCCCTGTCTCCCAGCAGCGCACATTCCACCAAAGTGACCCCCCCAGTGATCAACTGGACTTCTTTGCAAAGTTGATGGTGACAGAGAATTGCCAAACGGATTACTGTGTGCATTGTCCCACTGTCCCACTACCATGTGCAGAGGGTGCTGTATGATATTGCCATCACTGTTAATCCTTCAGATAACCAATAGAGGGCGCTGTGTGATATTGCAGTCACTGTTATTCTTTCATATAACCAACAGAGGGCGCTGTGCGATATTGCAGTCACTGTTATTCTTTCATATAACCAACAGAGGGTGCTGTGTGATATTGCAGTCACTGTTAATCTTTCATATAACCAACAGATGGCGCTGTATGATATTGCAGTCACTGTTATTCTGTCATATAACCAACAGAGGGCGCACTGTTATTCTTTCATATAACCAACAGAGGGCGCTGTGTGATATTGCAGTCACTGTTATTCTTTCATATAGCCACCAGATGGCGCTGTGTGATATTGCAGTCACTGTTATTCTTTCATATAACCAACAGATGGCGCACTGTTATTCTTACATATAACCAACAGAGGGCGCTGTGTGATATTGTAGTCTCTCCCCAAGCGAACTGTTGGTATAGGAATGATTAAAAGTGACTGCAATCTCAGCTACTGCCCACTGACTTGAGTATAAGCCGAGGTAGACTTTTTCAGAACATTTTGGATGCTGAAAAACTCGGCTTATACTCGAGTATATACGGTGTTTATGAATGTAATTGCAGTTAAAGGCCTGGCTGTTCATATTCTCAACACTACTAGTTCTGACTCCTGAAACAATGTTGCAGAAACAACCTGGTAAATAGACCAGGAGGACAGCTGACTTCTAGATTCAAAACCAGGTGTAAATGCAGAAAATAAAAAGGGATAAACAAATAATGCTTTCAATTGTAAGCAAATTTTTCAAATAACTTTAAAACCAATGAAAATGTTTAATCAATGTATATTGAAAAGTTATTTAGGATAAGATTTACTTTTTTTTTCTTTTTTTTGGGTGGCAGTTTCATTTTCTGTAACAAAACTGAACATAGTGTAATTAATAGTGATGTTGGAATGGGGGCATACAATAGTAATGGAACCAGATATAATGGTGTATCCCTCGCCCCCAAACTTGTGTATAGAAATACAATGATAATTGAGGACAGATATCAATTGTGCATGGGTATGTATAGAAACAATACTGATAGCAATAGGGTTTGCTATGGCTCCATGGGAAAAAATGAACAAATAACATCAAGTGCTGTCTAATATAACACAATGCTTCCTTGATAAATGATCTGCAGGGTGACACTCAAGGTGCGTTTCAGCAGGCTGGAGCAAGAAAAATAACTCATGAATCTTAATTCCTTTAATTTATGGAAGTGGCCTATGTGAATGAAAGGATTGCTCATTCAAGAACACACAGAAGCTCAAACCAGAGAACCTTTTTATAACCTTACAGCAGATGCTTAGCTATTTAACGTTTGTGCCCTAGGTCAAGCTAATTGGTTTAGCACACTAACCTGTGCAGCTGTCTTATCACATACAGTATGGTGTGCCAGCCTCCAGTACAGCTATGGGTTTAAGTGCAGAACTGTGCCCCATTGCAAGGCATAGAGCCAGCTAATGGTGGCAAAAGGGTTACACAGCATTATATATTAGAAAATGGGGCACTGTCTTGCTCTAATATATTAATTACATATGCAAACTAAAGGTGCAATACCTGCTTAAATACAAGCCGATTCTGTTTATTGGAAAATGAGAAGCTGAATGCCTTCTTACCAACATCAGAATTTCTCACAGCATGGCAGATTTGTAATTGATAATATAAAACACCTGATTTTCCAAGGTGAAATTGAAACATGCTGTCATTTTTCACAGGCAAACATTAATCTTTTTACACCTGCTTTATGTGGGAGAGAGACTCATCCAGATAACTATAAATATAGCTCAAAAATGGTTTCTAATCCAGAGCATTTGTTAAATTGGATTTGTAAACATATGATTTCATGGCATGCTACTGCACAGGAAGATTATATAAAGCACAGACTGTATGTACGACTTGGTAATAATGTTCATGGCACCATGAACATTTATCATTAAAATAGCATTTTGCTGTTAAAAACGGTGCACAGCAAGGTTGCTGTCATAAACCCATATACTTATCTGGTTCTATTTGTAACATCAAGTTATTGCTTCTTTAGTGGGCAGATCTGCTCAAAATAGCAGAGGGCTAAGTTCTGGAAGCAAGTGCAGTAGCTTTCATGCAAAATAATGCATTTGTGCACATTTTGATGCACTGAATGTGACTGCATTTAGCACATTTTCCCCTTGCAGCCACAATAATGCTGCAATTATGGGGAACATGCTGCATTGTGGGTAGAAAACATGGCAGACTGTGTCCAAAATTGCACATTGCCACGCAATTCAGCCAACCTGACTTGGCCACACATTCAGTTGGGCGAGACTTGCAGAAGACCATGTAATCTAATTGCTTAAAAGCGCACCAAGAACATTAGACTATCCTTCCTGAATTAATTTATACATTTCCTTACATACAATTTTTTTGCAAGCAACTACATACTGTGCATTCCTCTAATTTAACTGAAAGAGAATTACTGTACAGAGCACAGAAATTTGTAAGTGCCAGCCTCTCAGCGATTATCTATGCAAAAACATACTTAAAGTACACTGACTAACAAGGTGCAAAATAGTGAGTACAAAACTGTGTAAATTACAAAAGTTTTTTTTTTCTTGCAGGACCTCGCAAGTTTATCAAGCGATAAGTCTATATGAAGAAGTACTATTAGGTGCAATGCATAAGTAAACTTCACAAGTAAAAACATAAAGGTAAAACAAATGTGCGTCCATATGGTAAATCAGTGTATGAAGTCAAAAGGTAGTTACAAACACGGAGGCTACCTTAATTGCCTTAATAAAATACACACAAAACAAAACCCACCCATGATATGAACTAGTGGTATGGAATTCTTTACATTTCATGAGGAAGTGGTAATGAATTTTTATTTCTCTTAACTTGTATTTGTTCCTGATCATTTAAACACTAATTGGCTTCAGTTTGAGAAAATTCTTTAGAGGATCTAAGAATTTAACAATTTATTACAGGTATGAGACCCGATATTCAGAATGCTCTGGACCAGGGGTTTTCTGGATAAGAGATCTTTTTATAATTGGGATCTCTCCATACTTTCAGTCTATTGAAAGTCATTTAAACATTAATTAAATGCAATAGGGTTGTTTTGCATCCAGTAATTATTGTTTTTATCTTCTCTAGGGTACAAGGTACTGTTCTATTTTTACAGAGAAAAAAGGAAACCATTTATAAAAATGGAGTCTATGGGAGATAGCCTTTCCATAATTCGAAGCTTTCTGGGTTTCCAGTTAACAGATCTCAAAAATGTAGCAGAGGGGGTAGAATTTTGCTGAACTGAAAAGGTAAGCTAACAGCTATAAAAGCTGTTTAGAATCCCTATTCAAGGTCTAAAATCTTCAAAGAACCAGCTCAAAAGGAACAGACTATACCATTTGAATTGAACTATCATAAGTGTAGTGACTTTTGTACCACCCTTTCAAAAGAACTATGCTTCAGCTTGAGAACAAGATGGAGTATAATAACAAAGAAGCAGGATACCTAGTAAGTCTCATGTGAAAGCAGAGAGCAAACAAGCAAAGCAAATATCCAGGGGAAAGGTTAGGGTTAAGAGCATGGTAGAAAGACATGATTTTCACTTACAATTGATGAGCCCTACAATTTGCATTTCACAGAGATTTTAAAAGGCAGCACTGGATTACTAGCATAAACCCTCCTAAGTTTTGCAGTTTGTGTTTGAGATGGGTGGCGACTATTTTGTTGCACAGACTGTGATGCTCCACAGAAATCAAGATGCACCTGTCTGTCAGAGCTTAGCACACAAAAAAAGACATTTTGTTAAGACAAAAGTGAGAAATGTGCTATGTGAGTAGTTTTGGATGTTTTTTTGAATTTCATTACTTCCATTTTCTGTTTTTGAACCACACTTTGCTCCATACTGTAGTTCCTGACTGATACATGGCTGAAAATTGTCTAGATATCAGCCTGGGATGGTTTAAAAATCATATGGAACAAGGACTGCTATGAAGCCTAGGGCCAAAGATTGAATTAGCCTAATATGGCCCAGCATATGGGTGGCCAAAGCAGGTCCATGTCCACTCATTTAGCAGCTTTAACAACTTAACAGCCTCTGTGTGTCTTTAGACAAAATATTCCACTTTAACTCTTATAAAAAGAGTGTGCCACTGCTCCAGCAAGACATATAGTTGCTGTTTATGCTTCTGTTCTTTAAATAAAGTGCTATATATGTATCTCTACACTATTGAGTGCTCATTGGAAGTTGGATACATTTTCCCAAGTACAGTAACCAATGGTAATCATTCAGAAGTCCGGTTACTACAGTGGGACAAATGTAACAAGCCTTTGGGAGTTTATTTTACCTGATATCTGTGGGTAAACACCCATGGCATATTATTTGGAGACAATGTGCAAAAGTATCGTTACAGGGTTACAGCTGTGCTTGGTCTGATTTAGTCTGGACTTCCACCTTCCACTGGAGGCTGTGCTTCAGATCTGCTGGCCACTTGTGTTCTTCATTACTTATTATAAACCCATTTCCAAAAAGTTGGGACACTATGTATAATGTAAATAGAAAAAGGATTGATTTGCAAATCATTTAATGCCTATATTTAATTGCAAATAGTACAAAAACAACACCAAGGGTGTTATTTACTAAAATCCAAATGATCTCATAATTTAAATTTAAAAAGCTGGACCAAACTCTCATGCCTGATTTTGCCTTATTTATTAATAATATACCTCAAATAAAACAGATCGGGGAAAAAAACTGACTTTTTTCCTGAATCGCTAGATTTTTGCCCAAAATCCCAGAATTTATGGGATTACTGAACTACAAAACTACAGCACAACTACAGCACAAACTACAATATCTTCAAATTGGGATAGGGTCATCTCCCATTGACAGGTCTGAGATGCAGGATTTTTGGATTCAGGTTTTTTTTGCAACATAAGGGTATAATACATCTCGAAGGATTCTATTTGTTTTTGCCAAGAAAAATTTTAGTTTTTGCTCCAAAAGCCTGACCAGATACATACGAGTTTAGTTAATAACCCCGTGAATGTTGAAACTAATAAATGTTATTGTGTCTGAAAAACATATGCCTATTTTGTATTTGAAAGACATTGGGACTTGGACATTTCCCCCCATCTTTTCTTTTAACAACAATTTGCAAACCTTTCCTATTCTTGCTTAACATATGATTTTAGCTGCTCAAGAGTTCAGGGTCTCATGTGTGTCTTTCATAATAAGGTAAAAGTGGGTGACAGGTCTGGACTGCAGACAGGCAAATTTAGTACCTGGGGTGCTGTTGTAATAAATGCAGAATGTGGTTTGGCATCATTTTGCTGAAGTATGCAAGGCACTTGCTGAAAACAATGTTGCTGGAAGGCAGCATACTGTATGTTGCTTTAAAACCTGTATACTGTATATCAACATTGATGCCTTCCCAGATGTGGATGCTGGCTTTTGAACTGTCCACTGAAAACAAGCCAGATGGTTTTTCTCCTTTTTAGCCTGGAGGACACAGGTCCAAGAGTTTCAAAAAGAATTTCAGATTTTGATTCATCAGACCACGGGACAGTTTTGCCTTCACCTCAGTCCATCTTAAAATGAGCGTGGGCCCAGAGAAAGCGTGGCGTTTCTGGATCTTGTTAATATATGGTTTTTAGTAGACTTATTTTATAGACTTTATAACGTTTATTTGTATTTATGGATGCAGTGATTAACATGTGCAGAGACAATGGTTTTCAGAAGTATTCCTGAGCCCATACAATTGATTTCTACTATAGAATCATGTTTTTATACAGTGCCGCCTGAGGTCCTCCAAGATCATCACCATCCAATATTGGCTTTGGCCTTGTCCCTTTTGTACAAAGATTTCTCCAGATTCTCTGAATCTTTTATTGATATTATATACTGTAAATTATAAAATCAGCAAATTATTTGCAATTTTATGTCGAGGAACCATATTTGCCCTGTCCCCTTGCACGGTGTTTCAAAGAATGGTCCACTCCTCCCTCACCCAGCCTTTCTGGGATCTGCTCTTTTATACCCAATCTGTGAGATGCTCACCCAGGGGACGGCAGGGACGCCTGCCGCCCCCTCGATGGGGACGCCCGTCTCACTTCCCTGCCGCCGATGCGGCTGGGCCCCAGGCGCCGGCTCCTATGGAGCGCGCGGCGCGCTTGCGCCGGAATTAAAGGGGCAGGCACGCTGGCGCGATTGCGCTGGCGTGCTTGCGCAGGCGCTGGCGCTGATTCCCCAGCGTCCAATGGCGCCAAATTCAAATGTTTAAATGGCCAGCAGTCCTTTTGTGCTTTGCCCAATGTAGGTTCTGTATTTTGTTCCTGGGTGCGATATTTCTGTGATTCTTGTTGTGACCTTTGGCTATTCCTGATTTCTGTTTGACTTCCGCCTGCCCTGACCCTTTGGCTTGTTCCTGAATACTCTTTGGATTTCGTTCTGTACTTCGACCCTGTTAGTTGCTGACCTGGCCTGTGACCTCGACTACTCTGCTGTTTACCGATTTTGTACTGCATTCCTGATTGGTTTCGACTCGGCCCGTTCCTGGACTTTGATAAACCTTTAAGTTAAGTTCCCTTGCTCGTCCAGAGTTCTTCCCTCAGTCTCCTCACTATAAGTCCTGGCAGCATCCGAGTAGCGGAGGGCCCCACCCGACGTGAAAGGCGGCGGTTATAGGCCGAATCGGGAGCTGAGCCCGGGACATTGGGGTTTACTCTGGGTTGTGGGATACTGAACGTTACATTACGTTGGGCCAAAAACTAAGAAGATGGAGCCAGCTGAAGCTACTGCTTCCACCACTCCTTCGGAAGCGATTCTGGCGAATCTTCTACAGAGGCTTGGTGAACAAGAGGACAAGCAAGACTATATTGTGCAATGTCTTCACGGTCTTTCTTCCAGACTTGACATGATGCAGCAACAGCCTGTTCCTGGTCCGAGCAATACTACTCCTCAGGCAAGCACTTCTCTACCTCCACCTACGGGTAGTTCCTTCCATGTGCCCAAGGTCCCTTTCCCCGAAAAGTTTGCTGGGGATCGAAGTAAGTTTTTTACTTTTCAAGAGGCATGTAAACTACATTTCAGTTTTTTACCCTATTCTTTCCCTACTGAAGAATCTAGGGTGTATTTTGTAGTTATGCTCTTACAGGGTGATGCCCAGCTCTGGGCATTTAGTTTGTCTCAAAGGGATCCAGCCCGGCACTCTTTAGAGGCTTTCTTTAATGCTATGGCTATAATTTACGATGATCCTGATCGTGCCGCTTCTGCCGACGCAGTCATATGTGCTCTTAAACAAGGCAAATGGCGGGCAGAGGATTATTGTACTGAATTCCGCCGTTGGGCGGTAGAGACGGGCTGGAATGATACGGCTCTTATGAGTCAATTCAGGGTTGGTCTGGCTCCGGCTATTAAAGATAGTCTTGTAAATTTTCCCACACAGTCTTCTCTGGATTCTCTCATGCATCTGGCTATCCAGATTGATCGAAGGCATAGAGAGAGACTCCAGGAGGAGCAGGTTACCTATGTTACACCTCCTTCTGTAAATGTCTTTAACACTTCACAAGTCTTGCCTAGATCTTTAGAAGAACCTATGCAGATTGGTTCTACTCGTCTCTCTTCCGAGGAGAGGGTTCGTAGGAGGAATAATGGGCTATGTATGTATTGTGGGGATAAGGGGCACTTTCGCAACACCTGTCCCAAAAGGCCGGGAAACTACAGAACCTAAGCAGGTCTGGGGAGTCTTGCTTGGGTGATGTCGTTTCTACTCCCCAATCTTCTCAAATTTTAATTCCGGTTCTTTTGAGTTGGGACAGTGGTTGTGTGCAGAGCTCTGCTTTTTTGGATTCTGGGGCAGCGGGTAATTTTTTGGATTTTGGGTTTATTCAAAAACATGGTATTCCCTGGGAACCACAGGTTCCATCCTTCAGATTATCCGCCATTGATGGTAGATCTTTGGGTTTCGTACTAGTATCTACTCGATCTAAGGTTATTCACATGTCCATTTCCGATCATTTTGAATCCCTTTCATTTTTCATTACCGAGTGCCCACAGACTCCAGTCATTTTAGGCCTTCCCTGGTTACAAGGTCATAATCCCCAGGTTGATTGGCCCTCTGGTAAAATTTTGAAATGGAGTCCTGCATGTATGTATTCTTGTGTTAAGTCTGTCCAGACCCTGGCCGCTACTTCTTTAAAGAGTCTTCCTCCTTGTTATGCCGCTTTTTCCGATGTTTTCTGTAAAAAAGCAGCTGAATCCTTACCCCCCCATATACCCTATGACTGTGCTATTGAATTATTGTCTGGGTCTTCTCCTCCCAAGGGTAGGACATATCCTCTTTCTCTCCCTGAGTCTTTAGCCATGGAAGAATATATTAAAGAGAATTTGGAGCGGGGGTTCATTAGACCTTCTTCTTCCCCTGCGGGGGCTGGGTTTTTTTTGTCAAGAAGAAGGATGGGACTCTTAGACCCTGTATCGATTATAGAGGGTTAAATAAGATCACGGTCAAGAATCGTTACCCTCTCCCTTTAATCTCTGAACTCCTTGATAGAGTGAAGGGGGCTGTTATTTTTTCCAAATTGGATCTAAGGGGTGCCTATAATCTAATCAGGATAAGGGAGGGGGACGAGTGGAAGACCGCTTTTAATACCCGAGATGGGCATTATGAATACTTGGTAATGCCATTTGGTCTGTGTAATGCTCCCGCTGTTTTTCAAGAACTGGTTAACGATATCTTCCGTGATCTTTTGGGTCGGATTGTCGTTGTGTATTTAGACAACATTCTAATTTTTTCTTCGAATTTGTTTTCCCATCGTGCTCATGTTCGGGAGATTCTATCCAGGTTAAGGCAGAATCATTTGTATGCTAAACTTGAGAAATGTCTCTTTGAAGTCTCTGCTGTACCTTTCCTTGGATATATTATTTCCCAAACTGGTCTTGAGATGGAGCCCACTAAAGTCCAAGCAATTCAGCAGTGGGCACAACCTCTTTCTTTGAAAGCGATCCAGAGATTTCTAGGGTTCACTAATTATTATAGGCAATTCATTCTGAATTTTTCCAAATTGGTGGCCCCAATTACTGCCTTAACTAAGAAAGGGGTTGACCCTAGTATTTGGTCTGCTGAGGCTGTTGAAGCCTTTGGTCTCTTAAAAGAGGCCTTCATTTCTGCTCCAGTTCTCCGGCATCCAGACTCATCTTTGCCTTTTATTGTTGAGGTTGATGCGTCTGAGATCGGTGCCGGAGCGGTATTATCTCAATGACATCCTGTCTCCGGTAAAATTCACCCATGTGCCTTTTTCTCAAAAAAATTTTCCTCTGCTGAGTTCAACTACGATATTGGCAATAGGGAATTATTGGCCATTAAATTGGCATTTGAGGAATGGAGACATCTCCTTGAGGGTGCCAAGCATACGGTTTCTGTGTTCACAGATCATAAAAATCTGTTGTACATAGAATCTGCTAAACGGTTAAATCCTCGTCAAGCCAGGTGGTCATTGTTTTTCTCACGTTTTAATTTTCTCATCACCTACAGGCCTGCTGAAAGGAATCTGAAAGCAGATACCCTTTCTAGAAGTTTTGTCTCAAAGCCTAGGGAGGATTTGGAACCAGTCCCTATTGTTCCTAAGGAGGTGATTGTGGCAGCCTTGAGTCCGGATCTCTCTACCTCCTTGTCGAATGCCCAGGTAGATTCCCCTCCTGATATTCCAGTGGGCAAGTTATTTGTTCCTAGTGAAGCAGTCTTTCACGAAGCAGTCTTTCACGAGACTCATGATTCTAAAGTGGCTGGTCATCCGGGTTGTGCGAAGACTTGCGATTTATTGTCTCGTACTCTCTGGTGGCCGACTTTAAGACAAGACGTTGCCAAATATATTGAGTCATGCCCAGTCTGCCAATGATCTTAGCCATCTAGATCTTTACCTCAAGGGTTGCTGCACTCACTTCCTATTCCTGAGAAACCTTGGACTCATATATCCATGGATTTCATTGTAGAATTACCTCCATCGAATGGGCATACTGTTATCTGGGTAGTGGTGGACCATTTTAGTAAAATGTCTCATTTTATTCCTCTTTCTACCCTTCCCTCTGCCAAGACTCTAGCTGAACTTTTCATTGTCCATATATTTAAGTTTCACGGGGCTCCTCTTAATATTGTGTCTGATAGGGGGGTTCAATTTGTGTCCAAATTCTGACGGGCTTTTTGTTCATTAATGGGTACTGATTTGTCCTTCTCTTCCGCATATAATCCCCAGACCAATGGTCAGACTGAGAGGACAAATCAGACTCTGGAACAATATCTTAGATGTTATGTCTCCTGCAATCAGGCACTTTGGGTTAATTTTCTTCCATGGGCTGAATTTGCCTATAACAATGCCATTCATTGCTCCACTGGCAAATCCCCTTTTTTCACAGTGTTTGGTCTTCATCCCAGAGTTTTTTCATTCTCAGGTTCATGTGATCTTCCTGCTGTTAATTCCTTTGTGGAAGATTTTTCTAAAACTTGGCAGGAGGTTCAGAAGTCCTTATCTTCTGCAGTAGCTGTTCAGAAGAGGGCTTCAGACAAACATCTGAGAGATTCTCTTGTGTATCAGGTTGGTGACCAGGTTTGGCTGTCCTCCAAAAACATTTCTCTGAAAGTCCCTTCAGCCAAACTGGGTCCCAAATTTATTGGTCCTTTTTCCATATCTGATGTTATCAACCCATGTACTTTCAGGTTAAATCTTCCTCCCGAACTCAAGATTTTTAATTCTTTCCATGTATCTCTGTTGAGACCTGCTAGAGTGGTACGTCAGAATTCTCCTCCTCCTCCTAATTCGGTTGAGGGTCAATCTGAATTCTTGGTTCACAGGTTGATTGACTCTCGTATCTCTAGGGGTAAACTCCAATATCTGGTTCATTGGAAGTGTTATGGTCCTGAGGAGAGATCCTGGGTTTTCGCCTCTGATGTTAAGGCGGATAGGTTGGTGAGACAGTTTCATTCTAAATTTCCCAATAAACCTAAGGGTCCAGTGGCCCCCTCTGGAGGGGGGGGTAATGTGAGATGCTCACCCAGGGGACAGCAGGGACGCCTGCCGCCCCCTCGACGGGGACGCCCGTCTCACTTCCCTGCCGCCGATGCGGCTAAGCCCCAGGCGCCGGCTCCTATGGAGCGCGTGGGGCGCATGCGCCGGAATTAAATGGGCAGGCACGCTGGCGTGCTTGCACAGGCGCTGGCACTGATTTGCCAGCGTCCAATGGCGCCAAATTCAAATGTTTAAATGGCCAGCAGTCCTTTTGTGCTTTGCCCAACGTAGGTTCTGTATTTTGTTCCTAGGTGCGATATTTCTGTGATTCTTGTTGTGACCTTTGGCTATTCCTGATTCCTGTTTGACTTCCGCCTGCCCTGACCCTTTGGCTTGTTCCTGACTACTCTTTGGATTCCGTTCTGTACTTCGACCCTGTTAGTTGCTGACCTGGCCTGTGACCTCGACTACTCTGCTGTTTACCGATTTTGTACTGCATTCCTGATTGGTTTCGACTCGGCCCGTTCCTGGACTTTGATAAACCTTTACGTTAAGTTCCCTTGCTCGCCCAGAGTTCTTCCCTCAGTCTCCTCACTATAAGTCCTGGCGGCATCCGAGTAGCGGAGGGCCCCACCCGACGTGAAAGGCGGCGGTTATAGGCCGAAGCGTGAGCCGAGCCCGGGACATTGGGGTTTACTCTGGGTTGTGGGATACTGAACATTACACAATCATTACTGACCAGTAACCAATTGGAGAAATGTTCCAATTACACAACTTTTCCATCCTTGCCCCGTTCCAATGTTTACAAAATATGTTGCTGGCAGTGTCATGGTTAGTTCATATAACTGAAACAAACACACCTTAATGCCCTCTGCCAGAATGCTTTTTTTTAGGATGAAATATTTTTGCTGACTTGAGCTGTTGTCTGCTTGTGATATTCCCAAAACCCAAGCAGTCCAGTAATCGGAAGCCAAAAATGTCTTGGATATGGCATGGATAGGAATCAAATTAAGGCATTGATTTAGTCTTAATCTTTTAGTGAGCACCATCTGGATATCTGTAAGTACAGTAGTTGCCAAGTTTTCTCCTGATTGTAATAGACAGGTCCCACACTTTACTACTGCTTTGGTAACTTGCTAAATAATAACCTTGGAACCAGTGACCTAAAAGTAATTCAGCAGCTTAGATAGCTGCCCTATATCTATCACTTTTATTTTCACTGCTAGCAAATCTTTGAAGCTGATAATTGCACAAAGTAATGATAAGAGCAGACCTTTCATTGGTGCGCAGTATTCTACATGCATTTTGCATGTCCTACCAGTTCCATTATTTCTTCATCGTGTTTTTTTTTTTTAATTCTTGCATGCTTCAATAAAATTAGTTACCTTGAATTTTAAGCAGAGATTCTGATTCGATTAAAAAATTATAAGCTTGAAAGAAATATGTCTACATGAATTCAGTATATAAGAATTTATGTCTTAATTAAGATACTCCTCTTGTAAATGATGATAGCATCAATTCATTTAAATAATGAATGCAAAAGGCATTTATTACATTTGAAGGACAGTAATTGGGAGGATCTGAAACACGTAAGAAGAGATGTAAATTTTATTTTAGCCAATGTAAATATAATTTTAGAATTATAATAAAACATTGATGTTGACAAGGAAACTATGGAATGAATAGGGTTATATATGGAATAGATAATCATTAGCTTTGCTAATTACATGCCAAATCTCATGTGCAGTTTCTCCTCCTTTCAACATTGCTTTGTGTACAGTACTTTGGCACTATTTTTCAGTGTGATTCCATTAATTACTTTCATTTCATATTTCAAAAAAGGCAGTACATGTGTTATTTTAAATTACATTTTAATAATGATTTCTTCCCATGTGAAGGCTCTTAAATGTTGCAGTTATTCATTTGGCTCTCCCTCATTCAAAATTTAGCTGTAGTATTAATTTGACTAAAATAGAAGTTGTTTAGGCATTTTTAAGAAAGAGCCACATAAGGTTCTACTCTATGCTCTATGAACCCATGTGTTCAACATTACTCTATGGGGTAAAGTGAAGTTCCGCCACTAGAGTGAAATTCCGCAGCTCACCATTCATTTCTATGGGATTTTGAAAGGTGTATTTATCAATGGGTGAAAGTGAAGTTTCACCCTTTGATAAATATGCCTTTAAAAACCCCATAGAAATGAATGGGAAGTGGCGGAATTTTACTTTAGTGGCGGAACTTCACTATTAACTTCATTCTTTGATAAATAAGGTCTGCTACCATGCGGCAAGATGACAGCAGTGCCTCACACTTTACATGTATAAAATGGCTCCGGTTAAGTTTAAGTTAAAATTCCAGTTACTAAAACTGAGATTTGGTCTTTTAGTTTACCCAGGAAAACAATATATTGTTTTTTTCAGGACAACCTGAACTTTCAAAATATGCAAGAATTTTGGTGTAATTCTACTTCTGTAAAAAAATATAGGCTTCTAAGTGTCCAATAAAATGAAAAAAATCATGTTTCACAAAGAACAATCACATATATCAGAAACATTATTTACTTTATGTATGAGAACACAGCTGATTTGGAAAGGTCTATGTCTCCTGAACGCGGCAATACCAAATATATATAGTTATATGGAGATTTCTCACTTGTATAGATCAAAATCTACAAGCAGTACACTAGCAAATGTCCAAAGCACCGCTCCCCAAACGGCATACTTCTGATTTCAAGGCAAAACATTCCACTAACAGTAGGTTTACCCTAGAAAACTACCCATTATTAGAAAGAACAGATTCTGGTGAATCAAAAATGGGTAAACATATCATTGTACTCCAAACTACCAAGTTGCAATTGTTTCCTAAAGTTATAATGTTTTATAGAAATTGGTGAATTTTTTGAAAAATGACCTCAAAGCTTCCAATCTACAGAATTGTATCTCCCACACATCATTAGGTATCAATGTAAAACACCCCAAATATGAAAGCCTGGGGTCCACTGAACAGTTTGATGCCCAATATGTATAGGTGTACCCAAGCATGTGACATATAGGGGCCCTAAAATGTAGACACCTCATTTGAGCTATCAGTTCTGTAATTCCAGATACTGCAAAATCAACACATTTGCATCGTTTTGGGGTGGGGTAAAAGTAAAAAAAATAAGTTCACCCCAGAAAACCATATATTTTCGGAAAGTCCACATTCCCACGAATCAAAATTGGGTATGCATGTCTTTGTACTACAAAGTACCAAGCCGCAAACCATTCCTAAATTTGGTGATTTTGGTGACATTTCCAAAAATCACCTCAAAATTTCTAACCTGCAGCATCGTATTATCCACATACTTTTAGGTATCAAGAGAAATCACCCCAAATATGAAAGCCTAGGGTCCTCTGAACAGTTTGATGCCCAATATGTATAGGTGTACCCAAGCACGTGGCATACAGGGGCCCCAAAAGGAAGACCCCCATATGGTCTGTCATTTCAGGTACAGCAAAATCAACACATTTACATCGTTTTGGGGGGGTCAAAAGTAGAAAAAAGTAAGTTCACCCCAGAAAACCATATATTTTCCGAAAGTACACATTCCTACGAATCTAAATTGGGTATGCATGTCTTTGTACTCCAAAGTACAAAGCCGCAAACCATTCCTAAATTTGGTGATTTTGGTGATATTTCCAAAAATCACCACAAAATTTCTACCCTGCAGCATCGTATTACCCACATACTTTTAGGTATCAAGAGATATCACCACAAATATGAAAGCCTAGGGTCCTCTGAACAGTTTGATGCCCAATATGTATAGGTGTACTCAAGCACGTGGCATACAGGGGCCCCAAAAAGAAGACCCCCATATGGTCTGTCATTTCAGGTACAGCAAAATCAACACATTTACGTCGTTTTGGGGGGGGTCAAAAGTAGAAAAGGGTATGTTCACCCCAGAAAACCATATATTTTCGGAAAGTACACATTCCCACGAATCTAAATTGGGTATGCATGTCTTTGTACTCCAAAGTACCAAGCCGCAAACCATTCCTAAATTTGGTGATTTTGGCGACATTTCCAAAAATCACCTCAAAATTTCTACCCTGCAGCATCGTATTACCCACATACTTTTAGGTATCAAGCAATATCACCCCAAATATGAAAGCCTAGGGTCCTCTGAACAGTTTGATGCCCAATATGTATAGGTGTACCCAAGCACGTGGTATACAGGGGCCCCAAAAGGAAGACCCACATATGGTCTGTCATCTCAGGTACAGCAAAATCAACACATTTACATCGTTTTGGGGGGGGGCAAAGGTAGAAAAAAGTATGTTCGCCCCAGAAAACCACATATTTTTGGAAATTACACATTCCTGTGAATCCAAATTGGGTATGCATGTCTTTGTACTCCAAAGTACCAAGTTGCAAGCCTTTCCTAAATTTGGCGATAAAAGTAACGGTTTTTACATTTCTGAAAATCGCCTAAAAATATTGCAATTGGCCGCATTTATCTCACCCAACTTCTTACATACAATTGTAAAACACCATAAATACTGATGCCAAGGGTCTACTGAACAGTTTGATGCCCAATATGCATTGATATACCAAGGCAGCTGGCATGTGCGGACCCCAAATGTAAATAGTGAATATGAGTTTTCTCTGCTGCCGATTCGCCTTCTGTAAACATAGACCCTTGACTTCATATTATGTGCCTCAAGACCCTCCTAACAGCAAAGACCCCCCAAAACCATATGTTTTTGGAAAGTACACATTCTGACGAAAACAACCAAGATAAAGACGTCTTTCTACAGCAAAGTACCAAACTGCAAAACTTTTATAAACATAGAGATTTTTACATTTCTGAAAATCGCCTAAAAATGTTGAAGTATGCCACATTTATCTCACACAATGTTTTACGTACAAGAAAAATCACCCCAAATATGGACATTAGAGGTCTACTGAATAGTTTGATGCCCAATATGCATAGGTTTACCAAAGTATATGGTGTGTACGGCCCCAAATGAAAAATGTGCATATACATTTTCACGCTGGCCAACTAAGCTGCTGAAAAGAGAACCCCAACTATGCGTTATGTGCCGTAAGACCCCCAAACTGTAAAAAGACCCCAGAAAACCATATATTTTTGGAAAGCATATATTTTGACGGATCAATCTAAGTAAAATAATATACTAAAGCACCAAACAGCAAAACTATACTAAAGATACATAAGGAACAATAATGCAGGGATAAAATTGCAAGAAAACCACAAAAATTGTGCAAATCAATGAAATAACAAAATAACTGCACCAACAGCGTAATTAGTGGCCGAAATCGATTATCCAATAGTCACGCTGCTGAAATAAACAGTTTTTATGGGTAAAAAAAACACAAATTGGTGAAATGAAAAAGTAAAAAAAATAAAATGTGTATACATGTGTGTACACTTCCAAGAATTGTGTGACAGTGTATAAGTGTGTATAAGTGTGTATATAAGTCCATATAAGTGTATATAAATGCATATAAGTGCATATAAGTGGAAAATGAAAAATTAAAAAAAGTTTTTTTTTTTTTTTTACTAAAATATGTGTGTATGTGTGTATAATGTAGGTAGGTGTATGTAAGTGTGTAAAATAAAGGCCACTTAGCGTTTTTGGCTGATCTGAGAGCTGGAGAAGAGAGAGAAGCAGATCTGCAGATTCACAGCAAGCAGGAAGTGTGTGGGCGTCGCTGGAACACGAGGTGAGCAGGAGGAAGCAGAGCAGCAAAGCAGACACGCGATTTGCTGTGTCTGCCTCTTTTAGGTCGGCCCTGCGACAATCTTGTCGCAGGACCGACATGACAGCCCCCCAGCCTCGTTGCCCAGGGGGGCTGTCAATGCTGCTAAACCTCTGCAGAGGCGGCTAAAGCCGCTGATGCAGAGTACAGCATGTAAAACTGCAAGAACGTACAATGTATGTGCTTGGCAGTTAAAGCCCTTGCCTGCCAGAACGTACGGTGTACGTGCTTGGCAGGCAAAGGGTTAAAAGCCACAAGCAGGGGAGAGTTAAGCCTACAGAACCAATGCTGTGGTCTTGGCAATCTCTCTCTTATAAAAGCTAATGGTCGGGCTAAGACCTCTGACTGCACTCCATGCAGGGAGGTGCCAGCCTTTGAAAAATATGACTGGAGGTAAATAGTTAGAACCACCATATGGGGATGACTTTGATGTTGTATTGTGGCTTATCAATTTTTTGACCATAACTTTGTAACTAAAAACCCATGTTTTTGAAAATACGTTACCTATAAAACAGGGGATCGGGGAATGTATATTGATCGATCTCTTCACTTTTGTTTGTGGGATGCCCACTTTGTTTTGTTTACTATACCCACCTGCACTACTCCTCCCAACACACTGCATAAATGTTGAGTTACAGGTGGTCGAGTACAGAAAACTAGAGCTGACTACTCAGAGCCTATTAAAAGTTTTATAGGAACATTCAGATACTTATTATCTAAAGCTCACAGATAAAAAACCAACGTTAACATAAATATACTTTAAGTAATTTCAATCTTTGCAATTTAAATAGAGGAAAGTATTGGACAGTCATGTCACTAACACATACACCCACTCACAATGATAATGATTTTTTATTGCAGGCTACAAAAAGTCCAATGTTACACATTTACAATGGTATTATTCTTTGATTGACAATAAGCTATATTACTTTGTGTGATTTGTTACTATAAATTCAAGCGATAACAGCTTAATCTTTGGTGTAGACAGACAGTAAAGGACAAACGTAGAGTTAAATCAGCTGTTGAGCACAGTTGGCAGTTAAGTGTGCTTTTGCACCATAGCTGAAAAGTCATTGTATGAACTTGCAGGTGGGACTTATTTAAGCTATCACTGTGCTAACAGCATGACACCTTTTTCATTGCTGATGCATAATACTTGGTAGCAGTACATTTTTTTGTAAGACATTCAGCTGCAATACATCTCAACAGAGATGAACTTTAAGTACAGAGCTCTTCAAAGTGGGGGCCGAACTACATATGAGAAAAATTGTTGAAAATACATTACATCTTAGCAGGTGGGATCACATCCCTGTAACTTAATCAGATACTTTCTCTCGATAAACTTCCTTGAACAAAAAAAGCATTTGAGCTTGTCTTTAACGGAAGAAAAGGGACAATTTTAGCAGCCAATTCAAAATATAGGTTTACATATTCATAATTATTTATTCCTGTGTCAGGATTTATACTCTATGGCTAGGGTTTGCCCTATGTCAGCTTTTACATGAAAAATAGACAGCCTTGCATTTAATACACAATTTTTTATGTATGTATTTTTTATCAAAAAAAAAATATAATGTTCACTTAAGTACTCAATTCATGTTGTTGTTTTCAGAAATATTATTTTAAGTGGAGAAATGCGGGTTTGTTCTTTCTATTTGCTGCATTAATTGGAATTATCTTAAATGCACATTTTCTTATTATTACAAAAGAAGTGCAATAAACAGGAAGATACTTGGTTGTTATGCAAGGGGAATTTGCACAAAAATACTGAGGACTTCATTAAAACAAATTCATTCTTCAGACCCTTTTTGCAAAATACAGATGGAGAGCAATGGAACCAACGCTCTATGTGCCCAGGGCCCAAAGGTGTTAAAGATGTGTATCACCTGTTGCCTTGGGTCTGTAAATCATCTTGATCTCAGGTACCTATAAGTATTTATATACATGCAAAATTGGAGTTACCAGTGGGAGAGCAGAGAGATATTGCTCCAAAGCACAGAAAAACAAAGAACTGCACTTATAGCCAAACAGATGGCTCTGCCTCAAGGCCAGGGTACTAGTAACCAAGGCTAGCTTTGCAACATAATTCTTAAAAGCCAGGGAGGCTCCCAGGGGAATCTGCATACAAATAATTTTATTCTCTCTCACTAGACATTATCACATGAAAATGAGTGTTGCATAGACCTAATAGGATCATGCGATCTTTTCAAGTAAAACTGGCTGGACTGGTCAAAATACCAGGAACCACTGGCAGGACCTTTTCATTATATAACAGTGCCAACAAGCTGCCTACATGTTTTCCAATGGACCATACACCCCCCATACACTTAAAAGTGAAAATGGTTTGAGGCATTTATGGGAACAACATTGCACCATTTGCACCCTCAGAGGGGTTAATGCAAACAAAAACAAAGGAATATTTTTGGATGTTTTTTTAACCAATTTACTATTTACCTTTTTGCCCATGGCAACTAATCAGTAATCAAATTTAAGCAAGCACCTACAAGTTAGAAAACAAAAGCAAAGCTTTGATTGTTTGCTATGGGCAACATCTCGGGAGATCTCTGGGGATACTTATTTACAGCACTAATGTGTATATATATATATATATATATATATATATATATATATATATATATATATATATATACATATATATATAGAGTATGTAAGAGGTATATACAAACTAAGCAATTTGATGGGGCAGTGTCCTCCAACCCTCATTATTTTTTGAAATTGACCATCTTATCCAACAGATTTTTTTAAGCAACTCAATGTCTCCAGCTGTTGCACTGATTTCTCCCTTTATTCAACAGCATAGTATAGTACAATACATAAAACATGAGGGTCAGAATCAAGGATTGAGAACATGATGTGCTAAGGAATCGCATGTGGACACTAACCCCTAAATGTAATAAAAGGCACACAGTTTGCCCAGGAGCAGTAATCCATATCAACCAATAAGATATTTGCTTTTAAACAGCTGACCAGTAAATGCTACCTACTGATTGGTTGCTATAGGACTTATAGTATAGGTGATAGGAAGTGTAGCAAACTTAGCTCCTAATATTACATGACCCCTCCAGTCACTTGATTGATCATCATCTGAGCCCAAGGGGTATATTTATCAAAAATTTAAGTTAGAGATCTCCACAGTCCTCAGAGTGAAAAACCGCATCTCTCCATTCATTTCTATGGGGGTTTTAAAGGCATATTTATCAAAGGGTGATAGTGAAAGTTCACCATTTGATAAATACGCCTTTAAAAATCCCATAGAAATGAATGGAGAGTGGCGGTATTTCACTATCCGGACTGTGGAGATCTCTAACTTTACTCTTTGATTAATATACCCCAGTGGACTATGGCGATCTCTAACTTCACTCTTTGATAAATATACCCCAAGAGTTAGGATTTTGTTGCTTGTAAATGTGCCAATCAGTGGGGCAGATGCCCTAACCGGCGAAAATTCGCTAGTGATGGCTTTGCAGATTTTGCAACACTTCACCAGGTGTAAATTCGCTATGACAAAGCTAATTCACTGAAGTGCGAAGTTGCGTCCAGGGCGCCTAAAGCTGGTCAATTTTCACTAGTGTTACTTTGGCAAACAAATCAAAGATTCGCTAGGGTTACCAAATCTGCATACGGCGGGAAATGATAAAGTTATATGGATGTATATGTTGCAGCGAATACATTACATTACACAAGTTCAGGGAACCTTAATAAATAAAATATAGTTGTTATAATGCCGTAGACATGAGCCCACTGTATAGTTTATGTTCCATATGCTAGAAAATGGAGGGGAGAACCCGGTTACCCAAAAAAAGATTTACAGGCCTTTGCAGGCTATCAGTCAGAAAAAAGGAAAAGACGCTAGCGTATTTTAGAACTTAGAAAAATTTTGCACTAAAAATTAAGGAAGTCCTATGTGGAGGCAAGTCTGGTGAATGAGGTAATGTTCAGTAAAATCTGCATCTTAGTGGATTTGCGGAGTTAAGTCTGTTCACCAGAGTGGAAATTTGCCTGGCGTTAGAGTGCAAAACAACACTAGCGTCAATCTCCTTCGTGAGCGAAGTGACACCTGTGCCCGTTAGGAAATTGGTGAAGTTTAGAAATGACATTGCACAGGCGAATTTTCGCTAGCGTTAGTCACTTCCCCCTTTAGGGAATCTGCCCCAATGTCTTGAAGCACAGATTGCCTAATTGCAAAAAATAAATAAAATAAGCATGTGGTCTATTTAGCTATTGCCAAAGCTTTAGCTGCAGTGCTGCATAAATGTTTACTTTTTAACTTTTAAAGTCTATTGGTCTTAATCATTTGCGTGTATATGGAAAGAAAACTGGATGAAATATCATGTAGGTGGTTTGCCAGTCCTGTACTTGGAGTTTTTCTGTACTTGTTCTGTACAGTGGCAAAACTACCGGGGGGAGCAGGGGGTGCGATTGGCCCCCAGCAGCTCACGCACTGTTGTAGCCAGCAGGAAAATCATGTACAGAGGGGGTGGGGTGACTGCATGGTCCGCAACCGCTAGTTACGTTACTGGTTCTGTACTTGGAGTAGGAGCCGTACCGGTAACTGTTCCTACTGCGCATGCGCCAGAAGACGCCGGTCAAAGCAGGAAGAAGATGCGCGTGGAAGAAGATGGCGACTGTGAACTCCATGGACAGGACCTGTGCAGAGGTGTGAGTAACAAGTTAGGGGCATTTGCCCAGGGGGACAGGTAGGCCAGGGGGGAGGAGGGAGGGGGGGCAACAAGGGGGAGGGGTTTTGCACCCAGGGGGTTTCCTTCTCCTTTAAGGGAAATTAGATTGCAAGTGCCAATGAGTTAGTGATTGATTATTATCAAAGAACATTATATAAATAATATATCTGTAAGTTTCCTTTCCAGCCGCATACATACACAAATGATAGGTTAGGAAATCTAGCAACATTGTTGACTCGAGTGTTTACTAACTGATCTTCATGTTCTGTAATGTGTATAGGTCTGAAGGCCATGCAGTCGATTTATGGAGGCAGAAGCCTGCTGTTGCATTTATTCAAAACACATTCTACTCCTCCTACACACATCCCATATTGCACGTCATGCTCAGATGTCACCATGTCTATTATAGGTAAAAAGCATTTTGAACATTTTTATGACTGATAGCAGAGAATGAATGGCAAGTCTTATTTTTATCAAAACCAATACTGTAATAATATGTTAAAATGTAACAAATTATAATGTGTGTTATTCACAGGGAAAATAAAACTGTAAGTATGAACACTCAATTCTTCAAAACACATGACAAAAGCACTTAAAGGATACGTTCACTATAGGTAATTTCTTGGATGTGTTTTAATTCATGGCTTTGTATCAATGGCTTTCATGCCATTTTCCATTTCAATTGTTTCTGAAAATGCATCCCATTTGTGCCCCTGTAACCTTGATTTTTATGATTTATTTTTTGCCATCATGGACACCTTGTATAGATTTCATTTTCACATATACCTTTCAAGTATGTTGCCATGACAATGTTGACCTGACTAAGAAAGAAGCAAAATTATATTTGCAATTTGTATTTGTGTCTCCAGTGTAATCTCGATCAACACAGAGACCCATTAATCATCACCTTTTTTTGAATTATTCAACTTTTTTTCCTGTTGATTTGTATTGCCAAGGTTATTATATTCAGTTTCTAATGGGGTTGTAATTATTATTATGTTTAAATGCAAGAAAAACAACAATACTTTTGTCTAACATTCCTTTGACTTTTAAATGTACTAGAAGCAAAACAGATTAATGTTGTCTAATGCGAAAATACCCTAGAAAGCACAGAAAAAATGCTTTGGAAAAGTACAGAAATATTGGATAACAGAATCCTTTTACATATATCTTATAAAATTCAGAGTATCCATATCTGTCCTTTGATAATGGTTACTCTCTATTTTTACATGGATCATCAGAAGAAAATGCTTACTGTGTATTTTCACTGGTTATACTTTAATACTGGCTATGCATTTTTCAAAAATGCCATTTATTAAATAAATGACATGGCTGTAACGTGAACTGGTAACAAAAGCCTCTGTAATATCTTTATTGCTTTGGGAATATAGTGCATGCAGAGGATACTTAATCACAACTAACACACCAGGGCTATAAAGAAAATTATTATTTTGATTTTATGATGATGTTTTTAAAAGGAACCCAATCTGATGTTTTTCTAATCAACATGAGTGTACAAATGAGAGGAAATTAGTAGCACTCAGGGTCCTATTTATCAATATAAGTTATGATAAAAGTAGTTATAGTAGTATATAGCTTGACTAAAAATCATATTTTCACCTGAATTTACATATTTATCCATCTATTCATCCTGTTTATAGCCACCTTAAGACATAAGTCAGGAGATCAAACTGTATACAATTATTTTATTGTATAAACCAATGAACCACCCTGGAGTACAATTAGAATCCCTTTATGGTATGTTTTACATTCCTTCATTTGGACAGTGACATTCACTAAAGTTTATATAATTTTTTTGCACATTTTTATCAAGGCTTCTACACACATTCTTCACTCTAGTATGAATAGGGTGGACTGGGGGACTGGGAAAAAACCCTTTGGGCCCTAGTCCTCATGGGCCCCCTTGATTGAGGAGTGCTGCATTCCTTCCTCCCTGCTGCCTGGGTTCTGAGGACTGCAAAACCCCACTGTTGATTGGAATCTAAGGGCCTAGGAGGAAAGAAAAGGTATGCCGTTGGGCAGGAATTTGAGGGCCAGGACAGCTGCCTTCCTCCTTCCCTACTGGTTGGGCCTGCAGGCCTCCATACCCACCTGCTGGCTGAAATCAACAGGTCCAGGATGAGAGATGGTACAATGTGGGACACAGGGGTCAGACGGTGGCGGTGGGATACTAGGAAAACAGTGGGCCCGCTGACCCGGACCTATATCTCCCAGCTACCTGACCTCCCTCCCAATTGATGGAATAAAAGCAGGTACGCACTGCCGGGAGGTGGGAAACAGACTGAGGAGGATGGTGTGGGGGCCTGCGGAGTTGGTGGAGGGGGATTGAGGTACAGGGCGGGTGTGTGGACCACTGATGGGGCAGCCCCCTCCCAGTCTGACACTAGCACGACAAAGAATTGTGACTGGACATTGAGGGCGGGGGGATTTCCTGCATTGAGGGGCAGAGTATGCAAAGGGAGTGAGGGTGGTGAGCCCTCAAGGTGGTGGCTCTGGTAGGCCCTGGTCACCCAGTCTGACACTGACTATGATTATTTACTAAACCTGACTGCCTGGAAACCTGGGTCTCTACATGGGAGTTAATGTATCTACATTTGGTTTGAGGACCAGAGCTACAATTCTTGATGAACTTTTTCATGCCTTTCTATTGGCAGCTTTTGCAGAAGGGTTCCTCCCTGTTTTATTGGTGATTTAGTTTAAAGTAACCTCAAATATGAGTAAAACAAAACATATAATAATGATATAATATACTATAATTCTAGGGTAGGACCATCGACCATTTGCTCTGCTATATGCTTTTTTTAGAATGGTTTTAGAATGGCTGTTTATCATTGCAGTGCTGTAAAGCAATCATATGTATTTAGGCAATGTAGAATCATTGATTGTCATATGTGAAAGTGTGCTCCTTTTGCACCCCTTAGCTCTATCTATAGGCTCTATCTTTTTATTTTGGCTGGTGGTTTCACCAGTGATTATTGAGTAAAATTAACTCAAATGACTTATGATCTTTTACAGTTGTGAAGAAGCTACTACAAAGAATACCAGTGAAATTACTTACAGCTGGAGTGACCATTTAGTTTATGGTGCTGTTACTATTTGGGACTAAAAAAGAATTGGCCTTTCGCAATTCAACAATATTTTGCACTTCTAGTTCTGTGCAATTAATGGAATTCTCCTTGGTAAGCTCTGTTATTGGTTTCCCAGCAGGATTAATGTGTAGTTGCACTTGAAAATCTTTTACTTTTCCAATTCCCTCAAACAAATGAGGATAGTGCAACATTAACTGATCTCGACAGAGCTTGAAGTAGCTGAGACTGCATTCATGAGTTTAATGAGTACCAAACAAGATTATGTTGCAAAGATCAATAGTGAGTTATAATTTTCCTTGGCCACACTGAACCATGTTTTAGCTTCTGCATCGTTGAATTTGCATGTGGTTATGAACTTACCACATATTTCTCCACTCCATAGTCATATATCTTAATGCTTCTTCGTAATAAAGGAGTCGGTAGTATAAACATTTGGGGGAAATTTATCAAGATATCAATTTAGAGCTTAATAATTAAAAACTCTGTGTTTTATTCATTCATATGGGATTTTAGAACTGTATTTATCAAATGGTGAGTTGTAATTTTCACCCATTGATTAATAGAATTCTAAAAATCCCATAGGAATGAATAAAACCCTTAGGAATGAATAAAACCTGTGTGAACTTTATTTATTATGCTCGAAACTCATATTTTGATAAATTTGCCCCTTTAAATGTGGTTTCTTCCTGGACATTCACAGAGTGTATAGAAAGGTTTTTAGTATTGTCAAAGACTACTTCCATTTAGATTTACATTGAGTAATGGCCACAGATACCTATTCATTGTCATTGCTGTGTGGGGATTTGCTATACCTCATATTTCAACATTGTTTAACAAACTATGCCGTTTTTGTTCTGAACACAGTCCTGGTAGATGTCGCCACAATTTCTGCAGATAAGATTTCTGATTATATTTGGATATTATGAGCTGGAACATGCTTTATAAATCATATTTATAGCAAAATGATTATTAGTGTTTTTTATCTCTATACATGCAACCAGTGATGAGTGCATTTGTCCTGTTTAAATTGGAAAATGGCAAAAATTCTAATTCATTGAAGTCAATGGGCATTTTTTTCACAGCAACTTTTTCCATACCATGCAACTTTTCTGTGGCCATTGGATACTATAGGCATTTTTTCACAGTGAAAACTGGCGAAAAAGTTCACTCATCACTACCTGCAATTTATCAGAGATCTCTAGAAATATCCCATAGTCCAGTTAAGTTTTTAAGACAATGCACACATGCTAATGTTGAGAATTTTGTTTTTTGAGCAGTTTGTAACTTTGTAGGGAGGGAGCTGCAAGCACCTGGTGCTGTGAAATGATAGATGTATACCGTAATAGTGATGAGTGAATCTGTCCCGCTTTTCTTCGTCAAAAAATTAGCAAAACTGCAAAAAAATTGCGAAACATATTGAAGTGATCATATTTTTTTTACGCTTGAAAAAAAAAATTTTGAGGAAAATGAGGAATTTTGCTACGAATTCATGGCTAGGGAAAAAATGTGTTCATCATTAGTGTATACCATTTTCTATCCACCAAACCTAGCCAAATTACACCCAGACACGACCCCTGGCTCCATGTTAACCCTGCCTCTCTTCAGTTGTGTGCAAATCAGAATCGTCCTCTTTAACATGATTAATTGAAAGAGTATTGCAAATTACTGTATCATATACCTTATTACCTCTTCCAAAAGTTTTCCTACCACTGATGTCAAACTATAAGGCTAAGAATGGGATGCCTTTATGAATAGTGGCAACAAATTAGCAAGTCGTCAATCTCCCAGTACCATGCCAATCAGACCTCAAAGAATCCTGAAAAATTATGTAACAAGGTCTGGCAATTGCAGAGCTAAGCTGCCAGCACCATGCTTTTTGTACTTTGTATCCTGCCCTGCACCATAACAAATTGTCATTTGTCTCTGCACTCTAAAATGGAGCACAGAGACATGATTTTACAAGCATAGACATAGGCACCTTCCCTTCCCATAACCGTTCCCTTATTCATGTATCAAGCAAAAGAGCAAGTTAGGGAGTGCCACTGGGTACAAGCTGAAGCAAAACAGCTACCTCGCACCCTCCAGTCTAGTGCTAAGTGCATAGCATTGCAGACCCCAGGGTTTTGGTAAATGACCACTGTGGAATACAGCAGGTTTATGGCACATGCTTAAAGAGGTATAAAGAGTTATTTTCATGAATCCAGAGCAACTCGCAATTCACCTCTTACCTAAGTAATGGGATTGCAGTCTTCTCTGAGATAACACTTATAACTACCTTTTGTAGTTTTAAATATTCATAAATGAGAAGAGATTGTCAAATATGTAGCTACCTTTCATAGTTGTAAGCCTTTTAGTCTATGCAGGATACTGCTTAGCAGAAAAGGTAGCATGATCAAAGTTTTCTGATGTCAATAAAAAAATATTAAAGAATATCACTGTAATATTATTTTACCTGTCCTTATCTACTCCCATCTCCTCCTTCCTTTAGTAAATAAATTGTTATTCTGCAGGGTTGTGATAAAAGAGTAAGGTAGAATCATATAACAGGAACAAAGCAAACATGCCCACAGTAATACAAGTAAAATAAGGAGGAAGAAATATGCTATTAACTTTTACATAATAAAATACATGAAGAAAAGATCACAAAACAAACATTTTTCTGAAACTGCATGAGTTAGTTCATTGATTTTTACTGATACTTGCAAGGGACTGACGAGTGATGAAAAAAACAGACTCCCACAACCATCAGCTTCCTAGCATAACAAGGGAAAGAGACAACAAATAATAAAATATAATAAAAAATAAAATATTTTTTGTGTCTGCTCAATACTAAATATTACATTCTTAGAAGTTTTCCCATTTCACTAAAATTATTTGCACTAAGGGGGTTATCTATCCAAGGTCATGTTGCATTTGAGTTTTCAAGGGTATTTTTCAATTTTGATTTTTGGGTAAAAAAAATAAATTTTTTATACCCTGAAGCTTGAAATAACTTAAATCCGAAAATACACCATATAAAACCTGTCAAGGTCATATAGAAGTCAATGGCAGAGGTCCCTTGAACCATGTGAAGATGCTATTAGCCTTCAAGATGTTCAAGTTTTTAAGTTTTTCACCCCAGCTACGCTGATTTAAGTGTTTTACATTTGAGTGTTTTCTTAAATTAGAAACCTTTCATATTGTGAGTTCATTCGAGGTCTAAAAAAGCTCACAAAGCTCTAAAATCGACCTTTGATAAATAACCCCCTAATATAAGGGTTCCGAATAATTAAGAACAAGCAAAAAAGGTTAAACAAACACGTTTGTTCATTTCTAATGATCATAATTTTTCTCCCACTGGGTAGCAAAATGGATTTAAAGGGTTACAAATTAATAGGATTAATATACCCTCTCCACTTTAACCTCATTGAAGGTATGCTATATTTCATCAATAAAGATGCTTGTAATAAAATATTTTAATATGTACTTTGATCTGTAATTTAAAACTGCATTTTAATTGATATTAGTGTATAAAAATACTTACTTTTATCTTTATATTGATCTAAAGCATAAGCTTAAATGCCTGAAGCTACATAATTTATAATCATTACATCAATTTGAATTGGCTTTAAATATAAATGTAAAATGGGCTGTAGATCTATATCCCCTGTGGTTTTATCTTGTCATTTGGGCACAGTGAATTTAAAAGCTAAAAATAATAGTGAGAGGTTTCCAATTATTAATGGAAATAAAGCTAATATATTTACATTGGAGAGTAGAGAATATTCAAAGGAAAAGCCAAGAAAAATAGTCTTACTTAACTGCTGCAATCTATATAGGCCTGTCAAAAAGGGGCCAAAGACGCTGGGATATATAGCCCCCAACTCCAAAAGGCGCCCAAGTCAAAAATTCAGAAAGATATACTCCCAGTCAATTCTCAAAGTTAAAAAATCACTTTTTATTCATCAAAAATATTAAAAAGGCATACAGACCAATTGAAGCATCAATTGGTCTGTATGCCTTTTTAATATTTTTGATGAATAAAAAGTGATTTTTTAACTTTGAGAATTGACTGGGAGTATATCTTTCTGAATTTTTGAATATTCAAAGGAACACAAAAAAAAATTAATTCAATGTATACATTTACATTCATTGTTAGAAATAAAATAAAATTTAATATTCAAAAGATATTTAAGGTTTTAAAGCTTTAAATATGTATATACCGTAGTATATAAACACACATGCAGAAGAAACAGTCTGTCTTCCATGATCCTTAAGTCTGATATCAAAAGCAACCGCACTGCCAGCTCTTCTCCACAGCCTGTATTTTCACTTGCATCTCCACATGTCTGAAGATCAAAGGATCTCAAAGTACAGGTCTGGCCTCCCCTCAGGATGTAAGGCATTAGAGTTAAGTCTGAATGACAGTAAGGAGGATGAATTTTGGGGCAAAGGCTAACTTTTAAGTTGGAACACTATAGGAAGTTGGAACACAATAGAAAGTTGACTGTCCTGACAGTATTGCATATATATGTCTTTTTATAACCTTAAAGAAATGTAATTAAATATTGTACAGGTATTGGATCCGTTATCAGGAAACCTGTTATCCAGAAAGCTCTGAATTTCAGAAAGGACATCTCCTATAGGGGTTTATTTATCAAAGAATGAAGTCAGAGATTGCCACAGTCCTCTAGAGTGAAATTCCGCCACCCTTCATTCATTTCTATGGGATTTTGAAAGGCGTAGTTATCAAAGGATGAACTTTCACCCATTGATAAATACTCTTTTAAAAAGCCCATAGAAATGAATGGAGAGTGGCGGAATTTCACTGTAGAGGACTGAGGTGATCTCAAACTTCACTCTTTGATAAATATACCCCTATATAGACTCAATTTTATTCAAATAATCCAAATTTTTAACAATTATTTCCTTTTTCTCTGTAACAATAAAAAAGTTGATCGTGCTTGATCCATAATTATTCCTTTTTGAAAGCAGAACCAGTTTATTGTTTTTTTCTTAATCTTTGCATGATTTTCTAGTAGACAAAGGGATGAAGATACAAATAACTAAAAGCTCCAGGTCCCGAGCATTCGGGATAACAGGTACCAAAATGGGGAGTCAACCCAATAAGTATCAAAAGCACTGCTTCAGATTATAGTCTATTAACTGTTGCATTATAGTGTTTTGCAATTTAACTGAGTTCCTTAGGATTTTAAGCATTTTCTATATTCAATGCAGAACAAGTAGACAAGCTAATTAAAGGGTCCATGTGTGTTGAGTTTTTAAACTTTATATTAGTTTGAAACCATATAACATTTATATACATAGTACTGACATTAAAAATATTTGTGAAGTATGGCTTCACTGTACATTCTGATAACCTGGATGCCTTGTGGAAGCTGTCAGTTCTGACACATGCATTGCCATTTGGAAGCAGTGAGGAACCGAAAAACCAATTAGGAGCAGGCACTCAATGATGGCAAACTTCCACCAGGCAATAGTTCAAAGTGAAGAAAGTTTATTGTGTCCACAGCCTTTTACCTTTTATCTTTTACATCTCTTGCCTTGAGCCACCATTTTGTGATAGTTCTGCTATTGGTATTCATGCAGCCGATTGTAGAGATCTGTGTATCGATGAGCAATTTTTTTTCTCCAGGCATGGAGTCAAACAGCAATTCCACATTTTGTCATGGTTGATTTTTTTCACAAACCTCAGCAAACTGTCACAGCAAAAATTTTACTGCAAAAATACATGAAAGAAAAAATGCAGTGAGGAAAAATGTCCATTGACTTTAATACATTTTGAGTGAAGAAAAAAAATCTGTGAAAAAAACATTGACTTCAATGTATTTTGCTAATTTTTCAGCAAAGCAAAATGGGACAGATTTGCTCATCACTAGTTCTGTGGAAAGAGATTGTTGGAGTTGAACGACTACCCATATGAGGAGTGGAAACTCATATGGATCAGCAAGGAGGAGGTTGTGGAACCCCAACAGCCTAGAAGAACCTGTAGAGCTTGTCTTATGTTAGAAAGTCTTATTCTTGCTAATCCAGTACAAATAAAAACTTAAAGGTGTAGCTATTTTGAAAAAAAACTTTCCACAAAAGACACTGCACAATTGAATGCTGCGCAAAATATTAATTTGAATTGTTTTGTGGTAAAGATTATAATTTTGGTGACTCTGCATAAACACAGATTTTTAAGGGCAGAGCAAGCCCAGAAACAAATTTTCAGCAATGTTATGTTTAACTAGTGGTGTTCGAAAATTTTTCCCCCAGTTTTGCCACAAAAAACGAAACCCATATACTCCAATGGCTGAAAATTGATGCGCAACAACAAGGGGCCAATTCACTAAGGGTTGAATATCGAGGGTTAATTAACCCTCGATATTCGACTAGGAATTAAAATCCTTCGAATATCGAAGTCGAAGGATTTAGCGCAGATAGTTCGATCGAACATTCGAAGGATTATGCCTTCGATCAAACGATAAAATCCTATGAATCGTTCGATTCGAAAGATTTTAATCCAACGATCGAAGGAATATCCTTCGATCAAAAAAAGTTAGTCAAGCCTATGGGGACCTTCCCCATCTATGGGGACCTTCCCCATAGGCTAACATTGACTTCGGTAGCTTTTAGATGGCGAACTAGGGGGTCGAAGTTTTTTTTTAAAGAGACAGTACTTCGACTATCGAATGGTCGAATAGTCGAACGATTTTCACTTCGAATCCTTCGATTCGAAGTCGTAGTCGTGGTCGAAGGTCGAAGTAGCCCATTTGATGGTCGAAGTAGCCCAAAAAAAACTTTGAAATTCGAAGTTTTTTGCCTTTGAATCATTCACTCGAAGTTAGTGAATCGGGCCCCAAAAATTTGATGCCCATATACTTTAATGCATTTTGATGAATTTCCCCAGTATAATGAATTTTTAGCCAAGTGAAATGGGTCAGATTCACCCATTGATATTTTTACCTATTTATGGATGAAGTAATTCGATAAATTTATTGGTAATGATTTATTTGTAAATTAAGTGGTGTTTTGAAAATTGAATTAGTGAGCAGAATATAACTGACTGTGTGTGATGAGAGGTTCATCTTACACTCGAGACGTATTTATCAAAATTCAAATTTGTGAATTTTAGTGGGTTTTTTAAGTTTGAATAACCTCAAAACTTTACCAAACTTGAATGTTATTTATTTATTAAAAACTTTATCTAAACCCTTAAAAACCTAAAATTTGTATTCTACACATCATTTTAAATTGGTGTAATAACACTATAAATAATTTAAAAATGTTTTTTTTTACAAAAAGTGGTTACATTTTGCCTAGGACAACTCCTATTGACCTCTAACATGAACTTGGCAGCTTTTAGATGTCACATTTTTAAAAATTGAGTTTTTTAAATGTTTGGTGTTTAACGAATCTCTAAAATTAAAGCTTTTGAGACTCTTAACTCTTTGAGTTTTTGCTCTAAATAAACCCTTTGAATCGCGGTGCTCTAAGTTATCTAAGCTCTATATAAAGGCAATTTATTTCCTGCTCTAGTCTAAAAGAAAAGTTAGCTTTTCTTTAAAGCAAGCATTGATGCCTTCCCAAAAATAAGACAACCATCATGTAAAAAGAAATGTTTTTTCAATAAAACTATGAGCAAAATTATTACAAAACATACTTAGTAACTGTCCTGTTTCCTACTTGGGAAAAAAAACATTTCAAGTTACATGGTTAAAAAGTAGCAGAAGGCACTGCATTAATATAATTCCATGAAGTCCAAAAATAGTTTAAACTGGGTATTATCACTATGTGATGTTTTAACATCTGCTAACCATTTTAACACACACTGCTATATACAAGCAGCAACATTACTATCTATAATCAAAAGTGCAGGTGAAATGCGTCTCCTTAAAAGCTTCAACTAGAAACACTGTACATACACCACATGCATTTGAACAACTCACTGCAAACTTCAGCAAAGTCGCCAGTCATATATTATGCTGTACGTTATGAATCACACAAAAGTACAAGCTGAAAAACAGGTTCTAGATATTTCAAGTTTTAGTTATATCTAGCCTGCTGCTAATAAGTTTGTGAAGTCTAATAACCCAAAACAATCAAATATCTAAATTCTTATAAGTTATGTAGACCAGTAGCCCAGTTTGTTAGACCTAGATTAAATTCTGCACCAGGTACAACATTAAAATGTTTTAGTTTTCTAGCTTTCTTCCAATTTGAAAAGACTTGAAAATGTGCCAACTCAAAGTATAGTATAGTATTTTATGCATGCTAATAATTCTGAGTTTCTCTTTTCCACCTCATAGATGCACAGATCAGTTCTCTGCTGTGCTTAGTTTCATTTGATTTCAAATATTTTGCATGCTTTGTGGTTTTTGGAATGCCAACAATGGATCCACTGCTCTATGCTGAAATAGGGCATATCTCTGGACCAGTGGAGTTAACATGGGGGCCTGGGTCCCCCTGAAATTGTTTTTTCTGGGCCACACTCCTCCATAGCAGGCTGGAAAACAGATCACTGGCGAAGCAGAAAAATATCACTGGTGATCCATGATTTTCCAAGACAGGTGACGTAATTTAGGGTATTTACATGACAAATGTAAGATCATTAGCATTAAAGAAGTATTGGTAAAGGTATAGGATCCCTTATCCGGAAACCTGATATCCAGAAAGCTCTGAATTATGGAATGGCTGTCTCCCATAGACTCCCTTTTATCCAAATAATCCAAATTTTTTAAAATGATTTTCTTTTTCTCTGTAATAATAAAACAGCAACTTGTACTTGATCCCAACTAAGATATAATTAATCCTTATTGGAAGCAAAACCTGCTTATTGGGTTTGTTTAATGTTTCAATGAATTTCTAATAGACATAAGGCATGAAGACCCAAATTACGGAAAGATCCGTTATCCAGAAAACCACAGGTCCCGAGCATTTTGGATAACAGGTCCCATACCTGTATTTCCATGTTTAGAAGTACAAACATCTCTCATATTTGTCTAGTCTGCTGTGTGCTATTGATTTATTACCATATGAAATATAGTTTTCTACCTTGCAGGAATCTAATTAGATCTTTAAAGGACCTTCTTTCCTCCTCTATATTCTGTATATTTACTTAAACAGCAACAAACTGAATATCTTTAAACAGAGAGGGACAGATAAGGCCAGTGCACCTGGAAAGCAATTAAAGATAGGAAAAACAAAATGGTTTGCAAAAAACAAGAGAGTTACAGAAGGGAGTCTTCAAATATTTACAGATGCATGTACATCAGAAAGGTTGTGTTGTTTGCCCTTTTGCATTGCAGCTTTGGAATTTTACATCATACAGGAGATGTATGATTAGCTTTAATCTAGTATGGTAAGTTGGGTAGTCTTTCTACAAGAAAAAGTTTGGTGTATAATGCCATTTCTTAATAAAGATCTAACTCACTGGGGCTCATTTATAAACAGTGGCCAAATTTTCATCTGTGCAGTAACCCATGGCAACCATGATTGCTTTCACAGTTCAACCTGTAGCTGGCTGATAAAAGCTAATCACTGATTGGTCACTATAGGTTACTGCCCAGGTGCAAATTTGCCCACTGTTTATAAATGAGCCCCATTGTGTCTTGTATATAACAATTAGGACTGCAAAACAAAAGGAGTATACCAGGTTTATGTACCTTGACACTAGTAATGAGAAAAATGTTTTGGCAGGCAAGAATATGCAGCAAAATTCTGCATTCTACATTTACCTTTTTTATTTTATTTTTTTGCAAAACCATAGGAAATTTTTTGTCTTGAAAAACTATGGCAAAAGCATAAATTGACTCTAATGCATTTGCATGAAAGAAATGCGTTGAAAACACTCATTGACGCCAATGCATATTTGAAACAAGGAAAAACACTTAATGACCAACACAATAGTGCAAAATAAGAATATGGCAAAAAAAAAAAACTGCAATTGATGACAATGTGTTTCACAAATTTTTGCCAAAACTGCAAAACACTTGAAAAATGTGCATTGTTGCCTGCATTTATAATGCACACTTTTTTTGAAGACTATTCCACATTTGTCTAGGACAAATTTTGCTTCCTTGGACATTTTTATTAATAAGTGGCCACTTCCAGCAATTTCACAACCAATCATATATATGACCTGTATGTACTCGCCATATTTAAATCTGACGTGAGCGTACTGTAAGTATGTTAGCATTGTTTCGCTAGGAAGAGTGTATGGCAGAGAAAATTTACTTAGAAATGTTCACACCGATGGAATTTCACTGGAGAAAGTACACCAGCATTCATCAGCCGAGACACGACTTTGCATTTCGAGTATTTGCTGAGAAATAATGTCTGACAATGTTGCAAAGTTTCCCAAAGTGAAAGTTTGCCCTTTGGTAAATTTGCCCCATAGTATCCTGCTGAGTCATTGGAGGCATTTGTAGCTCATTGGTCCTGACTGTTCATTTAGACACATGCTATCTCTGCCTGTACCAGACCTCTTGCCTGCCTAAGGACTTGCTTCAGTTTGCCTACCTGCTTTCCACTGGATATTTTTGGCCACTTGCCACTTTCCTTTCACTTTATTTGAGTATTGTTATTTGTTTATTATTTTTCATTAAATCATCATGCTCACTTTACATGGCTTCCGCTATTAATCCATCAGTCAACATGCTGAACTTTGGTTACTCAGCACACAGGCTCCCTCCTGCAAACCACACACCTGAGGTAGTTCTTAGCAGCTAGTGAGCCCTGTACTTAATGACTGATTAAAGCATATAATCCAGTGCAAGGCACAAAACGCAGCATGCACTGTCCAGTGGTACAGCCGCAAGTGTGTACTTCTGCACCTGTGTCTGAGCATTTGCTAAATGAGTCTGGCTAACTCATTCATACCAGCATTTCAGCAATTTAAGAATTTACAGGTCCTTTACACTTTCCTTTTTCCTTGGAGTTTTCCTTGATCTCTCTAGTCTAAGCTCTCTCAAGCACCATATGTTTAGTCAATTTGTTATTTTGTTTAAAAAAAATGAGCAATGTATTGTATATTTATGCTGTACAAAGAAGACCAAGATGACAAGAAAATACAACACAGTACAAAATTATTTTGGCATATTCTTTAGATTAATATATTTTTTTTAACTAAATCTGAAATAACTGCACCTCAGATGCATTATTTATTTTTTAGAGGACAAACATGAAGGGCATTGCCTGATAAAGCATTAATTCTTTAGGTCTTGGGTTAAATCTCTGTAGAATTCACCACTGTTTCTGGATGATTTGCTCTTTCTTCACCTTTGACTAAATATTGACCACCAAAATGCAATTTCATGTCACTTTATAGATAGTCAATCCCTATTCAACTTTGCTTTCATACATAATCTATCTCATGTTCGTAGATTGTTTGGCAACAATCTAATTATACTAAGAAAATAAGAAAGGTGTAAAATGTGATTCCAGTCTCTGTTTAACCTGCGGATTTAAAACTGACGGCTCACTATTTACTGCTCATGTTCGAATAATTACAATTGCTTGTACCGAGATGTGATTTGCCGCCAAGCTAAAGTGGTTATGGGTAGTGTCAGGATTAATGTATATATTTTTTCTCTATTCTAGTTTCTAGGATAATTGTAATCTAATGTGTACAACAAAGGGGTCAGAGTCTTCTTTTGTTGTTATGAATAAAGTGTTTTAATCCTGTAAAGCATGTGAAATTAAATGTGATTGAGCACTGAGGTGCATCAGCATAATATTCCCTGGGGCAGCAAAGCAAATGCAGATGGAGCAGACTTTTTTAAAAGCAGTTTTAAACAAGTGCAAGAGCGTAAAATCATGACTGTATCCTGATTTTACCTAAACAGTAATTCTTCTATTCGGATGACAGATTTAATGAAAAAATACAAAAACAACTCATGCCCTTCTCATACAGTGACCAAACGAGTGCAGAGCACTATATAGATAAATAACAAACAAAAAAAAAACACAAAAAAGAAGTCTTGAGCATCTCGCTATTCAATAAATGAATGCAGGTTGTGAAACTGGACTGAACTAATCAGAGAGCATTTATTCATTTGGAGCAACCTGGCATAGTTATTACGACTGCAAAATTCTATGTAATCCTTTTTTTTATTAACGATGCAGCCTGTTTATAAAGTGTAAATACTATGCTGTTAATTTCCCTATGAAGCAGAAATCTAAGAGAGAATAAATTAGACGTAAAAGTCAAAAGAAAAACATACCCATTTGAATCTAAAATTAAGAACTGAGGAAAAAACATATTGATACATGCCATTATAAAAAACATAATGGGTAATATATATATATATATATGAGAAATAAAGAATCCCATGCTGAGTGTAATAAGCACATAAGAAGTCATCAAGGATCTCTGTGATTATATTGCACTCTACTTTATATTACAATAATAGAATTTTGAGGGGACTTCTGACATGCTTATTGCACATAGGGGTGATGATTTATTCATTATAGTATCTGGTTATTCATCCCATACAAGTCAACCATACAAATAGGCAGTTTTTCATATATTTAGTGGGATTATGTTAACAAATTTGAAGCACATTTGTTTTAGGGTGGGCTCATGTCCTAGGACAATAGAGGATCTCTGTTGTCTTTATTTTGCTTCCTTGGACATTATTAACAATAAGTGGCCATTTCCAGCAACATCATTAATAAATCCATACATATGACTTTTATATACTCACTGAATTAAAAATTTAAATTGAAGTAAATGTAAGTTAACAAAGTTTCACTAGAAAGAAAGTAACATGAGAGAAAATTTGCTAAGAAATGTTCACACTACTGAATCATTGCTGAGGGAAATATGACAGCATTTTTTTGCAGAGATTTAATTCGTATTCGTTACAAAATAATGTCTGACGTAGTTGCATGAAGTATGGCAGAGCCTTACGTCATGCAACTACTTTGAGTTTTTTCACGATCCAACTAATTAGAGTTTTTTTTTATTAATAAATAAGGCGAAATCAGGCATGGGAGTTTGGTTAAGGTTTTTTTGTATTAAAATTATGAGATAAATTCAGATTTTAGTAAATAACCGCCTTAGTTTGATTGGATTACATTTTTTGGAAATCATCCACCACATCCACCGTAATGCTACATAAGATCCCTTTATTGAGAAACGCAGTATCACCAGTGTTTTATTATTATAAAATGCCGTTTTATAATAATTCATGAAAGGAGGATATGCGCGAGCACTCCAGGGACAAATAAAAATACAAAGGAAGTGCAGCTTATCTGGCCAGGATAGTTACAAACATACAAAAAGGAAAAAGAAATTACACACATTCCCTGGTCCCCTGTTTCACAGTATCTAAGCTAATGCATGTATTTTTAGTTACAAAATTATGATCCTAAGATTTACAAACGACCATACCACGTCAAGGTAAACCCAGTATGGTGGTCCTAACTGTTTACTTCTGGACAAGTTTTTTTCTGGGTTGGCATCTCACTACATGTCTCTGGGTCAGTGTCTCCAGACCAAGGCATTGGCTTAAATGAGCTTGATCCTCCCCCATGCCAGTAGCATTTAATAAGGGGAGAGGTTTGCCAATTCCAAAGCATTGATTTTTTTACACAGGCTTGTTCCTTTCTCCCAGCTTAAAGGAACAGTTCAGTGTGAAAATAAAAACTGGGTAAATAGATAGGCTGTGCAAAATAAAAAATGTTTCTAATATAGTTAGCCAAATATGTAATGTATAAAGACTGGAGTGAACAGATGTCTAATAAAACAGCCAGAATCCAACTTCCTGCTTTTCAGCTCTACAACTCTGAGTTAGTCAGCGACTTGAATGGGGCCACATGGTACATTTCTGTTCATTGAGTTTGTAATTGATCCTCAGCATTCAGCTCAGATTCAAAAGCAACAGATATGACCCATGTGGCCCTCCTCAAGTCTCTGATTGGTTACTGCCTGGTAGTCAGGGTAACCAGTCAGTGTAAACCAAGAGAGCTGAAAAGCAGG
Source organism: Xenopus petersii (assembly GCA_038501925.1). Taxonomy (NCBI): domain Eukaryota; kingdom Metazoa; phylum Chordata; class Amphibia; order Anura; family Pipidae; genus Xenopus; species Xenopus petersii. The sequence continues at coordinate 57,757,897 of CM076674.1, read as the reverse complement.
AAATAGGGTTCTGACTGACATGTTATACCTCAAATCACTCCAGTCTTTATACATTACATTTTTGGCTAACTAACTATATTAGAAACATTTTTTATTTTGCACAGCCTATCTATTTACCCAGTTTTTATTTTTACACTGAACAATTCCTTTAAGGCTTGTAAAAGAGAGTGATTGCCCAGAGCAGCAACAAAGTATTGATCTAACTAGGCTTTATCCTCTCCTATTCCACAGCATTTATAGGGGAGAGGTTGCTCTGATCTAAGCAATGGTTTAATAGACCAGAGGTAAACAGTTCGGACCACCATACAGGGTTTACCTTGATGTGGTATGGTGGCTTATCAATTTTATGTTCATAATTTTGTAACCTAAAACTCCTGTTTTGCAAAATACATGATACTAAATACTAAATAGATACTAAATTCACATGTGAAACAGGAGATCAATTTTTTATGTTTTAATTTTTTCCTTTTTGTATGTTTATAATAATTCATGCACTTTTGAAGTTTGTCCACCACTATCCAATTTGGTTACATATGTTTGTGTTAAGGGCTAAACTACATTTTGTAATATGGTGTCGGATCCTACATCTGGATGTAGTTGCATTGGTCAAAATATAATGGAACTGATACAAATATCTGATGTGTAAACTACAGGAAAATTTTCCATCGGATGCAACACACCTGTCAGACGGTAAAGGTGCATGCTACGTCTTCATCCTACGAGATAAAATCTGATGGTGTCCGACCCACAAAATCTGATCATAAAAAGTCATCTTATTCATTGCTGGCTTTTTTGCCTGTACATGTATGAGACCTGTTATCCAGAATACTTGTGACCTGGGTATTCTGTATAATGAATCTTTCTGTAATTTGGAAAATCTGATCATAATAAGTCATCTTATCATAAAAAGTCATCTTACCCATTGCTGGCTTTTTTTGCCTGTACATGTATGGGACCTGTTATCCAGAATGCTTGGAACCTGGGGTATTCTGTATAATGGATCTTTCTGTAATTTGGAATTTCATTCCTTAAGTCTATTAGAAAATAATTTAAACATTAAATAAACCCAATATTGCTTCCAGTAAGGATTAATTCAATCTTAATTGGGATCAAGTACAAGCTATTGTTTCATTATTACAAAGAAAAAGGAAATGCTTTTGATTATTTGAATATAATGGAGTCTATGGGAGACAGCCTTTCCGTAATTCGGAGCTTTCTGGATAACATGTTTCCTGTACAATATGTCTGCATCCGACATTGTGTCGCGTCGGATCAACGCTGCAACTTCAGCCAACATTTCTGTCTCTTACCTTATTTTCGTCACATGAGATTAGTCGCAGTGTGTCAGATTGCGCCGAAAACGTCCGTGTAGTCCTGCCCTAAGAGTGGAAAGTTTGGTAAGCTTGTAACTTAATATAGAAAAAAAAACATCCTTCCTTTACAATACTTTAGGTACATTTAACTGGAGTGGAATTTGTAGTCATTGAACAAAATGCTTTGAATGACAACAGTTTAGCCATGAACTTAGCCATGAGTTGCTGTTTGCTTTAGGCTGTACAGGTTTGGGAATTGTTATCGAGAATGCTTTGAGGTCAGAATTTGGATCTCCATACCAACAAAAAAAAAACTGCACATTAATAAAACTGAGTTGGATTGTTCTGCCTCCAATAAGGATTATTTATATCTTAGCTAGGATCAATTACAAGGTACTGTTTTAATACAACAGAGAAAAAGGGAATCATTTAAAAAATTATTTGACTAAAATGAAGTCTATGGGAGTTGGCTTTCCTGTAATTTGGAGTTCTCTGGATGACAGATTTCTGGATAACAGATGCCATACCTGTAGAACAAGGTGGCTTATCCCATGCTGAATTAGGTATAGTTGGTAGTGGTGTAAAATTAGGCCAAATTTCTCATTTTTCCATGTAACATAGAGTAATGTGAAAGTTCTTTGCACAAACCACGCACAAATCTATATTCATAAACAAATTGAAAAAATGCTTTCAAAATTTTAAAGCCAAAAAAAAGGGTTCCATCCCTACAAAACTCTCCTTTTATTGTGCTCAGCTGCAAACAATAATGTTATATTTACATGAGAAAGATTTGCTTCTTAGGATCTAAAATGCTTGGCACCTTTATTAACAGCATAGCTGGTTAGTATATTATTTATTTTACACAATCATTGCCTGGGAAATGATAAGTTTAATCCATGTACATTTTGCCTCTTTAAAAAAAACATGTGCGCCTAGCCGATATGCCTGTCCTCCACACACTCCCATTAATTTATACACACATTCAACAATAGAAATATCAAACACCAGAATCTAATTGAACTGGCAGCTCTGCATGTAGCCTCCCAATAATTATAAACAGACTCTAATGTGGATATATTTGAACAGTGTTCAATTAACTGGCATGAAATGCAGGCAAGATAATTATAAGTCCTTTTTCATAGAGCAAAATTATTTAAAGACTGACAGTAAAATACCCATTACAGATCACTTTCCAAAACTGTGTTCTACAGCAAGCAAAACTGTGTGAACTGGCTGCATTTGTAAGTGTAAACAGAAAAGGCAGCTTAAAGAACATAATCATTCCACCTCAAAAATATGCCCGTTTTTTTTGCTAAGGCCTTCTGCAGCAATATACACATATGACAGTTAATAATAGATTACAAAAAGGGTTTCTTTTTATCATCTTAACACCAAGCCTTCAGAGGCCTGCAAAAAGAACAGTCTGTTCAGCGCCACTTGTATTGATGTGACGTCAAAATGCTAGCCGGCTTCTTGCTGAAATCTCGCAGTTCTTAATGATTTATATAGAAAATTTTGTACTGCTCGACGGTTCATCTATAAAGATTATATCGCATTAGTTCTCACAGGTCTTTATTGATTGATAAGAGAAATATACCAACGAGGTATCTGAACAGCAAACAAAAATGCAGGGATAATTGGTTTACTAAATGCAAGCATGGAAACATTGCCAGTTGTATTGTATGTAGGCCTGCTATTTTGGTGTCAGTATACACAGAGGAATTCTTCAGAATTCACACAGAAATACTATTATTAGCTTCAGTAATATCTATGGAAACAAACAAATAATTTGAAGTTTGGAAAACACAGTTTCTTTTTTTTTTTTTTTTTTAAAGATGGTTTACAAACCAAGGTATATCATTACACCAAACTGGGAGCTCTCAGGATGAGGGTCCCCAGAAGATTTCATGTTATTGTGCAGTACTGTGAATTATTAAGAAGAATATCTATCTGCCAGACATCCATAAACTATGTAGCTCAGGGGAAAACAAACATTTTTTTCAGGTGTTGCTGAATTGCTATTCATATCATCCTCCTTCCAGCTGAACATGGCTAAGTTCACCTTATAAAATGCCAGCTTGGGGGGGGGGTCTGACCCAGTTCTTAATATAAAATGTAATGTTTCCCAGTATCCCGGTGGCCTTCCAATTTCACCCCTTGACATCTGTCCTACAAGAACATTCAGAATTGTCACACTTTTGTTGCATAATAAATCCTAAAAAAAATCACACTTTTTTTCCCCACAACTTTTTGGCTTTTTGGCTGCAAAGAGCATGATCCGAAAAAATTGTGGCTTTATAATTCAGCCCCATAGTGGTTTTCTGAGCACAAATTCAAATGACATTTGTTTTATAGTGGTTTCTGATATATAGTTTAGAATTCTAGGGTTTACTAAGACCAGGAATTGAATAGGAAATGCATGGACAGTTATGGTTGCTGATTCATCTTGCCTTCAAAGAAATCTGCTGATCTGAATCCTAAAACTACCAATATCTCAGAGAGCTGTAACAATAGAAAATGAATGTAAATGGCAAAGGTTTACATCAGTTTAAACATTTCCCCATTCAGATCTATTTCAAAAGATCAGAATGAAAGAAAGGCAGTCATACCATGTATGGCTCCTTACCTGCTATATACCAAGGAGTTGATTGGTCTGGGACACCATTGTATTGGTCCGCTTAAGTTTAATGCAAAATGATTTATGGAAATATAGGGCACATAACTCAGTGACAGTAAAGAAGAGAGAAAGAAAGAGATCTGGAAATTATTATTACAAATGACAGGTAACATACAGTAAGAACACAAGACATTAAAGTGATGTAGTAGGCAACATTGTGTTGTAAAACAAAGGGTAGTGATAGTAGGAAAGGAAGGTCAAATTTCTCCTTTACAGGCCTTGTGTGAGATCACACCTTTAATATTGTTCAGGCCCAGTCTACAGAAACATGTACAGATGAAGCCACTTTGGTTTGTGTGTTTAACACGGAATATTTTAACACATTTAACCCACTTATCCAATTTAACACAGAAAAATGTGTCACAGTATCCCATCTACTTAAAGCATATCTAGTATAGGTCAATCTAAAAACAACTGGACTTGCTGAGTAATCAATGAAGACGTTTCACTACTCATCCGAGCAGCTTCTTCAGTTCAACTGACTGATGTGGGAAGTTCTCGGCATATAAACTCTTCCACTAATCCATTTACAATGGCACATTGTAATTCTTCAAAGAAGTGACATCTGAAGAAACTCACAGAGGTGTTGATTCTGTGTAGTTGTGATAGGATTATCCAATGTGTCATGCAACTCCTAGATACTGGTGTTACTTGTGAGAGTTGCATGAATGGATGTGTGAAGTGTTCTGAATCCGCCGGGGTATAGATGTTAGAACAGCATTGTATGTAGCAGACAGGTGGTGTCGAAGGCCCCCACCTCTGTTCAGAGATGGTCTCTCCACCGTGACATGATTAAAGCGTAGATGGTTTCGATAGTCTGCCACTTTTCTTGCTGTTCTTTCATATTCCCGAACCAGTTTTAGAGTATTCTCTCCAAAATGAATGGCTAGATATTAGATATACTATGACCTGGATGAATGAAAATCTAGTATATATATTATACTAGATATACTATGACCTGGATGAATGAAAATCTTCATAGTCATATTGCCATTCAATCCTACTGGGTTTACTTAAAGAGATCCTGTCATCGGAAAATATGTTTTTTTCACGCACCAGTTAATAGTGCTACTCCAGCAGAATTCTGCACTGAAATCCATTTCTCAAAAGAGCAAACAATTTCCCAGCTGCCCCTGGTCATGTGACTTGTGCCTGCACTTTAGGAGAGAAATGCTTTCTGGCAGGCTGCTGTTTTTCCTTCTCAATGTAACTGAATGTGTCTCAGTGAGACATGGGTTTTTACTATTGAGTGTTGTTCTTAGATCTACCAGGCAGCTGTTATCTTGTGTTAGGGAGCTGCTATCTGGTTACCTTCCCATTGTACTTTTGTTTGGCTGCTGGGGGGGGAAAGGGAGGGAGCGATATCACTCCAATTTGCAGTACAGCAGTGAGTGATTAAAGTTTATCAGAGCACAAGTCACATTACTTGGGGCAGCTGGGAAATTGACAATATGTCTAGCCCCATGTCAGATTTCAAAATTGAATATAAAAAAATCAGTTTTCTCTTTTGAGAAAAGGATTTCAGTGCAGAATTCCGATTCTTTAGTAGTCTGAAGGAATGGAGATCCAGATTATTAAAATATCTCTTCTCCCCAAACCCTAGCTCCTAAGCATTCCAGATAATAGATCCTATACCTGTATGTACTTAAACATGCATGTCCGTGCACAATACAACATGGATCCTTTGTATGATTGTAGTGAATTTGGCTAAATGAGCCAACATTCCATTATTCTTTTACTTTGAGATGGAGTGCTCTCACAAAACTCTTTGTATTTTTGCTACTTGGAAGAGAAAAATTATATGAGAAACCCTTCCAATATTCAAAGGAATTAACAGATTTAAGAGATTACTGGTAGTGGGACTTGTAGAGAACAAGAGGACACAACATGAAGTTGAAATTAGAAAAACTGGTAAGGGTAACATAAGAAAGAATTCTTTACAAAGTGGGTGATAAACATAGTTTTCTAGTAAAGGAATTTAAACGGATACATACAAAGCAAATATAAAGACTAAAAACAAGACAAGACCAGTGTTTTTACTGTGGACCATGAATTTCCAGGAAAATGTAACTATATGTTGTTGTAAATGCACATTTTCTGTTGATAACTGCCATTTTGATTTTACTTTTCTAGTATGGCTAATGCATTTATTTCCTTGTCGTGTTCATTAGGGACTGGCCACACAAAGCAGTAGCTGTACGAGGGTGAGTAGTGAAAGTGTATTTACTGATGATTATGGTTCCAATAATGCTTTCAGGTAGAAAAGTCATGTAAAAATTCACACACATTGATACACAGATTATAGGCTGTTGTTCTGTTTCATGAGAAGTCAGACTTTTTGGCATTATGGACTACTCCTCCCTCCAACCCACTTTATTTTATTCCACTGATTCAATTCCAGAGTGGTGGAAAAAAAATCAATACTCTGGTCTCTTCACAGTCTTCCTTTAGTATGTTATTGATATTCCACTAAGCCTCCTGCCACATAATGTCAGATACAAAGCTTCCAAGACAACAATGTAATGTCGCTGGATACATCTTGACACAGTCAGTTCTGGATATTTAAAGGGAGAAAAGGATTAAATTATAAATAATGGACATTTGACCTATGCATAAGGCTTACTGGGTCAGTAGAGAGGAACTGCAGATTTATGAAGATCTGTGAAGATACTTGGAACTGGCAATCTTTTTTTATTCTTTTACACTGGTCAGCCATTTCCCCATACCGTGTTCCTGAGTTGCTGTTAATTGTAACTGGCCAAGGGAATGATGATAATAACTGGTAGATAATCTAACATTTGACCTTAACAAGTAAATCATGGGTCCTTAGATTCTTCCTTCTTGTTTCCCCTTCATCTACTTAGAAGAAACACTAGAAAACAATTCTTTCAAGTACAATTTCTGTGTTGTAAAAACCCAAGTTCTATAATCATAATAAAACTCATTGTGGTCATCTATAAAGTTCGGGCAGCGAATATTTTTTCACAAATGGTTGTATTGCCAATGTTTTTGCCTGAATGCTAATATATTGCACTGCTCTGCCCATCTTTCCGGTTTTTGCGAGTTTGCATTGTGAATACATTGTCGCAAATGAGACGGGTGTTTGCGTGAGTGCGCCACTGTGTGAGGTTGTTGTGCACAAAAAAACAGTATTGACAATAACTTAAATTCCCAATTTCCGAAACTTTTATACGAATATTTTGTTGGTAACATAGTAATATAGTAACATAGTAAGTTAGGTTGAAAAAAGACATACATCCATCAAGTTCAACTTTTTTTTTTTTATATGCCTAACTGCCAGTTGATCCAGAAGAAGGCAAAAAACCCATCTGAAGCCTCAAACCCATCTGAAGCCTGTAATTCAAATGCAGAGGGGCTCATTTATAAATTTCCTGCAGGGCAAATTGGTTTGCACAGTGAATATTTTTGCCCTACACATGGTTATATTTATCAAGCTGATAAGAGTGTGCAAACAGAATTGCAATTTTTTTTCACGCTGCAAATGTCAATAGGAGCTTTTTAAATATGGCAAAAATTGCAAATTGCGAATATTACACTCTGCGTTAGAATTACGACAGAACTTTGGTGGCGGAGAAAATATTTGCTAATTGCAAATTTTTACTGTCCGCACTATTTTTGCACACAACAACCTCGTGGGCGCACTCACGCAAACTTTCCGTTTTCAATGCGAATTCGCAAAAAAACGGAAAGATGGGCACAGCAGTGCAATATTTTAGCGTTCAGGAAAAAACATGGGCAATACAATCATTTGCAAATAAATATGCACTGCGCAAACTTTATAAAAGACCCCCAGATTCGCAATTTGCGATTTTTGACATATTTAAAAAGCTCTTATAGACATTTGCATTGTGAAAAAAAATTGCAAATCTGTATGATAAATATATTATATTCACTGTGCGAACCAATCTGCCCTGCGTGAAGTTTATAAATGAGCCCCAATGAGTAAACATGTTCTGCATGCTGAAACTGGGGCATTCCCAGTGGTTTATACAGATGCTGTATAATACCCCCTGTGGGAATACACTCAAATGCTGCTTCCCCAGCCTCTCCTGATTCTCCTCATATACTTGGTCTCATAGAGCATTCTGGAAGATATATTCCCCAGCCACTGTGCCAATCTCTCTAAGACCTTGTATTTATCTTTAATGAGTATAATGCTAGATAAAAATGACATACACTTCATACGTATACATATATATCATACACAGGCACTTTGTATACCATTGCTTCTTAGATTTGTCTTATTGGCCGGCAACAGAAACATTGTACAGTTATGGTATTAGGGTTAATTAACCCTCGATATTCGACCATTGGTGAATCGGCCCCTAAATGTTTACACGATTTACTAGTACACCGGTTATGACGATCCAAATTACAGAAAGACCTGTTATCTGGAAAACCCCATGTCCCAAGCATTGTGGATAACAGGTCCAATTCCTGTACTAATTGCTTGCACATAATGCAATTAGCACTAGTGATGGGCACATTTGCGCCGTTTTGCGCGAAATTTGCGAAATGGCAAAAAATTAACGAAACGATGCTGGCGTCTCGTTTTTGATGCCGGTGTACATTTTTTTTTGACGCCGGCAAATTTTCCCAGCCGTTTCGCGAATTTATTCGCCAGCGGCGAATCGCACAAATTCACTGCAAATTCGCGCCTTGCAAATAAATTCGCACATCACTAATTAGCACATTAAGATATTGCTATATCATTATCTTACATTCCACACCATTCCAAACAAAGTGACAATGGGCAGTAGTGATGACCAAAATTTTCACCAGGTATGGAAATAAAGTGAAATTCTAAATTTTGCCATCTGTGGATATTTTCACAAAACCATTGCAAAACTTTGCCATGAAAAAATGCCCTTAGTCTCCACTTTATTTTGTGTGAAACAGGCTCAGCCCATAGATTCCATTGTATTTTTTGGAAAAAGTTGCAGCGGGAAAAGTTGAGAAAGTTGTTGCTAAAAAACACCCATTTACTTTAAATCATTTTTTATAATTTTTTCAACAGATTTGCTCATCAATACTAGGTGACTAACTCACGAAAGGTCACTGAGCAGATCACATTACATTCCTGCAGTCAGACTACAAAAAACTGACTGACCACTCCATTAGTTTTAATCTACTGTAGGAAGAATCGGTTGCTTATAAAACTCTAATGCATAGTAAAAAATAGTCCATTCACTTCAATGTGTTTGCCAAATTTTTTGCTCTTTTGCAAATTTCGGGCAAAGCAAAACAGGTCAGATTCACCCATTACTATAACAACTGCATTAACTAATGTATCAAATTAGAGCATCTTACGAAGTCGACGATCCCACAACCAGAAAGCTTCCCCTGAATACATGAGAAGGTGAAAATGAAACTCGAAAGTGTATTAGACAAAAAATGATTTCATAAAAAGCAATTGAAAACATTTATTTCTGGTGAATGATATAAAAACAGATGAATTGAAAAAAAGATAAGCTACCCCTTTAACTATTCATGGTAAACATGGTAACATAAGTATGATTTATGCTTCTTTGCTGTTTACCTACAACATGTGTTTTAATCTCCTTTCCTTTAAGTTTATTTACGCCATTGAGCAGGACCGCCATTTATTATGTGTCTGTTAAATGTCATAAATTAGGTTACAGTGTTTACCCATATATCACCTGTCTCATTTTTATACTCCCTAGTTGCCTGACACCCCATCAGTAACTATTAATGGTCTCTGGTTGTATCCCACAGGGGAAGATGGAGCAGATTCCCTAGATACACATGTTCTCTTGCTTACTAATATATTCTTCTGCCTGTCACTGCGACAGCATAATTGTACATGCATAGAATGCATTCAATATACATACCTAATAATTGACTGATAGTCCATAAATCCCATAAAATGACCAATTAGTCCCAACATAATAAATAGTTCTCCTTCTATAGGATTTTTTCACAGCTGAGAGTCTGAGATTTAATATTACCAAATCTGTACAAATACTGTACGTGTGTCTCTAGCAGAAAGGTAATTTTGCATTCAGAGCATGAGAACTCGGCTGGACCAGTGCATGCGTACCGAATAGATTTTTTATATTCCTCCAGAATCTTCCGCAGCACTTTACAGTCATGCCTGAAATCAATTGAAGAGAACGCAGAGAAGACTTTAGGAAATGCAGTAATGCTGCTTAGAATACTCCATACCCATTAAAATGCTGTTGTCACTTTAGCGCTCTATTTATGCATTTACTGTTTCTAGTAATCATGCTGTCTATATATGTTTTCCTGGATATGCAAAAATGGCAAAATCAATTATAATTCTATAAAATGGAAAAAGCAAAACATTAAGCTTAACAAGATAGTCTGACAGAGCAATCTCCTGTAATAGATTTTAAATCTAATAGAAAACAATCATTTATCCTGAGTTTGTTAGTGAATGTTTTCACTGAAAAACATTTATAGCTGTCTGCAAGCACGCATACAAGATATACTGATCGATCGGTTAAGCTCCTACTTAAGATCCCTGGTCCTACTGGCAAGTAATGTGTCCTAGAGGAGATGGGCATCTTAAATGTTTAATTAGGGGATTCACAAGTGGGATGGTTTTCCAGGAAGGGGTGGTAACTATTTTTAATCCCTGAAAGAGGTATCCTATATTACCTTCCATATACAGTACCTTATTTACCTTTTTGTTTAACTTGTAAACAATTGTTGTGGTCTAGGCCCCCTGGCATGGATTGGCACAGATGAGTAACTGAATTATTTGGAATGAATTGTTGGTTTCAATAATATTTCTATGGACCCTATTTTGAGTACCAAAGATATGTCAGTGATACCTGTTGCAATGGTTTAGTCGGTGTTTGCCTTCTGAACTGTAAAACAAAAATAATGCACATAATATTTTTTTCTATGAATTCATTTATAAATCATATATTGCTTCCTTGACTATGCTAGCAGAGAAGGCTGACGATGGGCCACAAAAAGCTGTATTGTACAAGTTATCCAGAAAGTTCATTATTACAAAAAAGCCATCTACCATAGACTTTGATACCAACTAAGATATAATTAATCCTTGTTAATTGATTTTCTAGTAGACAAGGTAAGAAGATTGAAATTACAGAAACATCCATTACCCAGAAACCCTCAGGTCCAGAGCTATGGTATTTGCTTCTGCTCCTATAGAGCTACAACATGTTTATGTGGGTCATGACAAGGGGACTCCTCAAATGACCATTCACTTTCAGCCATCCCACTGAACCCCCATTGTTTCATACCTTAATGAAACACCAGGAGCCAGAAATGGGCTAAAATGGCCACAGTTTTATTCATATTTTATCAAATAAATAGGACCTTGCCAGCCTCACCCCAAGACACTATTCAAAGCTAGACTTTCATAAGAGATTGTTACTGTGCTTTGCAGTTCGTCACTGAAGACTTGAGAACAGCATTATGTCATTATATCCACCACTGAGTATTAGGCTGCTTCTACCTACAGAGAGAATAGCCCCAAACTTTGCTACGAGCAGGAGCTGCATCTCCCACCATGAGAGAAGTTCAGCAGCCCTGCTGCAGTGTTGGTAGGCAGTGCAATGGTAGGCAGTGCGATGGTAGGCAATCCAAGCAGGCTGTCACCTAGCACAAGCAGTAGTAGTGTCTGTATCAATCAATCAATCTATCAACCCAACCGTGCAGTCACAGGAGAGAACCTCTTTTCTTGCTCTTCTAAATTTACCTCTGCAGTAGTCTGGCAAGGTCCTACTGCTGCTGTGACAAACATAGTCATAAATTATCATATATGCACTTTTTGATCCAGAGGAAGGCAAAAAAACCCCTGAAGCCAGTGCCAATTATGCCTCAAGAGGGAAAAAAACCTTCCTGACCCCATTGGCAATCAGATACAATCCCTGGTTCAAGCATTTGACATTCATTTAACATGAATTAATACAATGCTGTATAACCATATCGAAAACACAATATAACAGTGCATGCAGAAAAAACATCCCCATTAGGTTATTAATAGATAATATGAGAACATAGAAGAGAAACTCCTGACATTTTACAACATATGCAAAAAGGGGCAGGGTGGGTGGGATGTTTCTACCTGCTCAGAAGTCAAGGAAGTGAACTTCTTCTTCTCTTGACATCACATCCCTCTATGTCTCCACCCAGTTTCCCCCTGCCTAAAACTCATTCCTTCTCACCCAATCACAACTACATCTGATTCTGCCAATCTTTAAACTTATACCACTGCAATCTGGCTGCTGTCATTCAGATCCATTGTCATGCCTCCCCTGTGTTTATAGCTCCAGGGCTTTCCTTTTAATTCAAATATATAATTAACTTTCTAAGGACACCAGGGGTCATATAATCATTTATGGGGCAGAAACCAAATTGCAAACACAGTCACAAGCCACCAAACTTTGTACCCCATCCCATAGGTGAAACCCAAAGGGGCAGGTTCTTGCACTTCAAAATAGAGCACAAAGACTTGCACTTCCCCAATGAATACAGCTCAGTCTGCACAGATAAATAAAAAAAATAAAGACTGATTATTACAGGCTTGATATGGTCTATATGACTTTTTGTCCCTTTTGCCATATTTTCGATATAAAGAATATGATAAACAGCTGTACAAACATGCTAAGAAAAGATACAGGCTGCAATTAAATGTTTAAGATTTGAGTCTTGCAGATAGCATGAATTAACATTCTACACATACAAATGAAAAATATATGCATTTTGCTTGACACTTAATTAAAGCAAAAATCACTTTTCATTTAAAAATCATCAAAATGAAAGCCGAATACTCAGAGACAGGAGCAAGATAGAGGAGCTTATAATGAAAAAGACAAAGTTAACATGGAGAAATTAAAATTACAGCATACGTGATGAAAATAGTAATGGGAATGAACTGGATATTTTTGTGAAAAGTAAATTTTTTTTTTACATACGGTAATATACAATACAAAGTATATAGAAAAAAGAAATACTTTTGAAGGCATCTCTTTTAAATTTACTTGTGTTTTTGAGTCTATGCTGCATTAGGGTGATTTGGCATATAGTCATCATAGTACACTATGGGGGTTATTTATCAAGGTCCGAATTTATCTCAGTATCGGCTGCTACAAACTCCGATCTAACCGCTAGGGTTTTTAACAAATTATTTATTATTACATTTTCCCAAAAGTTACCTTTGCGGGAAAAGCTCAGATTCTCAAATTTTTTTCATGAATTTTCCTGAAAACTCCAAATTTTTTATGCAACCACGACAGGTTTGAGATGCTGTATTTTCATATTCTGGCTTTTTAGCCCTCTGGGTTTAATAAATTCTGAAAGATTTGTGATTTTTTAAAAGCCTATTATAACACAAAAAAATCATGAATTTTTCGCATTTCGGGGGAATTTCGGGTATTCTGAGCTTAGTAAATAACCCACTATATGTGGATAACTATTTCTAGGACCAGTACACAAATAATCTTAATGGCAAATATATTATACCTATGCCTACATCATTTTAATTATTTAAACAGCAAAGTCTAAACAGAATTAGGCTCCAGTGTATCACCCTGTCATAAAATGTACTAAAACATATGACCCAGGTTTACCTTCATCCTTTATTTTTTTGTTATTATTGTGTCCTTCTTAGATAATTGAGATTGTCACAGATCGAGGTAGGAATATAGATCTTCATTAACATGCTCAATCACTCCCAATTCCAGTTCTGTTAAAAGTCAGCTCTGATAAGGACCTCTTTCTTTTGTAGGAGACTACTAGAAGGGATTCTTCCCTAAAAAGTACAAATAGTAAAACCAAAGCTTAATGACACTAGAAATATTATATATTGGGCTTCCATATGATTGACCTATGATAGAACTATTCCAATAGATCTTAGAAGAGAGAAGGTATCAATCAGAAAAAGTCTAAATTAAAGGTAGCAATATAAAAACATAAATGATATGCAGTTGGAGGTCAAGACTCTTTTTGTGTACTCACAGGGCTTAAAGGGATTCTGTCATGATTTTTATGATGTAATTTTTATTTCAAAATTACACTGTTTACACTGCAAATAATTAACTCTATAATATAAAATGTAATTCCTGAACCATCAAGTATTTTAGTTGTAATATTGGTGTGTAGGCAGCCATCTCAGGTCATTTTGCCTGGCCATGTGCTTTCAGAAATAGCCAGCACTTTAGGATGGAACTTCTTTCTGGCAATTTGTTGTTTCTTCTACTCAATGTAACTGAATGTGTTACAGTGGGATCTACCAAGGAGCTGTTATCTTGAGTTAGGGAGCTGCTATCTGGTTACCTTCCCATTGTTCTGTTGTTAGGCTGGTGGGGGGGAGGGTGATATAACTTCAACTTGCAGTAAAGAGTGACTGAAGGTTATCAGAGCAAAAGTCACATGACTGGGACAGCTGGGAAACTGACAATATGTCTAGCGCTATGTCAGATTTAAATATAAAATCTAAAAAAATCTGTTTGCTCTTTTGAGAAATGGATTCAGTGCAAAAGTCTGCTGGAGCAGTGTTTTAATTGTGGTTCTATGAGTCTCTCAGAAGTAATTCAAACACACCAGCTAGTATAAGCAAAGGTGTATTACATACATAGAATGAAGAAGAATATACATTACCGAATGAGTAAAAGAGTGAAGCAGACAATCTACAACCAAGACTGGGAGATCCTGGAACAGTCAGCAGATTGAATCCCTCAAATGGCGCACGGAAGGTCCTGTGGCGGCACGCATCAACCCCACAAGTGAGATCTCAACTGACCGAATGTAGACCCCCCAGTTTATATAGTCTTAGCAAACAATGAGCTCATATAGTAGTTTAATCAATAGCTCATATTATTCATATAATGCTTTGGTTAATAACAGATCTTTCTTCCCATGCGCTCATCGGGATCTGGCCAGACTCCCAACAAGCACATCCGAAGCAGAGATCTTATCTTAGCTAGCTGGTAGCTGAATAGCATATTGTGCCCCTATCTATAATAAAGAAGAGTCTGATAAGGGCTTCAGAAATCATAAGACATTATACATATGAGAATGATGAACAAGTATTAGGTCATCAAGTTGATTCCTTCCCATGATTTCTCTTGCACAATGCTTCATTATACAGGATTATGGATTATAAAGCCGCCTTGTATACTATGATACAAAGCTTTGTTAAACACAATTATAAGTCATAAAGCTTGTCTTTTTACACTATATTGGGCTCAACATACAACATCGGGTTCAACAATAGAACAGTTCTTTATCAAAGTATTGCAATGAGCTATTGGGTTTAATCAAAGTATTTCCATGAGCCATTAGTGAAAAACTCCTATTAATACAAGCAGCACTAATAACAGATGCATCCAGTTCATTCTAAATGGACAGGAGCAAGATTCTAACAGTGAGAGTTTATATGGGAGTTCCATCCAAAACTTAATAATAATAATAATAATAATAATACAAACTTAATAATAATAAAAAGTATATATTTGGAAATGCAATTAGTACTGAAATCGTATCTGTTTGGCTGTTTATTTTGACTGCTCTTTAGGGTCTGACTGAAATAATTTAACAGAAGTCAGTTAACAGACCTGGAGGAGAACTGACTTCTGCCATATTGTTTCAAGATCCAAAGAGTTAAAAATAGATAAGAAATACAGTTTTCAGTTTTAAGTTACAAATGTAAACCCATTGAAAATTAATGTAAATTGTAAAGGTGATCACAATTACAGTTTCTTTTATTATGAAAAAGACAGTGGGGCTCATTTACACTGGGCAAAGTAGCCTGGACAGTAATCCATGTAACCAATTAAATTATTATTTAATTATTAATTATTATTAAATTATTATTTTCACTGTTCAACTGGCTGAAAAAAGCCAATCTCCAATTGGTCGCTGAATTCATCTAGTGTTTATAAATGACCCCCGGTTTGTAGCAAGTTACAATATGTGCAGCGTCAAATGTTACCCCTATAAAATGTGCTCTGTCAGCAGGGTTAATAGGCATACTATTAAAAGTAATATTCTTATTTATAATTCTTTTAGTTTATAGGTGAAAAGACTGTTCTCAGTATACATGTTTCAGCATGCATGTTTCCACCTTTTCAACTTTTTCAACATTTATTTAAGCTACAGGCAAACATTAAAGCCATCAGGGTAGGTCAGATCAGCAGTCACTATATGTCCTTCTCTCTCACAACCCATTTGACATGAACAATCAATCTCTGTAACTCACCAGGCAGTAAATCAGTGAGATTGAAGTCAATGTATAAATACTTCACTATAGGAAACCTATTAAAGAAGATTTATCAATGACCACTAGCCAGAAAACGGGAGTATTTTTAAAAGATAATTGAGTATCTTTTTTTATAAGAATTAATGGCAATTCTTGAAATTGAACATGACAAATTAGAAATGTCAGGTATTGTTTCATTAGGGAAATGATCCCTGTCTTAATAAGTATCAGTAGACCTTGCCAATTAGTAAATGTGAGGAATAGTGGTCAGTGGATCTGACTTAAATTGTAAGGAATTGAATTTTCAGTTGGTAAAGCAAACAGTAGCGATCAGTAGTGTTAAAAGTAAAAGATTCATCCAAGAAGGTTAATGTAAACAGTGTCCATCATAATAATCTGTAAGATATTGAAAAGCAATGTAGCTGATTTAGCCACAGTGAATATTTACAGTGGCCAGTCTGCTGTTTAGCAGGATTGAAAGGAAATCATTCCATTTCTGTCCTATATTAAAATTAAAACATTAAATAGATGAAGCAAAGTAGATAATTTTGCTATTTTATATTATCAGAGCTGCGTTTCAGTGCTCTGGTGTCTGTGTCACTCATGGGCTATAGTAGAATTATAGTTACACCAGCAGCAGACAGCACATTGCAATTCAATTTCATGGTATTGTTGTGCCATGCTTAGGTTCCCCTTGCTCTGTGCTTCATGGGGAACAACAATACAGTATAATACTATATAAGAACTGGCACGTGACTAAGTGAGTGCCAAATGTTTCAGTAGAATTAAAGTATGTTTGGACTTATCACTTGAGCAATGGTCAGCATTAGCATATGGAGTAAATGTGGATATTATTATTTATGTATCTGTATTATTTATATATATATATATATATATATATATATATATATATATATATATATATATATATATAGTACAGGTAAGGGATCTGTTATCTATAAGCTCCAAATTACAGGAAAGACATCTGCCATAGACTACATTTTATATCCATATTTACAATAATCCAAATTTTGAAAAATGATTTCTCTTTTTCTCTGTAATAATAAAACAGTACCTTGTACTTAATCCAAACTAAGATATAATTAATCCTTATCGGAGGCAAAACAAGCCTATTGGGTTTATTTAATATTAAAATATTTTCTATCAGAATTAAGGTAGCAAGATCCAAATTATGGAAAGATCATTTGTTTAGAAAACCCCAGGTAGCAGAGCAGAGCAGTCTGGATAGCAGGTCCAATACCTGTATCCATATTGTAAATTATAAGGATAATCAAAGAAGTGTCCATGACCATATAATGGAATGAGCTGTGTTGCTTTCTTCAGGAATTCTCCTCTTTTACTTATATAAAAGCTGTGAGTAGTACTGTACACTAACGTTTTTAACCTGAACTGTTTATCTCAGTTTAATGCAGAATAGAATTTGACTTTTACAATAATAGGTTCAAAATGTGGCTACCAAATTACATGAACTACATGCAATTTGAGTGAATGACAACCTTTCTTTCTATAGCAAAGTCATTGTACCTGCATGTGACCAGGTGATAAGTGATTCTTTAGAGTAGGGGTCCCAACCTATTTTTACCCATGAGCCGCATTTAAAACAGTTGGGGAGCAACACAAGCATGAAAAAAGTCCTTGTGGGTGCCATATGGGCTGTGATTGGCTATGTGGTAGCCCCTGTGTGGACTGGCAGCCTACAGGAGGCTCTACTTGGCAGTATACTTAGATTGTATGCTATTCAATCTTGCCTCCAGATCTGGAATTCAAAAATAAGCTACTTTGAGGTCACTGAGAGCAACATCCAAGGGGTTGGTGAGCAACATGCTGCTCGCAAGCTTCTGTTAGGTATTACTTATTTAGAGTTTATAACATGAAAAAAAATATATGATCCTTAAATTATGTAAATAATATGCATGTTTCATGCTTTAAAATATTTTTCTTTGCTTAAGAGTCACTGTCCTTTGGTGACCTCAGGAATGGATGAAGTGTGATCTACATGAAATGTATATGTGTGTATATGAAATGTGTTCTTCTACAAGAGAACACATTGCTGGTTTGGGGGGGGGTGTAGGTGGACTAAGGGTTAATCTTTCCCAGAGAGCAGTAGAAGGCCTACTAAAAATAGAACCACATATATAATATTGCTATTGTGTCCTAAATCAACCTGACATTTTGTGATTTGTGGTGAATATCGTGAAAAATGAAGTATATAGTAAAAACTCTGCCAAGGTCTCAGACCTTCAGCTGACAGTTAAGTGTATGGGAGGAAGCTCTGATCCATGGGTTAAGGCTTAAAAGTGTACAACCAAGGCAGTTACTGACAAAAAGAAATCTAAGTCAATGGGAAAATATACTGATTTTGTGCTGGCTGCTACATAGAAGAAAGGTTAATAATGCTGCACATACAGTACAGAAAAAATGTTTAGAGGCATAAGATAATAGCTTGATGTACTGTAGATATTATAAACAATACAACTTCAATAAGTGATATCAAACATTACCCTAACATAATAAACCGCACATGTTGAATAACCTATGTGGTAAAGTGATAAGGAAAATGTCTTTAACAGATTCTCTGTTTATCTTTAGTAGCCAGGTACTCCATTCCCCAGATCCAGTCCGGACATTGGAGTCCACCTTCCACAGGAAAGCTGTCCTTCGGAAAGGCTATTTAACGTTTATTAGAATGGTGGAGTGTGTCTCTGAGCAGGGCACAGCAGTTAGAAGACCTGGCTGTGTAAAGAATTCCCAGAGGAGCTGGGAGTGCTGCCTGTGACTGCCTGAAGCAGAAAGTGACCGTGACCATGAGTGGGTTGAACTGGTGAGCTACAAGAGTGAAGTAAGCCAGAAAGCTGAACTCTAGCAGGAAAGAGTCCTGTGAGTATAGGGGTGAGCCAAACTATATTGTTTGTTGTGCTGGTTATTCACAAGGGCCCCAGCCTAGTCAGGGACTGCTTCAAATTGTGAAGGTAGTGCCCAGTGGGCAAGTTTTTTATTTTATGTTTTGTTTGTTTGATACAATGGTCACCCTTGTGGATAATTAACTGTTTATGTTACAAAAGTGGGAAAATAAATTGTGTTTTTCTTGAAGAAGCCTGTGTCACTGCCTTCCTGCTCCTTTGTCCTATTGACTAATTCCCCCAAAAGTTACGTGTGCAAGCTACCAGTTTGTCACACCTATTAAAGGGATGTGGAATAATTCTGTAGTGCAGTTAATAACTCATCTCCATCCCACAGCATGGACTTCAGTTTACAAAGTAAAGAATAAAGGAAAGAATGTAGAATGGACAGGTCGATATTGTTACAAATTTTTTAAAGAACAACATATATAATATTTAAGTAAATACTAAGGGGCACATTTACCTAGGGTCGAATATCGAGGGTTAATTAACCCTCGATATTCGACCGTCGAAGTAAAGTCCTTCGACTTTGAATATCGAAGTCGAAGGATTTTGTGTTATTCCTACGTTCAAAGGAATAATCGCTCGATCAAACCATTAAATCCTTTGAATGAAAACGATTCGACGGATTGTAATCCATCGATCGAAGGATATTTCTTCGATCAGGAAATTGTTAGGAAGCGTATGGGGACCTTCCCCATAGGCTAACATTGGCTTCAATAGGTTTTAGGTGGCGAACTAGGGGGTCGAAGAATTTTTTAAAGAGACAGTACTTCGACTATCGAATGGTCGAATAGTTGAACAATTTTTAGTTCGAATCGTTCGATTCGAAGTCGAAGGTCGTAGTTGAAGGTCGAAGTAGTCCATTCGATGGTCGAAGTAGCCATATTCGACCATTCAAAATTCTAACTTTTTTTCTTCTATTCCTTCACTCGAACTAAGTAAATGGGCCCCTAAGTATGCAAAGTTTTCTAATTGCATTCAGTAGAACAAACTGTAAAAATTGGATACTTTTTCTGCTGTGCATATGCATGGCGTTTCTAAGAAAAGTATCAGTTATACTATGCATATTAAACAAATTTGTAAGCAAAAGCAAGAGAGATATATTTTATTAAAAACAGACTCTCATAGAAGTATTGCAAGGAAAAATAAATTGGTTTGGCTGACTTTTTCCAAAGATGGAGGGGTCATGTGAAGATCTATACTCTGGAAACAAGAGGGATTCACCTCGCACACCCTGGCCTTCAGGAACTCTGCCAGGTGCTCAAATACCAGAAGGGATCGGTACCCCCCCAAACCAATGGCATAAGAAAAAAGGCAATGGCACACTGGGCACGATCAAGCAGGGTAAACCCTTGCAGAGATTTATTTGCACACGATGCAACGTTTCGGGGTGGTCCCCTTTGTCAAGCATCTATACAAGATCTATACTCTGTCCATACAGCACAGAAAAGAAAACCAGGTTGACACAAAAGACCTTAAATCAGAACTTGAGGCAAGATATGATGCCTAGGAATTATTTACAAAAATCCAATTGAATATAATTTTTAATTAATCAAAGATCGACCAAACCCCCATCCATGTTTTTGCCTTATTTATCAGGAAAAAAACTTGAAGCGAAAATCAGAATCGTACAATTGTTTTCAACTTTTCTCCCAAATCGCTCGATTTGTTTGGGTTATTGCCCTAAAAACCAACATCTTTTTGGATCATCGGGCTAAACCCATTGCAAACCACTAAGTCTTCAAATTGAGATGGGGACATCTACCATTGACTTATACATGACTTTGACAGGTCTGAGAAGCTGGATTTTCAGATTCTGGCATTTTGCAACATAGAGGTATAATAAATCTTGAAAAAATTCTGTTTTTTTTTCACGAAAAATTCTGTTTTTGCCCCAAAAGCCAGACCAGAGAAATATGAATTTTAGTAATTAATCCCCCTAATGAATCTGAATCTTTCACAATTATTCTTGTTTCAGATTCGGTTTTTGGATCATACAATACATATACAAAGTGTGTACATATTTTTTTCTTTTTTGAGGGGAAAACTGTAATTAAATCAGATGGATTAATATTGAGCATTTTTTCAGTTCACAGTCACCAGTAACTTTACAACAGCTTTCTTTTAGTAAATCAAGGACTCAAAGAAGCACAGTTTTCCGCATAGTGCCAGTATATGTCTTAATTAATAAGGCAATATTAGCATTTTGAGTGATACATTATCTAAAGAAAAAAGTAAAGCTTCTTAGCCAATATTTTTAATTTTAGCAGCACTTAGACCTAAGATATCTGTGCCCCCATAGTATGTCTAGAACTACTTTTATGCTACTTTGATGCATTGACCACCGTTTTTAGATTTGTAACTAACCTTGGTGATCAGAGGCAACACATGCAGGGGCGCTGTGCCAATGAGGCAAGTTGAGAAGTTGGCGACAAATCAATTGGGCTTCAAGTCATATATGTTTTTAAAATAGCTCTATATTGAATTATATGAATTGTAATGGAGATTATGGTCAGGACTGTATATGGATCCTTATTGATTGTTTTTTTAATTGTCTTTATGAATTAGTATTAAACTAGCCAGTGACTGATTGATTGCATTGTGTATTATACTGTAAAAAATAATAATTTTAATTCCACTTTGTGCTTTTTGAAGGTTCCATCTCAAACATCATAAAAAAGAAGGGAATCAGTGCTCAGCACTTCAGGAGATTGATCATCCATGCCCACAACTATGACTATGTGAAATGAAAAACTCAGCCCCTGCAACTCACCTCTTTTTATGGGTCAAAGAAAAAAATCTCTGCTCTGGATTCCTGAAAAAATAGCACCCAGTCATTCTCTGGCTCATCATTACAAGACAACAATGATTCAAACAACAATCCAGATACATACAGTATATGCATCACTGCTATTCTCACAGCAGATAACTTGAAGGAACAATTGTTCTCAATTAAGAGAGAACAATCGCACAAGCACACCCTGCATAAACTAACAGCAGACATACAAGTTCTAGGCGAACAGACCAACCACAAAATGGCAGAAATCTATAAAAAATGGAGAAATCCATAAACATTGATACTGTCAATTCACAGATCACTCTAGATAGAACATCATTAGGGATCTCCTCACTTGAGGAGATCTTGAGGTCTTGCCAGAGATGCCTGCAGATCAGCTTATCATAGATAGGATTCAAAGAACTTCTAAAGCTAAAGGCACACTGGCCAGCACCACGTGTGATGTTATTTTGCGCATTCATTTTTACCACTACTATGTACTACTTATGGAAACAACAACAACCTGTACAACCTCCCTATAACAAAATACCAATCATTGTGGATCTTTCTACAGCTACACTGAATAAGGCTGACGGTATACAGAGCGTCGGTTCCCCTGCTTTCAGTCTGCATTCTTTTTGAGAAGGGGCTACCAATAGCCAATTACAGTCCATATTTAGCACCCCAAGAACTTTTTGCATGCTTATGTTGCTCTCCAACTTTTTTTTACATTTCAATGTGACTTACAGGGCTTACAAAGCCCACTGGCACAGACAGCTATTCTAAAATGTACTCCTAGCTCCATAATTGATGGGAGTTTTCAACAAACCAGCCCTAAAGAAATCATATATCCATTACACCCATTATAAAGCCACTATGTAGTGCTCAACACACAAAAAAAGTTTGGAACTTGATAAAGGGTCTTCTGTCTACCTAAGTTAGTGTTCACTCACCTCTGTCTTCTGCTCTTCCCTCTGCTGCTCTTCCCACCCTTACCCTCCCCTCTGCCACACTTCCCTCCCCTCTGCCACTCTTCCTTGTCACGCTCCCCTCTCACTGCAGCCCCCACCCCCACAACGGCACATGCATACACATGGTCTCGCACATACAGGGGGTATTGGGGGCCGATTGGTTTTCTAGGGCGCCCAGTTGGAGATCAGTCAGAGATCTTTTTCACAAAGGCAAACTCCTCTCTTTCCAAGAATTTCATGACCAATATGGCATCCCTCACACTCAGTTCTACAAATAACACCAAAATTTGCTATTCCTACAGTCTAACAATTTCCAATGACATATATACCCATGCAAATTTGTGAGCAAATGCTTACAAAAAACAACTGGTTATGGGGTTGTATTTGATGTAATGCTTGCTCTGGACCCATCCATTGCATCTGTTGCAGTATTTGCTGAGTTAGTTGTTGTTTCTATAATAGTAGACTACAATCCAATTTTTGTAGAGAGATTAATGAGAATTAATATTTCTACTTGTATTTATGGGAAAGGCACTTTTGGAAACCAGGGAAAAATTCACTTCGCTCGCATGCATTTACAGTTCATCCACAGGTGCAGTGTGCAAAGTGCAACACTGGATGCAATTTTCCTTTTTCTTTTCATTATAATTACAGCCAGAGGCAAGTTGCATCTGATGCAGTAATACTCCCAATTTTTGCGTAATTTTTAAGTATTCCTGAATTTTTAAGGATGATGTTTTTAATCACTTTCGAGTTAGTGTCATATGTGGAAAAAAACGGTACACGTTTTAGTTTATCTTTCCCTGTCTCAGTTTTCATTAGGAGATTCTACCTGGGTAATTTACATACTTCATCGTTAATTTGTTCCAGGTCGCCCTTATTGTAACCCTTTGCCAGGAAATTTTTGTCATTTTGGAGGACTCTGCACAATATAAGTCATCTGTGGAGGTAATTCTTCTAACCCGTAGCAATTGTCTCCTGGGTAGTCCTTTAAATACCCCTGGTGGGTGGAAACTGGTGTGTATTAACAAATTGTTTCCGTCCGTAGGTTTTGTGTATTATGAAGTGATAAAACCTGTATCTGAGGTCTGTAAATTGACATCCACACATGTCCCAAGAGGCTTAAATGAGGAGTTCAGTCTATCCTGTTATTTATAAAAGGTGTTACTTTGAAACAATAATTGGTAATTAAATAACTTTGTACTTATTTGACTCCAATAGTTACCTTGTATTCTTTTACTTTGCAGATAATCTACTGATACGAATTGTACTAGAATTTCCTTCAAGGGAAAGGTAACTGTAAGCTCTAATAGGGAAAGAATACTACCGTATATACTCGAGTATAAGACGACCCGAGTATAAGCCGAGGTACCTAATTTTACCTACGAAAACTGGGAAAACTTGTTGACTCTAGTATAAGCCTAGACACAACTACAGCCCTGTCTCCCAGCAGCGCACATTCTGCCAAAGCGACCCCCCCAGCGTTCAACCGGACTTCTTTGCAAAGTTGATGGTGACAGAGAATTGCCAAATGGATTACTGTGTGCATTGTCCCACTGTCCCACTACCATGTGCAGAGGGTGCTGTTTGATATTGTCATCACTGTTAATCTTTCGTATAACCAACAGAGGGCGCTGTGTGATATTGCAGTCACTGTTATTCTTTAATATAACCAACAGAGGGCGCTGTGTGATATTGCAGTCACTATTATTCTTTCATATAACCAATAGAGGGTGCTGTGTGATATTGCAGTCACTGTTATTCTTTAATATAACCAACAGAGGGCGCTGTGTGATATTGCAGTCACTGTTATTCTTTCATATAACCAACAGAGGGTGCTGTGTGATATTGCAGTCACTGTTATTCTTTAATATAACCAACAGATGGCGCTGTGTGATATTGCAGTCACTGTTAATCTTTCATATAACCAACAGAGGGTGCACTGTTATTCTTTCATACAACCAACAGATGGCGCTGTGTGATTTTGCAGTCACTGTTATTCTTTCATATAACCAACAGAGGGCGCACTGTTATTCTTTCATATAACCAACAGAGGGTGCTGTGTGATATTGCAGTCACTGTTATTCTTTCATATAACCAACAGATGGCGCTGTGTGATATTGCAGTCACTCTTATTCTTTCATATAACCAACAGAGGGCGCACTGCTATTCTTTCATATAACCAACAGAGGGCATTGTGGGATATTGCAGTCTCTCCCCAAGTGAACTGTTGGTATAGGAATGATTAAAAGTGACTGCAATCTCAGCTACTGGTCGGGTACCGAGGTAGACTTTTTGAGCACATTTTGGATGCTGAAAAACTCGGCTTATACTCGGGTATATACGGTATATAAATTTGCACTCAGAATGTTTTTATTCTTTTACATTTGCAATTGAACAAGATTGGCTCCCTATCCTATTTGTCTATGAGGACTCTATATAATGGACATTTGCCTTAAACAATTCACTATGTTATCACTAATTCTTAATTAAGTGCTCACCTAGGGTTATTTAAGGGCTGTTACGTAGCATTGTTACGTCACCTGACGAAGGGGCCAGCCCCCTTAAGCATTGTGTTTTTCGAATTTGACTCAATAAACGTGTAGAGGTTTACTCCTTTGAAATTGCTATCGAGTGCCAGTGCTTCGTTTGGGTGTAAGTTGTATCTGAAGCAAATGCTTTAAAACAAGTGTGTATGTTCAATTTACACTCAGATGTCAGGATTAAGTCATTTCTGGTACCACAGCAATGTCCAACATTAATACAGTGCCAAGCACAGCTATAGGGAAGTACAAAAAGCACATTTAGATGCAAGTAAACTTTAATGAATGGTGTCTATTTGTCTAACATCTGTGTCTATGTTTATTGCCTGCAACTGTGGTTGAAATCCCTTATCTTCCCAGTACTGTGTCGCCTTTCCAATACTATATAGTTACTAGGGATGTAGCGAACTGTTCGCCGGCGAACTAGTTCGCGCGAACTTCGACTGTTCGCGTCCGCCGAATGTTCGCGAACGTCGCGCGACGTTCGCCAATTGGTGTTCGCGTTCGATTCGAAGTAAAATTTCGTTCGACCATTCGACCATTCGACCGTTCGATCGCTAAAATCGAACGATTTCCATTCGTTCGAACGATTATAAGCATTCGATTGAATTAAAATCATTCGATCGAATAGCTTCGATCGTTCGATTCGAACGAAAATCGTTCGATCGTACGAATAAAATCCTTCGATCGTTCGATCGAACGATTTTATCGAGCGTTCGAAGTTCGCGAACTGTTCGCGAACTGTTCGCTTTTTTGCCGGTGTTCGCGAACGGCGTTCGCGAACATCAAATCGGCAGTTCGCTACATCACTAATAGTTACTGCAGCTTCATATTCTGTTTATCTGTTGTACTCACCTAGCACCTTCCTCCTCTAAGTCTTTGGCACAAATTCACTAAGCGACGAAGCGCCGAACGCTAGCGTTAATTCGCTAGCGTTTGGCATTTTCGGTACTTCGCAAATTCACTAACGAACGCTGGCGTAAATTCGCTAGTGTTACTTCGCACACTTAAGCCAGGCGAATTTTTGCTAGCAATGTAACTACGCAAATTCACTAACTTGCGCAGTGTACTGAACGCTACCTTTTACGCTAGACTTCCTTCGCCACCTCAGACCTGGCGAAGCGCAATAGAGTAGATAGGGATTGTTTCCAAAAAAGTCAAATTTTTTTCTAAGTCCCAAAAAACGCTGGCGTGTTTTCTACATTATGGGTGATAGGCTGAAAAAGATCGAAATTTTTTTTGGGGCTCCCCTCCTTCCCCCCTGCATTTCATGACTCATGGCAACTTACCTAGACAGTGGGCACATATGTAGGGCAAAATAAAATTTATACTTGCTGATTTGAAGGTTTTCTAGGCATTTGAAGTGGCGATACGTATTCCTCCATTGAAATTTGAATTTCGCGCCATATGCAAATGAACCATCGCTAGCGAAACTTCGCTTCGCTTGGCGAATTAACGCTAGCGCAACGAAAAACTTACGTTACCCCTGTGCGCAACTTCGGATTTTAGTGAATTTGCGGAGCGCTGGCGAAAATACGCCTGGCGAAGTGTGGCGAAGTGCGGCGAAGTTGCGCCTGGCGCAACTTCGCATCTTAGTGAATTTGACCCTTTGTGTCTCCAGGGACTCCTTACAGGCTACGTTGCAGTGTTGGCTAAAATATTGTAGATTTCCCTTCTCCTGTATCCTTTTCTTTCTTATCTGTCCACTAATTCAATATATAAAATTCTCACATCACTAGTCTGCAGTTGTGAAATTCTTTGCTATGCTTTTCTACTTCATTGTTTGCATTTCTTATGTGCTTGGTACATGTATTGCATTCCACAAATACCTTGTCATGTAAACCGCATGCTTGTATTAAGTACAATTAAGCTTATATGTGACTACTGTGGTTGTTTGGTCACATTGGATTCACATTGTTTTCACATAGTTTTCTATTTTTCTCTGATATGCGCACACATTGCACAATATTTATTTCTCTATCTATGCATCCCCCCTAGACTATTAGCCTCCCATAGGCTTTATGGCATACAGTCATTTTCCTTTAATACACTACTAGGACTATTATAGTTTAATACTTCTAGCTCTCCTATACATTACATCTGATCTGCTTCCACTATTCCCTCTATAATAGGGTCTATTTGAAGCAAATTCCATTTCATTTTCTTGATTCTGTCTATTTTGTGGAGATATAAATCTAGGTTTACTCTCATATTTCTGTGAAACCAATTGAGAGACTTTTAATAAGAGAAACTGCAGACTGGTATGCTTTGGTATAATTGAAGAACTATAAGAGACATAATGCCAAGAGGATTGAGAAAGAAAAAAAAAGGGTTACACGCTTGTGTTTCTATTCTTTGAAATGAAAAACAAACTACATTTCTCTGTACAGCAGGATTTATCATTTAGTAAAATGAGAATTGGTCAAGGTTTTAAATAATTCTGCAAAGTCTGTAGCCTTAAAAACAAGATCTACTGAAACTGTCAGCTGCTATGGAGCATGTTGAAGTTGTGTAGACATGTGTTTTTATCCTTTGAATTGCTAAAATTCTCTCATATTCTGTGCACAGACTAACCCATTATCATATTTTAACCTTCCAGTTTGTGGCTATGTTTCAATTGCATTCATACCCACTATGATGAGATTTAGAACTGACAGCCATTATTTAAATCACTTTAAGTATTAGCACTTGATTTGAAGAGGAACTGCTCTTTGTTGATTACATATGAAAAAACAGATATGTAATTTTGCTCATTACAGTTTATTCTGGAAGGATAAAAAAAAAAATCAGTGCTAAATCAATCATGCAGATGCCCTTTGTTTTAAAGTCTATAAAAAACACGATGTCCCTACAATTTAGAATCTTGTCTTAAAAGATTTTTCTCTCCACTTTCAGTTAAATTCCTTAATAGTTATAAAAGATTGTACGTTTGTTCAACTTTAAAGTGGGCACTGAAAACTTAGAACATTTGAATTTGAAGTACAAATGACCTTAATGGTTAAAGGAGATCTTCATTTGCACTGCGTATCTTGACAGCGCTATATAAATAAATGATGATGATCTTCATTTGGCGGAATGTTTTCCATGTTTCCCTACTATTGCCAACTGTAATTGCATATGTGTAGTGATGGGCGAATTTATTCACCAGGCGAATAAATTCGTGAAACGCTGCAAAAATTTGCCCGAAAAAATTTGTTTTGATAATTTTTCACAGAAATTTCCCGCAAAACGAAATGGCGCAAATTCGCCCATCACTACGTATGTGCCCTCCAGCATTTCAGGAAAGGTAAACTTTGTGTAGCACCCCCTACATTTCATAACATCACATTTCATGTTGTGGTGGCTAAAAGTGTTTCTCTATTTAGTCATATGAAATCCCAGGCAAGTCCTTTCAGACACATTTGTACAATTATACTCCAGCTTTGTTCCACTGATATAAAGGTCTGATTTCATTAACATATTTCATTTGTGCTATAAACAAAACAATATGTACGTTTTTATAGATGATTATTACAAACCATTTTGGGAGGTTAATTCTCAATTTTGCTACTGTTCTGATCAAGACTAATAGGATTAGGTTGACCCAGGTAACAAAGTAATTGGCTGGAAGACTGGAAATATATAATGGCCTGTTTTATTAAGAGGGCCCGCTTAGTACAGAAAGTTTTCTAGCAGCCATTTTCCTCACTTGTTATTTTGAAAGTTTAGGAGAAGTGGTATAACAGACTGGTGCTAAAAAATTTTTGAGGGGCAAAGATATTTCTACTCAGCTCCGATCTGCCCACTCTCCACCTACTCACTTCTGCTGCTCCTCTCCATAGGTAGGAGAGCAGTTGAGTGGATTTATTTAGCATTATAGCGGACACATGTCCCATGGTCCAGGCCCATGGTCCAGGGTTTGCTTTCTCTATAGTTACACCAGTGTTAAACAATATCTCTTTTGTTGAGCTGCACAAATAATGAATTATTGTTCTTTGCGTAAAAAAGTGCCAGTTGAGGAGGCAGAACAAGAAGAATGGGTGTGTTGGACTGGGGGTCTTGGGTCAAGATAGGGGCTGAGAAGTACCTTGTATTTGTATAAGAGTGAGATGAATAACCCAGGGAGGAAATGTGAGGGAGAAGGTTGACCCTGGGTTGGGGGTCAGGCTTATAAGACTAGGAGGAAGCAGGTAGAGAGTCCCAGGGGAGGGTAAAGGGGGTAGGGAGTCCAAGGAGAGGGAGGTGGCTCCAGGGAGGCATAAAAGAAGAGGTTAGAGCAAGTATTTGGTCTTAGGGGAAGCATAAGGAAAATAGTAGGGAGGAACCGTGAGTTTTGATAAATTGCTATTCATGGTTTTTGGTTTTTCATGGTTTTTGGTAAGACCACAAATAACCGTTTTTATTCACTTTAAAATTAAAGCGAATAAACAACAGTGAGAATACACTGCCTCTAGGACAGGCAAATAAAAAAAACACATTTTGTTATTTCAAAGCTTGATAACTATGACCCTACATGTTTGCAAAGAACTTTATCAAGTGTTTTATTTATTCTTTAATTTTCACACTTAAATAACCCTTAGCTAAAGCAATGTGGGGCAGACTGTGTTTAGCCTGCCACACAAGCACAGTCATCAGTTTCCTTGGTGACTTAATGCTGCTTGTGCTAAGAGTTTGCAATCAAAAACTCTTCACTGACTGACTATGCTGCAGAACCTTTAAAAGGGATGTTGCTTTAGTTTTTTGCACTTTAACCACCCTTTATACCTGCATTTTATTGCCTAGTATATATTTTTTATGTTACTGTAATTGTTGTAAGTTAAATACTTTAAAATGTAACTTAATCTGAAAGTATCTCATTAAGAATCTAATTCTTCTCATATGTTCCCCAGTTAAAGTGCCAGTGTTAAGGGGAGTATTTGTACTCATTTGGAACCAGTAAAAATAATAGTGCTTCTTATTGATCCCAATTAAATACTAGTAGGGTGTCTTTGGATAAAATATGTGACACTGGCTTTTTGCTATAGAGTTCAGGGTGGTACCTGGAGTACAGTCAGAAGGGCTGGTTGTTTTAGGGTGATTAGGGGGATTTTGTGTCAAACTTTATGTAAAAACAGAATACCTTTTATGTTTTTGCCTCATTAATATACCAATATTTGTCAGGATAGGGACATAATAGAAGTAATACAATAACTATACTTCCATTTTTTATTTTTATGTAATTTATTATGTAAGTGCATCTGACAAACATATTTGCACTGTTACACACAACCCTTAGCAAGTTGCCTATATGTCATAATAACTGGGGCATGTAGTGATATAATTTTTGGGAAAAAAATATGTTGCTGTACTTCTGATACGTATAAAGATTTGATATCTTTATATATCTATTATTTCAAAGTATATTAGAATTATATATATCAGATTAATATAACATTCACATACTGCTTGACTATATCGATGATGGAAAAGTATACACGCTCTCTCTCCCACTATAGTTTCTATACAGAAGATATATCATCCAAAATAGTATATGTTTTTTTGATAAAAGTTGTCTGATAACATTGAAAGTTCAACAGAAAAAAAATATTATAATATTATGGAACCTACTTTTTCACACTGCCTGTGTATTCAGTTATCTAATTTTCCTGATGGGTACAACTAAAACACATTTCCTTAGATTTTGTACCTGCGGTTTAATTTCCTTGTTGGCCTTTATTTTTTAATAATCTATAATACAATAATTTCTCTCTATGTCCACATTTTAATTATATTATAAGACTGCTAAACCATGAGAGATTTTTTAATTAAAGGAAAGTTTTAAAAATGTGCATGCCTTACACAGTATCTGTGGTTATTAGATGTACTCTACCTGCAAATACATATTAATAAAGACATTTTATAAGAGGCAAAGGATAATCTGATCTAAAAAAAAGTGCACTGATATTTTAATGTCATGCCTGCAAATGCCATACACAGCTGGTAATAAATTGGTAATGCTACTTACAAGTCATAGTGAGCATAGCTTATTACCTAATGCAAAGCTTCTGGTGGAAATATATTTTAAAATACATTCCAGAGTTAGAAAGTGTAGACAGGGAAATGATAAAACTAGTTAGAAAGGCATTCTAAAAGCTAAAAAGAGAAAAGCACTGAGATTATTATGTACAC
The DNA here is from genome assembly GCA_038501925.1 of Xenopus petersii. Classification (NCBI taxonomy): domain Eukaryota; kingdom Metazoa; phylum Chordata; class Amphibia; order Anura; family Pipidae; genus Xenopus; species Xenopus petersii. The sequence goes on along the minus strand of CM076674.1, from coordinate 57,726,308 downwards.
CACAGATTTGTCTGCTACTGAGTTTGTCCAGTCCTGTTATGTCCCGAGAAGTTGGGGATTAAAAAAAGAAATAAAAAATATATGCCTGTGTCCTCCTCTCCACGGGTAGTTTTACAAGTTCAAGATCATTGAGATCAGTGGGACTAGAGTTCTAGAAAATAACAAGCATAAAAGTTCTCCAAAACAGATTTCTATATGAAATTGTGTAGCAGTTATTGCAGATTTTCTTGGAGTTATATTACAGGTATAGGACCTGTTATCCAGAATGCTCGGGACCAGGGGTTTTCCAGATAACGGATCTTTCTGTAATTTGGATCTTCCTACCTTAAGTCTACTAGTATTTCTAAATAACAATTAGCTTTTGATCAGGTGGAGGACAGATAAGCTAATAAATAGCCTAATAGTTTCATTGGGTTTGTGTGATGAAAAAAATGTTTAAATAATAGCTATGGAAGCAGGGATCACTGAAAAATAAAAATATAAATAGGGACAGAATATTCCCAAACAAAATCAGAGAAGTGAAGTTGTAAAAGTTGTTTTCAGGAGGGTAAATACTATGGCAGGTATATAACATACTGTAGGTTAACCAAATTAATATAATATGCCAATGGGTTGGCACTGTCCTACTGCACTCCTTAGTTCTCTAATATAGAAGATCAAAAATTGCAAGAAAATTCAGCAATGAAATGAATAGCTTTATTACAGATGCAGAATTCACCATTGACAAATCAGTTTACCATTAGCAGTTATTTTAAATATGGAGATTATTGTATCATTTTGACCAGGCCTGGATTCATGGCAAGGCCACAAAGGACCAGGCCTAGGACAGTACAAATGAAGGGCCAGCATGTCGCCCAGGCACACCCTAAGTTCAGATGCAGGTCACTGGGGTCTAGGCATGCAATAGATTCCCCTGTGCATGCAATCCTATGGGAGCAGGTGCTGGCAGTGGAGAATGCTGGCCTCTGTGTACCCAGAAGACAATGCCGGCCTGATTTGGACTTTATTAAATTACAGGGTAAGAGGCAGCCCATACTGCAGAAAAACCATTGACAGCATCCAGCTCCAGTTGCAGAAACAAAGAACATTGGACCTGAATTATACAAATCAAGTGGGAATCTGATTGAATAATTCTTTGGAATTTAATAGGGTCTTGGCCTTGATGATTTGGGGGAAAAGTTTTTTTGTGTAATATTGCCTAGAAACCCAATGTTACTGGACTACAGCTTCACTAAATATCATAAACAATGTGTTAGTATATGCTGCAATTTGCTAGAGTGCTTAGATTGGAGTCCAAAACCAATGTCTTTACAACTTTCACGTGTCGGTAAAATGTTTTTTGAATGTCACACCAAAAATGTTAGTGTGAAAATGTTTCTTAAAATGAGCAACTTCTCAGATAGTAGGTGCAATTTCTGAACAAATTAAAAGATAAGGGGAAAGAGATAAGTTCAAGCACTGCTGTAGAAAGCTTACAAGTTAGATATACTAGCTTAGCTTACAGTATTAAAGAAAGTCACAAAAGTCAGTGGAAGGATTTGCAGAGAAAAATAGCCGAGAACTATCACAAAGTTAAATACATATAGATGTTCATGATGCTTCCTAATTTGCAATCTGTGCAAATGTATCCTGAATTTGTTTATCCTGTAATCAATGGAAGCTAATTTAGTCTTAAAATTAACAGATTCTACAGTTAGAAAATGATACTGTCATTTTAAAAATACATAGCAAGGATTCCTTTAATATCATCATAACCTCCAAGTACAGTATGAAAGAAAAATTGTATTTGCTTTTGATTTTTTTTTCCAGTAGGGCACAGCTAGTTTTGATATGTGGTTATGTAGATTTTTTGTACCATAATACAGAGGAAGCAATAGATATCTGTTGTAATAATAAAGAATAGGCTGCAAAGCAGAGCTTTATATCTAAATACATGAGTGGCCTTTTTGTGTGGTTTTTAATTTGTATAAATAAATTCTTTGTTTTAACTTACGTTTTACACCAACGGTGAATAAATTCGCAAATCTCCCGTGAAAATTTGCCGGTGAAAATTTGAAGTTAATTTCCGATTTTCATGTTTTTTTTCGTGCAAAGTTCAAATTGCTTGATTTTTTCGTGAAAACGTTAGAATTGCTCGACTTTTTTGTGAAAACGTTAGAATTGCTCGATTTTTTGTGTGAAAACATTCGAATTGCTCGATTTTAGTGAAAACATTGGAATTTATAGATTTTTTCGTGGACGTTCGAATTGCTCAATTTTTTTGTGAAAACTTTAGAATTGCACAATTTTTCCATGACAACGTCCGAATTTCTAGATTTTTTGTGAAAACGCTCGAATTTCATGATTTTTTCCCTGAACTTTCCGATTTTCGAGAATGTTTGGGCTTTTCACGAATTTTGCGGGAAATTCTCAAATTTTTCGGTGAAGCAAGAGAGAAATTCGCCCATCACTCACTCACAATCACTCACGAGTATATTTATTTTTTGTGGTTTAGATATCTGTTATAGTTAAAAAAAAGTTTGGTATTTAAATAATTTCAGTAATTGATGTCTGTCATTTTCCTTAAACACTGCTTATATTCTCTTTATCATCAATTTTACAAGTTTCTGCAGAATGAATGGGGCAGGGGCCTGGTGATTGTGGATAAAAAGCCAGTTTATTCAGTGCTCATTGGCATTTCTTAGTCTGGCAAATCTTTGTTGTATGTTAGGATCACTGAACTGCTGGAAAATTACAACTCTACATAATTTGAGAAGTACTTCCTTTGGTGAAATTATTTTTTTTTTTTCGGTAAATACTTTCACCACCATATTATGTGGCTATTCCCTCACATGATCATCTCTAATTACAACTGCAAAATTCATGAAATGTTGCAATTTTCTTTTGACTGTACTGTTACTTATTGGGATGTTGTTCTATGATCATCTGGCTTTGATGCTGTTTCTCCTTATCTTGATATACAAGTCTTTAAATGCTGTGGTCACATTAGATCTGCCTGGTTTTGCTTTGGATGAAACTGAGTTTGTTTGTGAAAATTTCTCCAGCATGCATAGTACAGCTCCCTTAGCAACATTTAATTTAACTGCAATTTGGTGCTAGAATAGTTTTTCAGCACACAAGAGAACAGTCTAGTCTCCAACAGATTCAACTGAGTATTTTTTTAAGTAATGAAAGTAACATCATTCTTGGCAGCAAAATCTGAATTCTACATGCTAGTTTATTAAAAAGAAATCCAGTTTATTCTTTTTACAGCAAAAACAATGCTTCTAACAGTTGCAGATATCTATAAAATATACATTAAAATGTATCTCAAAACATCATATTTAATTTTTATGTAAATATTTTGTACTGTTGGATCATCAAATATAAAACAGTACGATTTTATGTATTAAAGTTCTCCATCATTCTCACACACATGTACATGTCAGGTTACATTAACCAATTAATGGACAAAGTTGTATCTTTTACTCCCACACGTCTTCCTGTTATAGTTAGAACCTGTATGGTCCCCTGTCAGGTGATCAGTGTGTGATACAGAACATTATAAAATGGTCCAAGGTAAAATATGTAAAACATATATATTGATCTCTATATGCCATGTATATTATTTGATATGGTATGATCTAAATTATTTGCTGACTAATATTTCTTTGTTAACTGTTTAAATAAGGACTATCCAACTGGTGACTCATAGGTTGTATCTGGCCATGGGGGCACCCACAAGAATATATTTTCAAACTTGCAGATAGTACAGAGTAAATTTCAAATTTACACATTCTTGTAAGATCAGTGCAGGTACAAATACGGGTATGTTTTGGTAAATCACACAACTCTCGAATTAAATTTTTTTCCACTTTTTGATTTTTTTGCACAAAAACTCAAAAATGTTAGTTATATTTTCAAAAACTTCAATGTTCGGTATTTATTACACACAAAAACTCAAATGTAAAACTTTGGCATCTAAAAGCTTGCAAGTTAATTTAGAAGTCAATGGGAGTGGTCAAAGGCAAAATTCAAGCCAATTTTTTTACTTAGAGATTTTTGAGTTTTTTCGAGCTGGTAAACTCACAAATTCGAGTTTTTTTTAGCTAATAAACTCACAAATTCAAGGTATGAAGTTATTCAATCACGTTTTTTTTATTCCGATTTTTAATTAAATAAGCAAACATTTGAGTTTTTTTAAAATGTGAGTTTATTCGAAACAGAAAAAAACCTCTAAAACTGCACAAATCAGATTTTTGTTAAATAAGCCCAAAGTTGTGGTTTCTTTGTTTTAATGTCATCACTCCATATTTAACACCCCAAGCACTCATGCTTGTGGTGTCGATACATATGCAGATTCAAACAGATAAGGGAACCCTGAATTTTTCTTATGAACTTTGGTAGAAAAAACATAAATGGTATTTATATACTTTTGTGCATAACAAACTATAACTCTAGACAGTGTCATTTGGTGTTTGCTAAAGCAAAAAAAGTATAGACAAATACAAGCGTTCCTCTGCACTCAACCCACTATCAACCCATTATAAATATATTTATAATGGGTTAAGTGCAGAGGACCTCTTGTATGTATTTTGTGGTCACAGCTTCATTGTACCCATGCTTAATTGTTTTATAAAATTTGTGGTGAGCACAACTTTCCCTTGTTTATTAAAGCAAATAAAGTATTGTCTTTCATGAAAAAAGCATTAACTTGAAGGATGAAATTTATAGGTCCCTGGCAAGGTCTCACTTTGAGTATGCAGTGCAGTTTTGGGCGACAGTCCTTACGAAGGATATTTAATGAGCTTGAGAGACTACAGAGATGTATGACTAGACTACTTAAAAGGAAGGAAGAATTAAACTATGAGGAAAGGCAAAAATACCCCCATCTGAAGCCTTTCCAATTTGAGGCGAAAAAATTCCTTCCTTACCCAAAATGATCATTCCGACCAGTTCCTGAAACCACTAGGTGTGAAGAGCTATTTTGTTTCTCATGCTAAAAAGCCATCCAACCCCTTGTGGAAGAATATATTGTATCATCTAATGTACCAGCTAGTACAACTGATTCCACAACTTCATCTCCCTCACTGTAAAATAATCATTTACAAATATTAAGTTGGAATGTCTTTTCTTTTAATGAGATTGGATGCCTTTGTGTCTGCTGGAAGGACCTGCTGGTAACTAAAATATGTATTAGTATTTATTATATGTCCCCTTAATATTTATGCATAGTTATCCCCTTAAGTGCCTCTTCCTGTATAACCAAGCCAACTTTCTTCATAGCTAAGACTTTCCATACATTTTACCAGCTTAGGACCCTCTCTAATTCAGTAATATATTGTTTGAGCACTTGAAACCAAAACTGTATGGTGTATTCTAGATGAAGCATTGACAGAGCTTTGTAAACTGGAAGGATAACACTTTTTTGTCCTTGCAGCTGCTGACAAGCATTGCATGCTACAGCTAAGTCCATTATTGACAGTATTTGCCTCAAGGAGTCACATTCAGGGTATGACTTGCATATGTTTGCATCCCAGGTGCATAACCTTATGTTTATCTAAATGGAATCTCATCTGCCAATAAGCCGCCCAGATTGCCAGTATGTATATAGCTCTGCCATATTTAACAATACTTTACAGACAGATCATTTAGATCAGACCCTCTCCCAGTGGAACTTACTATTTAAGGTTCTTATAAATATGAACACACACTTAGGTCAATTTCATAAGGATTTATGTAACATTCCTGTATGTTTTTGGAATGTGGGAGAAAACAAGAGTACCTAATGAAACTGCAGACACATGGAAAACATACATTTTCCTTGGAGACAACCCCCTTGCTGAATTTGAAGGCAGCAAAGCTAACCATTGGGTCACTAATTACACAGCAAGGAAATTAGAATGCTAAGAAAAAAGTTTGTCAGACAGGGTGCTTAATACACATAGGTTCTACGTTGGAAAAAGCTAACAAGGGGAAAATGTTTTGCTTTCCCACTCCAGGTCTTGGTTACATGCCAAAAAAAGCCAAATATAGGGTACAAAACATAACCATAAGAAAGCTGAAATGTATCCATCAAATTATGCAAAAGAATATAGGTACAGTATAGATAGAAAACTATATTTTCATGGATATTTTGAAATTTTAGGACTGCCATAAGAGTCATTTAGAACTGTTCAATTGATTTCACTGGTTTGTGGTTATAAACACTTGTACCTTTTCTGGCATTAAACTGAAAAAATTGGAACTGTCTTCTTATTTTCCAATATTACAATGTGCGGATATAAAAATACCCAGGTCCTTCTACCTGATTTCTGTTCTGCACGGCTTGAAGTGTCCCACTGGATTATGCATATTACAGAAGACGTAGGCACGGTTATTAGAGCAGACTTCTTTTTAGAAATTCAACTACAGGAAACAAGTCATGAGGTTACCAGAGGCTCCAACTGATTTTACTGGATGCTGCTGTTTCAGTTGAGATTATTTTTCTGTCTGTCACTGTTTCTGACTTTTTTCCAGTAACTCTTGCTCCCTCTCATTCTCTTGTTAAAACAAAACCAGTTATTTCAGGCCTCATCTTTTTTAGGTGCCTTGTATGTGTTGCTTTTTAGTACCTTCTCACCAGATACATACTGCTTCACTTTAAAGAAATATTCTCAAATTAAAATTTAGGAGTATTCAAGAAACACCATTTGTACCATATGTTCAATATGACCAAGAAAATGTAAAATATCAGTATCATCAATGTTAGCCACTGGCATTTATGGAGGCAATCATATAGCATTCATATTGCTATTTTTAATGCTATTAATTAAACATGATAATTATTTTTAATTTAATGCTTATCTGTTCACCCAGCACCTACAGTAAATATACACTATTTCCTGACAGCAAAAATCTACAATATTTTATAAGGCAAACATTCTTTATTCAATAGTTTGAAATCTGGAATAGTTGGAAATGGTGAGTGAATGAAAATAGGTTGTGGTTCTCTCTGGCACGACAGCAGAAACGAAAACTTCTCAAGCGTTCAGGAACTACAAGTGATATTTCAGATATATACAAACCAGTTAGGGAGAATAACTAGCGATAGGCAAATTAATTTGCCAGGCACAAATTTGCAGCGAATTTCCACTTTCACCACAGGCGAATAAATTAGCGAAACTCCAGCAAAAATTCACCGTCATCAAAAAAATTTGGACGCGCGACGGAGCCGTTGCACGTCAACACTATTCGGACGCCCATTGACTTTAACATCGGCGTCAAAATTGACGTGGGCTTCAAAATTGCCATGGGTGTCAGAATTCAAGTGTCGCATATTTTTTTCTGTTTCACAAATTTTGCGGGAAATTCAAGAATTTTCCAGTGAAGCGAAACGGGAGAAATTTGCCCATCACTAATAGTAACCAATAGTTACCACAACAGTAAAGTGCTATTCTTAGATAGAGTACAGTCTATCTCACCAGCAGTGGGTTGTTTAGTTGAGTTGATGAATAAAGAGCCAATCTTTAAGTTAACATTGTTAACACGATTTTTGGTTTTCCCAGATGTCTCAGAAAATATGTAGCACAGCTAAAATCATAACGGAGGGCACTCCCACTAAAATCTATAATTGCAAAAAATAACAACTTGAATACCCTAACACAAAAGAAAATTCAGGAAAACGGAATGCAACAAAAAGACGTGGAGAGGTGTAGAGAAGGAGAAAAACAAACCATTACATATAACATCAATCAGAATATGTTATTTATGCCTTAGAATGTGGGTGCCCAGGCATGCTTGGAGGACAAACGGGTTATTTATCAAAGCCTGAATTTATCTCAATATTTTCTGCTGCAAACTTCGATCAAATCCGCTCAGGTTTTTTACGTTTATTTATTATTACATTTTTCCAAAAACCACATTTTCGGGGGAAAAATCAGATTTTCACGATTTTTTTTATATTACCATCTGATTTTCACGAATTTCACTTTTTTTGGAATTTCACTTTGGGGTATTGCACAAAACCAGCACACATCAAAAAATCAGTGGGACATCTCTAGGGATGTAGCGAACGTCGGAAAAAAAGTTCGCGAACATATTCGCGAACTTGCGCAAAAATGCGAACGGTTCGCGAACGGTTCGCGAACCCCATAGACTTCAATGGGAAGGCGAACTTTAACATCTAAAAAAGACATTTCTGGCCAGAAAAATGATTTTAAAGTTGTTTAAAGGGTGCAACGACCTGGACAGTGGCATGCCAGAGGGGGATCAAGGGCAAAAATGTATCTGAAAAATCTGCCTGTGTGTGCTTGGAAGAGATAGTGTAGGGGGAGAGCTGTTAGTGATTTCAGGGACAGATGATAGTAAGTTTGCTGGCTAGTAATCTGCTTGATACTGCTCTGTATTGGAGGGACAGAAGTCTGCAGGGATTTGAGGGACATTTTAGCTTAGGTAGCTTTGCTGGCTAGTAATCTACTGTTCTCTTTAAACAACTGCCATACGTTGACTTTGTAGGCATTGTTTGCCCAGTTTTTTTGGACGCAGCCACTGAAGCACAGTTGCCAGAAAAAATATGCCATATAAATGCTGAAAATAGTCATTTTTCGCCATACGTTGACCTTGTAGACATTGTTTGCCCAGTTTTTTTGGTTGCAGCCACTGAAGCACAGTTGCCAGAAAAAATATGCCATATAAATGCTGAAAATATAAATTTTTTTGGTTGCAGCCACTGAAGCACAGAGGCCAGAAAAATTATGCCATATAAATGCAGAAAATATGCATTTTTTTGGACGCAGCCACTGAAGCACAGAGGCCAGAAAAATTATGCCATATAAATGCAGAAAATATGCATTTTTTTGGACGCAGCCACTGAAGCACAGTTGCCAGAAAAAATATGCCATATAAATGCTGAAAATAGTCATTTTTTGCCATACGTTGACCTTGTAGACATTGCCCAGTTTTTTTGGTTGCAGCCACTGAAGCACAGAGGCCAGAAAAAATTAAACCAGTAGGGTTTGCACCCTAGTTTGTAACGGTGGCGGAGGGAGGAGGACGCTAAAGGACAGCTGTGTGTGGAGTCATGAGGCTTGAAGAGAAGGACAGCTGCATAGAAGTCAGAACAAGTCTTCCGGCGTGCAGTAACCCTCCGAGATCCACCCCTCATTTATTTTAATAAAGGTCAGGTAATCGACACTTTTGTGACCTAGGCGAGTTCTCTTCTCAGTTACAATCCCTCCTGCTGCACTGAAGGTCCTTTCTGAGAGCACACTTGAGGCTGGGCAAGACAAGAGGTTCATGGCAAATTGTGACAGCTCTGGCCACAGATCAAGCCTGCGCACCCAGTAGTCCAGGGGTTCATCGCTCCTCAGAGTGTCGATATCTGCAGTTAATGCCAGGTAGTCCGCTACCTGCCGGTCGAGGCGTTCTTTGAGGGTGGATCCAGAAGGGTTGTGGCGCTGCCTTGGACAGAAAAACATTTGCATGTCTGACGTTACAGACTGGCCAAAGGGCTTTGTCCTTGCAGGTGTGCTCGTGGCTGGATTACTGGCACCTCTGCCCCTGGAATGTTGATGAGTTCCTGAAGTGACATCACCCTTAAAAGCATTGTACAACATGTTTTGCAGGCTGGTTTGTAAATGCCGCATCTTTTCGGACTTGTGGTATGTTGGTAACATTTCTGACACTTTATGCTTGTACCGAGGGTCTAGTAGCGTTGCGACCCAGTACAGGTCCTTCTCCTTAAGCCTCTTGATACGGGGGTCCTTCAACAGGCATGACAGCATGAAAGACCCCATTCTCACAAGGTTGGATGCAGAGCTATCCATCTCCGCTTCCTCATTATCAAGGACTGCATCATCCACGGTCTCCTCCCCCCAGCCACGTACAAGACCAGGGGTCCCCAAAAGGTCACCACTAGCCCCCTGGGAAGCCTGCTCCTGTTGGTCCTCCTCCTCCTCCTCCACAAAGCCACCTTCCTCCTCTGACTCCACTTCTGGCACCTCTCCCTGCGTTGCAGCAGGTGCCTGGGTTCGTTCTGGTGATTCCGACCAGAAATCGTGCGCTTCCAGCTCCTCGTCACGCTGGTCTACAGCCTCATCTGTCACTCGTCGCACGGCACGCTCCAGGAAGAAAGCGAAGGGTATTAGGTCGCTGATGGTGCCTTCGGTGCGACTGACCATATTTGTCACCTCTTCAAAAGGTCGCATGAGCCTGCAGGCATCGCGCATAAGCACCCAGTAACGGGGGAAAAAAATCCCCAGCTCTGCAGATCCAGTCCTACCACCCAGTTCAAAAAGGTACTCGTTGACGGCCCTTTGTTGTTGCAGCAGACGTTCCAACATAAGGAGCGTTGAATTCCAGCGAGTCTGGCTGTCAGAAATCAAACGCCTGACTGGCATGTTGTAGCGCTGCTGAATGTCAGCAAGGCGTGCCATGGCTGTGTAGGAACGTCTGAAATGGGCCGACACCTTTCTGGACTGGGTGAGAATGTCCTGGAATCCTGGGTACTTGGAGACAAAACGTTGGACTATTAAATTTAACACATGTGCCATGCAGGGCACATGTGTTAAATTGCCCAGTCTCAACGCTGCCAACAGATTGCTTCCATTGTCACACACCACTTTTCCGATCTGCAGTTGGTGTGGGGTCAGCCACCGATCGGCCTGTGACTGCAGAGATGACAGGAGTACAGATCCGGTATGGTTTTTGCTTTCCAGGCACGTCATCCCCAAGACAGCGTGACAACGGCGTACCTGGCACGTCGAATAGCCTAGGGGGAGCTGGGGGTGCACAGGTGTGGAGGAGGAGAAGGAGGACCCAGCAGCAGAGTAAGAAGAAGAAGAGGAAGAAGACGAGGTAGAGAGCGATGGAGGAGTAGAGGTGGTGGCAGAACCGCGTGCAATCCGTGGCGGTGACACCAACTCCACTGTTGTTGTTGAGCTACCCATTCCCTGCTTCCCAGCCATTACCAAGTTCACCCAGTGGGCAGTGTAGGTGACATACCTGCCCTGACCATGCTTGGAGGACCATGCGTCAGTAGTCATATGGACCTTTGGCCCAACACTAAGTGACAGAGATGCGGTAACTTGGCTCTGCACATGTTGGTACAGGTGTGGTATTCCCTTTTTAGAAAAAAAATTGCGGCTGGGTACCGTCCACTGCGGTGTCCCAATTGCTACAAATTTGCGGAAGGCCTCAGAGTCCACCAGCTGGTATGGTAAAAGCTGGCGGGCTAAGAGTGCAGACAAGCCAGCTGTCAGACGCCGGGCAAGGGGGTGACAGTCAGACATTGGCTTCTTACGCTCAAACATGGCCTTCACAGAAACTTGGCTGGTGGCAGATGACTGGGAATGGGAGCAGGTGGTCAAGGTGGAAGGCGGAGTGGAGGGTGGTTCAGATGGGTCAAGGAGAGCAGAGGTAGAGCAGTAAGATGCTGGACCAGAAGGAGTGTGGCTTTTAGTTTGCCTGTTGCCTTTGAGGTGTTGCTCCCAAAGTGCTTTGTGCTTGCCGCTCATGTGCCTTCGCATAGAAGTTGTACCTATGTGGCTGTTGGGCTTACCAAGGCTCAGTTTCTGACTGCACTCATTGCAAATTACAATGCTCTTGTCAGAGGCATACACATTAAAAAAATCCCACACTGCTGACTTTTTGGAAGTGTGCGATCTGGCGGTAACAGTAGAAGTTGGCGGCATTGGCGGCAATGGCGGGTGCGTTGGCCGGCTGAACACAGGTGCCGATACATGTTGTTGCCCTACTGATCCCTGCGGGCTGTCCTCCCTGCTTCTTCTAAGTCTTATTCTCCTACTGCCTCTCTGACTCTCCGTCTCTCCATCTGAACTACCCTCCTCTTGCTCTCTTCTACTAGGCACCCACAAAACATCAATCTCCTCATCATCATTCTCCTCAGATGCATCAATTTCTTCTGACACATCACAGAAGGAAGCAGCAGCGGGGACCTCCTCCTCATCACTCATTATGTCCATCTCTGTCGTGTTCTCTGCCAGAATTAAATCTGGTGTAACGTCCTCATCTCCTTCATCTTCTTCTGCCAATAATGGTTGCGCATTACTCAGTTCAAGAAACTCATGGGAAAATAACTCCTCTGACTCCAGTGAAGAAGGGGCACCGGTGGTGGAGGAAGTGTTACGTGGGGTGGCCATAGCAGTGGAGGATGAGGAGGATGTTGTGGTAAAGTTAGAAACGGTAGAGGATGGGGTGTGCTGTGTAAGCCAGTCAACTACCTCTTCAGCATTTTGGGAGTTCAGGGTCATTGGCTTTTTAAAAATGGGCAATTTGCTAGGGCCACAGGATTGCATAGCAGCACGGCCCCTAGCACAGCCTCTGCGTGGCGGCCTGCCTTTGCCTGGCATTATTTTTAAAAAAACAACAACAACAAAAACTCAGTTGGTTTTTCTGGAAACGATAATACACACAGCTAGATGGCAGTTTGAAGAAAACAGTGTGCAAATAATGCCTACAAGATCAACGTATACACTACTACAGCGGTGGATACGGATTACGTAAAATATATGAATGCTGCTTGAAAAAAAGTAGCTCAAGTGGTTTTCCTAGAGACGATAATATTATCAATATTTAGACAAAATGTGAACAAGCTCACACAGCTAGATGGCGGTTTGAAGAAAACACTGTGCAAATACTGCCCACAAGATCAACGTATACACTACTACAGCGGTGGATACGGATCTCGTAAAATTTATTATGGCTGCTTGAAAAAAGTCACTCCGGTGTTTTTTCTGGAGACGGTAATATTATGGATATTTCGACAGAATGTGAACAAGGTCACACAGCTAGATGGCAGTTGGTTGAATAACACACTGGGCAAAAAATGCCTACAGGGCAAATAAAGCCTAAAAGGTCAACTTATACACTACTACAGCGATGGATACGGATTACGTAAAATATATTATGGCTGCTTGAAAAAAGTCACTCCGGTGTTTTTTCTGGAGACGGTAATATTATGGATATTTAGACAGAATGTGAACAAGGTCACACAGCTAGATGGCAGTTGGTTGAATAACACACTGGGCAAAAAATGCCTACAGGGCAAATAATGCCTAAAAGGTCAACTTATACACTACTACAGCGATGGATACGGATTACATAAAATATATTATGGCTGCTTGAAAAAAGTCACTCCGGTGTTTTTTCTGGAGACGGTAATATTATGGATATTTAGACAGAATGTGAACAAGGTCACACAGCTAGATGGCAGTTGGTTGAATAACACACTGGGCAAAAAATTCCTACAGGGCAAATAATGCCTAAAAGGTCAACTTATACACTACTACAGCGATGGATACGGATTACGTAAAATTTATTATGGCTGCTTGAAAAAAGTCACTCCGGTGTTTTTTCTGGAGACGGTAATATTATGGATATTTAGACAGAATGTGAACAAGGTCACACAGCTAGATGGCAGTTGGTTGAATAACACACTGGGCAAAAAATGCCTACAGGGCAAATAATGCCTAAAAGGTCAACTTATACACTACTACAGCGATGGATACGGATTACGTAAAATTTATTATGGCTGCTTGAAAAAAGTCACTCCGGTGTTTTTTCTGGAGACGGTAATATTATGGATATTTAGACAGAATGTGAACAAGGTCACACAGCTAGATGGCTGTTGGTTGAATAACACACTGGGCAAAAAATGCCTACAGGGCAAATAATGCCTAAAAGGTCAACTTATACACTACTACAGCGATGGATACGGATTACGTAAAATATATTATGGCTGCTTGAAAAAAGTCACTCCGGTGTTTTTTCTGGAGACGGTAATATTATGGATATTTAGACAGAATGTGAACAAGGTCACACAGCTAGATGGCAGTTGGTTGAATAACACACTGGGCAAAAAATGCCTACAGGGCAAATAATGCCTAAAAGGTCAACTTATACACTACTACAGTGATGGATACGGATTACGTAAAATATATTATGGCTGCTTGAAAAAAGTCACTCCGGTGTTTTTTCTGGAGACGGTAATATTATGGATATTTAGACAGAATGTGAACAAGGTCACACAGCTAGATGGCAGTTGGTTGAATAACACACTGGGCAAAAAATGCCTACAGGGCAAATAATGCCTAAAAGGTCAACTTATACACTACTACAGCGGTAGTAAAATAAAAAAAAGTAAAATAAAAAAAAAATGAATATTAAAAAAAAAAAAAAATTAAAGTTGGTGCTGCTGAACTACTAGGAGCAGCAGATTAGCACACCAGTCCCACTCCCCAACACTGCTAGACTAATAGCACTGGGCTCTTATAGTAGTAGTAGTAGTAGTAGTAAAACAACAAAAAAATAAATAAAAGCAGTCCTTACAAGGACTACTGTTATTGCAGCATTCAGCAGATGAGATCAGAAGCAGGACAGCTGCCCACTGCAGCTACATACAGAGCACTGCAGTAGAAGGTAGATTACTAGCCAGCAAAGCTACCTAAGCTTAAATGTCCCTCAAACCCCTGCAGACTTCTGTCCCTCCAATAACAGAGCATTATCAAAACGATTACTAGCCAGCAAACTTTCAACTGTCCCTGAAATCACTAACAGGCAGCAGCTCTCTCCCTACACTATCTCTTCAGCACACACAGGCAGAGTGAAAAAACGCTGCAGGGCTTCGGTTTTTATAGGGAAGGGGAGTGGTCCAGGGGAGAGCTTCCTGATTGGCTGCCATGTACCTGCTGGTCTGGGGTGAGAGGGCAAAAAAAAGCGCCAACAATGGCGAACCCAAAATGGCGAACGTCGCGCGACGTTCGCGAACTTCCGGCGAGCGCGAACACCCGATGTTCGCGCGAACAAGTTCGCCGGCGAACAGTTCGCGCCATCTCTAGACATCTCCCATTAAGTTGTATGCAGCCTCGACAGGTCTGAGATGCCGGATTTTCTGATTCAGACTTTTCCAGCCTAGGGGTTTAATAAATTCGTGATTTTTGCATTCGGAGTTTAGTAAATAACCACCCTAAAATACAGTTATTGGATCATATCAGAGCCATTAAAAAAGGGCAAGAAACGCATTCAGTCCCTATACATTTTAATACAATATACAATAACAATTATAGCCAGATTACTAGAAGTGCTTGAACAAGTCCCAGACAGCTATACTGTGCCAAAAAGAAAATGTCTTTTTTCTAGACATACTAATATTACATATTGGCTACATTTACAGGACTCAAGATGAATGCTGATAAGGATGCTAATTAATGCAATGTAACCTGATCCAGCAGCTTGTTTCCTGCATACTGGGGAAAAGGCTATTTGCTTGATCAGGGTCAGACTGGCGCAATGGGGGCCCACTGGGTTCCAAACTCCGGGTGTCCCGGTGCTCATTCGCGAATGATGGTTTGCCAGGCGCATGCATGAACACGCATGTTTTGGGCACACGCAAAATCCACAGTCACAAGAAACAAACATTGTACTAATAGGAGACCACTAGTTTAATATGAAGGCAAATACCCATTGAAACTTTGCCTTATGTTTTCTGTTTTGTTTACTGTAATTTTTTTGATGGAGAAAGTAATGGGCCATTATACTTATAAAAGTGAAATGAAACTCCAAAACTAATATTTTATAAAACATTTAAATGTGTACATAAATATATCTTCTACTTCTTGTCATAATTAATAACTTTCAACCACGAAAACTCTATTTTCCAAAATGATGAAATGTTTCAAAACAAATGAAGATTTAATATGTAATAGGGAACACATTTAGGTGTTTTATTTAATTTAAAACAGCTATTAGATCTGTCTGTCCAACTGTATATCAATCTGGGCTGATCTGTATAAATCTGCACTATTTTTCATTGATTTACATAATAATAAACTGAAAAATGAGCATATGAAATGTAAGTGATTTTCAGATGTATATTATAAACTGTAATGAAGAAACAATGAAAATGCATGGGAAGAAAAAATCTCTTTAAATTACTGCTTACACAGTGGTATTATTCATTTATTTCTATTATTAGGAGCAATAAGCATTTCCGTCCGTATACACTGAATGGAAAAAGGGTTGTGTTAACAAATGGCCATTCAAAGCAATTTTCAAATGTAAATAAGCGATAAGCTAATTTATGAAGGTGTTTACTCAAGAAATCTTTCGGCTTCCAGTAGGGGCCACTAAAGAATGACAGAATATGTATTCTACATTAACAAATGGAAAGAGTATATACATGAATGAAATGCAATTCTTGTCAGCTTAAAAAAGAAGCAACCATTCAAGGGAAATGTAGTCAAGGCAACTGTGATTTAAAATAAGCAAACACAAGATGTTTTGACATAATTTTCTCAAACAGGAAAAATATCACACATTGTATTCCACTAAAATGTTTCAGAATTCAAAAAGGTGCGTTTGTGGGAGCAACATGGGAAAGAGGATCCAAATAGCCCTAATTATATATAATTCTTTGTGATTCCAAATGGGAAAATTGTGTTGTGGTAGGATAAACATATTTAAATAACTATTTTGCAATTGCAAGTCTATGCAGAAGCTCAGTAGAATAAAACAAACACATACAATAAAGTAAATACATACTATACATTCAGCAATTATCTAAAAACCTTAAAATATACTACATTACTTATTAAACATTGCCTATTGCGCGGGATAAAAAACATTTCTCAGCAGGACTCGAAAATAGGTTATTTGTGTTATACTGTAAGTGCACACACATTTGTCTGTTAGTGGAACTGTAGTCAATTTAAAGATACTGATGCAAGCACAGATGGCAGTCACAGACTGCATGAGTTGGAAAGTTACCTGGTTAGAAATAATCTCTGTATCATGGTAGAAAAATATCCATCTATCAAGTTCAACCTTTTTGTCTAAGTGAAACCCATCTACATTAACTGGTAGTTGACCAAGAGGATAGTAAAATACATAGTAACATAGTAAATTAGGTTGAAAAAAGACACATGTCCTTTAAGTTCAACCTTTTAACTTTTTTTATGCTGCCTAACTGCCAGTTGATCCAGAGGAAGGCAAAAAACCCCATCTGAAGCCTCTCCAATTTGCCTCAGAGTCGGAAAAATTTTCCTTCCTGACTCCAAAATGGACTAGTCTCTGGATCAACTTGTACTATGAGCTATCTTCCATAACCCTGTATTCCCTCACTTGCTAAAAACCTATCCAACCCCTTCTTAAAGCTATCTAATGTATCAGCCTATACAACTGATTCAGGGAGAGAATTCCACATCTTCACAGCTCTCACTGTAAAAACCTCTTCCGAATATTTAGGCGGAACCTCTTTTCTTCTAATCGGAATGGGTGACCTTGTGTCAGCTGGAAAGACATACTGGTTAACAAAGCATTCGAGAGATTATTATATGATCCCCTTATATATTTATACATAGTTATCATATCACTCCTTAATCACCTCTTCTCCAGCGTGAACATCCCCAATTTAGCCAGTCGTTCTTCATAGCTAAGATTTTCCATACCTTTTACCAGCTTAGTTGCCCTTCTCTGTACCCTCTCTAATACAATAATGTCCTGTTTGAGTGATGGGGACCAAATCTGTATGGCAGTACGGAGCCTTACCAGTGCTCTATAAAGTGGAAGAATGACGCTTCCTGCCGTGAATCAATCCCCTTTTTAATACAACTCAAGACTTTATTTGCCCCTGATGCTGCTGACTGGCATTGCTTGCTACAGCAAAGTTTATCATCTACAAGGACTCCAAGGTCCTTTTCCATAATGTATTTGCCTAGTGCAGTCCCATTAAGGGTATAAGTGGCTTGGATATTTATACATTCCAGGTACATGACTTCACATTTATCAACATTGAATCTCATTTGCCACTTAGCTGCCCATATTGCCAGTTTGTCAAGTTCCTGTTACAAGGATGCCACATCCTGGATGAAATTAATTGGGCTGGATAATTTTGTGTCATCAGCAAACACTGATACTTACAACACCCTCCCCTAATTCATTAATTGACAAATTAAATAAAAGTGGACCCAATATCAAGCCCTGAGGGACCCCACAAAGAACCTTTCTCCAAGTAGAGAATGTCCCATTAACAACCACCCTCTGTACCCGATCCTTTAGCCATTTTCCTATCCATGTGCAAACTACTTCATTAAGCCCAACAGACCTTAGTTTAGAAAGCAGTCGTTTGTGGGGCACAGTATCAAAAGCTTTGGCTAAATCCATTTAGATCACATCTACTGCCCCCCACTGTCCAGCATCTTACTTGCCTCATCATAAAAAGCAGTCAAATTAGTCTGACTAAACTGCCTGAAAATTACTCAGTTTTTGTGAGTTGTGCGTATCCCTGAAAGCAGTTATATCTTGTTGGTCCAGGGACAAAAAAGAAAGTTCTACACACTTTCCATACAAGGAGAGACCATCAACCACTACTCAAACATTTACAACTGGAAGCTAATTAATATATAATGATTGCATTCTGATAGATTACCCCAGCAAAATTATATCAATTGAAACCATCAACTGGGGTCCTATAGAAATTCCCCCAAATAATCTCCTACTGGGATTAAGTGGGAATAAGGAGGAAGTAGGTAAACTGTTTCAACGTACAGTGGCACCAGACCTTATATGAAAATGTAATGTAATACTCTTCCTTAAACTGTTATTACATTGCGAATTTTAATTGAGCATTGCGAATTTTAATTGTGCATTGCCCACTTTTAAGAAGTGCGTGAACATGTCGTAATCTTTTGGAGCAAACATAACAACTTTTTCATAGTTACATAGTTAAATTGGGTTGAAAAAAAGACAAAGTCCATCAAGTTCAACCCCTCCAAATGAAAACCCAGCATCCATACACATACCCCTCCCTACTTTTAATTAAATTCTATATACCCATATCTATACTAACTATAGAGCTTAGTATCACAATAGCCTTTGTTGTTATATTCAGTAAGAAGTTTTATTACATTCATTGTGCACTGGCGCTAACTATAAAATTCGCAAACCTTCTTCCACTGTCGGAAGTGGTCGCTAAACAGTTTCCAGGTTCACAAAAGCTATATTAAATTCACACAAAGGCCAATTTGTTCACACAGAGGCATAACTTTTCGCATTGCGAATATTTTTTCCGTTACCGACTTTTATTACATTCCCCCAAAAGTGGTTTAACCTCAAGATAGAACTGTTGATTTCTTTCCCTGAAGTGATATTACTGGTAAATAAATTGGAAAGTTCTAAACTGTGGTTACAAGTGAGAAAACACAAGGATGATGTTATTGATAAATTCAATGTAAACCTAATCCCGGAATTGGTCAGATTAACAATTTGGATTTTTCCTGTTCTCCGGCAAATAAAAAACTCTTCAAATGTATTTTTCTCCTTCAGCTTGTACCTAGGAATTACTTTAGTGAAAAGTCGACCATGGTCACTTACGTCATTTTTTTTTACATAACCTTGTTACCATGTTAGTAATAGATCAGAGTAAGCGGGATGTCACATGAACGCATTGATTTTGATTTACCTTTGCTTTCTTAAATTTATTTTGAATACACAGTAACAATTTCACTGCTATGCCATCAATTATGATTACTGCACTTTTATTTTTAAGATGAAAGTTCCAAATTCACCATCACTTTATTAGGGTCTATCAAATAAAATGACAAATATTTTGGGATGGAAGAACATTTTTTCATTACATCCGTGGAAAGTAATGGATTCATTTAATTTATATTTTTTAAATATCTAAATGAAGGGGTTTTTGGTACTGTGTGTTGGACTAGTAGCCCTCCATTTCATACAGAAAATACCATTTAAATGTACACCAATACACATTATAGAGGTGGGCAGATGTTTCAAATAAAATGTTATTATGGTAATGTTTTATTAAAAAATGGAAGAACAAAAGTCATATGCAGCATGTGTGAGGCCACATTTTCATTATAATTCCCTATTTTATTCATTAGAGTTTCAAAAGGTTCATTTAAAGTTAAATCTGCATAGTGCTTTTAATTTTCACAGTGAACGTTCCTTAAGAATAAGGACATAAAGTACATTAGCTGGGGAAAAAAAGCTGTATGAAATTGTGCCAGGATTTATCAAGTACTTGACTTTTGGATGAAAGACGTCTCTCTGTCCAGTTGCCACAGGCACAATATCAGACAGCATACATGAACAGGATTAGAACACACTGCAACGATTAATCTCTCTGGAACACTTCACCTGGGTTTTTCTTTTGGAAAAACAATTTGTCATTCATACACTGTGACGGAAAATCTTCCATTTTAGGTGCTAAGGTTTGTGTTTTACTTGTTGATCTAACTAGAAAGTAATCTTTATGTAAAGCTTTTGCTTCACTTATATAATACTGGAGTAGAAATCAGAATGGCAGAAGAAATCTTGAAGCACATATATATACAGGGCTCGATTCAGTTCAATGTGATATAGTAAATTTCATGTGATAAGTGCGACTTTTTGTCCTCTATGCAATTCATTATGCTAAACACTTATCACATTAACCGATGAATCATTCCGTTACTTATATTTTCACTGCCTAATAGCCCATTGAAAGTAGCAGGAACGCTTACTTTCTGCAACTCAATCCAAAACCACTTATCGCGTGAAGTTGTTTGCGATTATTTCCGGTTTCCCCTACTCCACTTTGAACTGGCAGAAATTGCTTTCTCATATCTCTAAAGCCTTTTCAAGACAAACCTTCAAAAAGATATTGATGTGATTAAAATGTTTTAATATCTTATATATTAAACTCAAACATATCCACACAAATCCTAAATAGGCCTTTCAACAATTGTCATCACAATCATTCTTATCATTTCAGAATTCAGAAGGTCTTGTCTCAATCCATTTTCTCTTGGTCAATGACTCAAACTCTACAAGTTCTTAAAAAAAAGATGTCATCTATTTATAAAATTTCCCAACACCAGAGAGGATTGGCTGAAAGTGAAAAGGGACTTTTATGTTCAAGGTCTGCCTAACGTCATGGGTGCAATAGATTGTACTCATGTGGCTTTATTGCCCCCTCCTGGTGAGGAGCAAAATTTCCAGAACAGAAAGCAATTTCATTCAATCGACACTCAAATCATTTGTGATTCAAATATGCGATAGATGAATATTTTTGACACCTTCCCTGGAAGCAGACATTCTGCACTATTCATAAGTCTACACAAATTTTGAATCTGGTCCAATTAAGTGGTGGTTGGCTTGTAGGAAGTATTGTTTCAACTTTCCATACAATACTAAACATGTTTGCATAGTTTAATTGTGTTAAATAAACATCTTACTCTTCTTGCATACTAGTGTTGTTTAAAGAATGCTAACAATTGTTAAGTAGCATCAACTATTACGAGACATTCTTAATGAAAATCCATCCTTAGTGTACAGTTCCTTTGTGTATATGATGTTTGTGACATGTCTTACTACTAAACACTCATACCAGCCCTTATTGCAAAGGGATGAAAGATGAATCTTTCAAAAGGCATTCATTAGGAGTGAATTTGTTGTAATTAGCTAGCTGTTTTACATAAAAGCTTTTTCTCTTCACTTCAGTTGCCCCCACACAAACAAAGATTAATATGCAATTGTAGACAGAATTAAAGATGCCAAAAGAACAATGTAAGGTGTTGCATTTTTATAAAGGTTAGCCTATGTAAAATGATAAAACTCACTATATTGATTTAAGCATATATCAAATCTTTTTGCAGGAAATACTGGTTATGGTTGTTGACCCTGGCTGCCTACTCCAATTAGTAATCCAGCCACACCTGGTGAACATGGGTACAACAGAGCACGCCAAAGGGCCAGACAAGTCAATTGAGCATGTGTTTGGTTTACTCAAGATATGCTTTTGTTGTTTGGATTATTCAGGGAGTGTTCTGCAGTATTCCTCTAGTAGAGTGTGCCATAGGATTTTAGCAGCCTACATTTTACATATCTAGTATAGTTCAATCTAAAAACAACTGGACTTGCTGAGTAATCAATGAAGACGTTTCACTACTCATCCGAGCAGCTTCTTCAGTTCAACTGACTGGTGTGGGAAGTTCTCGGCATATAAACTCTTCCACTAATCCATTTACAATGGCACATTGTAACTCTTCAAAGAGGTGACATCTGAAGAAACTCACAGAGGTGTTGATTCTGTGTAGTTGTGATAGGATTTTCCAATGTGTCATGCAACTCCAAGATACAGGTGTTACTTGTGAGAGTTGCATGAATGGATACGTGAATTGTTCTGAATCCGCCGGGGTACAGATGTTAGAACAGCATTGTATGTAGCAGACAGGTGGTGTCGAAGGCCCCCACCTCTGTTCAGAGATGGTCTCTCCACCTTGACATGAATCGCCTCTTTCACGCCTCGTTCAAACCAGCGGTCTTCTTTATCCAAGATTTGGACCTTGCTGTCTTCAAAGGAGTGTCCCTTGTATTTTAAGTGTAGAAAGACAGCTGAGTTTTGCCCTGTAGAGTTCTCCCTCCTGTGCTGAGCCATTCGCTTGGAGAGAAGTTGTTTTGTCTCCCCGATGTATAGATCTGTGCACTCCTCGCTACACTGGACTCCGTATACCACATTGCTTTGTTTTTCTTTTGGTGTTTGATCCTTTGGGTGTACCAGTTTTTGTTTCAGTGTGTTGCTAGGTTTGAAAAACACAGGGACATGGTGTTTGTTGAAAATCCTCCTGAGTTTCTCTGACACTCCAGCTACATATGGGATGACTATGTTTCGCCTACTATGTGTCTCCGGGCGGTTATTTCTATTGGTGTTCCTGTTGGGCTTGGTTGCTGCTGTTTTGACAAAGGCCCAGTCTGGGTAGCCACACGCTTTCAAAGCTCCTCTGAGATGTTTTTGCTCTTTGCCTTTGGACTCTGTATCAGTTTAGTAATAGGTGGAGGGCACACCAATTCAGCAAATGCTGTAGGTAAACAGTGCAAGAGGTGCAAACATCAAAAGGGTACCCCTACAATGGGTACCCCACAACGTAACAGTATATAGATAGATATGCACACTCAAAAGATAATAAAAGAAGGCAAATATGGTACATTTAAAATAAAGCTTTACTTATTTATGCAAATAATACACACAAAGCCACAATAGTAGGCCTGTATAATACAATACATAAGCTTACATGGTATATACCTAACGTTTAAACATAGCCACAATTACATAACAGTAAACAGTAAGTATTACAATTATACAGCAAGGAGCAGATACACCTACCACCAGTATGAGAATGGCCCCAACGTTTCGGCGTAAGCCTTTGTCAAGGGGATTCTGACGTTTGCCCTGTCGTGTAGAGCTATAAATACCCTGTTCAATTACCACATGGTGTGTGACGTCACTTCCGCCTATGTCACTTCCGCGGATGAGTCATCCGCTTAGCAACACGGCTCTCTATATTCATTGTACTTGCCTGCACTACAGGGAAAGCATGCGCTCATGTTTACTCTGTCGCTAGGTAACCAAAACATGGGGTAACTCACGATAGTTCACATAGCAACCAAATGTCATCCAGCAGCACAGGATATAAACCATACTACTAATTAATCACAGATCAAAACATAAAACCAATTTATCATATAGATAAAACATATAAATATATGTTCTAAAGTGCTTGCGTGCAAAATTAATTGATTTATACCATTGCATATAATGAAATCGATAAAGTTGGCCATATGACCTCTAAAGTGGGTATGTGCTTATACTCATGTGTCTCAATGTGTCCAATCGATGATCTGGGTCATATGACCTCTAAAGTGGGTGTGTGCTTATAATCATGTGTCTCAATGTGTCCAATGTGTATAATCGATGACCTGGGTCATATGACCTCTAAAGTTAGTATGTGCTTATAGTCATGTGTCTCAATGTGTCCAATCATATGTAGGAAATTCATGTAAAAAGATTTGTTCATATAAATACATATAGTAACCAATCATCTTTCATTAATTCATTATAGTGACAATCAATATTATAAAACAATCCATATTGTGCAATCTAATATTAAACAATATAAAAAAACAGACCCATGGTCAGTGCTATGTATTTAAAGTGACAGTGCTCATTAAAATATTTCCTCGTTTTTTCGTTTTTTTAAAAAAAAAAAAAACCTTTGGTGAGGTTAATAAGAGGACACAAAGATTCAATGGATAATCCATCACTCATTTCTTATATGATCTGTGAAGATAGTAGAGATAGTAACATATAAATAAGGTTAAAAACAATTATTAAAAACATCAGAAAAACATTACTATATAGTAAACTCATATAGGTATACAGGCTGAGGTCCTACGACACACGTTAAGATTCGTAATAAGAGGAATGCCTCATTGTTTAACACAATGTCCATCAGAGGTCAATTACCAATATTGAAGGTAACATTAAAAAAACAGTGATAGTTCCCTATCCTCATTTAGACCATTCGGAGATAGGGTTTGTAACCTATATATCCACTTCAATTCACGCTGTTTCAATAGAATTTCCCTATTACCACCACGGGTAGGGGATAGAACGAGTAAGAACCCCTACCCGTGGTGGTAATAGGGAAATTCTATTGAAACAGCGTGAATTGAAGTGGATATATAGGTTACAAACCCTATCTCCGAATGGTCTAAATGAGGATAGGGAACTATCACTGTTTTTTTAATGTTACCTTCAATATTGGTAATTGACCTCTGATGGACATTGTGTTAAACAATGAGGCATTCCTCTTATTAAGAATCTTAACGTGTGTCGTAGGACCTCAGCCTGTGTACCTATATGAGTTTACTATATAGTAATGTTTTTCTGATGTTTTTAATAATTGTTTTTAACCTTATTTATATGTTACTATCTCTACTATCTTCACAGATCATATAAGAAATGAGTGATGGATTATCCATTGAATCTTTGTGTCCTCTTATTAACCTCACCAAAGGTTTTTTTTTTTTAAAAAAAACGAAAAACGAGGAAATATTTTAATGAGCACTGTCACTTTAAATACATAGCACTGACCATGGGTCTGTTTTTTTATATTGTTTAATATTAGATTGCACAATATGGATTGTTTTATAATATTGATTGTCACTATAATGAACTAATGAAAGATGATTGGTTACTATATGTATTTTTATGAACAAATCTTTTTACATGAATTTCCTACATATGATTGGACACATTGAGACACATGACTATAAGCACATACTAACTTTAGAGGTCATATGACCAAGGTCATCGATTATACACATTGGACACATTGAGACACATGATTATAAGCACACACCCACTTTAGAGGTCATATGACCCAGATCATCGATTGGACACATTGAGACACATGAGTATAAGCACATACCCACTTTAGAGGTCATATGGCCAACTTTATCGATTTCATTATATGCAATGGTATAAATCAATTAATTTTGCACGCAAGCACTTTAGAACATATATTTATATGTTTTATCTATATGATAAATTGGTTTTATGTTTTGATCTGTGATTAATTAGTAGTATGGTTTATATCCTGTGCTGCTGGATGACATTTGGTTGCTATGTGAACTATCGTGAGTTACCCCATGTTTTGGTTACCTAGCGACAGAGTAAACATGAGCGCATGCTTTCCCTGTAGTGCAGGCAAGTACAATGAATATAGAGAGCCGTGTTGCTAAGCGGATGACTCATCCGCGGAAGTGACATAGGCGGAAGTGACGTCACACGCCATGTGGTAATTGAACAGGGTATTTATAGCTCTACACGACAGGGCAAACGTCAGAATCCCCTTGACAAAGGCTTACGCCGAAACGTTGGGGCCATTCTCATACTGGTGGTAGGTGTATCTGCTCCTTGCTGTATAATTGTAATACTTACTGTTTACTGTTATGTAATTGTGGCTATGTTTAAACGTTAGGTATATACCATGTAAGCTTATGTATTGTATTATACAGGCCTACTATTGTGGCTTTGTGTGTATTATTTGCATAAATAAGTAAAGCTTTATTTTAAATGTACCATATTTGCCTTCTTTTATTATCTTTTGAGTGTGCATATCTATCTATATACTGTTACGACTCTGTATCAGTTGCCACACATTCCGCCCGGTGGTGCAGGGTTCGAATGACACCCAGTTTGTGTTCCAGTGGATGGTGGGAATCAAACAACAGATATTGATCCGTATGAGTGGGTTTCCTGTATACTTCCGTCTTCAGGTTACCCCCCTCTTGGATACATATCAAACAGTCCAAAAAAGCAAGTTTGTTCTCATGGACATCTTCCCTTGTGAACTTGATGTTATTGTCCACTGAGTTAATGTGTTCTGTGAAGGCCGCCACTTCATTGGATCTGATTTTAACCCAAGTATCATCCACATACAGTACCTGAACCAGTGAGTCGGTGTAGTTCCCTGGAAAGTAAGTAAGGCCCTCCTTTCCACTTCCTCCATGTACAAGTTTGCTACAATGGGAGAGACTGGAGAACCCATTGCACAGCCATGTTTCTGTCTATAAAAAAGGTTCTTGTACTTGAAGTATGTGGTGTTAAGGCACAAATCTAGCAACAAACAAACTTGGTTGGGACTGAGCTTCGTTCTGCTGCTGAGGGAGTTATCATGTTGCAGTCGATTTCTTACAGTCTCAATCGCCTCTGTAGTAGGTATACATGTGAACAAAGAAGTGACATCATATGATACCATTGTTTCTTCTGCCTCTAGTGTAACGCCGTGAATCTTGGTTACAAACTCTTTGGCATTCTGAATATGATGCACTGTATTGCCTACCAACGGGGCTAAGATGTTAGCCAAGAATTTTGCAATGCTGTATGTCACTGAATTTATGCTGCTGACAATGGGTCTTAGTGGGGCTCCTTCCTTGTGTATCTTGGGGAGTCCGTATAAGCATGGTGTGGCTTCCCTGGGATACAGACGGTGGTATAAAATTCGATCAATGGCTTTCTCCTTTTCAAGTTGTTGTAGGCAACCGATCACCTTTTTCTTGTAACCACTGGTTGGGTCTTTCCCTAAGGGTTCATATGTATTGCTATCACTGAGCAGAGTGGTTATCTTGCAGTCATAGTCAGTTGTGTTGAGCACAACTGTGCATCTCCCTTTATCTGCTGGCCGGATAGTGATGTTCGGGTCCTTACTCAGAGAGCTGAGTGCTCTCCTCTCTTCTGTAGTAAGGTTAGAGGGAGGTGTTCTGGCACTTGACAAAGCAGCTGACACTTTTAGCCGGAGTTGTTCTGCTTCTTCATTTTGCAAGTTATTATTTTTGATAGCAGACTCTGTGGCTGTGATGAGTTCAACTACTGGTATGTGTTGTGGTGTCACTGCATAGTTTAACCCCTTGGCTAACACATCCTTTTCAGGCTGGGTTAGTACCCTATCTGATAGGTTCTTCATAGTCATACATTTTACATACTATTGCAGTGGAAAATCATCTATTGGGGGGGTCTTCAATTACCTGAAGCTATGGAATGTGAACAACATGAAGATCCTCCTCCTGTTCATCCTGCAGATGCAGGTCAATATGGGAACCAGGCCTGGCAGCAAATTGTTTGTGGGCACTTGTTAGTTCATTTAAAATGCTATCACACAAGAGATTCTGATTGGTTCGCTTACAAATGTCATATGCTACTTCATCTATGAACATGCTAATTTTAATTCACTGTAGTTTATATCACGCTGTACACTCTTTCTTTTTTTAATCAGGAACTTTGTAATGCTGTTATTTAGCCATGTCTATTTATTAGACAAGTTTATTTTGCACATTACATGATTCTAAACATTTCTTACTGTCCTCACCACACAAAATAGCTTTTTACGTGAGGGTATTATTTGCTGTTTACTGAATCATTATCAACATCCTCCTTCTATAACAGCTTCTACAATTCACATTAAACTCTTTCGTTCAAACAGGTTGGTTGCTATACTAAAATGTACCTAGCAACCAGACATCTCAGTAAGGTATTGATAGCATAGTTGTTACAACCAAAGCTAAATGTTTGATGTTCAATTATTAACGATTCTTTTACTTTTCCCCTTAATCTACATGTTTCTATAGAAATGGAATAAAAACTCGACTAAATGTAAACCTTATTTTTAACATTTAAGTTAGGTTTGGAGTACATGAGTGAGACTAAAGCCTTTGTCCTTCTGCATTAGTTGAAACTTTTGTCTAATAAATGCTGACCCTTAATTGATCAATCCACCATTTTACAACAGGATGTTTTTTGTTGTGTTTTGTGTGGCAAAAAATCCACTTACAAACACCTGACCATTGATTTCAAATAAAAAAGGCACTTTGCTGCAAATGTTACACAACCAAAATAACAGTATCCACATAGCAACTTACATAGACCTGGACAATAATAAAGTCTTAAAAAATTATGTTTTTATACTGTGTCCAACACTTATTTCTTACCCATTTTTTGAAATATTTGAAGTGGGACATGCTATAGCACTTTGTTGTCTCAGCCGTTTTGTGTAACACAGGCAATCTTGTTGACACAATCTGTATTTCATTCTCACGTAACAATTCACAAGTGTTTGGCGTGTTGTCAGCACTAGACATGGGAGTTATGTCAGAGCTTTTTTTAGTGTTTTCTACAAGCAATATGTGTCTGTCAATGAACAACCGATTTTAAACAGTTGTGGTCAAATTTTGCTTGAGGAGTTCAATTTGATTGTACTCAGTTCTCAGTGGCTGAAAATGTAATTTATAAATGTCTCTATTTCTCCTATCTCATTATGGCATCTTATTTATGTTAGGAATAGGAACAGTATATGTATAGTTGAACGAATTGAATGCCTTATCCAAGACATGGAATGGATCCAGAGCACCTTCAGAATGGTCATCTTCAGATTGTTCCTGATTCTCCTCTGGCTCCTCTGAAAATACAGCATCATCATGTGATTGTGCTTCTTCCTCACATTCTTTTTCACTCACAGGATGACTTGTATTGTTTACATTTTTTTCACTACAGATTGTTGCATTATCAACAACGTCAGTATTTTGGCTTTTAGAACTTTTTCTTTTTAGAGCTTTTAGCTCTTGGATTATTTTGTTCTAATGCAGTGTTTGCTGTTTCAGTATTTTAAGTATTTGTTCAATTTGGAGAGGACATTGATGTTGTAGGCAATCAATTGTTGCAAAAAAAGACCCTGTGTAGGCCACATAAAAGGTGGTTCATTGGAATAAAGATGTGAATAATGGATTAGGAGTGTTACTTGAAACAGCATCCGTTGTTAAAGGGGCTCATTTACTAAGGGTCTAAGTGAATTTTCAAAATCAAAAATGTAAAGTAATTTTTGGGTACTTCAACCATCAAATAGGCAAAAATTTGATTCAAAATTGAAAATACTTCACAAATTCGACCATTTGAAAATCGAAGTACCGTCGCTTTAAAAAACTTCGACCTAGACACTTCGCCACTTTAAACCTGCCGAATTGCTGTTTAGTATATGGGGGAACCTCCTATAACCCATATGAGCTGTTGGCTACGTTTTGAGATGTCAAAGGTTTTTTTTTTGTAAAATCATACGAATCTAACAATTCAAAGGATTTTAATTTAGCGGAAAAAACCTTCGACATTGACTATTGTACTACACCTATTTGATGGTCGAATTTCAAAGTTTTTTCACTTTGAAATTCGACCCTTGATAAATCTGCCCCAAAGTGTTAGAAGATGTACTATTATTTTTGGCCAAATTGCTTTTTTGTGCTATAGCACAATATTGTCCTATGGGAGGTGGTTGTTTTTTTGGTTGTTGGTCTATAAAAAAAGACAAAGAAAAAAAAAGAAAGTGTTAATCATCCATAAGCAAATGGCAGAATGTTCATAAAATATTTATGCTACTCCTTATATTGTTTATGTGTATGCAGAAATTTATGCTATTCCTAATGCATTTGCAGAGTTTTTGATTTAGTGTAACTTTACTGTCAAAAAAAATTTCCCCTCTCTTTCTCTCTCCCCCCCTTGCTCCCTTAACATAGAAATTAGACACTATTTAGGTATATATAGATGGATATATACATTGATTAGATTGCTGTTGACAGATGCCCTTGTTTCATTCCAGCTGACTAATTTTTGGGAATAGGATGTACGGACCTTGCCAGTTCCAAACAGATCATCATATTTTTTAATGATAGCTGTGATTAGTAAAAAAATGTTTTCAGAGCTAAACCTTTGGCCTCGCTGCACCCACTGGATTGCCATTTGTTTGGCTTGAATGAATGTCATCTTCTGACCTTGGTTTACTGATTTGACTAGAAGAACTCCTTGTTTTTGTACCAGAACCATGAAATGGTATGTGACCTGATTTCACTTGGTTCTTTAGCCACATCACCTTGTGAATTTCAGAATACTTAAAAATTCTGAAGTCAACTTTTCATCTAAGGGGAAAAAAATATGTTTAGGCCTTTGAGACACACTTATAGACACAGTAGCATTAACTTCAAATAATGAAATTGGTTACACTACACAGAGAAAATTCAATGTAATTGAAGCTTTTAAAACAAACATAGAATGGTGACAATGCTTAGTTTAATTTTTGTTAGTTGTCCATATTTTCATGCTGCATCATAGCTACTATCATAGTTACTGCTGTTTTGTTCTTACAACACCTATGTAGTTGTTACAATATATGATCCTAGCAGCTGGGTTTGTAATGTCAGACTAGAATAGTATTAGTAATGGGGACAAACATAAACTATTTAAAATCCTAAAAATGTACAACCTGACACCACAAAAATGTGTGATGGTATGATCAATTAGTAATCATATAAAAATTATATTATGTTGAAATAATCATTATATATTTTTTTATTAAACAGGGTGATTTAACCCTTTAAATGCCCATTCTGAAGAAAATGAATTAGATTTACACTTCAAATAAATGAAAAAATTAGACATGGCCAATAAATGGTTCTAAATAATTCAGTATATGTTTGTTTGGATTGTTGTAGACGATGGATGACACAATTATATATGTTTAGATGTTGGTTATTTTGACATAGAGAAGGAAATGCTTCCTTATGATTGGTTGCTATGGGTTACTGCTCCAGGGTAAACTTAGTGCCATTTATTACATAACTCCATAGTATATTGAAAGCATAAACAGTCTAGCATTATGCAAAGAACCGTTCGTTCCTATAAATCAAATTCAGTTAGATGCTACAGAATGCTGACGGGACACTATTTAATACAATAAGAATTAACACTCACACTATAATCCTAATGCACAATGATTCTACAGCCTCCCAGAATCTTATTTGAAATGCATATGCAAAGTTCACCACCCAATAAATGTAAATCTTAAGTGTACTGTGGCATTATGCAAATAAAGCCAATAAACAAAAGAAAAATATGTTGTTACATAGGTGGTTAAAAAGTGGCCGCAGAGATCTTTTAGAAGCACAAATAGCTCCTGTTTAATGATTTGTAATGCATATATTTAAATGTTGCTCTTGTAAAAAAAAAAAAAGGAAATCACTTTAATCAATTTTTGTTGGCGGAGGTAGATGGTGAAGGACTACAGGTAGATGGTGAAGGACTACAGGTAGATGGTGAAGGACTACAGGTAGATGGTGGAGGACTACATTTATAATGTATTGAGTTGTGTTTTTCTTTGCAATTTGTAAAACCATATACAGTATAACTATTGCTTCCAAAATAATCAATCTCAAGGAACTTAATACATGTAAACTTTACATTACTGATGCATTTGCATATACAGGTATGGGACCCATTATGTGGAAACCCGTTAACCAGAAGGCCCCATTTTTGAAAATGATTTCCTTTTTCTCTGTAATGATAAAACATTGTCTTTTAATTAATCCTTATTGGAAGCAAAACCAGCCTATTGGGTTTATTTAATGTTTACATGATCCAGTAGATTTAAGGTATGCAGATCCAAATTATGGAAAAATCCATTATCCATGAAAACCGCAGTCCCAGAGGATTCTGGATAAGAGGTTCCATATCTGTATAGTGCAAATGGGGTAGGATTCATATCTATGTCAATTTAGATGCCTTCATCAGAAAATGGAGGTGTTGACAAGTTTGTTGTCCCTTTAAAACACAGCAGGTGCCTAAAATACTCTCTGCTGGTAACTGGTAGACACAAAGACAGATTTGAGAATAAATAGCCATGCATGCATCGGTCTCAGAATGTTATTTGATTGCCCTTTCTGCTTTGTCTAATGGTCTTACTTTCGCTTATTTTTTCCAGGCACTTCTGTTCACCATATACATTCTCATGCAAAACATCAATGTTGAATATAAACAAATGCATTACATATGTAAGACAAACAATCTGTTAACCTTGCAAATAGGACTAGCATCACAGTGGAAACATAATTAATATGGGTAGAATAAAAATGCATGCATGCAAGAGTGTTTATATGAATGTGTATGTGTGGGTACATATTTAGCTCACCTTTCTCTCAAATCAAATTCCTTCTTTAAATAAACATATATGTGCGTGCAAATATTTTGAGACTACATGAGCAGCTGGGCTGTTCTGCATGTGTATAGGTAAACTCTGTCGCTATTTAAAAATTAATGCCATAAGAGTTTACATCTAGTATATCATGAAGAACAGTGGCTACTATATCAGTGGTTTGATGCCTGGAGAAAACATCAACCATGGACATATTTTGATAAAAGCATATACTGTATACAATATGATGATGTTTGCAAACTACTCCAACATTTAGCAACATTTTGTTTTTAAAGTATGGCATTAGATATTCTTACATCGAAGAGCAACGGTGACCATTCCCATTTTGGGATCACAGATCCTGGGCCAAATTGTCCTTGTGGCCATTTTCTCTCTTGCAAGTTAAGTGTTTTTCCTTTAGATAATATATTCATTCAAATTGCTATTATTGCCTCATTCATTAAGATAAAACTAGTAAAATAATACAAGTGTGTCTTAAAAACTTTTTACATATCAAATTGTATTAAATATGTTTTTTTTTGTTTAATCAGTGTTTTACTTGTTTTGTTAATGAGGCTTTTACACCTATAGGGTTATACAGAAACTTGTGTCCTGACTATAAAATGCTAATTCCTTTTAATATGTTAATTCTTCCCCAATGGGGCACCTACAAGAGGTGTGAAATAGAGATTGGATGAACCAAACAGAGCAAGTTAGAAATTTTAGAATTGATCTGACACATGAGGAAGAGTTATACTGAGCCTTAATCCATTTTTAAATGCAGAAAGAAATGTAAAAGAAAATGTTGTTTAAAACGTTGCTTTTGCACCATTTTTATGTTGTTTGAAAGACAAATTCATAAAAGTGTCTGTAAACTGTCTGTCTTTCAGTAAAATATGAAAAGTGGCGGTTGAGTCAGAATTTAGGCGGATTTCATTTTGTGAATATGGAGTGTGAATATTTTACTCCAGTTTACCACCACGTTTACTCCATAATTGGGATATATCCACTTTTGTGAATTCCACCCATAATGTTTCTATTATGCAAAGTGGTAAATCAAGCTGTTACTGATTTGCATTAGCAGGGCACACTTGAGATTATCCAGGCCCAGTTCCATCTGTATTCAATGTTTCTATACATGAACATTTCTGCATATCCATCTATTTATTCTAGGGCAATAAAGAGACAATTGCTCTACAAATATTCTGATAAGTCTGGGGTATTAGATATGAAGTACATTTCTACTGCTATGTGTTCTGTTGTCTTTAAGCATAACGTTGGCACTGGGTTTATGCTGAATAGACCATGAGTGAGAGTGGTTAAAGGTGGAGGGGTCAAAAACTAAACCTGACCCCAAAAAAATATCTTACTTTACAAATCTGGTAAACCTACCTTAAAACACAATTTAGAACATCACAGAAATGTATAGCATATTCAGGTTGAAACACATTATCCTTATTGTTATACCTAAATATATACTTGGGAATGCAAAATTGCATAACACAGATGGAGTGTCTACTGAGTAGTTCAAAACAGTCACACTGCACTCTATTATAAATGAATAAGAATATGCAATTAGCTAAAAAATACAAGCAGCATTGTAGGGGTAATGCACATGGGACGTTTGGACATCTGCAAATCTTGCAGAAAACATTGGCTTTCAAATTTCCCATTGCAACCTGTAACTTACTCCCATAGAGTCCTCAACCAAAAAAATCCACAGTTTGGTGTTTCAGGTGAACAAGGCTGGTCCTGACATAAATGTTTATAACCTGATTACAGAATTGACCAAAACACAGCATTCTATCAAACTGAATTTGAAACTAGGTTTCAGATTGTTTGAGGCAAAGCTCAGGACTTGACTATGGTGAAGATTTATCAACATTTGAAAAGCTCACCACTGTAAAATTCCACCACTCTCTATTCATTCCTGTTTGATTTTAGAGGGAGGTCTACTAAATGGTGAACTCTCTCCCATTGATAAATATTGCTCATAAAATCCCATAGTTCTATTTGACTTTATCCTCCTTACACTAATTTAGAGAACTCAAATGAATAAAAAAAGGAAGCAGGACATTCAGTTTGTTATACCAAGCTACTTTGTGAGAGTACAAAGACAAATAACAATAGTATGTAGTAAGGAGCAAAAGAAACTGTCTAGAGTTGAAGGCCACTATCTTTAAGCTAAATTAAAGGGTTAGACTAATGTAAATAAATAATTTATTACCTTACCATAAAAACTAGAACAATGTCTATTGGGACATGATAATAAACGGTTGCTATAATAGCACAACTTACAGTATACTACACATTTTATACAATTTGTTAAAAGTACCTATGAAATATTAAATAACAAGCACACAGCCTACTATAATGTATTTAAATGTCATCATAACATAGAAGCAGGAAAATGCATTAGCTCTAGAGAATATAAATACTAAAGAGCTTAAAAGGATGAATCTAAATATTATGCAACTATGAAGATAAAGATAAAAAGTCCCCAGTCAGAGCTCATGTCTGTGATGAAAACAGTCATGCAGAATGGTTGAACAATGAAAAAAAATGCAAGGAAAAAAATTATAAAATAGGAGGACAGACAGCTGTCTGGGGATGACTCTGTGTATAAACTGGAAATATTTGTGGTTTTATAAAGGATATTTCAGCTGATCCAAGGACAGTCAAAGACATCAAATATAGCTTATGGTGTATTAACTTATTTCAAATATTTAGAAGTGATGAAGCATGACCAATTCTGCACTAACAAAACAAAATGGTAACTGAAGGAGAAGACTAACAATTATTATGAGGTGAAGATGCAGCAATGTTCTTTGTCTTTCACTGAATATTTCAATTTTATAAGCTAGACTGTGTCTCTTGGAGTAGTTGCTAAAAAGTAGATTTATAATGGTCTTATTGGTAGGTTTGAGTTGAGTTGTGTGAATACCTGTTGAAGAATTCTGTTATTTCCATAACATTCCAGACATTTATTTATGTAGGGCTTTGAATTGCAGTAATAGTAAAAAATTGCTGAGGAACATAGCTAAAGAATTACCTAGCTAGGACCTTATACTTAGGAACAGTGGAAAGCACGCAAGAAAAGGATTGGAGTAGCAAAGCAGGCATAAATATAAAAGTAACAATTATTTTAAATGACCAGTAACACTAAAAAGGCTATATATCTTATTTACATTTTGGGGGTTATTTAATAACATCCGAATGCCAAAAACTCAAAGAAATTCAAGTTTAATTTATCTCAAAGATGGAAAAAGTCAGAATTTGAAAATCCGGCATCTCAGACCTGCAGAGGTTGTATTTACAGTAAGTCAGTCGGAGTGGTCCCTATCCTATTTGGACGTTTCTGTGGTCTGCACTGGAATTACCCTGAAAATCTGACTATTTCTGACTTTTTGGGCAAAAATCTGAAAAATTAGACCTTTTTGGGAAACAGCCTGAAAAAATCTTACAATTCGAAAAACAACTCCAATTGTGGATTCTAGTCTGGTCAGAATTTTTTTTATGTAAAAAATAAGGAGGTTATTTATAAATAACTCCCTTAATGTTTATACCTATCAGGAGCCACCTGGATTCAAACCTTGGACTGTGAGCTAAATTACTACTGCATTTCTCTGGTAAACCACTGGGGGCTGTTGTAGTTAGTAATTTGGACATTGTCATGAAAAAGTCGTAAAAAACTGACATTTTCACGAAAAAATTGTGAAAATCAGACCTTTTCACGAAATTGTTAAAAGCGAAAATTGATGCCCACGTCCAAGCTGATGCTGGCATTAAAGTCAATGGGCATCTGAATAGTGTTGACGCTCGCCGATTTTGATGCAATCGACTTTTCGGACAAACTGCAAATTCGTGCCAGGCAAATTTATTCGCCCATCACTAGTTGTGGTTAATAAGAGTCATCCAGTATCTTTGCCTTCTGCAGTCTTTCCTCCTAAATTTGCCTGGCACGAATTTGTGGCGAACTTCCGCATCTCCCGCGAAAATTTTGGCGCATTAATTTGCACATCACTAGTTGTGGTCAATAAGAGCCATCCAGTATCTTTGCCTTCTGCACGCTTTCCTCCCCCTACCTTGTTAACGCACATTTAACTTAAGGACTTATATGAAAAAAATATAAACTTCAGCACACCACTCCATTATTTTGATTCTTCACTCTACCAGGCTACTCAACACTAATATTTATCCAGTAACACAAAATGGGCTGTGGGCTATAACCCTGCAAAAACTTGTGCATACAGACCTGGATTAATGGGAAGGCCACAAAGGCACGGGCTTAGGGTGGCAAGATTTTAGGGGCGACATGCCACCCAGCTGCATCTACATTGATTCCAAAGCACAGGGGACACACAGGAGATTTTATAGTTTTAAAATTTCCCATGTATCAATCCTCAGTGCTCCAGACACGACAAAGGAAATTGGCACATACACATGTGTGAAGGGAAGTGGGCGGGGGCAATGACCAGTGGCTGGCCTAGAGCACCCTCCTAACCCTAACCTGAACATATCTCTCACACCTGAAGTGAGCTATAACAAAACTATTTTCACACTTATGTCACCTATTGGGCCTACCTTTTCACAGGCCTTAACTTGCACCCACTTTCCAGGAAGGTGGTATCCCAAAATATTAGATATGTTGACTACCCTTTGTATAGAACAGAACAATGACACCACCTGGCCAGTTACTGACTGCAAGGAGAGTACTTTAACCCAGGATAGGGAAATAACTTTCCATTCTAACTGTAAATTAGACCCATATAGCTGTCTAACAATTTAGAGGACTGTCTGAATAAAGGGTAACTAAACCAGTTCCCTACAGAAGATGCTTGTGTGTGTTGAGGAGTATATTCCTGCATATGTATTTCAGATTATCATGGAATACTTGTGGAAATATCAGATCAATTTACAAATAAGCATACCTTCACTTGTGATGAAAGGGACAACATCTGGTGGGAAATGGCTGTACCTCTGAATGCCCTTAATGCAGTGATCCCCAACCAGTAGCTTGTGAGTAACATGTTGCTCTCCAACCCCATAGATGTTGCTCCCAGTGGCCTCAAAGCAGGTGCTTATTTTCGAATTCCAGGCTTGGATGAAAGTTTTTATTGTCTAAAAACCAGGTGCACTGCCAAACTTAGCCTCAATGTAGGTTCACAATCCACATAGGGGCTACCAAATGGCCAATCACAAAACCTATTTGGCACCCTAAGAACATTTTTCATGCTTGTGTTGCTCCCCAAATCCTTTTACTTCTGAATGTTGTTCACGGGTTCAAAAGGTTGGGGATCCCTGCCTTAGTGTAAAGAAGAAATGCACCCAAGTGTCTTTAATATGGTTTTTGAATTTGCAAATTTTGGGCACGTTCACCTTCAACTTTTTTTTTATTATTAATTAATATAGTAAAAATGTACGTTTCGTTTGTGAACAATAGAAAAAAATGTTAGGTATTTTTCTTAAGCTTAGTACTTCACATAAAACTTGACAAAATTCCATTCTTAACTCAAATAATTGATTGTATGAAAATGAATCCTGTTACATGGTTTCCTAAGGCAGCAACAAAGACCTGCATTATGGTTAAAGTGAGTCCTGCTTTATGCCACTGGGCACTGATTTATACGGGGGCATGCTATTTAATTGGAAGCAATCAAAAATGCATTCATTAATTCAATCAACTTCAATACGTTAGAAAGTAATGCCAATCGTGCAGGTGAATTCATTTTATTGCTATTGTACTTTCAAAATGATTAATTGATAACATGTTTTGACTCAAATCTACCATTTTTTTATTTTCACATTTTTAATTTTACATTTAAGAATAGGTCTGGTTTTATGCATTTTTAGCACAAACCTGCTTTATTTCCTTTAAATAACAGATCCATAATTTAATTTAAAAACCCACTCTTTGGCAACTTCTACAGCACTGATCAAAAATATTTTCATCAATCTTTTGTAAGAATCCTACATCAAAAACACATGAAAGTGAAGATT
Organism: Xenopus petersii; assembly: GCA_038501925.1. NCBI lineage: Eukaryota > Metazoa > Chordata > Amphibia > Anura > Pipidae > Xenopus > Xenopus petersii. Next base: position 57,687,984 of record CM076674.1, on the reverse strand, counting down.
TAAAATGAAAGAACTTAACAAATTTCAGATTGTAGCAGCAGCATGCCTGCAGGAAGACAACCCACAATCAGCCAGTGGGAATATATATGTAAAGTTATGTAAAAGATTTGATACCAAAAACACAGAAGTTGGATACTGTAATAATACAACACATAATAATATGTGTTGCATTTATATAGCTCCATTGTAGTCCTTAATGCCATATATCACAAATACATAATACATTACAAATAGCTTTTGTATACATTGATGTACAGGTATTACCCATTATCCAGAAAGCTCTGAATATCTGGAACCCCTTCTCCCATAGACTTCATTTAAATCAAATAATTAAATTTTTGTTTACTTAATCCAACTGATATATAATGAATCCTTATTGGAGACAAAACAATCCTATTGGGTTTATTTAATTCTACTTAAATTTATTGAAACATTAATGTATAGAGCATTCTGGATAATAGTGTCACATTTGGCATGGCAAATTCAGAACAAATGCCAAGGTTCTAAACCCAGCTCACACATCTCCCTATAACAGAGTGATTAGCATCCCAGCCGCCCCACTAGATCACCAAGCCCTGTTACAAAAAGGCCCCATACATTTTATGAAATCCTTTTAGTAGAGATCAGAAACTGGAATAAATAAAAAAGTTTCAATCACTAAAGGGAAACTATAGCATAATATACAAAGGATTAGTTAGTAAGCTTCCTTACAGTGGCACTCCCGCTGTGAGTTAAGGTGAGAACCTTGCCTCAGATGGCTTTGTCCCGCAAGTTACAGGGGCAAATCTGGTGATTTTAATAGCTGCATTTCTAGTTTTTAAGACAGAAATCTATGTCTTGTAGTGCAGGAGAGCTCAACTGCACCTTAAGCACTAGTGATGCAGCCCGGGGGGGGGGGGCAGTGGGTGGCTGCATCACAAGAGCGGCTTAGGGGCCAGAATCTCCTCTTCTTCCTCAACCTCACATTTTTTCTACTGTAAACTCAACCATGCTGGGTGTTCGTAGTTAGTAATTAAAGCAGGAGAAAGATGTCAGTGGCAAACAGCTTGAGTGTGTTGGTTCTAGTTGGGAAATAAGTTAGGCTGAGTTGTTAAATGTATAAAAAAACTAACTAAACTACAAAACCTGGTTCATGCTCCTCTTGATTATACATTTTACAAAGGGACTAAGTTTTACCTGGTTTTAAAAATTAGAGGTGAGCTCAACTTTCCCTTGACTGTTCACATGGCACCCTTTCCCCCCAGTGATTCAATTTTTAGTTCTTCGTAAAACATCCACAACAGTTGGATTTTAATGATAGCGGTGCCAAACCCAGGGCCGGAACTAAGGGTAGATAGAAGAGGTACGTAGTTAGGATGCAAAGCTTGAGGGGGCCAGGCACGTACTTTACTTTCCCTGTCGCCTTTTACATCACGGCCCACCCTTTTGGTTCCCGCCCCCACCATCAGCTGGTAGAAATTTTATCAAAAGTTGGAGACTTCTTTTTTCCACCAGTTTATTACACAGTACTACTAGGAAAAAATAGTTATATTGCATCTAAATATGCCCAAAAGGGAGTTAAAGTGGGAACAAAGAAAATAATTGAGGAAAATTGTGTGCATGTGGGGGGGGGGCAAACTAAACAAGAATTTTCTTTATGCTAAACAGCATAATATACCAAAATAGTTTTTGTAATGTTTATATGAACATAAATACCTTGTAACAAACTTACTATTATAAACTCATAATTACTATTTACTATTATGTACTATAGTTCTCAAGCTTACCGATAAAAAAGGATAATGAAACCCACACAGAACACAAAGAAACATGACAAGCAAAGGACTAGAAAATTCAAGAGGAATAAATTTACCTTCAAGTTGACAAATGTTAGGACACAATGTACAACCCAGAAATATAGTATATTTCTATATAAATATTGTTTATCTTTCATTATCTACCTTCAAAGTACACTAAGGCTGTTAACCTATCCACACTCTGTATTGAAAAGTATGGTGTATTTCACATTGCTTGATATTTTAGCTGTAAAAATAGAACCCATAACAAAGAAAAAGAATGAGAAGCAGCAAACACAAAAGAAAATGAAACATATCTTCAGCAGACAGAAAGCAACACTTCAAGCAACCGTACATTTTTTTATTGCTTCAGCCCTGTCACAAACAAACACGCAGCCCACTGAGACCGGAATGGGCTGTTGAAGGTACAGTTCAGCCGGATATATAATTAACACCTGTATTTTTACAGCAAAAAAGTTCTGAGCAAGATTGTAGTAGGCCATTAATCATGGGTCTGTGCCACAGAGTACAGAAAAAAAATCACTGTAAAATGGATGGCACGAGTAAATTCAAAGATTAAAATTACCCTGGCATTTGTCTATAATGTCGGGACAGTAAAATATGCCAAAAAATATGCAAAATACTGTACAACAAGCTTTTTGTCTTTATAATCAATTAAATGTATAGATCAAACAATAATACTAAAGGTATGTGCAAAAACATGCAAAATATGCTTGCACTGGTACATTACATATGGTGGCAGCTCGCATATATGTGACAGTTGTGCTTTCTAATATAAATGAGGCAACAGGCATAATACTGGTCATGTAAAACTGTACCTGCAGCCATCATTGCACTAATCAATGACCTTCATTAAAGATATTTGTGTCAAAAGCTTGCTGCTCTCCTGGGTAACCTAAAAAGTAGCAGTACCAGCAAGGGTAAAGATATACAGAAGAAGCAAAGAGATGAGGGCTAACACATCTGGCACTGTAACACTTGCACAGCTCCTTTTACATCAAAATAATTTTAAATCCCCACATTGAGCGTACATTATAATGAACCCACAAGGTAATCCATAATTCATAACTAGCTGTAATTACCTATAATTAAAAATCCACACGTTAATTTTAAACCTAACAGAAAACACGATACATTACGCTATTCATTTGGGCGTACCCTGGACACCTACAGTCTACAACTGTGAGCAGATAGTCTGTCTGTATTTTCTTCAGGGGCTCTGACACACATGCTCCTCTCTCCAGCTATAAGTCTCCATTTTGAAAGCTGTAGTCACACTGGAACTTGTGCCTCTTTCTTTCACTGATCTCCATCTGAAGGTTTGTTATATCGACTGCATGGTCTGAAAACTTCACTTCTACTCTTATGTGTACCAAACTTACTCTTAAAGGGATACTGTCATGGGAAAAAAACTTTTTTCAAAATGAATTAGTTAATAGTGCTGCTCCAGCAGAATTCTGCACTGAAATCCATTTCTCAAAAGAGCAAACAGATTTTTTTATATTCAATTTTGAAATCTGACATGGGGCTAGACATATTGTCAATTTCCCAGCTGTCCCTGGTCATGTGACTTGTGCCTGCACTTTAGGAGAGAAATGCTTTCTGGCAGGCTGCTGTTTTTCCTTCTCAATGTAACTGAATGTGTCTCAGTGGGACATGGGTTTTTACTATTAAGTGTTGTTCTTAGATCTACCAGGCAGCTGTTATCTTGTGTTAGGGAGCTGTTATCTGGTTACCTTCCCATTGTTCTTTTGCTTGGCTGCTGGGGGCGAAAAGGGAGGGGGTGATATCACTCCAACTTGCAGTACAGCAGTAAAGAGTGATTGAAGTTTATCAGAGCACAAGTCACATGACTTGGGGCAGCTGGGAAATTGACAATATGTCTAGCCCCATGTCAGATTTCAAAATTGAATATAAAAAAAATCTGTTTGCTCTTTTGAGAAATGGATTTTAGCGCAGAATTCTGCTGGAGCAGCACTATTAACTGATTCATTTTGAAAAAAAATGTTTTTCCCATGTCAGTATCCCTTTAAATTCTTACTCTTAACATAATCCACCTGCCTACCTAACTCTCTGATTTCAGAATCACATCATTAGTTGAACATGTGTGGCCTATTGCTTGATAATCATCAAATCATCAGCCAAAGTATAATAAGAGTATTGTTAATATCTCTTTTGAACTGCCCATGGAACAGGCCTGCAGTTGGCCCTTCCAACTGCACAACATAGGTACCTAGAGGCCTATTGAACTGCCATCTTTGCTCAAAGTCTGATGCCAGGAAAAGCAGTGTACATGTATATAGGTATGTATGTATATTTTTAATAGTGTTCCTTGAGGGAAAAGCACTGTACATCAGAACAATAAATTAGCAGAACAAACAGGGGGTCATTGCAATAATACATATAAGTACCAAAATACAATACTGTTCAGTGTCAAGGAGACAAAATGATGGAGATCCTAGCCCAATAGAGCATACAGTTTAAATGGAAGAGTAACTTACAGACACATACAGAGGGATATTAAGTGACACTGCCATATAAGTGCCTTTTCCCAGTTCAGGTTTTATACAAGTGCTCCAAGAGGTAGTCTTTAAGCTTAGTTCTGAAGACATTTAGAAAGGATTCTCTCTGGAGAAATTTAGGAATGACATTCCAAATATAAGGAGCAGCAATGCAGAAGGATTTTATGCTGATTGCCTAGAAGAGCAGATGATTTGGCCCAGAGCATATAGAGAGACAAGAGATGAGATGTAGTTAGGTGCAGAGGAATGAAGGGCTTTGAAGGTTATGAGGAGAAGTTTGTAAGTTATTCTTTGTTTTATGGGAAGCCATGATAAGGACTTTAGCAGCGTAGGGGCCTGTACCTTTTTGGATGAGAGGAGGATAATTCTGGCAGCAGTATTTAATATAGACTGAGGGAAGAAATGGGAGTTAGGGAGACCATTACGTAGAAGATTGCAGTAATCTAGTCATGGTAGGATAAGAGCATGCATGAGTGTTTTTGCTATAGCAGGTGAAAGAAAGGGACTGATGTTGGCAATATTGTTTAAGAAAAAGTGTCAGGTTTTGACAGTGGTGTAAATATCAAAGAAAAAGAGAGGAGTTAAATAATATTCCCAGACAGCATGCTGAGTTGATAGGGTTAATGAGCATGCCATCAATAGAGATATTAAATTGGGGAATAGGTCCAGGTTTAGGTGGAAAGATGATTAGTTCAGAGAAAACGATAGGGCCAGGGTTGTAAAGCATCATTGATATGGAAGTTAAAATCCCCAAGGATGATTGTAGGACTGTCACTACACAGGGAGGAAAGAGAGCCAGGTGTCAAAGTCAGAAGGGAAGGTAGCAGAGGAGGAGGCTGATGGGGGGGGGGTATGTAAATGACAGCCATCTGTTGAGAGAGGGTCAAACATTTGAAGGGCATGCACCTCAAAAGAGTTGAATGAGAAGGCTGGAGAAATAGGAATAGGTTTGAAACAACAGCAAAAGGAGAGGATGATTCCAACTCCTCCACCATGTCCAATGATTTAGGGGGTGTGAAAGAAAGAGAGACCACCATGAGAAAGTGCAGCCTCAATGACAGTATCAACCTGTGAAAGCCAGGTTTCTGTGCAAGAAGACTACATTGATTTAGAGCAAAAAGATCATGGATAAATATGGATTTGTTAGTTAAAGGGCGGGTATTAAGAAGGGCATAAGAAAGGAACACAGGAAGAAGTAAGAGTTGGAATCTAAATAAGATTAGAGAGAGTAAAGAAATTAGAAGATTTGTGCAAGACAGGAAAAAAAGAGGACAAATATAAATTAGTATGGAGCATGGAGTTTGGAGAGACATCCCCTGCAGCCAGCAAAAAGCAGAAAAAAAGAATGATAAGTAGTGATGGGTGAAAAATCTGCCGCATAAAAAAAAATGACACGTGTCTAAATTATTCGGATGCCCATTGACTAATGCATTTGGAAAAAATATATAAAAATTGACGTGAGCGTCAAAATGTAATTATTTTGATGCCCATTGACTTCAATGCATTTCGCAGTTTTTTTACCGTTTTGTGAATTTCGCGGTAAATTCACACATTTTTCAGCGAAGTAAAACTGCACAGATTTGCCCATCACTAGTGAGAAGACGTGGGGAGAGGATTTGAAGTGACTAAGCATCCATGTATTGTTAGCAACTGGAGGACAAAGGTGTTGTAAGTAGTTGTAAAGTGTATAAAAACTGGAAAATATATTTTATATATATATATTAGCAGATACATTGTAGTGTTCAGTCCTCAGTTTAGTATGAATGCAGCAGGTGGATAACATAATCAGAAGTACCTTACAATGTCTTCTTGGATTTTAAGCAGTCCATTTATTATAGAGGCCTCTGTACTGGCTCTGCTTGAAGTTCTCCTTGTTGAACTCATAGTTAAACTCATCCAGATCACTTGTAAATGAATCACTTAAAAATAGATCACCCCAGCAAATGCTCTCCCCTAAATACATCTTAATAAATAGGGAGAGAGTATAAGTTGGGTAGTGCTGCAGACAGGTCTGGGGAATGCTGCCACCCAATGTAAACTCCTCCAAGGGACATATTTTTACATTTGTACAGATATGGGACCTGTTATGCAGAATGCTTGGGACCTGAGGTTTTCCAGCTAACGTATTGTAATAAAATTACCTGGTGGTCTAGTGGTGCGGCGGCGAGGACGGCCGCCACGCCGCCGCGCTCCTGTTCCGGCCTCCAGCGCCGGCGCCATCTTGGTTCTCTAGGGCGCGCGGCGCGCCTGAGCGCCTCTTAAAGGTACAGGCACGCTGGCACGATTACGCCAGCATGCATTGGCGCACGTTTTGGCACGACATTCGGAGGTATTTAAGGCCCATTCTTACTCCCAGCCAGTGCCCGTGATAGAATCTTGATTCTGGTGGTTCCTGAAGCCTTGTGCTGTCTGTTCCTGTGAAACTTGTATCTGTTATTCCGGTTTTGATCCCTGCCTGTTCCTGACTATTCTGATATTTGAATCCTGACCTTTGCCTGCATCTCGACTACTCTTTCTGCCTGACCCCATCTGTTTGATTACCCGGTTTGACCCTTGCCTGCCTGACGATTCTTGATATCTGCCTGCCTCGACCCTGCCTGTCTGACGATTCTCTTGCCTGCTCCATTTGTACCATGACCTTCGGCCCAAAAGACTATCTACCTGCCGTGCCCCTCTGCTAGCCAGAACATCTCGCCTTGTACCCCTCGTTAAGTCCAGGTGGCACCCAAGTAAGCTGAGGGCTCCTCCCGAAGCCCAACGGTGGTCACACTACTGGTGAAGCCGAGCCGAGGCCAGGGTACTTGGCACCTGTTCTGGTATTGGGTGCCGGCCGTGACACTTATATTTTCTTGGATCTTCATACCTTGGGGCAAATTTACTAAAGGGCGAAGTGACTAAAGCCATTTCGGTACTTCGCTGATTTACTAATGGTCCCTGGCATAACTTTGCTAGTGAAGGAGATAGACTTTAGGGGGCACATTTACTAAGCTCGAATGATAAAAAATCGAATTTCAAAGTATTTTTTTGGGTACTTCGACCATCAAATGGGTCAAATTCAATCGAATCGAATGATTTGTGAATGATTTGAAGAAAAAATCGTTTGACTATTCGACCATTTGATAGTCGAAGTACTGTCTCTTTAAAAAATACTTCGACTACATACTTCGCCACTTTAAACCTACCGAGGTACAATGTTAGCCTATGCACTTTTCTAACCTTTTTTTTGATCGAAGAAAAATCCTTTGATCGATTGCTTAAAATCGCGCGAATCGTTCTATTAGAAGGATTTTATCATTCGACGAATGATTTTTACTTTGATCGATTAATCAAAGGATTTGCGCTAAATCCTTCGAATTCGATATTCGAATTTGAAGGATTACAATTTGAGGGTCGAATTTGAGGGTTTATTAACCCTTGATATTCGACCCTTGATAAATGTGCCCCTAGGTGTACATTGCTCACTAACGCCTGGTGAATTAGCGCTCTGGCGAATGGACATAACTACGCAAATTCACTAAGATGCGGATTTTACAGTGCAAATTAACAACAAGATGTTACAAAAAGACGTACATGTACATTCAAGCATACAAACAGGTTATAAAATAGAAGGGAAAAACATGGAAAACATATACTTAGCTTCAAATGTAGGGGGGGGGATTCACTAAAGGGCAAATTTTTGCCAATAAATGCTCCACCACACTTCGACAGGTGTAAATTTGTTACCAATATGCCAATTTACTAAAATGCGAAGTTGCATCTCTGCAGCCGAACGCTGGCAAAGTTTTGCTAGTCTTAATTCATCAGCACGAGCATTTCCTAGTGATCTGTCACTAGTATTTAATTCTGCCTGGCGAAACTTCGTTAGCACTCTTACACTTAAGTCAATTTGAATATGGTGTGTACATATAGGTTGTATAGACGGATTTATTGTAGATGTTGGTGCAAATGCTTATTAAATGCTTATGCTTATTAAGCAAATGCTTATTATTACACATGTCCAAGATAGCTAAATAAAGACAAAATCCTCTAATGCCCACCTTAAACAAATGTGGCATGTTCCTCAAATGGTTTTAAAATGTTTATACAAAAATCTTTAATAATTAGGACTTTTGAAGGCAATTCCGCTTTAAAATATGAAAAAACGCCAGCGTTTTTTTTACAACTTTTATGAGTTTCTGGCATACAGGATATGATGTCACTGACATAAGATGGAGAAGGATGAAGCTTCATCTTATTAGTTTGCCTGGTCTAAGGTGGCAAAGGAAACTCTGGCAAAAGAGGTAAGTAACGTTCTGTAAAATTCAAACTTCAGTGAATTTGCAGAGAAACTGCGATATCGACGTTCTCTTTCGCTCGTAAATTTTCGTCTACGCCTGTCAATTGGAGATGTCCCTGCAGTTTCGATTTCTGGCTAATTTTCACTAGCGACAGCCACTTCACCCATTAGTATTTATTTCAGGGGCATCAGGTAACTGGATACAACCCCACTTCATCAGGAATGCAATTGGTGTTCAGTAGAATTAAACTTGTGGCTTCAGGACTTCAACTTAGCCTCCTTTCATGACTTTGGGTCTTTTTGGCGCTTCAGGACTTCAATTTCGGCTGTTTTCGTGACTTTGTGTCTTTTCGTGACTTCGGCTTCGGCTATTTTCGTGACTTCGGGTCTTTTCGGCGCTTCGGGACTTCAATTTCGGCTATTTTCGTGACTTTGGGTCTTTTCGACGCTTCGGGACTTTGGCTATTTTTTGTGCCTTTGGGTCTTTTCGCCGCTTCGGGAGTTCGGCTTTTAGGCATTTCCACATTTTTGGCTGTTTGGCTGGCTGCAGATCTTTGACGCTGGCAAGGGGGGCCCGGCTCTTTCTAAAATGCAGCACTGCCCCCTTCATGCCAGGGCCCAGGACACTTGTCCCCCCCGATGGCAAATTGGTTTAATTCACATTGATATGATTTAGCTCTTTCTAGCTGATTATTTCTGTAAGGGTGTTGCATGGTGTTAATTTACTTTATAAACATGGATTTATTTTGCATGAATCTCTCCACATTGTTTGATGTTTTGTTACTCACCTTGATATATATGCCCCCAGGTTTTTTAACTAAACTTGATACTTCTTCCAACAGAAATCTTGATATTTGCATTATTCACTCATTTAGAATACAACCGCAAGGGCGCATTTTTTTTTAAATTAATGTAATTATAACACTTAATCCAAGAGTAATGTCACAGTTTCAGATCACACATACCCCATGATCTATGCATCCACTGTAGTTTTTTGGAGAAAAAAAGAAGACTGACAAGGTATACAGAGAATATAGACGGTAATATACATCTTTCCACGCTGATGCTTAATTTATAGCCATGGAAACCAAATATATCAAACATTTTCTTTCAGTGACCCAGTGAGCTTGCGTGCAAGTAAACGGAAACACAGGCAGAAACAATTTTTGCAAATGATATACTTCGTTGTTCAAGTCACTCAGTTTTAGAATATGCCATTGTTACAAACACAGCTATAGTACATTTATTAATGGTGTATATTTTACCTGTCAAAGGCACAATAAAAAAAAATCCTTTGTTGTTAGACATATACAAAATGTTATGCATGTGGTTATGGATGTAAATCTTTCTTTCCATTATTTTGTTCTTAAATCTTAGCATGTCTCAACAATATATTTGCAGGATATTTGAGGCCAAGTATAAATGATTTGCTCTCTGGAACGTGCAGATTTTGTCAAATTCCTTCCACTTCTTTTGCAGTCTTGTCACAATCTTAATTTTGTTTTTCTTCCAGAAGGTAGCAGTTTGCAACCAGAATCTTATAAACACACTGCATCCTTTATACTCTTTGTGTATCGGCTAATCTGAATGAGTTTGACTGTAGCAAAAAAAAAGATGGAGAGCCAAACATTTTTTTTTTTGCTATGATTTCTGTATGAAGATAGTGTAGTCAATCAAGACTAATTTTACTTTGTTTTATCCTAGCCATTACTGATGTGTTGGCATGGAAACAGCTCTCCATGTGAACTTCAATGACTGAATGTGATCACAAAAACACCTTTTCTTTTCTTGAATTTGTGCTGTGAGTTCCTATTTCGTGTTTTATCTTGATTACAGATCCATGAAACATTTATCAACATAGAAAATATTAACCTTGGCCTCTAACAATAACAAAGAGCAGGAATAATGTATCCTTTAATTAAAGTACCAACATCCCCTGAAGCTGTAACCTTTCAAGTGTTAAAACCAGTACATGTCTAATTTAAATATCATATTCTAATTAACAAGTAGGAGTATACTAATAATGCATATTGAAAAAAAAACACAATTCTTGCATTTAAAACAAGTGGAACAACTCTGAGAATGATTAATTAAATTTATTATTAGAATAAATACCTTTGAAGCATCAAGTGCCCTAGACTAAATATCCTAACTTTCAACAAAATACACTCTCTTTCATTATTCAGGGGAAAAGTGAACAGCTACTATCTGAAGTACTGTATGTATAATTTACAGTATCTTGTCTGTAATTTGACCAATATAAACTGCAGAACTTAATTTAATTGCTTATGGAAATGATAATATTCACAGATTCCTGTAAAGACACGTTTAACGTCCCACAACAGTTTTTTTTGCAAATCACTTCAAACCTTGCAGCCATATACAGCAACTACACAGTACAAATTAACATTATAAGTACCGACAGAATATTCCACTGGCAAATTGCTACATCAAATAAGGAAAGATGTCAAACAATGTAGAACTTCTGCTGCCCTGAATAACCTATACTGAGATAGAGAAAAGCAGTGTCAGACTGGGGCCATCTTAGGGGCCCCCACAAACCCCTGGGGCCCCCACCAGAGTTGTGAAGTCCTCCACACATCAATGCCGCAATCCCCCTCCCACCCTTGCACACCCTTGTATTTTTCCCTTGTGGCCACAACCAGGAGGGGAGGTCAGCACCTATAGTATGAATCAGGGAGCAGGTCTGGGTTGTCAGGGCTCATGAGGGCCAGGGCCCAAAGGGTTTTTTAACATATTCCCTAGCCCAGTCTGACCCTGGAGAACAATGGGTACCAAATTTGTCCTTCAACAAGGCAAACTATTTCTTAAGTTTCAGAATTCTATACATTCTATTGGTTCCTTAAAGGGCATATAGTTCATCTGCAAAATATTTTTTAAAGTTGCAAAAACTGTGAATGTATAGTGCACCTAGTTTTAGATTTTAATAATCAAATATAGTCAGTTTCCCCTTCCAAACAATTCGATTTTTATCATTGTCTTAAACATTTTTGCAACTTTTTGGCTTACGTCAGAACATTGATTTCCCCAACTTGTGTCTTATCAGATTAGGCGAAGAAGTGAAATAACAGGTTAAAATTAAGTTTCTAGCACAAAATCAAAAACATACATTTTAACGGAATAAAATTCTCAAGCACTGGGTTTCAGTATTTGCCATCTAACAAAAGAAGTCCTTTTCATCTGTACTTCATATATATAATTTATATATATATATATATTCATTTATATAATCTTTATTTCAAATGGACTAGTTTTGATACAATTGAATACATGTTTGTATCTGGAACCAATTACCCATTAGTAGGATGTAGATTCCATATTAAATATATTAAATAACTCATTGTCATCAACAGTGCAGAAGAATCACAAGGACAACCATGAAATAATCTTGAAAGAAAATAGGGACACTATGGACAAGCCTGTAGTACATACATAGGCTAAACAAGTTATTGCAACACATATTAACAGTAATAGCTTGGTCAATCACCCTCAATGTTTATCTCTATAACAAATTGATACATGTACTGTACCTGGTATGGACTAGGCTTTGGTTAAATCATCCAATCCAATACAAACTATTTATGCAGGATATGAAAGGGCATCCAATGTCCAAATTAAACCTATAACATATGGATATCTATTTTTGCATGAGGCTGCTGTGGAACTTTTCACAGCCAAAGGCATCATTCCAGGAAAGTTACAACCCTCCATTCTAGTGTGACTTACCTTCTAGTTTTAATTGTTTTGGCAAGCCTCCTCCAAGCCCTTGGTGTTGCTTTACTTTTTGCTTTGTCAAGGTTGTCTTGTATTTAATGCATATGAACACCTATGCAGGAGTAGGAAGGACACGGAAGAAAAAAAGTAAATAAACCCTTTTAGAATTGTTGCAATTGCAGCAGCCCCATTCAATAATACAAATCTACAGTCTCTTATATTAAATCAAGGTTCAAGCCACCCTTTAAAATAAATATGGAAATCTTGAACTGTATTAGTACAGCTGACCAATTTATGATATCGAACATAAGCACACTAAAATATCTTAAACAGCAAGCACAGAGTAGATCTGTGATTATTCATTATACCATTGATCTTTCCTCAGCTCCCTGCTGCTATCAGCCTGAAGTTCCTTCATTATGCCAGGTAGTAGCTCCACTGGGGTGCAGACCCCCTGGACATATTTACTTTGTGGGATGTAGTTAAATGACAGTTTGCAAACTTCAGTCAATTGCACAGGATAAGGTAAAATGTGATTTTCCATAATGTCACATTCATACAGTAAAACTACTGGAATGCACTGTTCATAATGTTGCCAACTTACTACGATTCTGTTCCTCAGTAGCTCTATTTGCTTAATATTCAGTGTATCCCTTTAAAACAACAGGAAGTAAAATAGAACACTTTATATTATTCATGAGCAAAAGTAGTAATTAGACAAAATTACCTTTTTATTCTCTAACCTTGCTACTGTTTGGAAGCACCAATATTTAAACATTGATTGGGTTTTAAGAAACATTTAAACATCCTCATCATAATATGCTTCCTGCATCATTTTATTTCATATAATTATGGTACTATATGTGTTTCTTGAAATATTCTATACTTTAAATTAGCAATAATATTGCCGCAATTAAAATGTTTTGTAGACTGAGGCACATAACTAAAACACTAATTACTAATGATTTAAACCTTTTCTATTCTTTCACTAACTTTCCTGCTTGTACGCAAATGATTTAAGCTGTATAGGAAATGCTTACTGAATTCTACTTAAATGAAAACTATACCCCCAAAATGAATACTTAAGCAACAGATAGTTTATATCAAATTGAATGACATATTAAAGAATCTTACCAAACTGGAATATATATTTACATAAATATTGCCCTTTTACATCTCTTGCCTTGAACCACCATTTCGTGACTCTATCTGTGCTGCCTCAGAGATCACCTGACCAGAAATACTACAACACTAACTGTAACAGGAAGAAGTGAGGAAGCAAAAGGCAGAACTCTGTCTGTTAATTGGCTCATGTGACCTTACATGTGGTTTGTATGTGTGCACAGTGAATTTTACGATCTCAGGGGGCGGCCCTTATTTTTAAAAATGGCAATTTTCTATTTATGATTACCCAATGGCACATACTACTAAAAAGGTATATTATTATGATAATGGTTCATTTACATGAAGCAGGGTTTTACACATGAGCTGTTTTACTCAGTATCTTTTAATAGAGACCTACATTGTTTGGGGGGTATAGTTTTCCTTTAATATTATACCTAAGCTATTTAAGCATTTAGACTTTCATACTAAGCTAATGATCACTACCATGCAAAAGGCTGCTACACGTACAATATATATCAAAATATACAGATGGACCTCTGTCTGTCTCAAATTGTTCTCTAGATATCCCAGATGGTTAGCTTGATTCCTAGGGGTCAATTTAATTTATATGGCAGAACATACATAGGAGCAGATTATTGCTTGGTAATTTTTTTCCTTTATGTGTATTCTGACTCCAGTTGCTGTGATAAAGCCGATTTCCCTATGTGACCTCCCTACAGGGCCTGTATGGAGCTCTAACAACCCTTGAGGACAATCTTTTCCAGATTTGTAGTGGATGGACACATGTAGGAGTGGATGTACAAGTGCATCTGCAACTGCAGGTCAAAAAGAATATTTATTTTCCTAACCGTAGAGTAGTTCCTCACTCATGGAAGGCAGGAACACAAAAGGAAGATGGGAGGAACTGACATCTCACATGAGGATGAGAATAGGAGGAGGGTTTACAAACAAAGAAATACAGAGCCTGCCGTATAGCTTTGGTCACTAGGTGGCAGCATAACAATGGGTAAGAATATAAGCATTAAACATATACATTTTAACAATCCTCACTACTGGGACAGCATATTGTGTGGGAGCAAGAGTTATTTCTTGTAAAAATTGACCCATGGCTCTGATTTACTAATAATTTTCCACCTTACTTGCAAGCACAAATGACTCTAGCAGCAAATATACTGCTGAATAATAAAATATTGCATTTTATCTAAATTTACATACAGCACAGTTTTACATTATGATGTTGATTATCCACAAACAGTTCATATAGGAAAGATTTGTCAATATTAACCACTAAGGGTTAGTAAAAGTCCATCTGGAAACATAAAAGTCTCTGTGCCATTCTGTAATCTTTTCTTCGGTACTAATCTCCGAAGACATTCTGGGGCTTCAATAGAGCTGATTCAAAGCCTCCAATAACTGGAAGATATGCAGGGTTTGGATAATTGAAGGGTAATTAATACTTCCCTACACTTCAATGACATTTTTTGCATAATATTACAATTAGAGATAATATTAAAGAGCAACATAAAGTCACAATACCCCAGACGTATTGTAACATGCACCATCCTAGATTGACAACTCTTCCTGTGTTATCTGTAAGTGGGTTTTTATAAACTATAATAATATAGAATTAGGTTGAGATTCAAAAACAATATTTATTTTATTCAGAAGTATATTGAATGCATAATTTTGTTATTGTCACGGTTGGCACCCAACACCAGAACAGATGCCAAGCACCCTGGATCATACTTCACCAGTTAAGTGACCGCCTTTGGCCTCGGGAGGAGCCCTCGGCTTACTCAGATGCCACCTGGACTTAATGAGAGGTGCAAGGCTTAAGTTCTGGCAGGCAATGGGGCACAACTGTTTACAATGATGCTGGAAGATAGGAAGCCACCAGGAACAGGCAGGCCGGGCCAGCACAAGCAGATAGAATAGTCGGACAGGCCAGAATCAGGATAGAGATCGAGGATAGTCGGAGAACAGGCAAGGTTTCAGGATTGGAGAGAACAACGTAGTTTCAGGCAGGCAAGGTCAGGATTGGAGAGGTCAGAGTAGTAAGCAGGCAGGCAAGGGTCAAACACAGTAGATCAAAACAGGAATCACAAGTAATAACACCCAGGAACAAGCTAATTGAACCTAAGCAACTTGCTGAAAACTAAATTCCCCTTAAATACTGTTTGAATTTGGCGCCATTGCGCGCTGACATCACACACCAGCATCGCTGCGCCTTAAAGAAACGAGCGTGCGCGCGCGCCATAGAGGAAACCGGCACCAGGAAGGAAGGAGGAGCTGCGCAGCAGGCATCCACGCCGAAGGAGCAAGCGGTGGACCCCACTGCCCACTAGACCACCAGGGTAAGTCCTGACAGTGGCCTCCCTTGGGAGTGGTGGGAAGACCCTTGACCCAGGGGGCCAGTCAGAAGGTTGTTTAAAGTAAGATTGATTAATTCTCTTAGATAGCACGAAAATAAATATGAATCCTTATTTGTTGCTCTAAATATTATTGAACTATGACTAAAAAAGATTGTACAGAAATGTTTTCTCAAGTTTTCACAATTTTTAACTGTATTGAAATGTACTGTTAATTTTAGATAACAAAAATAGATAAAATACTGAACAGTCTTTTATGAATACAAAGAGAAATTTTATGTTTTTTACTGCACTGGTCTAATAACATCCCTGGTGATACCAGCAGATAAAGTGCCGATGATGAACATTATATCAATGTTAGTGAATCTCTAACATTTGGTGGGTTAATCTGGTAAAAGTACTTAACATTCTATAACCACAAAACATTTTATTATAGATATATATTTACATCTCTAGGTTTATTGAATGATGCAAAAAAGAAGAAAGTATTAATGAAATGGACTTGAGTGGCAGTTGAGGTCACTCAGGGGCACTTCAGCTGTATTATCTGTGAAATACAGAACTGGGAGCACTATGATGAGAATCTAAAGGTTTGGCATAATGTACTCTTAGTTAGATTATATGCACCTGTTATCTGTTTTCCCTTAAACAGGGTGTCTTTCTTTTTAACAGAATTTTGAGCAATTCTTTATTTTATTTACTGTACTGTTAAAATTTACGTAAAATGTTTTTGATAGAAAATATAAATAAGCATGGAGGTCAGTAAAAGCACTTGTGTACAAGCATCCATTAACATTAAGGTGTTTTTTTTTTAATCAAAGGTTTAGTTTTATAGTTTTGTGAGGTTTTATTTATACCTCTAATGAACTCACAACTGGAATGTTTTCTAATTTAAGAAAAAACGTGAATGGAGAAAAACTCAAATCAGTGAATTTGGGGTTAAAAACTTGAAAACTCAAATCAATCGAGTTAACTGTGGGAAAAAATCATGAAGGCTATTGACTTCTCCATGACCTCAACAGCCTTTAGCTGGAGTATTTTTGGATGCAAACTATTTCCAGCTTCGGGTTGTAATAAATCTTGAAAAATTCAATTTTTTTTTTAAAAAAAAATACATTTGAGTTTAATTTGTAAAATCCCCCAAAATTAGTTTTTGTACCAGCAAATATAAGTTTTTGACTGAAAACTACCTCTAAAAACTCAAATTTTTCAGGAAAAAAACTACTCGACCTTTGATAAATCTGCCCCTACATATCCAGTTGCCTTTGACTTAATTCTACTAGATACTGTATGAAGGAAAACAATATCGAAAGGGACCTCTGTCACTTTACATGAATTTTACAGGTTTTAGCTAGAGTATTTTCAGATTTATGTTTTAGCAGCTTCAGGGCATAATAAATCTTGAAAAATTCAAGTTTTTAGTAAAACTACCCTCTAAGAACTCTAATAAAAGTCCAAAGGACACACATAAAGAGGAAAGAATCTAAATATAATTTTACAGTTGGAAAACGAGGGCCTTAAAAAAGTTGTTGGACATAAAACCAGATCATATCAGTAATTCTAATTGTGTATTTCCTAAAGCTCTAGAGACATATCTATCTAATGTTACATTGACCTGTGATCACATTCTATCACCTTAATGAGCCTTCTATCACCTTTACTTTTTCTGAACGTTAATCATCTTGCATTTTCAAAACCATAGACAGTATAAGGCATTAATAAAACACTTATATATAGATGTATTTATCAAGCTTCAATATGTGTGTTTAACATTATTTAAAAGAAAATGTAAACTGTAACGCTAACTTAGGCTAGGCAAATAGGGTTAATGTCCAGCTAGTGCTTAGAGCAAGGTGTATAAGTGACACTTCAGGCAGGGTCTTCGCTTAGTGGATGAACAGGCCCGGATTTGTGGCAAGGCCACATAGGCCGCATCAGTAACTAGCACTGGAGACTCACGTCAGTCTCCAGTGCTGTTCCCAAGTGTTAAGATGTGCGCATGCATGCACACACTAAGAGGGAAGAGGACAGCGACAGTGCTGGACAGGGGGAAGCGAAGGGGACGGCACAGTGCTGTTCCCGAGTGTTAAGCTATGTGCATGCGCACGCACAGAAAGCGGAAGGCCCTGGAAGGCAAGGGGACATCGCTGGACAGGGGGAAACCGGAAGTGGATGTAACAGTGCTGGACAGGGGAAGCGAAGGGGACGGCACCGGCAGCGGAGTGGGGGCGATGAGTAGAGCCAGCCTAGGGGCGGAAAGTTTGTAAATCCGGGCTACTGTGCAGTAAAAATTGAAGTAATGGATGCCAGGAGGTTCTTGCAGTGAAAACAGATCATAACAGTTTATTTGTCCAAGACAAATGACACACAGGGTTACTTATAATATGGAGGCACATGCAATATGAAAAACCAGCAGACTAGAACATGCAGACAGCTGAGAATGTGACTACCATGAGGATGTAGTCAAGTAGTTAGGCAGACCTCCTGGCAGATATACTTTGAAGTGGTCCGGATCTCACCCAGTGGAGTGGTTAGGGAGAAGAAGTCTAAGCCTGACGCCCTATCCACTGTGGTCCCTTCACTAAAGGCAATCTAGAAGCCTTGGGAAGCTACTCCCTGCTACAATCCTTGATAGAGCACAAAGCTGATCTTTCTCTCTCCCCTTTCTATCTTACTCTCCTAGAGAATACTATAACAGATCTAATCCTGTCTCTAGCTAACCTCATTCACGGGGTCCCTGCTCCCCGACTCAGACACTAGAGGTACTGGTCCCTCTAGGGCTAAAGGGCTTTACTGGGCCTTGGTGTACTCAGGCTCAATGGGAACATCCAGATGGTTAGGACACCAGAAGCCAAAGAGGAATATCTACCCCTTTCCATACACTATATTAAAGTGTGGCAGGAAGTTGTCATTACACCTCTTGGCCAATAATTGGGATAGGTGAAATGTAAACTAGATACATGGGCTTTTGACCAGCAACTAGGTAAAAGGAGGAATGTAGTGATTTAAATCCAAAGGGGCATATTAATCCCATGGGTCCCCACAAAACCTTTTTATTTTTTAAAGAAAAACCTATTGCTTTTTAAAACTGGTTCTAAAAGTATCCATCAGTAGCAGCAAAGAAGCAGTATTGTGCAAAATGATCATATATTTATAAAAATGCAGATAAGATGGGATAATGCTAAACACAGAAGATTATGAACATGAAATAGTCAGATTAGTGTCATGCATTTTAACAGATATTATCTCGGATCCAAAAAAGATGTACTAAACAGAATTAACTGAAGCAACATTTCACTTACAGACCTAAATTTCCAAGAGGCTTTATCACCATCCAGTTTGACCTACAGTGGAGAAAGTTAATAGAATGTCATCTAATCTCTCTACCAGTCTTGATTTTCATCTTTACATGTGGCTGTATTAAAATAATGTTCAAGAGAAACACTCTACTGCATAAATTAACACCTTCAGTTGAATAACTGTAAGTATAGTTTTTCTTAAAGGTATGCGGTACTGTATATAGTGAAATATACTGAATACATCTGATGTGCTGCTTTTACCTTTCCTATGTATTGTCTAATTAAATATCTCCTTCTTAAGCCTTTTCTCATTTCCTCCTGCATGTCTTCTATCAGTCTTTTAATCCTCTTGAACAAAGTCATCAGGGAGAGTAGCACAATTGAGAGCATGACCAATGAAAAGGGGCTTCTGTGATTAATTTCATACAATTTTATTTAGTATAGCCATCAATTTAGTGAAGCATCTAAAGCATAAAACAGTATGTTGTTTTGCTTGGTATTCAATTGATAAACAATCTCTTCAAATGTTTTCTGAAGAAGAGAAGTTCATTTTGGAATTAAAATTTAATGGATTTTCTCCATTTTGAAGGTGTAAATATATTTTACCATGACACTTAAGTTCAACAGAAAAGCATTTATTTGTTGAATTAGTATAATAAGATCAGCTCTAACACAAAATTTTCATTTTGACTATAGTTCCCCTTTAATTTTGTACCACAAAAATGTGTTGCAGGTAGCATCTAATGTTCCTTTACTTGGATTTATCATTTCCTCCTTTCCCTCTCTTTTTAGACTTAACCCTACATAATACCTTGTATAATGTGTCTGTCACGCATGGCTCCCTAAATTCAGAACATGAGCTAGGCTCCCTGGTTATGGCTCAATCTTCTGCGTGTAGCAGCCACCTTTGGCCTCGGGAGCAGCCCTCAGCTACTCAGATTCCGTCAGGTCTTACCTTGAGAGGAGCCAAGCAAGTGTTCTGAACAAGCAAAGGGGCTCGTTGTTTCCAAGATTTTGGACAGAAGGCTATAGTTCAAGGAGTAGACAAAAAGCATGGTCAGTGAGGCCAGGGTCGGTACAGGCGGAGTTTAAGCAGGGTCAGACAGGCAGTGGTTGGTACAGACGGAGTTCAAGCAAGTTCAGACAGGCAGGGATTGGTGCAGGCGGCGTTCAAAGAGTAGTTTGGCAGGCAAGGTTCAATATCGGCAGAGTTCAGAATAGTCAGGCATGCAAGGATCAATACTGGAAACAAACAGGACAGAAATCACACCCAGATACTAACAAGTTCAAATAACACTGGGTAACGATTAAAGGAAAACTATACCCCCAAAATGAATACTTAAGCAACAGATAGTTCATATCATGTTAAGTGGCATATTAAAGAATCTTACCAAATTGGAATATATATTTAAGTAAATCTTGCCCTTTTACATCTCCTGCCTTGAACCACCATTTTGTGATGGTCTGTGTGCTGCTTCAGAGATCACCTGACCAGAAATACTTCAACTCTAACTGTAACAGGAAGAAGTGAGGAAGCAAAAGACACAACTCTGTCTGTTAATTGGCTCATGTGACCTAACATGTATGCTTTGTTGGTATGTTTGTGAGTACAGTGAATCCTACGATCTCAGGGGGCGGCCCTTATTTTTTAAAATGGCAATTTTCTATTTATGATTACCCAATGGCACATACTACTAGAAAAGTATATTATTATGAAAATGGTTTATTTACATGAAGCAGGGTTTTACATATGAGCTGTTTTATGCGATATCTTTTTATAGAGACCTACATTGTTTGGGGGTATAGTTTTCCTTTAATGGCCCGAAGCCCCTTTAAATGCATTTGAATTTTCGTGATAACGTCACGCACCGCTGGCATAAATCAGAAAGTGTGCGGCCGCTCATGCACCATAGAGGTACTGGCGCTGAAATGAAGAGGACTAGGGCTGCAGGCATCCCCATGGCGGGCGTCCCGCTGGGCCCTAGTCCCAGCTAGACCAAAGTGTCATTGTATTTAGAGTATAGCCATATAGGTCCTTCATAAATTTGGAGAGAAATTGAAATTGAATCTGTGTAATTGTCCTTCCCATAAATTAAATGCAAACTAAAGGATACTAATAAATACATGTTATTTAGGTTAAAAATTGTTTTCACACTTTATGGACAATGACACATACACAGCAATTCTATAATACTTGTAGGGGAAGCCACCAAATATCGCTGGCATTCAAATGATTGGGATTCAATTCAAAGTAGCAGCATTTTAACACAAGTAGCTGTAATCAAAGCTCTGTGTGTGCCATAGCCCTAACAGTTACATTATGCAAAAGCCGGCAAAAATCCACGCATTAATAAAACGCCAGCCATACCTCGAATCTCAGTTTATCATATGTAAATTAATTGTCATGATTATTACTACAGTATGTGTGTGGAGAATTCTTTTTTATCTCTTTAGGGAATTTTAAGTGATATGCTACATTACCTCTAAAATTACTGCTGAATAAGGCCTGGCTTTCATGTAAATGTTTGCAAAAGCGAACATAACTGCATAGCACAGGTTTCTAGACACAACTTTCCATTAGGTATTTTTGACAGTGTCAGAATAACAATAAATACATACAGTAAGAGTGCCCTAGTTTTCATATACAATTTAAAATTTCCAATTTTGAATCAGGCTCCAAGTTAATTTATTACACAGTAGTATATTTTTTATTTTATATTTTGAAGGACTAGCAACAACAGGAAGGTGAAATGCCTTCATGTTTTACCCATAGGAGAAGACTTAATAGTCTTTTGCTAAAAATATGAACTACTTTTTAAAGGATTGTTAACATTTTCATGATGCGTTTGCAGGGCTCCAGTGTTTGAAACTCAGACCCAAGCCAGAACCACAACCTGCACCCAGACCCACAAACCACATTTTTATCCACTTACCCACTACACAACCAGACACTGCTTTACCTACAATCCAATGCGCTACCCGTTTACCACAATTAAACTGAAACTGTTGTTGCTGCAAACCGGAAGTGATATCATCAGAAGTGGAGGGTGAAAAAAAAAAACAAGAAAAAGGTTTAAAGGATTAAAAATTGCTTATATTAAGACTCACATACCCACAACTATACCCGCATCCTAACGTCTTACCCACATCCCCCAGGTTACCCATTCTTCTGCAGTACCCAACCCAATGCAGTATTCTCTCAGAATGCTCAGAAAGTTCATGAGGTGAACTTTCTAAATATTGCTGGAAATATGTAAATCAGATGATTATAATTATGTTTATCAGTAACCATTGTTCTTTGTAACTTCAAAGAAGGTTTATTGTGCCAACAAAACAGGCACTTTATTGTGTTACATTTCTCTTGTAAATCTGGCCCATAATGTTCACTGAACAAACAAGTTACTGCAACATTCCCCAAAAGAAAACTCTATATTCCTTTACACGGTTCTCTTCTAGTGAATACAGTCTATACTGTAGTGTTCAATTACAAACAAATACATGCAATGTGTTAGTGTGGATGCAAAATTGAGCATATATTGCTACTATTCACACATGGTACAGTATTTAAATGTATGTTTCTAGCAAGTAATGGCTACTTACAGGTAGTGCCAATTCACACATCCAGCCCATCTAATGAATAACTTGCAAATGCATGCATGAACTTTGGGGAACCCAAACCTAAAACTACCACAAATCTGGATATGACTATAAACTCCAAAGTTCTAATGCCATTTTTAATGCAGACGCTGTCAGAAGCAATGCCATTCCAACACAAATGGTAAATCATGTGCACTGCAATTCACATGCAATTTACCATAGCTAAAGCTTAAGTGAGTTGTTTTAAACAATTAAAATTGAGCAGGTATGGTATCTGAAAGTATAATTTACTTTGATGAATGGCTACATTTTTTGCAGTGCTAAGCACCATTCAATGTTTCTTTTATGCTCTACCTTGCATTAGACTGTGCTCCATATTCAAACTGTAGTGCTATTTTTAAACTTTATTCTCATACCACTCACTAGAGTTGTTTGGCTTCTGTCTGTTTACTAGAGTAACCCCTGTGGGCAGCAGTCATGAAGCATAATTTAAAGGATGTCAAGCAGTAAATTTAGTAAGGAGACTTGTAAGTAGAACTTGTGTGCGGCATGGGAAAATAGATTGAGTAAAATATTGCAGAATGCTTGTGGAGCAGTGACCAGGGGGTCTCCAAGCCAAGCAGAACATGGAACTGGAAAACAGGCACTGATGTTTGTAAGCTGTTGCAAGGGCTGCTATAGCAGTGATTATTTAATGCAGTAGGGAATGCTAACAGTTGATCTGGTAGTCCTAAGTATTCTTGGTGTTGGACTGCATAAACAAATTAGAATTACATAACGTTTATCATAACATTTATTTATTAAGTGTCAGCATATTGCACAGTGCTGCACATAACGGTACATAATAATTGACAAACTGATACATAATGTAATAAGTGGATTCTCACAAGGGCTTAATATCTAAATGAGTTGGAATAACTAATACACAAGGTATAAAATATGTAGCTGTGGGAGAAATATATGTTGGAAACATTTTGTTAGTGTTATGCTAGTGAGGAGATAATGGATCAGCAGAATGTGGTGTGCAGAAGTTCCTGCCACTAGAAATGATAACTTAATAGGAGCTGTGTAAGTTTTAAGGGAACATTTGAAACTCTGAAGAGCTTTGTAGTTGAGGGTGAGAAGTTTAAAACTGATGTGAGAATGTATTAGTATCTAGTGTAGGGATTTGCAGAGAGGTGCAGGAGAGGTGATTGAGTTTCTGGATGTATTCTGGATTGATTGTAGAGAGGAAGAGAGGATAAGTGAGTGACAGGAGGTTACAATAGTTTAGGTAGAAGATGATTAATGTGTGAACTACTGTAGTATTTCTTTTGCTTCCTGACTGAGAAAGGGGAATATTTTTAAGATGTAATCAGCAAAAATCTAATATGTGTTGAATGGTTTATAGTTTTGTTTACAATAATGGATAATGTTGGGGTAGGGTGTGTGAAAGTGGGGAAAACAATCAGTTATGTTGTAGAAAATTAAGGATGCACTGAATCCCTGAATCCTTCGTGAAAGATTTGGCCGAATACCAAACTGATCATATGCAAATTAGGGTGGTGAAAGGAGAAAGTGGGCAACATTTTTTTACTCCCTTGTCTTGTGATGAAAAGTCAAGTGATTTCCTTTCCCACCCCTAATTTACATATGCAAATGAGAAAACAAAATAGAAGAGAGAGGACATCCATGAGGTATAGCAAAAAGACAGTTGGACACTTTAGAAATGACATATGAGGAGAAGATATCAGGACAAGAGAGATAGATTTGAGTAAAATTACCATAAAGATGTTAAGCTGGACATAGATGTAAAGATCTTTAAAAGATCATTTTTTTATCGTGAGACCACGATTATCTCGAAACGATCATTTAAATGTACGATGTGTCAACTAAAAAGACCATTTCAGTCGATATTACCAGCAAAACTGAAGGGTAGCTGCCTGCTTGGCCCTGCAAACATAAATAGATTGCACTGGGACCGATAAAGATTTTTAAACCTGGCCGATCAATTTTCTGACAGATGTCGGACAAAAAAAACGTAAGATGTACGATCGTTCGAATCCCCCTAACTTCACAATAATTTGACGGATTGGTCGGATTTCGTTAAAATCGGTCGCTCGGCAAAGAAAAATTTTGCGTCTACGGGGACCTTTACAGCCAAAGAAGCTAGATTGAAGTGGGTCAGTTAGGGAGTTAGTCAAGAGAGAAAGTGAGTTAAGTTGCTGTAAACAGCATGTCTTAAAAGTATAAAAGGATGTTGAAGGCAAAACAGAGGATGGTAGCAGACTGAGGATCAAGTGAGCATGAAAAGTGCATGTTTAAAGGAACAGTTCAGTGTGAAAATAAAAACTGTGTAAATAGATAGGCTGTGCACAATAAAAAAATGTTTCTAATATAGTTAGTTAGCCAAATATGTAATATATAAAGGCTCTATAACTCTGAGTTGGTCAGTGACTTGAAGGGGGGCCACATGGTACATTTCTGTTCAGTGAGTTTGCAATTGATACTCAGCATTTAGCTCAGATTCAAAAGCAACAGAAATGACCCATGTGCCCCCCCCTCAAGTCTCTGATTGGTTACTGCCTGGTATCCAGGGTAACCAGTCAGTGTAAACCAATAGAGCTAAAAAGCAGGAAGCAGTGTTCAGAACGACATGTTACACATCCAGTCACTCCAGTCTTTATACGTTACATATTTGGCTAAGTAACTATATTAGAAACATTTTATATTTTGCACAGCCTATCTATTTACCCAGTTTTTATTTTTACACTGAACAATTCCTTGTGGAGAATGTTCCAGTGGAGAGATTTGAGAGATGAGTAAGTAGCCATGTAGATAGGGTTGCCACCTGTCTGTTTTTGACACGGATTACCTGATATTTGGAAGGGCTGTCCAGGTCAAAACTGTCTGCCCAGTTTTATTAATCAGGTAATCTGGACAGAATTATCATTAATTGACATGACGATTGACCAATTGCCGCACCTCCTGTCATCACAGTCCCTTCACCCAATATTGCCACCCCCCCACATCACTGGCCATGCCTTGTCTGGAGCTTAATAAGCTGAAAGGTGGCAACCCTACATGAAGCATTTATATTGCTTTCTGCAAATCCAGTCTTCCTACTGCCGAACATTCAGCCTTCTCTTTGTTAAGACTCAGGGGGTTATTTACTAAACCTCAAATTTTTCTGGTCAGGCTTTTGGGGGCAAAAGTTCAACAAAAAAATTCATGAGAAGAGTCCAAATAAAACCATACAATTTGGATATTTGCTAGTTTTTATTGAGTTTTTTCCCAATCTAATTTGTTCAAGTTATTTTAATAATACGGCAAAATCGTAATAATATAACAAAAATTTAATAATAAATAAGTAAAAGAATTATATAAGTTACATACATTTTTAAGTAAAATTCCCAAGCGGATTTGAATGGAGTTTGCAGCAGAAAATGTTGGGATAAAATCGAACTTTGATAAATAACCCCCTAACTGTGCAAAATGTATTTCAAAGTACACCATCACTTTTCAGTTGCTTCAGGGATACTGTCATGGGAAAAAAAAAATTCAGAATGAATCAGTTAATAGTGCTGCTCCAGCAGAATTCTGTACTGAAATCCATTTCTCAAAAGAGCAAACAGATTTTTTTATATTCAATTTTGAAATCTGACATGGGGCTAGACATATTGTCAATTTCCCAGCTGCCCTAAGTCATGTGACTTGTGCTCTGATAAACTTCAATCACTCTTTACTGCTGTACTGCAAGCTGGAGTGATATCCCTCTCTCCCTTTGCCCCCCCCCCAGCAGCCAAACAAAAGAACAATGGGAAGGTAACCAGATAACAGCTCCCTAACACAAGATAACAGCTGCCTGGTAGATCTAAGAACAACACTCAATAGTAAAAACCCATGTCCCACTGAGACACATTCAGTTACATTGAGAAGGAAAAACAGCAGACTGCCAGAAAGCATTTCTCTCCTAAAGTGCAGGCACAAGTCACATGACCAGGGGCAGCTGGGAAATTAACAAAATGTTTAGCCCCATGTCAGATTTCAAAATTGAATATAAAAAAATCTGTTTGCTATTTTCAGAAATGGATTTCAGTGCAGAATTCTGCTGAGGTAGCACTATTAACTGATGCGTTTTGAAAAAAAACATGTTTTCCGAAGACAGGATCCCTTTAAATTAAAAATGTACATTTTAATAATGAAAACGGTTTAGAGAGTTAGAAATCAGGTGTAGCTTATACTGGGAAAACACTGCAGGGGGAACTAAACTAATTTTAAAAAAAACAGTTTTAAATTCTTTTTTTTTAAAAAAAACAGTACATTTTACAAACTTTAAATAAAAAATAAATGAAAATAAATAGCAAGTAATAAAAAAACTCAGAGAAGGACAAAATACTATTATGTATAGGTACGCTAATGGGTCAGGCAATCATACTCTAAAATATGGCTTTACGCAATAATTGCTGACCTGCAGGTCTGGGTACAACTGAAATAATGACAGGCATTTATGAGCATTTTGTCACTGGATATTGCTTGGGTTGCAATACTTCAGAATCTCCCCATGTACCAATGCAATTAAAAGTAATTATAAGTGACAATGAGACTTATAAGGATATAGGATTTAACAAGAAAGTAGTAGCTCTACTTTAGCATATAAAGCAGATGTTAAATGAGGAACTATTGTTAAATACCTTCAGTGGCATTGTGTATGCATTGTAGGGAGAGTCAAGAGGCCTATTAAAAGAAAGTTACAACTGTCATGACAGAAAAGGATTAGAATCTTAATTAAAAGGAGAGAGAGAAGTAGAAAAAGAGAATACATTGATGAGATCATAAGCTGCCATAGATTTAATTTTATATGTTCATTTATTATTTATTTATTTTGACGGCGTAAGCAAAAAATAAGTGGAATTTTCCAAGATGCCCTATTAAAATTGACTCAGTTAAGGCTTTAGTGAAACAAAGCAATTCTAACTTGCCATATTGAGAGAGGGTATGATTTTCATTTCCTTCAAGGAGTTGTTTTCACAGTAATGGGTAGAAGTGTATTGCCTTCTTCAAATTGTATGTAACATATCCCGGCCAAGCGAGATGTAGTAGACCCCGCTGGGAGATAAAGTATCATGTTGTCTATTAGGTGTTTTTACAACCTATTGAATTTTTCTGATATAGAACACTAATGTAACAGCATACTGTATGTTAGAAAACAGAATATTGTGCAGAACAGTGTCCTATTTATATAAGTTATTCTGCACTATCTCTCTCTCTCTCTTTCTCTCTCTCTCTCTCTCTCTCGCTCTCTCTCTCTCTCTCTCTCTCTCTCTCTCTCTATATATATATATATATATATACACATACATTTTTCTATGGTAAAGATTTATACAGAATCTTTTTTTTCTCTTTGAGATGTGTAAAACAAAACAGTTTAAACTTAATAAAAATCAAATGTAAGTACATATTGACAAAAGATGTAAGATAAATAAGTTATAAAAATGAATCTTAACTGGTTAATAATATAAGAACAAATTTAATTTGTTTTTGCTTCATGTTTTTTACAATTCCTGGTTAGTATAGCAAGATGTCCAAATCCTTGTATTGAGTATAATTTCATCCATGAAAGTGGGTTTTTTTGGAAATGAACTGATGGCTTGACATTTCGATCTTGCACATCTGTAACAGTATACTGTAGCAATATGGATTACGGAGGAGCATGCATATTTTATTTTGGAACAGAAGGCTCTCAATGTACTCTCTTGTGAAATATCATTTGCTCTTCCCCCTTTGAGAAGCAGAAGGTAATGGTTTGTATTTATGTCTTTCTAGATTAGCCCTAGCATGCCTTTTGCATTGCAATTGGTTTGATTATCTGCTTCCACTTTTTATTCTTAAAAAAAGTTCTGAAAATTGTTTTATTTGGTTAACAAAGTTTTCTAATGAGACGTCTCTTGTTATATAAAAAATAATACAAAGAAGCTGTTTAACATTCAAAACCAGTACATTGTCTCTTTTATCCCTAATTAAAAAAGCTCCAAAGTGTTTTTTTCTGACTCGATAAATACAAACTATTAAGTAATGTCAACCCAATGTCTTTGTAAGTGTGTGTTTAATTAAAAATCCCAGTCCCAGACATTTGGCTTGTGTCTTAGCATGGCCAATCAGAAAGTGGAATTTGATGTTAATGTGTCCTAGTAGGATATGGATCAGAAGTGCAACACAGTAGGTTCTTTTAGGACAGATGAATTTATACATTTGCAATTAAAGGCCTTCTTTTTAGGTCCAACATTTGACTAGATCCATACTTATAACAATAAACAATGTCAATAACTGGCTATCCAAGGCTCTTAATAAATGCTGGAATCTTTGCCTTAAAGGGTAAATATATCTCCCCAGTGGTGGATTAAGGACATGTGAGGCCCCTAGGCTACACTTTCCACAGGGCCCCCTTCTAGGGTAGGGTCGGAAAACTATGGCGCGCGCAGCGCGCCGAAAATTTTTAAACCACACCCCTTTTTGGCCACACCCCCAAATACCACACCCATTTAAAAAAACATTATTCTGTCATGCCAGTTTTAAATGGATAATCAGGATATTATACGCAGATCTGACAGTATACATTTACTACAAAAAATGGAAAATTAGCATATTAACCCTAGCTGTTACAGT
Organism: Xenopus petersii; assembly: GCA_038501925.1. Classification (NCBI taxonomy): domain Eukaryota; kingdom Metazoa; phylum Chordata; class Amphibia; order Anura; family Pipidae; genus Xenopus; species Xenopus petersii. The sequence continues at coordinate 57,658,620 of CM076674.1, read as the reverse complement.
ATAATCACTGTAGAAATGGCCAATGAGCACTCCATTGATCCCAGACAAGAAAGTAAGATGACTAAAACATAGCCAACGAACAGAAAGTCTCTGTGACCTTGTCTGTGCTTGTGGCAGATTGGCAGTAAAGCAGAGCCAAGAGAAGCAACTCTGAGAAAACATAAATCTGAGTAGTGAAACTGTGGAAGTGGAGCTCCCTGTTCATTAAAGGGGTTGTTCACCTTTAAAATAACTTTTAGGATGATGTAGAGAATGATATTCTGAAACAATTTGCAATTGGTTTTCATTTTTTATTATTTGTCTTTTGATTATATAGCTTTTTATTCAGCAGCTCAGTTTTCAATTTCAGCAGTCTGGTTGCTAGGGTCCAATTACCCTAGCAACTATAAATTGATTTGAATGAAAGACTGGGATATGAATTGCAGAGAGCCTGAATAAAAAAATGTAGCAGTAGCAATAAAAGTATAGCCTTACAAGGCATTGAGCAAGATGGTACGGTGTCAATTACAACAACAACAATAACAAACTGTAAATTATGTGTTTGAGAACATGACAATATGAAGATACTTTGCTAAGGTAGAATATCAGTTTTGATTACATAATTTGACATATTATGTGAGCTACAGATGTCAAATGAATCACAAATATTCACAAAATAGGCCCAGTACAGCCTTTTGCATCAATGGAATGAAACAGTTGTATTACACTGCACTAAGGGGTGTCCAGAAAAAAGATTGAATGGCTGTAGGTTTCCCAAATACTTTCCCACCACTGTACTACAGACAAGCTATGCTGACAATCAGTGGGCTTACCCTTAAATAAAAAAAACTACCTTTGTTTCCATAGCCTCCTGTAGTACAGCACACAATGGGTTAAATTGTACACATAGCTTCTCTGCCTTATCGCTATCAAAGGCGCCATATTTCAAATCAGCCAGCACAGGAACAGGAGTCTCCGCCTGCCATATTACCTCACTGGTGCACTGAAGGAAGCAGGCACTTATCTACATTCTCTTCCAGCCAGGGGAACGCACTGTTGTTGTAATAAATGCGCACACCATGTAGGAGACACACACACACTCATCATACATCACTCGCACAGTTTTTTTTTTTCCCCTGCACACTCTGACAAATTTTTTTTTGGAGGAAGCCAGTTGCTAGGCAGGTACTCCCCCTCCCCTCATAGCTCCTGCCTACCTCCTGGAATGTATTCGCTCCTCTCAAAGTTAACAGCGCGTGACGTTGGTGGGGGAGACCAGCTTCCTGCTGCTGGCTACTTTCATGGTGAGGGCCGACTGGAAGCAATCAGCCTCAGGCGCAGTTGGTGATGTCATGCGCAATGCGCCGCAGAGACGCACTCAAATGCAAGTAACTTCTCTGCCTCCACCACTGGCCGGACCTGGTGATTTTTTTTTTAAATTTAAAAAAAATAAAAAAATTTGCAGTAAGAAACTCATGGGCCCCTACCACTAATGGGCCCCTAGGCTAAAGCCTAGGGTAGCCTAGGCATTAATCCGCCCCTGTATCTCCCTTGACATGAGCTCATTCATTTAGGTTAGGTTATTTATCAAGCTCAGAATATCCAAACCTGAAATAATTTGTAGTTTTCCGAGCAAAAAATTAAAGTCTGATCGTCTAAAAACTCAGAATCCGAAAATTCAGAAAAAAAATGTTTTTGCGGAAAACTACGAACAATTCTAATTTTCTGGGGAAGCTCCAAAGTTTGCCCGACCCTATTTTTCGGGCTTTTTACTTCATAAATAAGGTCCATGCAGGAATTCGAAATTGCTTGAAGTTTGATATTAGAAATATTGAGATAAATTCGGACCTTGAAAAATAACCCCCATACCGTACATCATTTATAGAACTACAGTATACTGTATAAGGCTCCTTGGGCAGCAAAACCTACATATTGAGTTGTATTAAACATTTATAAAAGAAATAACAGGAGTTATATAATAATAATTTATTGATAGCACTAACATTTCTCTTTTAGCTTCAAAGGGAATGTTTAATCTTTCACATGAGCCCTGGTGCCAGTGAAAACGTACACATACTACACATAGTATAAAAAAATTCCCTTGCTATAGTCCACAGTTCCCTCAGAAACCAGTTATCTTTGCAGTATGTTTTTGAACTGTGGGAGGAACCGAACTGTCAACTGTCCTTATTAATGTGGTTAATTAAGCCTTTAAATGCAAACTGGGAAAAAAGTATTTAAAGAAAAATAGCAAATTAGCTGCATTACTCTAGCTAATAATAAAGTGTACATTTATTTCAAGGTGAACTTTACCTTAAGAGATTGAAATTCAAACCATATTACAGCCATTTCTGGCTTTATGGACTGTGTAAGCACAATGAGATGGACACATAGGAAAACGTCCACATTTTTACAAAAGAATAAAGCTTCAGTGACAGTTCAGTTAAAGAAAACCAAACAAAGTTCTTGCCTCTCTTGGGCTCTAACTAAATACAGAGTTGTAAGTCACTCACTAGCCCTGTCCCCATCTGGGATTTATGGAACACAAAACAAAACATTTGTACACTGGGTCACTGTACCTTTGCTATACAAAACAAGCACCTTCACAGGGTTTTTCGTAATAGACTTCCACATGCTGCTCTGCCTCTCCTCATTCAGCTCACACTGGTCTCTCAGGCAGGTTTCTCTATGCTAATTATTCCACAGGTGAGATTATACTGGGAATAGGAATACGCATTTCGCCTTGTTTCGCCGAAATAATTACGCCCATATTTAAAAAAAGACGTGCGTCAAAATTTCACTGCGCGACAATTTTTTTTAACGCCCATAGACTTTTCTGCGACATTTCGCCTCGGACGAATTTTTGGCAAGACGAAACGGGTCAAATTTGCCCATCCCTACTGGGGAATTAAACATCCCAGAACCTTTGTACATGAGGAAGTAAGGGAAGAACTCCACAGGCGATTTAGGAGCGATCTGGCAGGCGTCAGGTCGGATGTGGCATAAATAAGGTAAGCAACAGGAAAGTCAGATGGTGTCGCAGCGGTCGTTGCACGCTGCGTCTACATCCGTCGTGTCTCGTCGGATGAGCGATGCGACTTCATCTGACATTTCTATCTCTTACCTTATTTCCGTAGCATCTGAACTGACGCTTGCGTTTTTGCGCAGTGTGTCGTATCATGCCAAAATCGCATGTGGAGTTCCTCCCTAAGAGTTGTAACAGGGTGAAATATATTTCCCATCAACTCTTCCCTGGTTACCAGCTCATTATAAAAAACTTTTATATTTCTAGGTTCACTTGAATTTTCTTTGAGCAAAACTTATTAGGTTAGAATTCCACAATCATTTTTGTCGGATCGACGCCTGCCGACAAAACGCAAGCGACAAGTTGGATGGAGACACAGGCATCGATATTCTAATTGAACAGAATGAAACATCGCAGGTAAAAACAACATTACATCCGACGCGACACGACTGTCGGATGTGGACGCAGAAAGCAGCGTCTTCATCTGACAGTCAGACCGTGTAGTTGTTACCTCCGACTTTTCATTCAGTTCAATTATATCTTGATGCGTGTGACTCCATCCGACTTGTCGCATTGCGTACTGTTGGCGGGTGTCAATCCAATGAAAAACGGTTGTGGAGTTCTACCCTTAAATGTGTCCACACAGAGGGCAAAGGGCACACAGAAGAGTACAATCATTACACATCACTGGTGTGTGTGTGTGTGTGTGTGTGTGTGTGTGGTATTGCTGCTTTCTTCAGTTACGTCATATAAAAAACTATAGCACTGTTGGGCACCAGCCAGCTCTGTATATAATGCATGGAATTGGCTTTGGTGCAGCTGAACTACACTGAATGAATAGGGCCCAAAAGTCACTGGAAATAAGGCCATTAAACATCTCAAATAACACCAGCCACACTTAAAAAAAATTGGAGCAGCTGTACCCTATTTGTAGCAAAGACACAATTGTGTTAATTTTGGAGAATCCGATACATTTATAACACGCGGACACAAACTGGAGCTGGAGCTGTGGCCAATAGTCATATTTTTAAGCATATTGTATATCCCGAATTCTATGTATAATATATAATTTCTCCCACCTTCAAACTGCCATGAGGCCTACATGCATATACAGATGCAGCCACTTTGGTTTGTCTGTTTAACATCGAATAACTAAACACAGCTATCCCATTTATCTCATTCAACACAGAAAACTGCGTCACAACATCCCATCTAATTAAAGTATTCGCCATTGTAAACAATGGTGCTTTGGTATGCTAATGAAAAGGTTAAATGCATTAAATGAGTTAAGATGACTTTAGATAACACAGTTTCTTCAATTAACCCTGAGTCATGATGCATTTAACGCACAAATCCAAGTGGCTTCATCTGTATATTTCAGGAACTCAATTTCTAGAAACAAAGTATTTCCTTTGTTATTCTATCAATACCAATCTGAGACACCATATAAAAAAAAATTGCTCAAAAGATGAAAAGACGGCACTCCGGTGAGATAAAAAGGTGGTTTATTCCAACAGGTCAATGACCAACATCCCCTGACGCTTTTAATTATAGGCTTATGATTTCTAAAGTTGAGCTGCCCAAAAAAACATGTTTTCCTTGACAGAATGCCTTTAAACATTTTTTATTTTGCACTTGCCCTTAGACACACATACTGCTTGGGCCCTCATGTTTGAACATTTTTGTTGTGAGCTAATAGACATTAATACTGTATATTTCACCCAGGTTCCTCTCATATTTCCTGGTTTGCAGCAATTCTCGGAAGGTTTAATTTCAATTCCTCACCTGAGGTATTATTAGCTCTTTAAAATCTTACTGCTATTTCAGTGTTGGCAGAGATCTTCTAGCAGTGTGACGACCTGTTTGCTACTGAAATCACTCTGAAAAACACAGCTACTGTACTTGTTTTGGAGAGGTACTGTAACCTGCTGGGCATGTCATTTGTATCATAAACCCAACAGAGGATGGGGTCTAGTATGGGAGTGTTTGATCTTGTGTTTAGTTATCGCCAAGGAAAGGGGTCAGGGCTTTGTTTGTTACATTTTGTTTGTTTAAATGCATGAGTCACACATGCCTGATTTCTCTTATAAAATGCAATTTCTTTCAAAGAAAGGTCTGTCTGTCTGTCTGGTTCCGCTCCTGCTGTGTATATGATAATACGACTTGGCTCATCGCATCCTTTGCAATACATGAGGTGTGATAATGCTGAATAAGTAATGGGAAATAAAATAGCTTTATTAGAATACCGAATATGCCATAAAACTGCTGCATTAAATGTTCTATATACTGCAAAATAAGACTGATTTTAATGTGGCAGTTTTATGGCTAAAGACATCCAGAAAACATTAGCACATGCATGCAATTGTAATTTTCATGTCTCTGAATTATCCAATTGTTGGTGGTGCAGAACACGACCCCGTTCATCATTTTCTGTTCCTGGCTCACAAAAGACACTGGATACAGAGGCATGTGCAGCAACTGATGGTGTGGTGCCAAGTTTTAGGATAAATTGATGATTGCTATGCTTCCATAGGGTATTCCAGGGTTTCTTTTTCACCATATTCTTTTAAACAACTGTTTAGCATTATATTTAATTAAAGGGATACTGTCATGGGAAAAGTTTTTTTCAAAATGCATCAGTTAATAGTGCTGCTCCAGCAGAATTCTATACTATCACTGATTTTTTTTTTTTGAAATATGAGATGGGGCTAGACATATTATCAGTTTCCCAGATGCCCACAGTTACTTAGTGCTCTGATAAACTTCAGTCACTCTTTACTGATGTACTGGAAGTTGTAGTGATATCACCCCCCCCCAGCAGCCTAACAACAGAACAACGGGAAGGTAACCAGATAGCAGCTCCCTAACACAAAGTAAAAGCTGCCTGGTAGATATAAAAACAGAACTCAATAGTAAAATTCAGGTCCCGCTGTGACACATTCAGTTACATTGAGTAGGAGAAACAACAGCCTACCAGAAAGTCCTAAAGTGCTAAAATACATTTGCTGGTTCCGGAATGAAATTTTATATTGTAGAGTAAATTATTTCCAGTGTAATTTAGAAATAAAAACTACATCATAAAAATATGATAGTAACAGATTTAAAAGATTTAAACAAAACCAGTTTTAGTTCTGTTTTGTTTTAGACTTATTAATTTGAAAGTTATAATAGAAATGTGTATGTCCTGTGATAATTCTTACTTTCCTGTATCATTGGGGTAATGGACCTTCCCTCTTCCTCCTAGCTGTCCCTATGGAACCCTCAGGGAATACTCCCTATTTTGCTGATAGGCATTGATATGGTTGGATCACTTTGCTACAAGCTGCTCAATCACTCTTCTTCCTGGATTAATACAGTGATCCCCAACCAGTAGCTTGTGGGCATCATATTGTCCACCAACCCATTGGATATTGCTCCCAGTGGCCGTAAATGAATCAGGTACTTATTTTTGAATTCCATGCCACATAGGTGCAACCAATAGCAAGTCACAGCCCGTATTTGGTACCCCCCAGAACATTTTGCATACTTACATTGCTCATCAACTTTTTTTTACATTTGAATGTGGCTCAAGTTGGGAAAAAAAAGTTGGGAACCATGGGTTAATACAATGAAACCATGCATGGACTTGAATAAGAGACTGGAATATGAATAGGAGAGGACCTGAATAAAAAGAGGAATAATAAAAATCAGCAATGGCATTACATTTGTAGCCTTACAGAGCATTTGTTTTTAGATGAAGTCAGTGACTCATATTTGAAAGGTCGTAATTGTCAGAATAAGAAGGCAAATAATAATAAAACTATAAAAAAAGAAAATAATTAAGGCCAATAGTAAAGTTGTTTAGAATTGGGGCGAGCCACCCCTTTAAGTACTTTACATAATAGTTTTTCTTTGTTAATTTGCTTTTTATTGATTTTTCAGATCACAATCATCCAACGTTGAAATTTTTTTTCTATTTTATCCAATAGTACATACTAATAACAATTTCTGTTTTTAAAATACTTTTTTAAATATAAAATAGTGTTTTATATACGGGCTATTTTGTGAAATATTTCTAAAGAGACCTACAATATTCAAGGGCATAGCTTTAAGATGTTATTTTCATAAACTAGGATTACTCAATACCATTGCTCACAATAAACTAGTGTATTATACAAATGATCTAAATGCAAATTTTGTTGAGCACACACCTATTCTTACCTAAAGCCGACACTTCTTCACTCTAGAAAATGCGATGAAGTGTAGACGTTATTGAAATCCTCTGAACTCATTTAGATGGTGACATTTTGTGGCAGATTAATTAAAATGATTCGTAGTTTTCTCAGACTGAATAATATGGAAGAACAAGTCTAAGCGGTGAATTTCACTCATCAGGTTTTGTGCTTGATTACTTTAGCATTTGCAATTACTATAAGTCAGTGTTTTGGTTCAAAAACATGCAGATAATGAAATGTATCTGCAGAATGACAGAGGTTTATAAATAGAAATTTTTGTTTTCATGTAATACTCAGATGATATGAAAGAATCCCTTGTGCTGTGGACCCATGCTAACCTTCTAAATGTACTTAAGCACTACAGAAATATTAAGAGGAATAATATCAGCAAATAACATAATGCTGATTATTTGTGTTTGGAACTTGGAGGAGTCTACTAAATGCAAACTGGTTAATGAAACAAAACAACCTTTACTGATGGAAGTTTTCTTAAAGGTATTCTTTCAAGAGGTGCCTTTTAGTACTTAGGTAGAATTTCCTTTTTTTGTAGATTAGTACAAAGGATCATTGCCTTTTAATTATGATCTTTGATACTATAGGCAAAATAATTGTGGTAAACATTGTGCCTGCCATAACTACTATCAAGCCATTACATTTTTTTAAAGGAGTTAAACAACTTTTTCAATTCTCATATTTTTTTTTAAATAATATAGAAATTATTAAATTTTTGTATGTGTAGACATTTGCTGGTAAGTTTAACTTCTAACATTTGTACTAGAGGCCAGTGTGTCAGATTGTCTAGGGTTTGCATCTTCCTACCTGACAGCGTCAATTTGTGACCCATTTACAGAGATGCTGTGCACCTGTGGATATATGCTAGCTAAAGATTTAGTATTACTTACTATTGACATTAACTTTTAGTATTTTCTAGAATTACCAATTCTAAGCACCTTTTCAATTTATTTTGATTATTTTTTTTATAGTTTTTAATTAATTATCTGCTTCTTTTGACTCTTTCCAGCTTTCAAATGGGGGTCACTGACCCCCATATAAAAACAAATGCTCTGTAAGGCTACAAATGTATTGCTATTATTACTTTTTATTACTCACCTTCCTATTCAGGCCCTCTCCTATTCATATTTCAATCTCTTATCCAAATCAATGCATGGTTGCTAGAGTAATTTGGACCCTAGCAACCAGATTGCTGAAATTGCAAACAGGAGAGCTGCTGACTAAAAAGCTAAATACAGTAGCTAAAAAAACTACAAATCAAAAAAAATGAAAACCGATTGCAAATCACTCTCTACATCATACTAAAAGTAATTGAAAGGTGAACAACCCCTTTAATAAAGCTAGTGAAATATGCTGCAGTTTTTATTTTCCCTGTCTGAAGCACACATCTATACTCGGACACATTGTAGTTGACTAAAACAAGCTCCATTGCCATCTATATATTGGTTAATTTGAGAGAAATTGCTTCAATTGACAGAAGAAGCAAGTTCTACAGAGAGAACAAATAGAAAGCAGGTCGGGTAAACCCAGAAGACCAGTGGAAGGCATAGAACACTAGAAGAATGGCTCATTTATGCATCTACTTGGTAAAACTGGACTATTATTTTGTCAGAGGCAATACAATTGCTGTGTGACCAAGGTGGAATAGTGGCAGAAGAGGACCCCCCTGATATATTGCTACTATGTACAGTATATATTGTACTCCCATCTTACCTTTACAACTTCCAAGTTTGATTGTTGTCTTATATGTACTACAAGGCAGTCTGGTTTTCAAACAAACTGTCCAGTATTACACTGGTCTGATATCACCAGCTTTGCCTCTGATGTCACTGTATCATCACCTGCTCAATATGGTCAAAAGGTGGCAATCCTAATTGTCCCTCATATCTGGGTTCCCAGCTGCAATATACACTACCTTCAAATCACTGCATTATTGCTATTGTTAACTTTCCTTTACTTTTTTTAAGGTGATAATTTATATGAAACATATAAATATTCCTGTAGTATTAATTAATTAATCAATGTAATTACAGTAGCTCCTATTTGTAGATTTGTTTAAGTTTCTTTATTTTCTGGCTGTCCAGGTAAAGACAAAAATATAACTGAAGTACATAGAAACTAGATATGGTATGTTAAAGTTCCGATAACTATTCCCAAAAACAGATGTCATTGAAATAAAAAAAAATGACCTATGCATCCAAGAAGTAGGTTTAAGGAAAATGAACTTAAGGAGCTCCCTTGCCAATAATTAGGTTACAGATACAGTATAAGAATAAATAATTGTAACACCTTTCCTTAAAGGACATGTAAAGCCTACATTTCCCTATTATGTAAATACATTGGGCAATGGGCATATCTTCCTCACCCAAGCCACATCATTTGTACTGGATATACCCCCTCCATTTGCCAGCACCATCACATTTTCCTAAAACAGCTTTCACCCGGCGGCCATTTTCATCAGAAACATTGAAACCTGCAGGATACATCTGCTGTAAAGGTCCTGCAATGTAGAATGCAGGTTTACAAAGGCATAACATACTTTGATAAAATGTTCTGCTGGGGTTGAACACTGTAATGGTTAAGCTGAGCTCAGGAGAGGTGGTTAAGAGAAAAAAAATAGAATCAGACAGCTAGAGTTTCTATGGGAACCAGAAATGCTATCTCTTCATTGGCTGTTGGACTGGAGGGTGTGTTTAGTAATCTGAGCTGAGAAGAACTGAGCATGCTCATAAGGAGTGATAAGCATATCTGTCCTATTTCGCTTTGCTGAAAAATCTGTGAAACTCCGAAGAAATTTGCTGCTTATTTGTGTAAATAAGCAGCAATTAAAGCATAACAGAAAAAAACCCTATATAGTTCACTTATACATCTTGTTAATACAGGGTCCATTCTTCAAAACATAGAATCATTCAGACATTTAAATTTGAAATTTTACTACATTTTGAAAATGTCAAACAATATGAAACAAAAATGTTCTGCAGAATTTAAGGCTGTAGATGCTTGAAACAACACTTGGGGGCTCATGCACTTCTACATTATAGGTTACTCAAAGTACAAGTGAATATTTAAACTAATCTGCTATACCCAACCTCATCAGGTTTTGCAACTGGGGATAAATGTAATACTATAAGGTTCTATTTAAAAATAGAAAGTGTTAACCTACCTGCTGTCCTCAAAAATCATCAGCTGTAGGAGGCTTTTTATATGGCCTTGCCTCTGCTTGCTCCTTGCCTAAACAAATAGGTTTCATTGTGAATATACAGTGTTGTAGCAATCAAATTGAGTAGAGAGTGTGTTCTTGTAATTCTAATGTGTTTTTGATTCAGCCTGACTGACCTCGAGTAATCCTTCTGCACTGCTGTCTGATTTGGGCTCTGTGTATAACTTTGGCTCCTTGATTTATTGTGTATGACTCACCTAAGACCTTGGGTAATTTGTTCCTCCTTAGTTTACGAACCTCAGATGCTTATATTCTTAGCTTTTGGTTCAAAGTTTGACAGGTCCATACCTAAGCCAAAGCTCAACCTCTCAGCACCTCTGATCTCCCGTCCCTGGCCACCTGAACTGAACTGTGGTTTTCTGCCATTGCTCTCCCTACCCAGGCTACAGAGACTTCATAGAGTTGAATGGGGAATACTGTTTCTATAATTTGTACAGGACAAACTAGTTTATCTTAAGTATTATCCAGTGTAGACTCTGCCACTAGGATCCAACTGTGTTCCAGACTTTGCACCCTAACAATTACCCAACCTTTCAAGAACATCATTAGTAACAAATATTCAGTGTGTAGGCACAATGTATAACTAATCACTCTATAATATCAATAACAGCAAATGTAATTGCTTTATAATAGTCAGTTTCAGTCCATATTGTCCAATTTGTAGTCCAATTGGTACAATACTTACACCTTCTAGTAATCAGTTAAAAAGAAATTGGACTGAGAACATAAATACAACATACAGGCATCAATACAGTAATAATATAAAAATAAATACAAAATACAGTTACATTCCATTTGAAATGCTAAATTTAAGTGCCATGTGTAATCTCTGTAATCACTGATAAATGTTTATCCATAACAATTAGGGGCCTATTTATTAAACCTTGATTTTTTTGGTCAAGTTTCAGAAGGGGAAAACTTGAGTTTTTAGAGGGGAAAAAAAATCCAAATTTTAAAGATTTATTATATCCCAAAGCTGCTAAAAATCTGAATTTGAAAATACTCCAGCTAAAACCTGTTGAAGTCATGTAGAAGTCAGTTGCAGATTTCCCTGAAGATGTTTCTTGACATCACAATGATTTTTATACAATAATCTGAAAAAGTCTGGGTTTTTGGACGACAAATCAAAAAAAAATCTAGTGATTCGGGCCTCAAACTTTTTCAAGCTAATTCTTTGATAATTGAGTAAAATTTAATTATGGGAGTTAAGTCAACTGCTTTTTAATAAAAGAAATGAGATAGAATTGAGTTTTAGTAAATACCCCCTAGATGTTCTGTACTTGACTACAACAATTCCTGTGATCTTGCCTGGTCTCTTTACAGGTATGGGACCTTTTATCCAGAATGCTCGGGACCTGGGGGTTTCTGTATAATAGATCTTACCGTAATGTAGATCTTCCTACCTTAAGTCTAATAGAAAATCATGTAAACATTTGATAAACCCAATAGGCTGGTTCTGCTTCCAATAAGGAATAATTATATCTTTATATAATTATATAGTTGGGATCAAGTACAAGCTATTGTTTTATTATTACAGAGAAAAATATTTTTATAAAATGTATATATGTAGTATACATGTAGTGGTAGAAAGACGTCATATTTTTGGGGTGCATTAACATATATTATATATAACGTATTAACATTAGCAAGTAAAAAAAAGTAACTCTGAATTGTAATGGGAAAATTATTGGTGCAAAAAGGTAATTGAAATAGGTTGTCTGTGTCCATTGCATCTCCTTAGTTTTGCACCAAATGTATTAAAAAAATACGCCCTTGTTTGAAAAAGTAGTGATTATGATATTCAAGTGGAAGGAAAAATGTATACAAATAACATAAAAAAACACAATGGGGTTTTCCAGTTGAAGAGAAAATGAACTGCAGCAGTTCATTTAGGAGCTAAAATCAACTCTGCAGGGAAGTGATAGTCTCCTCAGGCTACAACATTTTCATTTTTGCTATTTATTTTTTTTATTTTTTTTTTTGTTTCAGTCTCAGCTGGAATGAATGAGACGAGTGAAAAAAAAGAGGAGATTCAAGACTGAGAAAAACTAGTAATGGAAGCTGTGTGCTTGCTGTTATCTTTTTCATTGAGCTATGATAGAGGCAATGCCATATTTTCCAAACTGTACAGACTATATCCAAACAAATACAAATTATCTTAAGCCTTGTTGATTGTAAGGATGTTTTTTTAGGCATTGTTACTAATTTCCTGAAGATGATTATGAAGATGATAATAATAAAAATAATAATTATTATTAGCGCTCACAATATATAGGGGTTGACAGATCGAAGAAGAGATATATAATATCAAATACAGCAGCTATAGAAAAAGGTACATGAATAAAGCAATGCAATCTCTTAAGCCTATCTCCTTCACAAGAGAATATCCTGTTGTACTGATACAAATCTAAGGATTCAGAAAGCCTTTTGATAATATCCTATTAAGGTTAAAGGTATTAATAAAGAAGAAGGATACATTGTATAGTAGTGACTTATAAATCACATTTTGAAAAAAACGGGGTTGAATGGTTCTCTCAGTACACAGTGTGGCAATAAAGTACAAATATTCATTTATCAAGTTCAAGGCATGTAATAACAGGCATTTTTGCGATGATATTTAATATAAACAATAGCAGCCTTTTTTTAAAGAACAACTTGTGACATTAATTTATGTGGAGATAATCTGCCTCTGATTCTTTTCAGTGAAGAAATTGAACGCTGTATAGCAAATAAGAGCTTTGTACACAAAAGAAAAGATCAGTTATAAGAATGATTTGAGGGAGTAGACCCTTTTCTTAATTAAGAGCATCATCAAGTGAAAAATAAACTCAGTATGAGAACCTCAAATATCTGATTATTTGAACCTCCTTACTAAAATCCTTAAATGAACAGTGGCACCAAAGAAATCAAAATAATTAAAATATAATGCACTGTTGCTCCGCACTGTTAAAATGGGTGTTTTTGATTCAGAAACTCTATTATAGGTTATATAAACAAGCTGCTGTGTAGCCATGGGGGCAGCCATTCAAATCTGAAAAAGGAGAAAAGGCTCAGGGTACACAGCAAATAACAGATATTCTCTGTAGTATGCAATGGGGTTCTTCAGAACTTATCTGATATCAACTGAGTGTCCTGTGCTTGAATATGGTTTTTTGGAGTGTTAACTTTTCTTTTGGCTGTGTTGGTTATCTTCCTAAACATTAACCATTGCAATGTCTACCGTATAGTGTGATGGTGCAACCATAAATTACATATTAGGTTAGACTGCATTGTTTTATATTGCATAATGACTTGTTAAAGCACATTGCAGATTGTTTTGTTGTATACAATAAAGCGCATAAAATGACTTGCTGTAAATCCCCTACCTTCTATACTTTGATCCACATCCCTTATATAATCCTTATACCTTTTATAGATCAAAATAGTATAGATCAATATGTACAGAAAAGTATCTAGCAGAGATGACGGGCCTGTTATGAAGTGTCTGGAGCCAGGGACCTGGTGTTTACCAGCCAGGCCCAGATTTGTGGAGAGGCCACCAGGGCCCAGGCCTAGGGCAGCAGGATTTTAGGGGGCGGCATGCTGCCCGACCACACCCACATTGGTTCAGAAACAATGGGGATGTGCAGGATAGTTTTTTAAATTTCCTGTGTGCCAATCTCCATTACAATGAAAAGGAGGGGACGGGATGACGAACGGCAGTGGGCCTAGGGGAGCTTGCTATGTAAATCCAGCCCTGTTACCAGCTGAGACACAGTAGGGATGGGCAAAAAATGTTGCCATCGTTTTTGAGTTTCACCCCAAATTTTTTCACAAACTGTGTTAAAAATAAGACGTGCGGCAAATAGAAATGTCCTTTTTGCCTTCCCCTTGCCTTCCCCTTTCCTTCCACAGCAGCCAATTGGATCTGAGCCCTCCCACTGAAGATAGGAGTGTTTTGTGTGTTATTTAGCATGAGTATGAGTTTCTGGAGTTAGCTGTCAGTTAGAGTCAGTGCAAGTGGAACCTAAGAACTCTTGTTAGAGTAATGTTTGTGTGTCCGTCTGTTGGTATGCGTCCCTTGTGGGTTCACACCTCTGCTGAAGGGTTTTAGTTTAGCATTTTGTATCTTTCTCCTTTCCTTTCCCCATATATCTAAAACCCCCTTTATTTTATTTTTTTAGTTTAGGTACCATCAGTATGACAGGCCATGGAAGAGGGAGGAGGGGTGAGATGGGAGGTCTGGGTGGCAGTGGGAGGAAGGGTGGGATATGTAGGGGTGGGAGAGGAAGAGGCAGTGGTGCTGGCCGTGGGCATGCTACCCCACATCAGCTCAGTCCACATGCCATACCCAGTCTGGGCACTGTAGTGCAGCAACAGCAACCATGGCAGCAACCACAGCAGCAGCAGGCGGCATTGGGTGGCACAGCCCACCACATCAGTAGGGGATATTAGGCAGGGCAGCAGGCGGCTGGTGTGCAGTCAGACACCAGCATACTAGAGGTGGGTGTGGATGCCACGTATGATGCAGGGTCTGGTCTGGGGAGGACTTTGAGGATGAAAAGGACCGGAGGATAACAGGAGCAGTTCAGGGGGAACTGTGTGTTGATGATGATGATGAAGAGCGAGCCCCACAGAGGCAGAAACCCCCACCAACCACTGCTAGGGGGGACAGGCAACAGGGCAGCACTGCACCTGGTTCTAGAGCCTCTGGGCATATGGGTGGCGACCAACCCCAGCCCTCCACAGCAGGCAAGGTGGTGGCCCGCACTTCTGCAGTGTGGGCATTTAGCACATGCCAGACAGAGGAGCAGTCAGTAGCAGTGTGGAAAGGGGGCAGGCAGGGTCACAAATGGGAATGTCGGTTTTAAGTTCCCATATGAAACTTCATCACAGGATGGTGGGGAAGCAGCACCAAAGTGGCAGGTCACCGAGGGGGCAGAAGTGCTTCCTGTCCACCTCTTTAGGGCTAGCTCACTATCCCCTATAACAAGGGAAGAGGATTCTGATTTGAGTGCTACTTAATTCAATAGCAAATTCATCAAATTAGGCGCCCTTGTGTCAAACTAGGTACTCGTGGCTCAAACTCGGTGTTCACACGTCAAACTAGGCACTCGTGCATCAAACTAAATGCTTGAGTGTCAAACTAGATGCTCACACATTGAGGTATAACCCTCCTCCTCTATTGTTATAATTTATTATTTCAGATTGTAGTTGTGCTATTCTTTATATTAAAAAAACTTGTTCAAACCTGTATATTTGGAGTTTATTTTTCATTTAACTGCTACTCAGATGGTAATTGAAGTTTTTGGCTAATATGACACACCTATGACTATTCTCAGTTGGAGTCATGTCACATTACAATTACATAGTATTTCAGATTCCTTACATTTACACATAAATATATGGTTTATTCACATGCATTTTAAAGTTTATTCATTTTAATGTGGGATACAAAGCACCCAGATATTATCTGTTCAGATTTATTATAAGTTGTGCCTGTGTTAGTAAGCTATGAATAATATATAAAATATAGATGGTACTTTTTGGTTAAACAGTAGTGATGGGCGAATCTGTGCTGAAAAATTAGCAAAACGCATTGAAGTCAATGGGCGCCAAAATAATTTTGACATGTGTCAATTTTGACGTGAGCATCAATTTTTATACACACGAAGTCTAGTAATTTAGAAGCGCAGGAATTTTTTTCTGACACAGCACATTTTTGTTGTTTTTTGTTGCTGCAGTTTCTCTAATCAATTCACTTGCGGCAAAACGCAAATTTTATTTGCTGCAAATTCATGTTTGGTGAATTTATTTGCCCATCACTATTAAACAGCAATATGGACTGAGTAGTAGTAGATTACATTACACTTTTTTTTCTTTTGAAAAGTTTACAAGTCTAACAATGTAGGGCATGTGTGTAGCAGTATACTGCACATGCATGTGAATTGGTCTTCCCATTGACTCCAATGCAATTCAGCACATTTTGACACAAAGCAAAACATGCCATATATATTTATCACAGACCACAAAGCTACAAAGTAAGGGAACATGTTTTATTTGTAACCCCAAAGCTGAAAAAAGGCGACACAAACAAAACACCACCTCTAATTTAATTTCAAAAAATTGCATTGTGTGATGAAATAATAATAATAAAACCAAAAGTCATTTACGTGACAAAACATTTTTGACACTCGACAAGATCACCATACTTATCTAATCAGTTTTGCAAATCTTTCACCATTTCGCAAATTTTTCGGCGAAGTGAAACGCCACAGATTCACCCATCACTACACAGGAGGCATTGTTACCACATATTCTAACTCACTGGTCTTGACCCTTGATTTGTTACTTGGACTTTGGTTGTTTGCTCTGCCCTGCCTGCCCTGACCCTGTTATGGGACTTGTTTGCTTGTTGTCTGCTCAGACCATTGCCTGTTTTACAGATTTGCTTTCTGCCACTCTTGTTCCCTACATCAGTTTTTTTTCTTTATCAAATCTTGCTTCAGCTGCACATTGGGGTATATTGATCAAAGAGTGAAGTTAATAGTGAAGTTCCGCCACTAGAGTGAAATTCCGCCACTTCCTATTAATTTCTATGGGGTTTTTAAAGGCGTATTTATCAAAGGGTGAAATTTCACTTTCACCCATTGATAAATACGCCTTTCAAAATGCCATAGAAATGAATGGAGAGCTGCAGAATTTCACTCTAGTGGCGGAACTTCACTCTTTGATAAATTTACCCCATTGTCTCTAGTCTAGTCTCAAGTCACTAATATGTTTGCTCAGCAAACGGACTCCTATCAGCTAATACAGCGATAACCTTGAGAGGGCCATACAACACTTTTGCGTTGTTCCATTCATTCATGCTGACTACCTGCATTATCATAACAGCAGGGATCAGAACTGATGTTTCTATTAAATTATATTTTTCCTGTATTGCTGATAATCCCTGAAACACCAGGATGGTGAATTATCATTGTAATTATCAAATTGATTAAAATCGTCATCAAACTGCCCCCCTCAAATCTTGGCATGAATGGTCTTAAGACTAAAGCAACTGGACTTGCTGAGTTATGTTGAAAACATTTTACCCTTAATCCCAGTGGCTTCTTCAATTCAACTTCAATCACTGGGGAAACTCTTCAAGTCCAGTTGCTTTAGACTTATAATGATACTGTATCTCATAACTATATATCATGACCTGGATGGATGATTATACCTGCTTGTTATTACATTGTAACCTTTAGACATTGTTAAATATTTGACCAAATGTTTTCTTTTGCCTATGTTTGCTTACGTTCCAGCCAAGTATAGCATTTCTTCATATGAAGTAGTATAATGGTATCTTTAGCTAAAGGACACTAAGCAAACTGGCTTCTGAAATGTATTTTTGCACAGTATATCAATATTTATGCTTAGGCTTAAGAAGCATAATGCCAAAAGCATTAACTGGGCCTATTTTCTTTATTCATTCTGTTTGTAAAAATTGTTACTCAACAGATTTAGAGGAAAGGTTATGATATTTTTATAGAGATGCAGAATAAACATTATTTGCCAATGCTGCATCAATCAGTGACATTTTATTACAAGACAGTGTCAAACTAAATTGAAAGCAAAATGAATCAAATACTGTATACATCATCAGAATTAGTCTGCTAGTCTCGCAAAGCAAACCTAAAAGTGAAGCATATTTTGACATTACAAATGAATATAAAACAATATGTTTTGCAAGTTTAGTAACTGGAAATAATACAAGAAAAAAAAATTGTTTACTCTTTCTATTCTGGATGAAAGGGAATCCATAAGAGTTGTACTACAAAAACAAATTATAATAAAACATGTTTCAATGGGCTTGCCAATTATTTTTTGTTTAACAAAACAAAAAGATCAGTCTATACAAAATTAATTTACAGTTTGTAAAATAATCTCATTATTTTACCTGTTCTGCTAGCCTGGCTAATAAACAATTTTGTATTCTTTACTGCAAATAAATTGCATTGCTAGAAATACTGTCCCAAAGGTCCTGCCTAATTAAAGCATTAGGTGAAGGTAAAACTGTACTATGGTTTATAATTTACTTACACTCCCATAAGATTTCCTCTTCCAGGAAACAAGTGTCCTCAACTCACAGTTTGCTGGAACACAAGGGTTATTACCTCCTGGAACTTAAGAGGGTTATTAAAATGATTGATTCTAGAGCTGCCACCCTGCTATATAACTTGTAACTTAATATATTCCACAAGAATATACTAAGGTCACAGTCTGAATATTACAAAATACAGTATATTTAGTGCAAATTAACCATAGATGTTTAAAAATGTTTAGATTCTGAGAAATGTGTAAACAACAATAATTAACTGAATTATTTATTGGTGTTTATTTGTGCGTCTCAAGGAACTTGGGTACGGTACTACTAACCCTGCAACTAATAATGTTAGTTAAATAAGTAGGTTAAGTTAAGTAAGTTTATAATATTTTGCACATTAACCATTACATGCTGTATGAAAGGTATTACATTTAATACTTTTTGCATTGGAAGATATATAGAGGGTTATATATTAAGGTTCAAGTTGTGTTTTCCACAAATATTTTTGGGTTAAAAAAGCTCGAATTTTTCAAGTTTTATTATACCCTGATCCTGGAAATAGCTATAATCTGAAAATACACAATTTAATACCTGTCAAGTTCATGTAGGAGTCAATGGCGGAGGTTCCTTGAACCATTTGAAGATATTAATAGCCTTCATGATTTTTGTTTTTTTTTCTGAGGGTTTTGCCAGAAAACTTCATTAATTAGAGCAATTATTGGAAACCTTTCATGGTGCTATCCATAAAGCAAGGATTTCTCTCACCTTAATGACTGCTTTATGTTGTTTCACTGCTACCAGTCATTCAGACCTATAACAGTTTCCTAAGGTGTATCTGCCTAAATACTTCTGAATTCTGTAATGACTGAAACCCATTATAGTTATTCTTTATTTATATAATTCTGACACATTCACTCAATTCCTGCTACAGTGGAGTTTGCAATTTAAGGTCCTATCACAATTACACACACTAATATCAGTTTTATCAGGAGATGCTTATTTTCCTGTATGTTTCTAGAGTGCGGGTGGTAACCAAGGTTCTCTCAAGGAGAACATACTGACACGGTCGGCACCCTAAACCAGAACTAATGCCAAGCTCCCTGGTCTCGGCTCGGCTTCACCAGTTAGTGTGACCGCCTTTGGCTTCGGGAGGAGCCCTCAGCGTACTCAGATGCCACCTGGACTTTTCGAGAGGAGCAAGGCGAGGAGTTCTGGCAAGCAAAGGGGCACGACTGTAGTAAACCAAAGTCTTTGGACAGAAGATCGCAGTACAAGGCGTTAGGCAAAGGAGTAGTTAGAACAGGCCGGGTCGAGGCAGGCAGAGAGTAAACGTTGTCAGGCAGGCAAGGGTCAAACCAGGAAGTCAATCGGAGGGGTAATCAGAAGGGGTAGTCGATAATCAGGCAAGGGTCAGAATCCAGAAGTCAGAATGGTCAAATAGCCAGGCAGGGGTCAAAACAGGTATCAGACAGGTTTCAGAATAAACAGCACAAAAGCACCAGGAATTAATCCTATCACGGGCAAATTCCCACAGCCCTAATGGGCTTTAAATACTGTTTGAATTGCACGCCCTTGCGCGCTGACGTCAATACGTCAGCGCGCCTGCGCCTTTAAGAAACTGCAGAGCGTGCCGCACGCGCCCTAAGATGCCGGCGCTTGCGGCCAGCATGCAGGCGTCCCCGCCGAGGGGGCGACAGGCGTCCCTGTCGTCCCCCCCCTAGACCACTAGGTATGATCGTTACACATACAAACTACTTGAAGTTATTGCCTAGGTCAAAAATGAATTTAGGACCCCATCAATCCCCCCAGCAATCACTAAGATAAAGCCAGACCCTAGATTTTAAAGGCTAGATCTTCTTCTTCTTCTTCTTTAGAAAGTTTACCAGTTCCAAAAATTATGCCTGAGATTTACCACAAAATGCATCAAGTGGTATTTAGTTGTTAATAGTCAGTATCTAGTCTTAGATTTTAAGCTCTATGGGCCAGGGACCTCCTTCCTACTGTGTTTACTGTGCATAACACGTAAGCTCAATGTCCTTATATAAGCTCTGTGTACAGTATATTTATTGTATCTATTAGTGTATGTGACTTGTCCTCCCTGTGTGTACATTTTATTTATTATACTTGTATATATTGTACTTTTATTCATAGTGCAGTGCTGTGACTCCTTAACAATGCTTTACAAATAAAGTTATACATACTTGCATGCATGTCAGCTAATACAGTCAACAATTAACCCTTTCCTGCACCCTCTATGGTATCCACAAACCATTACAAATATGGAGCAGTTCAAAAAACCTGTAGAGAAGGAAAGTAAACCATTTCCTCTCTTTATTGAATAGCCTTTATAAAGCTCAGGAAAGAGAATGTCAAAGTAAACCATTCTTCATATGTGTATATATATATGTATATATATATATATATATATATATATATATATATTTATTAAGTTGTACTTTTTAGAATCGAGGAATACAAACTTTTCTTAAAATACCATTTCTTCCTGTAATTTGCTCAAATCCTAGAGATTCATATCAGAAGTGAGTAAGTTGAATGTAATCATACCGTTATTATTAGTAATCATTAGGAAATAAATCCACCAGACACAAATTTGCAGCGAATTTCTGCATTTCGATGCAAGTGAATTAATTTGTGGAACTGCAGCGACAATTCTCCTGAGAAAAATACACCATGTCCAAAAAAATTGGTGCACATCAAAATTGAAGCACGCAGAAAAATTGATGCGCGTCACAATTGTTTTGACGCCCATTGACTTTAATGCATTTTGCAAATTTTTCACAGTTTCTCGAATTTCACGGTAAATTCACAAAAACGGCACAGATTTGCCCATCACTAGATATTATTTTACTCATGTAAGTTATTTAACTTTCATGTTAAATACTGCATGAAATTTGTAATAATAGTGCATAATCTTTCAATTTTCAATTAGTTTCAAATAAAATAGCACTCTCAGAAAGTTTAGTAAAATGCCCATATTGGTGATTAAAACAGTTTTTATAATTTACTTATTACTTACATATTAGAATTTAGCTCCAAAATTATTTGAATTTTAATTAGAACATTTGTAATAGTAGCTATGTTGAACTTAAACTGTTTTGAAAAATTTCATACATACTTTCCTTCTACTTATGATAAGAAATCAATTATAAAGTGAATATTACTGTAACGGTTTAAGAATATTGCTTTCTTCATCATTTTGCTAAGACGATAATCCTCTCTTAAGATTTGCAGTATAATAAAACATATTTTATTTTATTTGATGAATTACATCCAAGCATTGAATAGTATGCCAAATAAGACTTTCAGGTTGTGGTAAAATACCTGGACTTTGTATAAAGTATCTTGAATTTTATAGGTCTACTCAAATATCTATGATTGCATTAACCCCTACAATTATTGCAGCATATATCTGTAACATAAGGTAAAGTGAGATTGGAATTGTCTGCAAGCAGTATATTGTTTTCATATATTAATGATATAACAATCATAATAAAACATTTTTTAATTTGATATGAAAATGTTTCTGTAGCTTTTCCTGTAATAACATCCCCAACTAAAATGATAAGCTGACAACTGCAATATGATTAAGTATATGTAGACTGATGTCCGTATGACTTTCTCACAGGCTTGTACCAATTTTGGTTTAATAAAAAGCATCTCTATTGATTGGAGTTTTTTAGTAAATGAAATTAAGATTCATTCTGTATAACTGTCTGATCCATAAGGACCAAGCTATGAGAAATCATAAAGATGAGATGAATAAAGACTTGGTTTGGGGGTAAAAAAAAATAATCAGTAATAAACTAAAATCAATGTGTTGAACAAGACTGAACAATTTCTCCCTTCACATTTATCACTGGTGCTTAAACTTATTGGGCCTCTGTCATTAACAAAGAAGTGATTGTACATTATATACAGTACACAACGCAAATGGAAATATAAATTACCTACCATTTAGGGGCAGATTTACTAAGGTTCGAATTGAAATCCTTCGACTTCGAATATCGAAGTCAAAGGTTTTTTAGTGTATTTAATTGGTTGAATGATCGAATAGAAATTGTTCGATCAAACGATTTTTAGCGATCGATCGAAGGATTTCTATTCGATCAAAGAAACTTAGAAAAGTGCTGTGGAAGGTCCCCATAGGCTAACATTGCACTTCGGTAGCTTTAATTTGGCGAAGTATGAAGTTGAAGTTTTTTTTAAAGAGACAGTACTTTGATTATCAAACGGTCGAATAGTCTAACGATTTTTACTTCGAATTGGAGCGGTAGTCGTATCCTATCCCATGGTCGAAGTAGCTCAAGCTTAGTAAATCTGCCCCTTAGAATACATTCTGTACATCTCATATTTCTTTTTTCTTCAGCCAGAAATACAACCATTTCAAGGCATACAACTTCTATACTTATACAACTTCTATATGAACTGCTGCTCCTGACCAGGAAATAGGTTTATCACCCGTCTGATTTTGACCGGGACTGCCCAGTTTAACTAATTTACAAAATCAGGCAGAAAGTTTTTACCTGGACAACCCTCCCGAAAACCGGACTGTCTGGGTTAAAACTGCCTGCCGGGTTTTCCTAATTTGGAGAAACAGGCAGGATTTCCTAAGATTGACGGGCTGATCACCATGCCATAGCTCTGCCCACCAATGCCACTGAATGCCCTCACAACATCATAAACCCAACCACAATCTTACTGCCTCATCCCTGTAACTTCATCGTTCCACCCCCACCCGGAATTACTGGCAACCCTACCATGGAAAATATATCTTTTTACCAGCTTTTTAAACAATGCAACTTGTGGCAATGTCCTTTTATAAAACTAAATCCATATGACTGGAGCACTATGACACATATAATAAAATATATTTAAGTCATCTAAACTGTATTTAAGCTGTCTATATTACCTTTAATATAATTGCAAGTGCATACTGGTTGCTTTGTTTTAAGGGCAAACTTTTATTTTCTGTATTTTTATTTTTCCACCCTATAGGCAGATAAAAAAAAATGTAAATCCAAAACAGCCTTTATATTGTAACTATAATACACGAAGATAGTTTTTAGCTTGTATGTATATAGCGTGTATTGAGTGCTTTCATTTCCCACTCCATTGGTTATATATATATATATATATATATATATATATATATATATATATATATATATATATATATATCATATACTGATCCTTTGTGATAATGTCGGCAGGCAGATCCAGCTTACAAAGAAGTAGTTTTATGTCTCCAAAAATACGGCTTTCAAAGCAACAGATTCATTCTCTTGGCATAAAGCAATTCTCCTTTTTTAAACTGTACTGTGAAGATAATAACATGCTACAGCTCAAACAAGAAATCATGATTGTATATGTTTCTAAACAATAGCTCTTCCACCACAAACTTGGGATTTCTTACCATTCTTTCATTTCCCCAGCACTCAACAATGCAGCTTTATTTTGCAGAGATTGTTAAATATGTCAAGATTTTTGTTATTTGTTTCTAAATTTAAGTGAGCAGGGCTGTTCTCAAAGAAATCTCTTTCTGAAAATATGTCTTTGCTTATACAACTTGGCTGTTGTCCCAGGATAGAATGTGCCTAGAAGAAGACATGTTGTTTTATTCACCAATGATTCTATTTATCTTTTTGTGAGTATCATCTAATGGCATTAGATGTTTGGGTTTTTGTAAGCTGCTATAGCTTTGTTTAGAGACATACAAGGTAAGATGATGTGTATCTAACTTTTCTTGTCATATATCCCAAAACTGGAATGAAAACAATATTTGAAATAATAATAATAATAATAATAATAATAAAATAGTACTTCTACCTTTAAAGAAGAACTAAAGTTTAACTAAAGAAGTTGTTGTACATTATGTTTTGGGATTCTGTACCAGTCCAAGGCAACCACAGCCCTTTAGCAGGGAAGATCTGTGTCCCCAAAGATGCCCCTGTAGCTCCCCATCTTCTTGTCTGCGGATTCACTGCACATGCTCTGTGCTGCTGTCGCTTACTGCGCTTAGGGACTAACTCAAAATATATAATATAAGGCTGATTAGTAATACAGATAATTACTACATGGTAGCACAGAAATCAGTACAAGTAGTATCATCATTTAATAATCAGCCCTGTAGCATCATCTTATATTACAGACCAACCTAATTTTCTGCTTGATAATTTCCAACGACCCCTAAGCTTAACTTCTCAACAGCTGCTCAGAGCCCATTGAGCATGTGAGAGTCGCAGACACTTTCTAAGATTGTGACCCCCTGTGACAAGTTTTAAGTTCTCGATCATTGCTGCTATTGAGAAGCTGAAACTTTACGCTGGTGCAATAAATTCAGTGTATACTGTAAAATATGGCATTTTTAGCCATAATCATTTTTAGGGTTTAGTTCTTCTTTAAGTAAAATATTTAAGTGACAACATTGTTAAGGTAATTATCTAATTGACTTCAATGATTTAAAAATATCTAATATTTCTATCCATAACAATGTTCTATTTTCACTTGACTATTGTTAGACTTTGATACTTATGATTGATGCTGCATAGATATAGAAAAGTATTATGGACCATTTTATCCTTTCGATGATGCACAAGTGAATGCAATAATCATGTTTTTTACCCATAATTCAGTGTCCCCCCAAAAATTGCAGTGTAATTTTGGTTGTTAAAATTTATAGCTGTGCTGGCACTTTGACATGATTTGAATGAATTTCAAATCCCTTAAAGTACACATGACATAAAACCTACATAAAAACAAATATTCACAAAGTGATGTAAGGTACTTTTAAATATGCAAATACTGTGATTAAACACAAACCAGTAGAATTAGCATAAAAGACATGTATACATGCTAAGATGTTCACCATACATAAAAGTTAAATCGGCAGTTCATTCATATCACAAAGTAATAATTATTTTCCTGCTACATGGGGCGTTATATGGGGCACCAATTTAGAGCCCATTGACTTTAATGGGCGCCCGTGTCAACTTTGACGCAGGGGCCCGCTTTGATGCCGGCATCAAAATTGCTGCTTCATGAATTTTTTTGCCAATTTCGCTGGAAATTCGCGAAATTCGTGGCGAAGCGAAATGGGATAAATTTGCCCATCACTATTCATCACAACCAATTTCGGTACAAAAGGTGAGGAAGGCCCTGTGCAAAGGAGCTTACAATCTAAAGGGAAGGGAAAAAGACACAAGGTAAGGCAGTGGGCAGGATCAGAATGTAGTATTGTATGTGGTATTGCAATTGGTAGATAAGCAGAGTGAGGGTAGGCTTCTCTAAATAAGTGTGTTTTAAGAGATCTTTTGAAAGCAGAAAGATTGGGAGAAAGTCCGACAGACCGCGGGAGAGCGTTCCAGAGGAGAGGTGCAGCCCTTGCAAAGTCTTGAATGCAAGCATGTGAGGATTTAATGACAGAAGATTTGAGTAGCAGGTCAGTAGAGGAGCATAGCAAGGGGTTGGGTGAGTTTATAGAGATGAGATCAGAGATGTAGGGTGGGGCAGAGTTATGAAGTGCTTTGAATGTCATTAATTTGAATTTTATTCTGCAAGGTAGCGGAAGCTAGTGTAGGGATTGGCAGAGTGGCATGGCAGAGGAGGAGCGGTTGCTGAGGTTTATGAGCCTCGCAGCAGTGTTCATTATGGACTGGAGAGGTGACAGTCTCTGGAGGGGAAGACCATTTAAAAGAGAGTTACAGTAGTCTATGTGTGATATGACGAGAGAGTGAATAAGAATTATGGCAGCATCTTGGGAACGTATTTTGGATATGGTCATTAGGTGGAAGTGACATGATTTAAAAAGTGACTGGATATGAGGAGTGAAGGACAGGGCAGAATCTAGGATAACCCAAAGGCACCGAGCCTGGGGAGATGGGGTGATAGTAGAATTGTTCACTATGATGGATACTTTCGGGATGTTAATGGTGTTAATTGGAGGGAAGAAAACTATTTCCGTTTTAGAAAGATTTCATTTAAGGTAGCATTGTGACATCCAAGTAGAGATAGCGGACACTTGAGTTAGGAATTCTGGGTTGAGATCAGGAGAGGAGCGATAGATCCAAGTGTCATCAGCATAGAGGTGGTAGTCAGTGTTGGACTGGCCCACCGGGATACCAGGAAAACTCCCGGTGGGCCAAGGTGTCAGTGGGCCCTCCTACTTCTAAACATTTGGCTTATTTCATGGCCATTCCCTATTTCTATGAGAATAAAGAGGCTAAATTGATGGAATAATAGGTTATAGTATGTAAAGAAAAGAGACTAGGAGAATAGAGGTTGAGTAAGTAAAGGAAGAAAATAATACTTAGAGTGGGCCCCTGGTCTAAAGGTTTTTGGGTGGGCCTCTGGCCTAAGGATTTTTGGTGGGCCCCTGGTGTCCCAGTCCGACACTGGTGGTAGTGGAAACCATATGAGTTGATTCGTTTGCTGAGGGAGGAAGTATAGAGGGAGTAATAATAAGGGGCCCAGGACAGAGCCTTGAGGAACCCCAACAGAAAGAGGAAGGGGAGAAGATGCTAGTCCATTGTAGGAGACACTGAAGGAACGATTAATGAGGTAAGAAGAAACCAGGACAGGGCCATGTAACGAAGTCCAAGTGAATGGAGGGACTGGAGAAGAAGAGGATGGTCCTCAGTGTGTATCACTATAGCAGGGTTACAAAATATGCAGTCCTCAGAGCACAAATACTCCCATGCACATACCCCTCCAAGGATGGCCATTCAATGATCATGTCGTTTCCCATGGGAGAGCCACTGGCACCATCTTGGTAAAGGGCAGTAAATTCAAATGCCCTAACATATCACAGATCACACAGTTTCCTAGAGAGAAGTCATTAGCGCAATCTTGGTCAAGGGCAGTTTGACTAAATAACATCAAAGATCACATAATTTCCATAGAAGGGCCATTAGCACCATCTTAATAAAGGGTCAAATGTCCTCTCATCCAAAATCAAATAAACAGACTTATTACTGGTCATCAAAACTCCTCAATATTACAAATTACAGAAGTGTTAGACATAGCATAATGCTATTGGACCTGTTGTATTCCTGCCACTGCTCCTCTTGCTTGAGCCACGGTGGCAGCAACCTGACCCTAACAGAATATCTTCTGTGACACTGCCTCCATCTTCCAAGGTTCACGCTCCCCTGTCCAGCTGCAGGCAATAACTCGCTAAAGGGCTATTTAAGCCTGCTTCCCAGACTCCCCCATGCTGGATCATTGACCTTCCTGCTGACTCCAAACCTCATGTTGTGACAATCTTGCTCCTGATTCTGTAACCGTGTTCCTGAAACTGTTTCTGATGCTGATTCAGTTCCTGATCCGGTAATCATATTCCTGTTCCTGTTCCTACCTTGCAAGTCCAGCTCTTGTCCTTGTTTGTCATTTTTACCTTGGCCCATTAACTGTCCTCAGCCTGTCCAGACTTTTGGCCTTTTCCTGGTTACGGTTTTCTGCCACCCACCCTTGACTCTTAGACTGAACTTGTTCCAGTAGGTGCATACCTCGCTTCCAGAAGGTTTTGCCCACATAACTGATCCCACACTCACATTGCCAGGCATAGCTAACTCCCTTAGTTTGATCAGATTTTAAACATCTGATTGGTACTATGATTTATAAATATTTTATAAATAAGTAGGGCCACCCTAGCCCCCTCCTGTGTCTCCCATCTGGGGTACACTTCCTCCTGCTCCCACTTCTGGAGGCACGCTTATGTGGGGGCACAGGTGGCCCCTATGGCCATACTTATATCCTGTCAAATTCTTTGGACTCAATGGTCACTTTTTGTACCAAATGCATTGAAGTCAATAGGTGTTTTCCACACATTTTATTCCTGCGTGGAAAAAGCACATTTTCCCCACAAAATAAAATGCATTTGCAAAGATTTTCACCACTTCTGCAAATCTGTTTGAGGCAAAAAAATATTGCTTGTTCATAGTAATAATAGGGACATGCCTTAAAATATCTGGTCAATTAATTAACAGGGTCTTAGTCATTATTTTCAGTGGAATGATGAACTTCTTTTGGGCAAAACGAAAAAAATAAATAATATACATTTAACTACACATCACATAAGTTATTTTAAATGCTTTTGAAATAGGATTTTGGTGATTAAATACTCCAATTATAATTCCTTGACTACACTAACGGTGTCTTTAACATACCTTTTTCTTCAGTGGAAACTTTTTTAAGCTATTTAAATAGACATTGCTATCATTGACAAGTAGTGATGAGCAAATCTGTCCCTTTTCACTTTGCCGAAAAATTTGTGAAACGCATTGAAGTCAATAGGTGACAATTTTTTACATGTACAACTTTTTTTTCTTGAAATGCATTAAAGTCAATGGGCATTTTTTCTTCTGTCAACGCTTTTGTCTTGGCTACTTAGTTGCCTTGGTGACTTTTTGTCCAAATGCATTAAAGTCAATGGGTGTTTTTTTGTGGTGACTTTTTGCTGCAGATTTCCCGAAAAAATGTGCTCTTTTGCACCACCATTATGTCAGTGCTTTAACTTCTGACTTCTCCCTTTACTCCCAAGACCATTTCAGTTTCTTCCTCTTGCAGGGAATTGTTAGAATTTAAGTGCTATATGTTAGATCACAAGTATTTTTTTACATGAATACAGGCATGATTATTAATTTGGTATTTTGCTCAGACACTGGAATTTATATAAAATAATGCAGACCTCATTATAGATTTAGATATGAATACTAAAGGAATGATGCACTGTGAAGAAAGCAAGATGGAATGACGTGAACAAGCACCTACATTGTTACATAGTTTCATAGTTAAGTTGAGTTGAAAAAAAGACCAAAGTCAATTAACTTCAATCCTGCCAAAAAAACCCAATCACACATTCATACACAAACTCACACCAACCCCTCCATACCCTCACATAAACTATATATATACCAACATCTATATGAATTGTAGATTTAAGTTTCACAATAGCCTTTGATATTATGCTTGTCCAAGAAACTACCCAAGACACTCTTAAAATCATTAACAAAATCAGCCATCACAACATCATCTGTCCTCACTGTGAATAACTACCTACATTGCTTCTTTTACTCTAGTCTAAAGGAATGGTCTCTGGTGTGATGATCCTTTTTATTAGAAAAAAGGTTGCCCCACTATCTGTCTAAAATGCCCTCTAATGTACTTGTAAGGCTTATATACTTGTACTTACATGTAAAGGCAACTGCTTATAGTACATGCAAAAACTCATGACTTTAATATAACCTATTTCACACAATTGCAAGTGCACTGGCATTTTGCATAGTTACAGATGTTGTCAAAGGGCAAGGTCACACTATAAATATCAAAGAACACTGCTTCATATACTTAATAAATCACAACTGTCATTTTTTAAAAAAAAGTCTAATTCAACAATTAACAATTGAACAGGTGACATTAGAGTATGTACTGTACTTACATATAAATCTATATGTATAGGACTGACTAATTACATTTTTTTCTACTTGCAAGTGATGGAATCCTATACAGAGCAAGATCTTAAAAGGATATCATCTTAAAGTGATAGTGACACCTCTAGTTGTGTGCTTAGATCTCTACTTAGCAATAATAACTATTAGTCACAAAATTACTGATGTCAGCCCAAAAATTTGTTAAATATATTGTCTAAAAAAAACATTCCACTTTCTCATGTGGAGAAGGATACTACTTCCTGTAGGGGGTGAGTACTACTGCTTTCAGCCTCTCTTATCTCACACCCACTCTGGCAAAAAATAAAAGCCTCCTCTTTCTGAAAATCTTCTCTCCCACACTGCTCAGGTTTGCTTTATTTTTGAGATGGTGCTTTTAACTAATTCCCTATCACTACGTTTTATATGCCCAGTTTTTTCCTGCTTGCTTGACTTTTCCTGTACTAACATGTACTCCAGCTCCGGGGGTTAAAAGGTTAATCTTGCAAGCAGTCCTGGCACAGATCATTCTGTTTGTGCAGGGATGGCAGGCAGGCAAGGGTCACAAATGATCAAGTAAGGCAGAATAAGTTAAAAGTACCAATAAAAATTAGCAGCGCAATGCAGAGGTGGAGTTTTGCAGTGTGGTGGAGGAGCAGAAGGTTGTGATTGTATAGTTACATACCTGGACATGAAAGAATGCAGCTCTGCACTGTGATAAGGAGGCTGTAAACCCCGTCCCTGTATGGTGAGGTAGTATAAGCCATAACACCATTTAACTGTGCTGCCAGATTCTACTTGTCAGTCAAGCATTTAACTTCTGGCCTTCCAGCTCTGATTGACAAGCCCAAGGGACCATAAGAATGCATAGGAGTCTGACACTTTCTTAAAGTGACCTACTGTATGTCCAAGCTACATCGAAAGAGGTCACATTGAGGAAAATTGTCTAAAGGACATGTAGGCATATTTTGATGAAGAATTCAATTATACTAAAAAGTTGAGAAGTGTCACTTTCCCTTTAAGTATATCCCTGAACTATACACAATTCAGAAAGAAAGTTTTGCAGCCCCTCAACTCAACACTTTCCCAGGGGCGATCCTGGCCCCTCCGCTGCCTGAGGCAGCAGCAGTTGCTGCTGCCCCCCCTCCCCCGGACATTCGCTCTTAAAGTA
Source organism: Xenopus petersii (assembly GCA_038501925.1). Classification (NCBI taxonomy): domain Eukaryota; kingdom Metazoa; phylum Chordata; class Amphibia; order Anura; family Pipidae; genus Xenopus; species Xenopus petersii. The sequence goes on along the minus strand of CM076674.1, from coordinate 57,627,487 downwards.
CCAGGAGCAGCATTTTTGCTGCCCCTGTACCTAGTGGGGCGCTGCCGCCTGAGGCGACGGCCTCAACTTGCCTCATTGGTGCACCCCTGCACTTTCCAACTTCAACATTTATGCTACAATGAAAACAAAACTACAGTAGCTATGGTTCCAGTAACTGATTTTAGGAAATGTACATTTTTGTACAAAGTCTACTGTTCACTAGTGATGGGCGATTTCGCTGCAAATTCGCGCCTGCCCAATTAATTTACCCATCACTACTGTTCACTCTATGGGGCAAATTCACTAAGAATCGTAGCTGCACCAGGCGCAACTTCACCGCACTTTGCCGCACTTCGCCACACTTCGCCAGGCGTAGTTTCGCCAGCGCTCAGCAAATTCACTTAAATCCAAAGTTGCGCACAGGGGTAGCGTAAGGTTGTGAAGTTGCGCTAGTGTTGATTCGCTAAGCAAAGTGAAGTTATGCTAGCGATGGTTAATTTGCATACGGCGCCAAATTTCAATGGAGGAATACGTAGAATCACTACAAATGCCTGGGAAACCTTCAAAACATCAAATAATTTTTTTTTTTTTGCCATGAGTTAGGAAATGTAGGGGGGAAGGAGGGGAGCCCCAAAAATGTTTTCGATCTTTTTCAGCCTATCACACATAATATAGAAAAAACGCCAGCATTTTTTGGGAAAAAATTTGACCTTTTCTTAAAGCAATCCCTATCTACTCTATTGCGCTTCGCCTGGTCTGAGGTGGCGAAGGAAGTCTAGCGTAAAAGGTACTGTAGCGTTCAGTACACTGCGCGTGTTACTGAATTTGCTTAGTTACGTCTGTAGCGAAAATTCGCCAGGTGTAAGGGTGCGAAGTAACACTAGCAAATTTGCGATGTAACGAAAATGCCCAACGCTAGCGAATTGACGCTAGCGTTAGGCGCTTCAGCGCTTAATGAATTTGGGTCTATGAATGTGTGTAAAACTAATCCAAAGATAAAATCAGCAACTATAAAGTATTGTTACCTAGTGATACTTGGTATTGAATTTAACATTTTATTTTTAAATATAAGCTATATACTCTAATTATCATAAACTTCTAAGATGACTAAAGAAGCAAAATTAATATTCAACAGAAATACAGATTTAACTAGCAGACTTCTGTCTGTAATTCTAATTTAATGTGACAGAGAGAGCATAGAATAGGATCTGTACAAGAATCTAAGCTGAATGAACATCTTATTAATGTAAACCTGGGTGTCCAGGAGATTCTGTACCTGCTACATTCTGGTTTGTCTTAGGGAATAAAAGTACGAATCATACGTTGATTTATACATTACATGCTGAGAACATTTCTGTCATATAAAATATTCAGAATTTGTATTAATAAATAATGCAACCCTATATCTCTGTCTCTTATGAGAAAAGGTTTTGTTTTATGTTATAATATTTCTTTAAGGCACAACAGATTTTGTTGTGCCCCGAACTATCCATAAAATGTATTTTTATTGTAATTATTAAATTGAGATTGTCAGTAGCCAATTTATGTTATGTGCTTCCATTTATTTTCTGTTAAATACAAAAAATGAAGACATAGCCTGCTATGTACAAAGAACATTACTTCATCTTTGAATGTAGTCCACAGCCATTACTACTGGCCTCAGCAGAGATGTTCCATACTGTAGATCGGGGGATTGTGCTTCACTTTTTGTCTGTGGAGAACATAGCAACAATCAGATTTATAAAAAAATAAAATAACTTTAAGATGAAGGCTTTTGGTAAAGTTAAAAAAGTTACAGTAACCGAACAATTTTCTAGATCTAATATTTGATTCATATTTGCCTCACACAACTTGTTATTATATGTAGGGATGTCGCGGACTGTTCGCCGGCGAACTTGTTCGCGCGAACATCGGCTGTTCGCGTCCGCCGCAAGTTCGCGAACGTCGCGCGACGTTCGCCATTTTGGGTTCGCCTTACCTGGCGCTTTTTTTTGACCTCTCACCCCAGACCAGCAGATACATGGCAGCCAATCAGGAAGCTCTCCCTCCTGGACCACCCCCACACCCCCTGGACCACTCCCCTTCCATATATAAACTGAAGCCCTGCAGCGTTTTTTCATTCTGCCTGTGTGTGCTTGCAAGAGCTAGTGTAGGGAGAGAGCTGTTACTGATTTCACTGATTTCTTTGAGGGACAGTTGATAGTAAGTTTGCTGGCTAGTAATCTACTTGATACTGCTCTGTATTGGAGGGACAGAAGTCTGCAGGGATTTGAGGGACATTTTAGGGTAGCTTTGCTGGCTAGTAATCTACCTTCTACTGCAGTGCTCTGTATGTAGCTGCCTGCTGTGGGCACTGATCTCTTCTGATCTCATCTGCTGACTGCTGTAATAACCCAATAGTCCTTGTAAGGACTGCTTTTATTTTCTTTTTTGTTTTTTTACTTTGCTAGTTGCTACTATAAGCCCAGTGCTATTAGTCTAGCAGTGTTGGGGAGTGGGACTGGTGTGCTACTGTGCTGCTCCTAGTAGTTCAGCAGCACCAACCCGAGAAAAATATTTTTTTAAATATACATATATTTTTTTTTTCTTTTACTTATCTTACTGTTCTTTAACGTATACAGTGCTGTTGCTGTTCTTCATAGTAGTGCACCAATAGTAGTGCACTTGTAGGCATTATTTGCTCAGTGTGTCCTTCATTTTCAAACAACAACCATCTAGCTGTGTGAGCTTGTTCACATTCTGTCTAAATATCAATAATAATACCGTCTCTAGAAACACCACCCGAGTGACGTTTTTCAGGCAGCAATAATATATTCCGTATCCACTGCTGTAGTAGTGTATAGGTTAACCTTGTAGGCATTATTTGCTCAGTGTGTCCTTCATTTTCAAACAACAACCATCTAGCTGTGTGAGCTTGTTCACATTCTGTCTAAATATCAATAATAATACCGTCTCTAGAAACACCACCCGAGTGACGTTTTTCAGGCAGCAATAATATATTCCGTATCCACTGCTGTAGTAGTGTATACGTTAACCTTGTAGGCATTATTTGCTCAGTGTGTCCTTCATTTTCAAACAACAACCATCTAGCTGTGTGAGCTTGTTCACATTCTGTCTAAATATCAATAATAATACCGTCTCTAGAAACACCACCCGAGTGACGTTTTTCAGGCAGCAATAATATATTCCGTATCCACTGCTGTAGTAGTGTATACGTTAACCTTGTAGGCATTATTTGCTCAGTGTGTCCTTCATTTTCAAACAACAACCATCTAGCTGTGTGAGCTTGTTCACATTCTGTCTAAATATCAATAATAATACCGTCTCTAGAAACACCACCCGAGTGACGTTTTTCAGGCAGCAATAATATATTCCGTATCCACTGCTGTAGTAGTGTATACGTTAACCTTGTAGGCATTATTTGCTCAGTGTGTTCTTCATTTTCAAACAACAACCATCTAGCTGTGTGAGCTTGTTCACATTCTGTCTAAATATCAATAATAATACCGTCTCTAGAAACACCACCCGAGTGACGTTTTTCAGGCAGCAATAATATATTCCGTATCCACTGCTGTAGTAGTGTATACGTTAACCTTGTAGGCATTATTTGCTCAGTGTGTTCTTCATTTTCAAACAACAACCATCTAGCTGTGTGAGCTTGTTCACATTCTGTCTAAATATCAATAATAATACCGTCTCTAGAAACACGACCCGAGTGACGTTTTTCAGGCAGCAATAATATATTCCGTATCCACTGCTGTAGTAGTGTATACGTTAACCTTGTAGGCATTATTTGCTCAGTGTGTCCTTCATTTTCAAACAACAACCATCTAGCTGTGTGAGCTTGTTCACATTCTGTCTAAATATCAATAATAATACCGTCTCTAGAAACACCACCCGAGTGACGTTTTTCAGGCAGCAATAATATATTCCGTATCCACTGCTGTAGTAGTGTATACGTTAACCTTGTAGGCATTATTTGCTCAGTGTGTTCTTCATTTTCAAACAACAACCATCTAGCTGTGTGAGCTTGTTCACATTCTGTCTAAATATCAATAATACGTACCGTCTCTAGAAACACCACCCGAGTGACGTTTTTCAGGCAGCAATAATATATTCCGTATCCACTGCTGTAGTAGTGTATACGTTAACCTTGTAGGCATTATTTGCTCAGTGTGTTCTTCATTTTCAAACAACAACCATCTAGCTGTGTGAGCTTGTTCACATTCTGTCTAAATATCAATAATAATACCGTCTCTAGAAACACCACCCGAGTGACGTTTTTCAGGCAGCAATAATATATTCCGTATCCACTGCTGTAGTAGTGTATACGTTAACCTTGTAGGCATTATTTGCTCAGTGTGTTCTTCATTTTCAAACAACAACCATCTAGCTGTGTGAGCTTGTTCACATTCTGTCTAAATATCAATAATAGTACCGTCTCTAGAAACACCACCCGAGTGACGTTTTTCAGGCAGCAATAATATATTCCGTATCCACTGCTGTAGTAGTGTATACATTGACCTTGTAGGCCTTGTTTGCCCAGTGTGTTCTTCTTCTTCATTTTCAAACCACTGCCACTTAGCTGTGTGAGCTTGTTCACATTCTGTCTAAATATCAATAATAATACCGTCTCTAGAAACACCACCTGAGTTGTTGTTGTTTTAAAAATAATGCCAGGCAAAGGCAGGCCGCCACGCAGAGGCACTAGGGGCCGTGCTGCTATGCTATCCTGTGGCCCTAGGAAATTGCCCAGTTTTAAAAAGGCAATGACCCTGAACTCCCAAAATGCTGAAGAGGTAGTTGACTGGCTTACACAGCAAACCCCATCCTCTACCGTTTCTAACTTTACCACAACATCCTCATCCTCCACTGCTATGGGCACCCCACGTAACACTTCCTCCACCACCGGCGCCCCTTCTTCACTGGAGTCAGAGGAGTTATTTTCACATGAGTTTCTTGAACTGAGTGATGCGCAACCATTATTGGCAGAAGAAGATGAAGGAGATGAGGACGTTACACCAGATTTAATTCTGGCAGAGAACACAACAGAGATGGACATAATGAGTGATGACGAGGAGGTCCCCGCTGCTGCTTCCTTCTGTGAGCTGGTAGAAGAAATTGATGCATCTGAGGAGAATGAGGATGAGGAGATTGATGTTTTATGGGTGCCCAGTAGAAGAGAGCAAGAGGAGGATAGTTCAGATGGAGAGACGGAGAGTCAGAGAGGCAGGAGGAGAATAAGACTTAGAAGAAGCAGGGAGGACAGCTCGCAGGGAACAGTAGGGCAACAACATGTATCGGCACCTGTGGTCAGCCGGCCAACGCACCCGCCATTGCCGCCAACGCCGCCGACTTCTACTGTTACCGCCAGATTGCCAGCCTCAAAAAGGTCAGCAGTGTGGGATTTTTTTAATGTGTGTGCCTCTGACAAAAGCGTTGTCATTTGCAATGAGTGCAGTCAGAAACTGAGTCTTGGGAAGCCCAACAGCCACATAGGTACAACTTCTATGCGAAGGCACATGAACGGCAAGCACAAAGCACTTTGGGAGCAACACCTCAAAGGCAACAGGCAAACTAAAAGCCACCCTCCTTCTGGTCCAGCATCTTACTGCTCTACCTCTGCTGTCCTTCACCCGTCTGAACCACCCTCCACTCCGCCTTCCACCTTGACCACCAGTTCCCATTCCCAGTCATCTGCCCCCAGCCAAGTTTCTGTGAGGGGCATGTTTGAGCGTAAGAAGCCAATGTCTGCGAGGCACCCCCTTGCCCGGCGTCTGACAGCTGGCTTGTCCGCACTCTTAGCCCGCCAGCTTTTACCATACCAGCTGGTGGACTCTGAGGCCTTCCGCAAATTTGTAGCAATTGGGACACCGCAGTGGGAGGTACCCAGCCGCAATTTTTTTTCAAAAAAGGGAATACCACACCTGTACCACCATGTGCAGAGCCAAGTCACCGCATCTCTGTCACTTAGTGTTGGGCCAAAGGTCCATATGACTACTGACGCATGGTCCTCCAAGCATGGTCAGGGCAGGTATGTCACCTACACTGCCCACTGGGTGAACTTGGTAATGGCTGGGAAGCAGGGAATGTGTAGCTCAACAACGACAGTGGAGTTGGTGTCACCGCCACGGATTGCACGCGGTTCTGCCACCACCTCTACTCCTCCTTCGCTCTCTACCTCGTCTTCTTCCTCTTCTTCGTCCTCTGCTGCTGGGTCCTCCTCCTCCACACCTGTGCACCCCCAGCTCCCCCTAGGCTATTCGACGTGCCAGGTACGCCGTTGTCATGCTGTCTTGGGGATGACGTGCCTGGAAAGCAAAAACCATACCGGATCTGTACTCCTGTCATCTCTGCAGTCACAGGCCGATCGGTGGCTGACCCCACACCAACTGAAGATCGGAAAAGTGGTGTGTGACAATGGAAGCAATCTGTTGGCAGCACTGAGACTGGGCAATTTAACACATGTGCCCTGCATGGCACATGTTCTGAATTTAATAGTACAACGTTTTGTCTCAAAGTACCCAGGATTCCAGGACGTTCTCAGGCAGTCCAGGAAGGTGTCGGCCCATTTCAGACGGTCCTACACAGCCATGGCATGCCTTGCTGACATTCAGCAGCGGTACAACATGCCAGTCAGGCGTTTGATTTGCGACAGCCAGACTCGCTGGAATTCAACGCTCCTCATGTTGGAACGTCTGCTGCAACAACAAAGAGCCGTCAACGAATACCTGTTTGAACTGGGTGGTAGGACTGGATCTGCAGAGCTGGGGATTTTTTTACCCCGTTACTGGGTGCTTATGCGCGATGCCTGCAGGCTCATGCGGCCTTTTGAAAAGGATACAAATATGGTCAGTCGCACCGAAGGCACCATCAGCGACCTAATACCCTTTGCTTTCTTCCTGGAGCGTGCCGTGCGACGAGTGACAGATGAGGCTGTAGACCAGCGTGACGAGGAGCAGGAAGCGCACGATTTCTGGTCGGAATCACCAGAACGAACCCAGGCACCTGCTGCAACGCAGGGAGAGGTGTCAGAAGTGGAGTCAGAGGAGGAAGGTGGCTTTGTGGAGGAGGAGGACCAACAGGAGCAGGCTTCCCAGGGGGCTAGTGGTGACCTTTTGGGGACCCCTGGTCTTGTACGTGGCTGGGGGGAGGAGACCGTGGATGATGCAGTCCTTGATAACGAGGAAGCGGAGATGGATACCTCTGCATCCAACCTTGTGAGAATGGGGTCTTTCATGCTGTCATGCCTGTTGAAGGACCCCCGTATCAAGAGGCTTAAGGAGAAGGACCTGTACTGGGTCGCGACTCTACTAGACCCTCGGTACAAGCATAAAGTGGCAGAAATGTTACCAACATACCACAAGTCTGAAAGGATGCTGCATTTAGAAACCAGCCTGCAAAACATGTTGTACAATGCTTTTAAGGGTGATGTCACTTCAGGAACTCATCAACATTCCAGGGGCAGAGGTGCCAGTAATCCTGCCACGAGCGCACCTGCAAGGACAAAGCACTTTGGCCACTCTGTAACGTCAGACATGCAAATGTTTTTCAGTCCAAGGCAGCGGCAGAACCGTTCGGGATCCACCCTCAAAGAACGCCTCGACCGGCAGGTAGCGGACTACCTGGCATTAACTGCAGATATCGACACTCTGAGGAGCGATGAACCCCTGGACTACTGGGTGCGCAGGCTTGATCTGTGGCCAGAGCTGTCACAATTTGCCATGAACCTCTTGTCTTGCCCCGCCTCAAGTGTCCTCTCAGAAAGGACCTTCAGTGCAGCAGGAGGGATTGTAACTGAGAAGAGAACTCGCCTAGGTCACAAAAGTGTGGATTACCTGACCTTTATTAAAATGAATGAGGGGTGGATCTCAGAGGGTTACTGCACGCCGGAAGACTTGTGCTGAGTTTCTGATTCTGACTCCCCATGCAGCTGTCCTTCTCTGCACGCCTCATGACTCCACATACAGCTGTCCTTTAGCGTCCTCCTCCCTCCACCACCGTTACAAACTAGGGTGCAAACCCTACTGGTTTAATTTGAATCCAGGTAAATCCTGAGTTTTTCTGACCTCTGTGCTTCAGTGGCTGTGACAAAAAAATTGAATATTTTCAGCATTTATATGGCATATTTTTTCTGGCCTCTGTGCTTCAGTGGCTGCGACCAAAAAAAACTGAATATTTTCAGCATTTATATGGCATATTTTTTCTGGCCTCTGTGCTTCAGTGGCTGTGACAAAAAAATGAATATTTTCAGCATTTATATAGCATATTTTTTCTGGCCTCCGTGCTTCAGTGGCTGCGACCAAAAAAAACAGAATATTTTCAGCATTTATATGGCATATTTTTTCTGGCCTCTGTGCTTCAGTGGCTGTGACAAAAAAATGAATATTTTCAGCATTTATATGGCATATTTTTTCTGGCCTCTGTGCTTCAGTGGCTGCGACCAAAAAAAACAGAATATTTTCAGCATTTATATGGCATATTTTTTATGGCCTCTGTGCTTCAGTGGCTGTGACAAAAAAATGAATATTTTCAGCATTTATATGGCATATTTTTTATGGCCTCTGTGCTTCAGTGGCTGCGACCAAAAAAAACAGAATATTTTCAGCATTTATATGGCATATTTTTTATGGCCTCTGTGCTTCAGTGGCTGCGACAAAAAAAACAGAATATTTTCAGCATTTATATGGCATATTTTTTATGGCCTCTGTGCTTCAGTGGCTGCGACCAAAAAAATTGAATATTTTCAGCATTTATATGGCATATTTTTTCTGGCCTCTGTGCTTCAGTGTCTGCGACAAAAAAAATTTATATTGTTAGCATTTATATGGCATATTTTTCCTGGCCTCTGTGCTGCAGTGGCTGCGACCAAAAAAAAATTAATATTGTTTGCATTTATATGGCATATTTTTTATGGCCTCTGTGCTGCAGTGGCTGCGACAAAAAAAAATTAATATTGTTTGCATTTATATGGCATATTTTTTCTGGCCTCTGTGCTGCAATGGCTGCGACAAAAAAAAATTAATATTGTTTGCATTTATATGGCATATTTTTTCTGGCCTCTGTGCTGCAATGGCTGCGACAAAAAAAATTAATATTGTTTGCATTTATATGGCATATTTTTTCTGGCCTCTGTGCTGCAGTGGCTGCGACAAAAAAAAAGATAATTTTTCAGGAAAGTACACATGCCTAATTTTTCAGGGTTCTGCAACAGTGGCAAAATCGCATCTTTTATGGTCACCGCAGGTGATCAATAAAGTAGACCAAAACTGGGCCCACACTGCAGAATCAGTGTTTTTTGGTTCACTTCACTGTACATTGAATTACCTCTGCCTGACCGTGCACGTGCGCACAAGCACGGTGACTGCTAAACACACCACTACAGAAATATTGCCACCAACAGGACGAACATCCTGGAGGTGACAAGCTCAACTAGTAATTAAAAACTATTATTTGCTCACTTGACGGTATCATTCATTAAAGCTCTTTGCGTCTTTTTGCGTTGCAGTAAGCACCGCGTTTCGTCTTTGCGTGTGAACAGGCTGTAACCTTTACACGACTTGATTGGCATGTAGACGCCGGACGTTTTAAAGCATTTTATTACACAGGTTTAGAAATGTAGTGTGATTTCTGCCCTTTACAGCACAAAACGCAGCGCTGTGTCAACAATGGATTTTTTAGAAACATTTTTGCCCTTGATCCCCCTCTGGCATGGCACTGTCCAGGTCGTTGCACCCTTTAAACAACTTTAAAATCATTTTTCTGGCCAGAAATGTCTTTTCTAGCTTTTAAAATTCGCCTTCCCATTGAAGTCTATGGGGTTCGCGACGTTCGCAAACCGGTCGCATTTTTGACGCAAGTTCGCGAATATGTTCGCTACATCCCTAATTATATGTATATATATGTATTAGTGATGTGCGGGCTGGCCCGATACCCACGGGATCCACGGGTCGGTCGGCCGACCTTGCACCCCCAGCTGCCACTGTATAATGACTTCAGGGTTTTATAGCCGCGCCTGCTTGCCCTGCCCCCTTTGTGATGTCATCAGCAGGGTGGATATTTGTATAATTAGTATAGGAATTTACATTAACAGAATGTATTCTTTTTTTATTAGTTTTCAATATGTGATATTTAATCTTTGAAACTGAAGCTGATTTCAAGATTGCAAGAATCTAATCAATCAATTTCAATTGATTTAATATATATTATTAAAGCCTGCAGGGTTGCTCACTATCTACTACCTGGCTTTTGCAGCCCTAGCCCAGCAGCAGCCTCATTGTTTTTTTGGGGTCAGCCAATCAGGGCTGACCCTGTTCTATTTAAAGCCAGACCTCCTTATACTCCTTGCCTTAGCCTTACCTATACTAGCATTGTGAAATCGCACCCTAGCTAAAGGTTCCTGCTTTAGCCTCCTTTCCTTATCCTATTTTGTCCTGCCTTACCTTGAACCTTGCCTTGTCTACTTTGCCTTGTTCTGATCCTTATCCTTATGCTGCCTAGTCCTTACCTAACCTTGACCTGAACTTGCCTTGCCTGTCCCTGCTTTCAGTCCTGTTCTGCCATGTACCTATAACCTCTGTCCTCCTATCCAGTCCAGACTCATTGGGGTATATTTATCAAAGAGTGAAGTTAGAGATCACCATAGTCCACTAGAGTAAAAATACTGCCTCTCTCCATTAATTTCTATGGGATTTTTAAAGGTGTATTTATCAAAGGGTGAAAGTGAAAATTCACCATTTGATAAATACGCCTTTAAAAATCCCATAGAAATTAATGGAGAGAGGCGGCATTTCACGCTGGCAGAGTGTGGCAATCTCTAACTTCACTCTTTGATAAATATACCCCATTGTCCTCTTCACCTGGTCCAGTCGGATTCTTTGTCCTCTTCACCCTGTTCCTGCTTTTCCCTGTCTGTGTCCCATGGGCACAGTCAGTCCCTGCCTCAAGGACTCACCCTTCCCCCATCAACCTCCACAGTGCCCCCTACCACACCCTTCACAGAATGCTCAGGCGACAAGAGGCTACAGGAGTCTGCAAGGGCTGTTACTGTGCGTCCGGCCCAATTCCCACTAAGACTCCCTACTCTATTTTGAACTGATGACAATGTGATGGCACTCCATATAAAATTTAAATTTTCCTAGAGGAATTGCTGCTCCTTTCTTAGAAAAAAAACTTTTTGAATGCTGCCCCAGTTGAGCAAGTATCTGAGATTGTTTTTGTCCTGCTGTAAGGTAAAGCTCTATCCTGGGCAAAGAACATACTGAGCAGTAGATTCCCTTTAATCTATAATATTGTTCAGTTTCTGCTGTCTTTCCTAGATGAATTTGCTCCAGTTCCAGGGCCGGCTACTCCCCAGCAGTCTGCTCCAGTTCCAGAACTTGTTATCCCTCAGCAGTCTGTTCCAGTTCCGGCCACACATCAGCCTCCATTCCCGGATCTGCTACACGTCAGCTGTCTGTCTCAGTTTCTGGGCCGGTTACCCCTCAACTGTCTGCCTCAGTTGCAGGGCCAGCTACCCCTCAGCTGTCTGCCTCAGTTCCCCGGGCCGGCTACCCCTCAGCTGTCTGCCTCAGTTTCTGGGCAGGCTACTCCTCAGCAACTGGTTTCTCAGCAGCATACAGCTCCAGAGGGGTTTCCCAGCAGCATCCGCTGTCTACAGCTCCAGAGGGGCTTCTCCAGCAGTATCCACTGCCCACGATCCCAGAGGGGCTTCCCCAGTAACCTCAGCTGTCCACAGCTTCAGATGGACTTCCCCAGCAGCAGTGTTTCTGAAGACAGAGAGACAGGAGGAAGTTTTGTTTATGTTGCAGCCTTGCTCTGTCTGATAGCTTGACTCCAGTCAGTGAGCCAGGGGAGAGAGAGGCTGTGGGGCTGTGAAATGTGAAGCAAGCGCAATCATCCATCATTCCAGTCAGGGGATCTGGCTGGGGGGGAGCAGTGTGCACACTCCCTTCTCCTCTACACCCAAACTGCCTCCACTACTGAAAGTCCTGCTGCAATATAGATGGAAGCGGCAGCCTTGACCCCGTAAGAAGCGGTGGAACAAGCAGCGGATCAAAGTCGGCTGCAGCAGCAGCGGCCTTTCTCATCACCAGCGACATCATCTATCATGTAGGAGGAGGAGAGGGCCCGAGCAGTCACTGCATTGCAACCATGAGGCATCCATGTTGCTCTTTCACATGCTGTCAGTTGAGTGGCCAGGAGGAGAAATCGAGCCCAGCATGATCGATGGTCGCCCTGTTGCCTTTTCTGTACTGGACAGGAAGTGCAGTTTCTGTAAGTTATTTCTTAATAAAGGCTTTGTGATTTTAAAGCATACTTTGTGTTTGTGGTTATTTTTTGATACTAACTAATTTTTAAAAAAAAAAAAAAAATTTTATGTTACTGGTCCTTTAATACTTTACATACAATACATCTTCAAATGGTTCAAGGGACCTCTGCCATTGACTCCTACATGACCTCACTATGCTTTAGATTGTGTATTTTTGTTTTTTTTCAAGCTATTTACAGAGCCAGGGTATAATAAATCTTGAACATTTTGATTTGTTTTAAAAATTCACGTTTTTTTAACCTGAAAATGTGATTTGTGACCAAAAAATAACCTCAAAAATTTAAATTTTCGCAGAAACACAACTCAATAAATCTGCCCCTAAGTCTATCATGTAAACATTAAGGGGCCGATTCACTAACTTTGAGTGAAGGATTTGAAGTAAAAAAACGTAGAATTTCGAAGTGTTTTTTGGGCTACTTCGACCATCGAATGGGCTACTACGACCTTCGACTACGACTTCAAATCGAACTATTCGAACCATTCAATAGTCGAAGTACTGTCTCTTTAAGAAAAAACTTTGACCCCCTAGTTCGCCATCTAAAAGCTACCGAACTCAATGTTAGCCTATGGGGAAGGTCCCCATAGGCTTGGCTAACTTTTTTTGATCGAAGGATATTCCTTTGATCGTTGGATAAAAATCCTTCGAATCGTTCAATTCGAAGGATTTTATCGTTCGATCGAAGGAATAATCCTTCGATCATTCGATCGCACTATTTGCACTAAAATCCTTCGACTTCGATATTCGAAGTCGAAGGATTTTAATTCCCAGTCGAATATCGAGGGTTAATTAACCCTCGATATTCGACCCTTTGTGAATTGGCCCCTAAGCAATGTTTTATTATTGTAGAGAAAAAGAAAATATTTTTTTTTAAAAAATTCGAATTATTTTATTCAATTGGCGTCTGTATTAGTATCTTGTAGAACTGAAAGGTCTTTCACAAATTATTATTTATTAAGGTCTTCGTCCTACTAATGTAGACTAAAAATAAGCTTTATTTCTTATTTCTTTACTGTCTTTTTCAAATTCACTTAAAATAGTTGTTAATTCAGCCAAACAATGGTTAAATATTATATAATAAAACATATAAGGCAAACAAAATAATTGACAATGGGAGATATATGCTGCTAGAAGGCTCAAACAGTAATTCATTTATTATAAAGTAAAATGAACGGAAGTATATTTGTCAGAAAAGGTCACTGTATCTTCAAGAACCCTTGTGTCAACTGTCCTTGTCATGGCACTTAAGATTGCTTTCAGACTATTCTTCAATGACCTTTAAATAGAAACTGACAAATACATAATCTAATTAGCAAAATATACTTTTTTTCAAATGCAAAACATTTTCTTATGACAAGCATATGTTTTGTCATTTATAGAAATTCCTTTAATCTCATTTGTGTAGCAATTGATAAATTGCAGGGAATTTATTTTGCAGAAGTTCAAAATTAGTTTGAACCAAACTGTCATTAGGCAAAACTACCCTTATGTGTCATATAGCCCCATAGATGACCTCTATCTACATTTACCCTTTTTCGATTTATACCATATGCCTTCCTTATATATTGTACACCCATGAAGACTGCTCTTGGCCAACTATCTGGGATAACATTGATTTGCATTGTTATCTGGCTGGCTGGTGACTATGTGCTCTGCTATTTTTTACAATCGTATATGTACATCAGGAGCATATTAGCTCTGCTATAGTTATACTGCGAGTAGCTGCATATATTGTGAGTAGGCCCATTACCCTAGGCTCACAACAAGCTGTGCATATCAGACTGATCCTATCAGACTGATCCTACTAATGCCTAAATTGCATGTTTTAAAAATGTTTTTTAACAATGTATTGGCATCACAATCTCCTTTTTTCATTCAACGCTATGAGAAGTTGAACCAGAATCTTCCTATAAATGAGAAGGACAGAGATTAAAAGTGTATGAAACTGTAGCAACTTGGAAACTGAGGTTTAAACACTTGGTAAAAGATAACTATAATGCTAGTTATATACTAAATTGAATTGTATTGGAGAATGAAAGAATAACTTACCCTTTATAGATCCATTTCAAAATACCTGAAATACTTTGCAGTACAGAATAGGGCTTCTGTGTTTGGGAGGGCTATTAAAGAATTGAAAAGAGTACAAAGAACCTCGACTTATCTGATAAAACAAATAGAAGAAACAATTAAACCACCGATGAAAGAATATCAAAGCTATATTTATGTTGGCTGTAGAAAAGGGTTTTGAGAAGTGACATTACACAACAAAAACAGGACATATAGTGGGGGATATTTGTTCACATGAAAATAACAAGACAATACACCACATTTTTTGAGTCAAGGAACAGTATTTTCACTTGAAGCAATGTAAATGGTTCTACACCAAGATGCTGTGGAATGCCCTGCTGAAAAATGTGGTGGCTGATTACCTTAATACATTTAAAGAGCTGCTAGGATGTCTCCTTGAACAAATCCAGGGCTGATGTTAGGTTTGTGTATATAGGTATTGACTATATGTTTGCATATAGTGCATTTTAATTGTCCTAATGTGTGTCAGTAATGCTTGGAGATCACAGTTAATGATTGATCTTCATAGAAATTTTCCCTTTTTAACCCAAATTAACTACATGCTGAAGTCTGTATGTTATGCAACTGTATATAATGCAATTTAAGTGTGTGTTTGTGTGAGCCAATATTACTGCATACTAAGGGGCCATTTAAAAAAGGTTCAGTGAAAGTTCAGTTTTCTGTTCCTGGCTTTTTACCACATTTTTCCCCATTCATTTTTTGTAATTTATCAAGTGTAAAATTAATGAAATCCATGAATACAAAAGTACACCAAGGAAAAGCTGTCAAGGTCATGTCGATATTTATTAAATCTTCCCTTCTTATATTGCAAGGATCTGTGTTTTGTTTGTGGTTTTAGAGTTTTTTGGGATCCAAACATTTTTTCGTTTACAAAATGTTTGAGGTTTTCAGATGAAAAGAAGAAATGAAAAGACCTATGCATTGTGTTGTAAAATATCTGCACCATTGTATAAGATGTATTTTAACTACCTCACTTTTTGCCCATAATCAACTTGCAGCTCTAGAGAAAGTTAAACTACTATAGTGTGGTTTGTCCTAAAGACAACAATGAAGCCAGCTGCAAACTACTGATGGGGTAATTCATAAAAGTGGTGTTAAGAATTTGGTGGAATTTATGGCATTTATTGCCATAAAATGTTTATTTACCCAAGAAAATCATCAAATGCCATTTATAATAATTTTTACACTACCCTACTCCAAAAGGATCTTCTTTTTTGTTAAAAAGTTGGAGTAAAGCAGTTTTGCCAGACTAGCTCTTTTTTTTAATGTTTATTTATTTATAATTATCAGATTTTGTTAGCACAATAGCATTAAAAACACCAAAAACTTACACCAACAACAACTTGGTGTTAATTGTGCTGTCTACACAACAAGGCAATGGATGTCAGTTCATACCTTTAACTTGTAATCAGTATACCCATGCTGCATGGAAAATGAACAGTTAATATAGATTTATAATTCATGGCTGCATTGTATATAATCTTAATGCAATCTGAGGAACCAACATTCATTGCTAATTAGCAGTCACAGTATGAGTTTTTTATGTGCGCTATTCCAAACGTGTCAAACTGACAACTCTAATCTTAAGTAACCATGTTATAAGTGATGACATGAAAGGGACGTCACTTTTGAAGGAATGACTAGAGATGCAGATTAATGAATTTTTTTCAATGACTGTTCAGGAAGCAAAAATCAGGAAGAAGGCCCGTGCTGTCACATTAAAAAATCATGTTAGAGGCCTGTATGCCTGGGATATATTCTTTGCTTATCATTAGGTAGGTATAATGCAACTAGCAATAAATTGAAAAGCATGATGAGCGCTGAAAATGAGTATAGCCATGAAGATTGTTTCTTTATTAAGGGGGTTATTTGCTAAAACTACAGTTTATCTCACTTTTTTTATTAAAACAATGTGGACCAATTTCCCATCCATGAATTGAACTTGTTTATTAATAATTCTTCTCAAAAACGTAGGACCGAAAAAATCTCAATACAAAATTGAGCGTCAATTCGAATTGTATGATTGGTGCTCTGAAAGCTTTATCGGATTATCAAGCACAGATAATAATGTCAAGAAACAACTTCAGGGACATATGCCATTGACTTCTACATGACATCGACAGATTTGAGATGGAGTATTTTCGGATTCAGATTTTTAGCAGCTTTAGAGTATAATAAATCGCTAAAAATTTTAGGTCTTTTTTCCTCAAAAAATTCAAGTTTTCCCCTTTAAATACTCAACCATCTTTCTGAATTTGTTATTAACATCAACATCAAAATAGCATCAATAACTCCAAAAATTAGAACTTCAGATTTGTGAAATTGTACTTCAGATTTGTATGGCAGGATTTTGAACTATAAGGGGCTGATTTACTCAAACTCTAATTTATGTCAGTCAACCTATCAATTTTAACTCATCAACATTTTTTCTCGAAAAAATATGAGAGACAGAAAGTCACAACAAAACAGAGTGTCAATTCATGGGGTAATGGGGTTGCCATGACACAAAAAGCTAGGTTTGTAAATATGCTGAATGAAAACTTTTTATTCCAGCTTGTCCAAGAACCTACTAGGAATAACTCACTTTTGGACCTTGTAATAACTAATAATACTGAACTCATCTCCAACATTTGTGTGGGTGAGCATTTAGGGAATAGTGATCACAACATGGTCTCCTTTGAGATTCTGTTGCAGAAGCAATTCTATAAGGAAGTAACTAAAACACTAGATTTCAGACGTGCAAACTTTGACAGTATAAGGGCATCTCTGCAACTGCAAAGGGAAATGCTTTTCACAGGGTTAAATACAGAACAAAAATGGGAAGTCTTTAAAATGCTTAATAAATATACTTGTCAGTATATTCCACTTGTAAGCAAGGACCGTCGTTGCAAAGCAAAACCTTTTTTTGGTTCAATGGAAGTGTTAGTGTTGAGGTGGGTAAGAAAATAAGTGCTTTTAAGGCGTTCAAGTTAGATGGGACAGCCAAATCATTTATAAGGAGGCCAATAAATCATGCAAAGAAGCTATAAGGCAAGCTAAAATTGGTATGGAAAAGGATATTGCAGCAAGGAATGAAGCAGGAAGGGGTGGGACCTTTACTACAGAGGGGGGGTCAGCTGGTTGATGAAAACAAAATAAAAGCGCAGATTCTGAACTCTTATTTTTCATCTGTCTACACAAATGAGGAACCATTTAATGAAGGTATCCTTCTTAATAGTCCCAATTCTAGTAATACAATGAATGAGGCATGGTTCACACATAAGGAAATTAAAAAGAGACTAGAACATGTTAAGATTAACAAAGGTCCGGGCCAGATAGTATTCATCCCAGGGTACTTAGCGAGCTTAGCTCTGTGATTGCCAAACCTCTTTACTTAATTTTTCAGGATTCATTGAGGTCTGGCATAGTGCCGAGAGACTGGCTAATGTGGTGCCTCTATTCAAAAAAGGATCCCGTTCTTAGTCTGAAAACTATAGGCCAGTTAGTCTGACATCAGTGGTAGAAAAGCTTTTCGAAGGGTTAATAAAGGATAACATACTGGACTTTATAGCAAATCATAATACTATGAATGAGTGCCAGCATGGTTTTATGCATAATAGATCTTGCTAGACTAACTTAATTTCTTTTTATGAGAAGGTAAGCAGGTACCTCGATTTTGGGATGGCAGCGGATGTGATTTACTTAGACTTTGCTAAAGCACTTGCTACAGTGCCACACAAAGGGTTACTGGTTAAATTAAGGAATGTTGGCCTGGAACATATTATTTGTACCTGGATAGAGAACTGGCTAAAAGATAGACTACAAAGAGTGGTGGTAAATGGAACATTTTCTAATTGGACCAGTGTTGTTAGTGGAGTACCGCAGGGCTCTGTACTAGGTCCTTTGCTTTTCAACTCGTTTATTAATGACCTGGAGGCGGGCATTGAAAGTACTGTTTCTATTTTTGCAGATGATACTAAATTGTGCAGAACTATAGGTTCCATGCAGGATGCTGCCACTTTGCAGAGTGATCTGTCTAAATTGGAAAACTGGGCAGCAAACTGGAAAATGAGGTTCAATGTTGATAAATGCAAGGTTATGCACTTTGGCAAAAATAATATAAATGCAAGTTATACACTAAATGGCAGTATGTTGGGAGTTTCCTTAAATGAGAAGGATCTAGGGGTTTTTGTAGATAATAAGTTGTCTAACTCTGGGCAGTGTCATTCTGTGGCTACTAAAGCAAATAAAGTTTTGTCTTGCATAAAAAAGGGCATTAACTCAAGGGATGAAAACATAATTATGCCTCTTTATATGTCCCTGGTAAGGCCTCACCTGGAGTATGCAGTGCAGTTTTGGACTCCAGTCCTTAAGAGGGATAAAAATGAGCTGGAGAGAGTGCAGAGACGTGCAACTAAATTGGTTAGAGGGATGGAAGACTTTAATTATGAGGGTAGACTGTCAAGGTTGGGGTTGTTTTCGCTGGAAAAAAGGAGCTTGCGTGGGGACATGATTACACTTTACAACTACATTAGAGGACATTATAGACAAATGGCAGGGGACATTTTTACCCATAAAGAGGATCACCGTACCAGAGGCCACCCCTTTAGATTAGAAGAAAAGAACTTTCATTTGAAGCAACGTAGGGGGTTCTTCACAGTCAGGACAGTGAGGTTGTGGAATGCACTGCCGGGTGATGTTTTGATGGCTGATTCAGTTAATGCCTTTCAGAATGGCTCAGATGATTTTTTGGAAAGACATAATATCAAAGGCTATTGTGATTCTAAGCTATATAGTTAGTATAGGAATGGGTATATACAATTTATATGAAAGTATGGAGAGGTGTGTGTAGGGATGCTGGGTTTTCATTTGGAGGGGTTGAACTTGATGGACTTTGTCTTTTTTCAACCCAATTTAACTATGTAACTATGTAACTATATGGTAAGAGTAATTAGTCAACCTTGCTTTTATCAAATTCAATTGCTATTGTTTCTTAAATGCCTCAAAATTAAGTTTTGAGATAGGCCTCAACCTCCCTGAACGCAGTTTCTCATTCTTGGAGTTGATTATTTTGGACTATGTTTGGACTTTTATACTCACATTGAGAATTTACTTTCAGTATTTTAGTTTAACTGAAAGACGGGTAGGTTCTAATTCTGCGTAATAGCCAATTTGAATTGTTCTTTCATTGTTTTCTTAGACTTGTTTTCGGTGACCATTCAAAGCTGGTTGCTATTCTTTGGTAAGGGTAATGATACACAGCAATTTCTCTCCTTTAGCCTAGCACAAAGCTTTGTAGAGGAACACCATTTACTACATAACACACCATTAAAATCTACTTTATGTATATGCCATTACATAAGCCCCACAATCTCTAAAGTGGCTTACATTACAGTTTAAAGTTATTGTTATTTGAGACACTTTTCTTCAGTAATATTACAATTCAAGATTTAGTAAGTATTAACAATTTATGCCTTAACAGGCATGTGTCATTTGAATAAAAAGAAATGTTTAAATATATATTACACATTCAAATAATTTCTGTAGATGTTTCAGAATGTTCCTGATATAGATGTCACAAGGCATAAGTAGAAATCTTGTTGTTATCCTTGGTATTATAACATTTTACAACCCTACCTCTAGTAAAAAATTAGTTTAACTGTGAAATATGATATAATAGATATGTAACACCTATTTGGGCCACTCGGGGTTAATTCACTAGCTAGAACACTAGAGCATGGGTTACACGCGACTTACACCCAGGGCAGGGCCTTCGCTAAGTGGAAGTGTTCCCTCTATGGTGTAGTGCAACTACATCCCCCCCCCCAGGCTACTGTGCACACAAAAACAACTTGTGCGCCAGGAGGTTCTTAACAATCAGGAACGGTTTATTATGCCAAAAAGGGCAAATGACCACAGGTTTAATACTCACGCAGGAGCTTGAGGAAAACACAGAACAAGGTAGGCTCACACAGAGAGTACACAGGCAAATGCAGTACAACCTTTCCCTCCTGGAAGTTGTCAGGAAGCAGCTTCTACCCTACAGTCCCTCTTCACTGAGGTCCCTGACTGGAGGCAACACATAAAGCCTCTGGGAAGCTACTCCCTTTCTGAAAATCCTTGTTGGAGCTTCAGCTGCTCTTTCTCTCTATCCTATCTGCCTTTCTCTCCTAGAGAGACTATGACAAGTCTGCCCTAGTATATCTATTCCTCATTCACAGGGTTTCCTGGTCCCCGACTTGGACACATGCCTTCTTCTGGGCCTATTGCACTCAGTCCCCCTGAGCACATCCAGCTGGAATCACATCCAGAGGCAAAAGAGGAAGAGGCCACTCCCTGCACACACTATATAGGAGTGTGTCAGAGCAGTGTCATCAAATCTCTCAGCCTATCACTGTAAAGGTTATTCTGTAACAGGGATTCTACCCAATAACCCAAGGAAATGGTGAAAAGATTAACTCTATAGGGCCTGTATCCCTATAGGGCCCTACAGATACTAAATACTAAATAGAGTTAATTTTTACAAATAGCCAAAAGAGTTCAAGGAAAAGTAAATATTCTCCACTGCAAGTCACAATATAGTATCTGTCAAGGAGAATTCAGCATTACAGTGGCTGCCTTGATACTGAGCTTATTTTTATGTATTGGCAAGAGAATCAGAGGAAATATTGTACAGGTATGGGATCAGTTATCCGTAAACCTGTTATACAAAAAGCTCTAAATTATGGAAAGGCTGCCTCCCGGTTTATTCAAATAATCCCTTCCTTTTTTCTGTAATAATAAAACAGTACCATGTACTTGATCCAAACTAAGATACATTTAATCCATATTGGAAGCAAAAACAGCCTATTCGGTTTATTTAATTCTTACATGCTTTTCTAATAGACTTTACGTATAAAGATCCAAAACATAGAAAGATCCATTATCTGGAAAACCCCAGGCCCCCGAGCATTCGGGCTAACAGGTCTCATACCTGTATTGAAATTGCCTACAGCAAACTGTAGAGGGAGGCTATTTCATAAAGACAAATATGGCTGTCGTGGCAGCTATTTGGATAAATACTGAAGCTTGTGTAATTATAAAAAGGTGTATAAAAACTATCCCTGCCCACACATATTTGTGGCCAAAAATATTGGCACTTTTTAATTTTACTCAATTAAAGCTCCAGTTCTGCAAAAATTTGTTTAAATAACAATAGTAAGGTATTCACATCTGTATTTATTTTGTATTCACCACAATGAAAATTAAGACATTTTTTAACAATTTTTAACAAAGCATGCTCAATCTCAAGGCTACAAGTCCCTCTCTAGAGACCTTCATATTCTTGTGCTAACCATATGCTACGTTATCAAGAAGTTTGAGACTCATGGCAATATAGCCAATCTACCTGGACTTGATCAGAAAAGAAATATTGATCAAACATTGTAGATAAAGATGATTTTAAAGGGGACCCGTCACCCGAAAAAATTATTCAAAATCCTATTTTATCACATTATTTAAGCAAAATGAACTTTATTTACACTGTATAAATTATTTGAATCGTGTTTCCTTCAGTCTGGGAATTCAAAATGATAGCAAGCAGGCAGCAGCCTTTTTGTGGACACTGTTTTTAAGGAAAGCCTTGCATCATCTCAGAATCTTGTTTGTGCACCAGAATGGGGGACCTGATGCCCATCCCCATGCCATGGCTACACAATTAAATGGTGAACGGAGAACGGGGGAATGTTTGGAGACATCTAGAAAGTGCTGAATGAAAAGTGAAAGTAATTGTCTGCCCCGCCTCTATGCCCATGGCATAGAGGAGGGGCAGACAATATTTGATTGACATCTGAGATTTTTAAATGAGCTTACAGTAGCTATGAATGATTTAATAAAAAATAGAAATTGGATCTTTTTGTTAACAGGACAAATAAAAACCTTTGAAAAAAAGAATGCTATCCCTACAGTCAGACAGGTTTGCTTATGTTTCAGGGTTGTTTTTCGATCTCTGGCCCTAGGTGCCTTTAGTCAGAGCATGGCATCATGAAATCAGCAGATTAGCATTCGCATTTTAAAGCTCAATACTGAACCAATTCTCTGAGTTTCTGCACCGTTTCTGGACACTTTAAATGCACCCAGGAATTGTTAAAGACACAATAATTAACTGAAGTGGCCAGCAATGTCTAGATTTACATTTCATTGAACAAGTGAATGGATCTAAAAAGCTACAGCTGGAAGAAGGCTTCTATCCAATATGGAAGAACTGGACTAGTCTCCAAAATAAGAGTCCAAATTGTCATAGGGAGATCTTTAAACTCATTTGGGGGAAACAATTGTGAATGTTAGCAACCATGTTTGCGTCCTTTTTGACAGATTGCAGACCTCAATGACTTCCTCACAACGTTCACTTTCACAAACTGCAAATCGTATTTTACAGCTAAATTTTGAAAGAAACTCCAGAGCAGGTGTTAATGCTAACCCTTGCTTAATGATATTATATTCACTAGCGAATGATTTTACATTACGAGCAGTACTAAACCTTCACAGAAATGCCATTTTAAACATTGCTTGCGATTTTTAAACACATTACCCCTATTGTGGTTTCAGTTATTCTTTCTAGGGGCGGTCGATGTTTTCAATGTAATTTTTTCACATCTGAAAGGATATTTTATGTGGAAATGAAATATTAAAGTTTTGTAGCATGTGACATGTTTTATCTACTTAAGATGTTTCTTTCCCATTTCCCGCAATTGCCTTATGTGCCCCTACCCCTAAAGTTATTTTAACTTTTCAGTACAAGTGGTACATGTTATCCAGAATGCTCGGTGTGACGAAACTGGGGGGTAGTTCCGTCCACCAGTTGTACTAAGTGGATAAAAATAAAAAGAAAACTATAAAAATTACTAATACTTCCAGGCTAATCCATAGAGGCCTACGCTAGCTTCACCTTCAACAGGCACAACTCAAATCCAGCCTGAATGCACCCAGGTCCTCTGACCCCATGGATGGTGCTTCACTGGATCTCCCTGAGTTGCCCCAAAACTTTAGAAAGCGTCACAGCACTTTGGTAGCATGTGACCACCTGTGATTAATATGCCCACTCACCTACACCCCAAATCCTATCTGTCTGGGCCCACTGAGCTCCTATAAACCTGTAGGTCTCAGAGGTACCAGACAGCCTAGGGCCCCACTACAAATTAACAATGTAAGCAAAGTTACTATGCAAACCCCAAAAAGGATAAAAATGTAGGTACTTTTCATCAGCCAAGCCAGTTGAGTTATTAATTGGAATTTGATACATAGTAACATAGTAAAATAGTAAGCAAGGTTGAAAAAAGACACATGACCATCAAGTTCAACCTTTTAGTTTTTTTTTATCTGCCTAACTGCTAGTAGAATAGAAGAAGTTCACAGCACACAATATTTACAAATAGCAATATATATAATACACATACAGTACAGTAAAGGAAATGTGAAAAATGTCCAAAAAACTACCACTTACGTCCCTATTGTAAGAAACTGTAAATGGCCTCTGAGGAAGTCTGCACAAAGCCTGCAATGTCTAACCCCCCTTAAAACACACACAAAAGAAATATGAATTGTCACACTCAGGTTTTCCCAATAATGTATCTTCTGTAATTTGGATCTCCATACCTTAAATCTACTAAAAAATCATGTGAACAGTAAATAAACCCAATAGGCTGGTTTTGCTTCCAACAAGGATTACTGTAAGTATATCATAGTTTGGCTTAAATACAAGGTACTGTTTTATATTACTAAAAAAGGAAATTATTTTTAAAAATTTGGATTATTTGGATAGCATGGAGTCTACGGAAGACTTCCTTTCCATAATTTGGAGCTTTCTGGATAATGTGTTTCTGGAGAATAGTTTCTATACCTGTATAAATAACTGCTTTATTAAGCTAAATTAATATTAACCTCAATAATAGGTGCTTCTGTTTTGTTAAAACTCATCATACTACCATTACACTTATGGCAAGAGGGCTTTTGTAAATACCACCTTTATTTCACACTATATTGCTTAATATGTGAATACAAATAAAATACATTACAAGATCAAACTTGACATATGTATATATTATTGACTTCAATTTGAATGCTTGAATGCCCATATGTTTGAACAGATTATATACATTTGCCAAACTGAAAATATATTGAAGGAATAAAGGAAAAAGTGTAAAAACCTATGGTTAAAAATAAAATACTAAAAATAAATTAGTTAATGTATCCATTTAAACCCTGCAGGAATATCTTAAAATCAAATAATATTATTTAAATATGGGCAGTGATTTAAGAAAAAATTAATAATACTTTTTTATAATGCATTTTATAGAAACACTACCAAGTTTCTGCTTTAATTTCTCCCCCTGGATTAATTGTGTTATATATATATGAATTGAGAATGTTCCTCTTTTTTCTAAAGTTATGAGCCTGTCTTCTCCCCAGATGCTTAATTTAATCTGCTTTATAGTTTTAGCACAAAATCCTCCTGAGTGTATAATGTGCTTAGGCAAAAATTTTGGAAACTATAATGTCTGAAAAGAGGGTTGTTTTTCCTCCACAAGTACAGTGAACAAGCTGCAATTTCAAAAGCAATCGCCACATTTCCCCCCAAAATGCAGTGTTTTTCCCAGAATTCCAGCATCATTGAGGGCACGAAGGTGCATGGTATCTGATGCAGTTGTAGTATGCCCAATGCAGCAGATTTGCAAAAATTAATGCAATTGAGAATTGTACTTCAACACAAAACAACTGTAGTTAGCCCAAATATTTTCTAAGACTGTCTGGTGTAATTTCCAGTGTTCAGAGCGCAAGTAACATGCACCCAGTTTTTTCCAGTATTATTGTGATGTGGCAATTGACACAGGGAGCTGTGGGAACCCAGGAGCTACTGAAGGCAGGAAGAACTGTGCAATGCCACGTGGAAACTATAGGGAAGTGCAAAGAGCAAATTTTGATGAAATTTTCCAGTTCACTGCAGGTTCAAAGCACAAGTTGGCTACTGCACTTCTGGTCATAAATGAGCCCTAAGGTTTACTGTTTTTGTTTTGGAAAAGGATGTTGGGATTTCATTCTCTGTGTGTTACTTGATTGTAGTATGTATTATAAGCCTCTTTTTTTGTAGCAAGAGATGAAGGAAATAAGAACATAATCTTTTTTAGATTCAGTTTGTTACACAGGAAGCAGTATAATTTGCTTGGTTAAGCCTTGAACCCTTGGAGGCACATTTATCAAGGGTTGAATTTCGAATTCATGTGAGTTTTTTTAAACTCCTCTAAACTCCCATGAATTTTTTTAAATTTGGACACATTTTAACAACCCGAAAATTCGAATCAAATTCAAATTGATCAAACACGATTTGAGTTTTTTCTCTGAAAAAAACTTGAATGTCAGGAAAGCTGCAAACATCTCCAAGTTAATCCCTGGACCTCTCCCATTGACATTGATTAACAACAATACGGCAGGTTTTAGGTGGCGAATAGTCAACTTCAAATTCTTAAAGAGCCAGAGTATGATAAATCTTGAAAATCAAATTCACATTTTTTAAAATACTCTGATCGAGTTTGGAACTGCCTAGTAGAATTTTCCAGTTTTGATCATAGAGAAAATTTAAAAATTCAAAAATTCAAATTTTCAATTCGACGCTTGATAAATCTGCCCCTTTAAGTGCATTGTAGAATGTATGAGATAAGCATACAAAAGTGTTGCTAAAAAGGTGAGACCAGCTTCACACTACTGAAGCATTATCACCCTGGATTTAATTCAACAGCAATTAAAGTTCTGCAGACTACAAACAAATGCTAACAGAAATCAGCTAAAATTTATAGAGTAAGCATATATGGTTTTTGATGAATATACAGTCAAAGCAACACAGTGACTACCTGCTAAACAACTTCTGTTCCTTCTATTTGAAGCACACATGTACTTTAATGTTGCCACTGCAAAAAGTCAGTTTAGTCCCACCCCTACCAGCTATCAAGACCCTATTATGAAAAGTGTTTTAAAATTGTTATCCAGTAAATCCAAGAACACTATTAACAGGATCATTATGCTTACCAGGACCAGCAACATACATATTTTTTTAAAAAAAAATTAGTTTGTACTTAACAAAAAAAACCAAAAACACCAAGACACATTTAACTTTAAATTCGCAAAGTCTTTATTTAGAAATAACTTAGTGATGCTCCGATTGTGCTCCTCTTCAGAAATGGTGACAGGGCAACGATCCATCATGTGGCGCTCGATTTCTCCTCCCTGGCTTTCTTCTATAGAAAGTAGGGAGGAGAAATCGAGTGACGCACAATGGATCATCTCCCTGTCGCCATTTCTGAAGAGGCGTGCAAGCAGAGAATCGGTAACTTATTTCTTAATAAAGACTTTGCAAATTTAAAGTTAAATGTGTCTGTGGTTTTTTTTTGTTTTTTTTTTTATAATCTTTTAAGCTTCCTGCACTTTTGTTTAGTCATAGTAATTTGGATTCATATTCTATAAGGATTAAAAGTGTTTTCTTCTGAAAAGTTGGAGTTAAAGTTAGAGTTCAAATGCCTTACATAAAATACAGCAGCACACTGATAGATCAATTAATCAATTAGTAAAAAGGTGTTTATTCAGGCCTATCCATACAGATACAGGCAACATTTTGGGTCCCTCCGAGCCCTTTATCAATCCTAATGGGCACAAGCAGTGAACATAAATAGTAAGTGGTAAGAGTGGTGAGGAGGACCTCCCCTTTCCCTGTGATGTCACAATAGAGTTAAATTAATGGTGTCAATCCACTTGAGTAGTAACCAAATCATAAAATGTCCATATCTGGAAGATCTCATATATCTACAAAAATATTTATTGCTGACATAAACTGAGACACATTATAGATTCACCAACATACTGTGCTCTCCTGTACTTTCCTGAGACACATCACTATATGCAGAGATGAGTCAACATTCAGAGTGTCTAATGTTGAGACAAGAAGTGACCTTAAAAAAACAACCTGACACCTGTTCAAGTGAACTCATGGTTATCTCAACTTCTGCTTGTCCAACATCTCCTTTCTCAAACCAAAATATTAACATGAATTAACTAGGGTTAACTTTAATTCTCTAATCCTTGTAAAAACAACACACTTGTTACAAAATACACCATTTTTGCATTTATTAAGCACATAAATTCACCATTAAGTTTGCAAATAAAAGAATTGTATGTGTTGTCTTTACATGGAAAAGTGCTAACCTAATTTATTTGGGATAATGTTCAACTAAGGTTGATTCAGGGACAGGAGCACTCCACCAATGAGGCAAGTTGAGACAATACCTCTCCTGGCAAATTTAAGAGCTGAATTTACATTTTTCAACCCAGAAATTTGGCTCTTCTGGTATAGAGAACAATTGCACTCTCTGCACTAGCAATGTGGACCCCCCCCCCAGCCCCCTCCGGCGCTGAAAAAGTGAGTGCAGTGGGGAGGGGGGCAGCAAAAGGAAGCAAAATAGCCCCGGATTGCCCCTGATCAGGAGACAGAAGCTTTCCAGAATATATGTGCAATGGATAATAAAACTTAGACTTGTTATTCAGAATCAGGGCCTGTTCCTCAAATTATGGATCATTGCGTTATCTGGATTGTCTTCTACTAAGTCTAAAAAATAATTTAAACTTTAAATAAATGCAATAGGATTGCTCTGCCTCCAATAAGGATTACTTATAATATATCGTATTAATATATCTTGTGATCAATTACAAAGTACTGTTTGTTATTACATAGATAAAGGAAATATTTTAAAAAAATAATTCATTCATTAAAATTGATTATTTCCATAATTCTGAGCTTTCTGGATAATGTGTTTACAGATAAGGGATCCCTACCTGTCACAGCATTTCGCTTTTTCATATACTAGCTTTAGGATTGCCATCGGGCCAGCATTTTACCAGACTGAACAGTAAGGGGCCCATTTACTTAGCTCGAGTGAAGGAATAGAGGAAGAAAAGTTTTGAATTTCGAATGTTTTTTTGGCTACTTCGACCATCGAATGGGCTACTTCGACCTTCGACTAAGACTTCGACTTCGAAATGAACTAAAAATCGTTCGACTATTCGACCATTTGATAGTCGAAGTACTGTCTCTTTAAAAAAAACTTCGACCCCCTAGTTCACCACCTAAAACCTACCAAAGTCAATGTTAGCCTATGGGGAAGGTCCCCATAGGCTTTGCTATCTTTTTTGTGGTCTATGAAAAAACGGTCGAACGATTCGAAGGATTAAATTGTTCGTTCGATCGAACAAATTTTGGTAAATCGAATATCGGCAGTCGAATATTGAGGGTTAATTAACCCTCGATATTAGACCTTAAGTAAATTTGCCCCTAAATATTATTATGTTTGATGTCAGTGTTATTTAGTTATGAACCAAATCCGAATCCTAGTTTGCATATGCAAATTAAGGGTGGGGAGGGAAATCATATGACTTTTTGCCAAAAAAAGGAAGTTAAAAATGTTTTCTCCTTCCCACCCCTAATTTGCATATGCAAATTAGGATTCGGTTCAGTATTTGGCTGAATCTTTCGTAAAGGATTCAGGGTTCGGCCTGAATCCAAAATAGTGGATTCGGTGCATCCCCAGTGTTATTAATACAGTGGAAACGTATCGGAAATCAAATCGAACGATTCGAAGGATTTTCCTTCAATTAAAAAAACCTTAGAAAAGTGATGGGGAAGGTCCCCATAGGCTAACATTGTACCTCAGTAGGTTTAAACTACGGAAGTATGTAGTCAAAGTTTTTTTTAAAGAGACAGTGCTTTGACTATCGAATGGTTGAATAGTCGAACGATTTTAAGTTTGAATCGTTCAAATCGTTCAAGTCGAAGTCATAGTTGAAGGTCGTAGTAGCCTATTCGATGGTTGAAGTACCCAAAAAAATACTTTGAAATTCAACGTTTTTTTTTACTTCGAATCCTTCACTGGAGCTTAGTAAATGTGCCCCGTAGTGTTTTACTGGCATCTGGCCAGCATTTTACCAGACTGAGCAGTAAACATTATACTTGCTGACAGTGTTATTAATACAAATCCAGACTTTTCCATTAGACAGCTTGATCATAAATTGCCATTTATCACTTCACAATATGGAATTCCACTGCTCCAATGGTGTAACCTTTACCAATGTGCAACTGGCACTGCATGTATCCCTTATCACCCATAAAAACCCAATGCTCCCTTGTGCTGACATTGCTGCCAGAAACTATTTGAAACCTTTGTAAGTCAGTGTTACAACTGAGGACATAACAGTTCATATGAAGCTTCTGGATACTTTTAGCTTACGATGTGTCCTTTTACTTTTGGCCATACAGTGTATATGTGAAGCATCAAAATAAAAAGAAATGACTCTAATTTAACTTTCCTTGCATAAACTTTTCCCCACTGAAAACTAGCTGAAGAATAGGCAGGTATTTCTAATAGCTAATGGTTCTCTGGGTATCTTCCTTATTTTAATGGGAAACAGGGAACACTCTAATGAGTTATTATGGTGCAGTGTTCTGAGTTGAAAAAAAGGAAAAGTAAAGATAAGAGTGAGTCACTTGAGACTTTAATTAAATGAGCCCAACAATTTAAAACCATACAAAGCAAAATAATTCCTTTGTGAAATTATTAATGTCAAATAAAAACTGAATCCAGATGTATACTAAAACAGCAAACTATGCCTTATTCCAACTTAATTGCTTTGGTAAAGAAAATAGCAAATGCTGCCAGGT
This sequence comes from Xenopus petersii, assembly GCA_038501925.1. Lineage (NCBI taxonomy): Eukaryota > Metazoa > Chordata > Amphibia > Anura > Pipidae > Xenopus > Xenopus petersii. The sequence goes on along the minus strand of CM076674.1, from coordinate 57,597,379 downwards.
CATTGGAACAAAACTGAAGTAATAGCCTCTCACTAAATCAATTGATCTGGCGTCTCTGACCATAAGAAAACAACATGCTTAACGGCTTCAACTTTTTCAATACAGCATAAATGTTAGTCATACATGTAGAATAGTAATAGCTCAGATAATTTGATTTCAGTGGTTAGACATGTAAACTGTAAACTTTGCTCGTTAGCAAGTGCAGTTGCCCATGTAGAAGTACAGAACGTTGCTTTAGATTTTTTAATATCCCAAATTACATCAGACCCCACACCATGGCTCACTGAACCAGGAACCAGGGACCAACTGTATTTATCAACAATCTCATTTTCATAAGTTTTAGGTGGCGAAGTAGGTGGTCGAAGTTTTCTTTTAAAGAGACAGTACTTCGACTATCGAATGGTCGAATAGTCGAACGATTTTTAGTTCGAATCGTTCGATTCAAGTCTAAGTCGTAGTCGAAGGTCGAAGTAGCCAATTCAATGGTCGAAGTAGCCAAAAAAAACTTTGAAATTCGAAGTATTTTTTATTCTATTCCTTCACTCGAGCAAAGTAAATGTGCCCCCTAATTTTTTTGACGTGGTAGATTTTTCGCCAAGGAATTTTAACCACAGTTTCGTGAAAACATTTGCCGACAATGAAACGGGGACATTCTCTGCAAATTCATGCCTGGAAAATTTATTCACCCATCACTATTTATAAATCTTGGATTTTTAGAGATTTTCTTAAAATGAGAAAACCACAAATTTTTAGACATTCTTGGAAAAAAACAAAAAATAGATTGTTAGTAAATGACCCCCATAATCTGTTAAAATGCTTTGTTACACTGCAGTAGACTTAAGCAAGGACATTGTCCATCAGAAAGACTAAAGTACAGGTATGAGATCTGTTAATGCTGAACCTGTTATTCAAAAAACCCCAAATTATGGGAAGATCATCTCCCATAGACTCAGTTTTAATCAAATAATCCAATTTTTTTAAAGGAATTGTTCAGTGTAAAAATAAAAACTGGGTAAATAGATAGGCTGTGCAAAATAAAAAACATTTCTAATATAGTTAGTGTTTTTATTTTTACACTGAACAATTCCTTTAATAGAAGCCAGGGAACATAAAAAAGGGCAAAATTACATTTTCTTATAGACAAATACTTAGGGGCATGGTTATACGCTATTTCTCATTTTGCTTAGGGGCAGATATAATAAAGAACATGGACAGTAGGTACAGAGACATAAAACAGCCACTGGGTGTTTAAGAAAGTTTATGCATTATTTTTCATTTTGCTTAGGGACAGATTTATCAAAGTGTGAAATTCGAGCTTACTAGAGTAAAATTCTGCGACTCTCACTGTATCAATGGGTGAAAGAGTTGACCATTTGATAAAACACCTTTAAAACCCCCAATACAAATCAATACAAAGTGGCGTTGGTGAGCTTAATTTCACACTTTGATAAATCTGTCCCCAAGCAAAATGTAAAATAATGCATAAACATTCTTAAATGCCCATTGACTGTTTTATGTCTCTGAACCTTCTGTCCATGTTCTTCATTTACTAACAGAGTTAACTAGTTTCTCCAGCTAATAACATGGAAAAATAAAAACATTGCTTTAAACTGATGTGCTCTCTTGAGATTTTGGTTTTGGTTCTATATAACTACTGAACATGTTCTTTACTGCTACTATACAACTATACATAATGATATATATATATATATATATATATATATATATATATATATATATATATATATATATATATATATATATATATACAAATATATATATATATATATATATATATATATATATATATATATATATATATATATATATTTAAAAATACATAGTATAATCTAGTATCTATGCAAGTACTTGTATTTACAAAACAGGGTTTTTTCATTATAAAGTTATGATCATAAAATTGGTAAGCTACTTTACAAAGTCAAGGAAACCCCCATATGGTGGTACCTAACTATTTACCTCTGGTCAAAAGGCTGGCACCTCCCTGCATGGTGGCATTTCTTGGGATAAGTCTCCTGACCTGGGCATTGGTTTAAGTCAAAGGGCTTAGTCCTCCACCACCATTAGCTTTTAGAAGAGAGATTGCCAAGACCACAGCATTGGTTCTACAGACTCAATCCTGGCCTGCTTGCGGATTTAAGAGAGAGAGACTGCCCAGTAGGGATGTAGCGAACGTCGGAAAAAAAGTTCGCGAACATATTCGCGAACTTGCGCAAAAATGCGAGCGGTTCGCGAACGGTTCGCGAACCCCATAGACTTCAATGGGAAGGCGAACTTTAACATCTAAAAAAGACATTTCTGGCCAGAAAAATGATTTTAAAGTTGTTTAAAGGGTGCAACGACCTGGACAGTGGCATGCCAGAGGGGGATCAAGGGCAAAAATGTATCTGAAAAATCTGCCTGTGTGTGCTTGGAAGAGATAGTGTAGGGGGAGAGCTGTTAGTGATTTCAGGGACAGATGATAGTAAGTTTGCTGGCTAGTAATCTGCTTGATACTGCTCTGTATTGGAACAAAAAAATAAATAAAAGCAGTCCTTACAAGGACTACTGTTATTGCAGCAGTCAGCAGATGAGATCAGAAGCAGGACAGCTGCCCACTGCAGCTACATACAGAGCACTGCAGTAGAAGGTAGATTACTAGCCAGCAAAGCTACCTAAGCTTAAATGTCCCTCAAACCCCTGCAGACTTCTGTCCCTCCAATAACAGAGCAGTATCAAAACGATTACTAGCCAGCAAACTTTCAACTGTCCCTGAAATCACTAACAGGCAGCAGCTCTCTCCCTACACTATCTCTTCAGCACACACAGGCAGAGTGAAAAAAACGCTGCAGGGCTTCGGTTTTTATAGGGAAGGGGAGTGGTCCAGGGGAGAGCTTCCTGATTGGCTGCCATGTACCTGCTGGTCTGGGGTGAGAGGGCAAAAAAAAGCGCCAACAATGGCGAACCCAAAATGGCGAACGTCGCGCGACGTTCGCGAACTTCCGGCGAGCGCGAACACCCGATGTTCGCGCGAACAAGTTCGCCGGCGAACAGTTCGCGCCATCTCTACTGCCCAGACGAACAACCATTTTCAAAGGCATGGGGTCAACATTTAAAGGGACAGGTGTGGGGGTGCTACAACCACATGGAAGATGGCATTATTAAGCTCTATTTACAGGATATTTATGACCCTTTTGTAAAAAAAAAAATTATATACACATAGGGGCAAATTCACTAAAGCGCGAAGCGGCTAACGCTAGCGCAAATTCACTAGCGTGACATCATTTCATTACTTCGACGATTTACTTACGGGCGCTTTCGTAAATTCGCTAGCAAAGTGGACCTACTCTAGCGCTACTTCACACCCTCACGCCAGACGAAGTAGCAATATTGCGAAGGACGTAACTTCGCTAATTGACTAACTTGCGAATTTTACTGAACGTTACCTCTTGTGCCAGATTTTACTTCGCCAGGTCAGACCAGGCGAAGTTCAATACAATAGATAGGAGTTTGTCCAAAAATAGTTGAAATTTTTTCTGAGTCCCAAAAAACCCTGGCGTATTTTATTTTTTAAGGGTGATAGGCTGAAAAAGATCGATATTTTTTTGGGGGGTTCCCTCCTTCCCCCCTAAATTTCCTAACATATGGCAACTCAACGATACAGTGGGCACATGTGTAGGCCAATAGAACACCTTTATTTTATTTTTTAAAGGATTCCTGGGCTTCTGTAGTGTAATGTAGTTGCTGCAGCATATACGTCCATTATATTTTAACTTCGAGCCATATGCAAATTAGGCAATGCTAGCGTAACTTTGCTTTGCCTGACAAAGTAACGGTAGTGCAACTTCGCTACCGTTTGTCTCCCTGAGTGTAAATTCACATTTTAGTGAATTTGCGTAGCGCTGGCAAAACTATGCCTGGCGAAGTGCGGCGAAGCTGTCGCTGGCGCAACTTCGGATCTTAGTGAATTTGCCCCATAAGATCTACAAGCCTGGAAGTACACGATGCATCTTCTTGAGATCAGACGCGATGAGAGTAAGCGCATGCGAGTAAGTAATAGAAATGCTGGACCTTGTCGCTGCGTGCATCTGACACGACTGTCATATGTGAACGATGCACTATTCGTCTTTATCTGACCATCGTGTGGGATGCACGCATCGACAAGGTCCAGCATTTCTATTACTAACCTTGTATTCACTGCATCCGTCTCCTCGCATGTGCTTCCTTTCCACGCGTCGGATCAAGATTGGTCAAAACCTTGAATTTCTAAAGATTTATTATACCCCAAAGCTGCTAAAAGTCTGAATCTGCCATCTCAAAACTGCAGAGGTCATGTGGAATGTCAATGGCATATGTCCCTTTTTTCAATTTGAAGCTGGTTTTGTCTGGTAATTCAAAAAATGCAGGGTTTTTGAGCAATTTGAGGGCCAAATCCGAAAAAATATGTTTGAATTTTCACTAGATTTTTTCTCAACCTGACTTTTTCAAGATATTTTATTGAAAAATAAGATTAAATCGTGGATGGTAAGAAATAACCCCGAGTCTTGCACCAGGTTATTCTCTTCCACTGTGCAGCACCTCCCTCCCAGCTCTACTCCTGACCAAGGAAAGTAGCTGTTAAAACTGGCTCCTGACAAATGTCTCAAATGTATAGGCACAGCTTTGCATCATCTATGGTTTTTCTATTGTGTGGCGACATCTTCAAAACCAACACATATTAGGAACATAAAACCCATTTAAATGAGTCTTATCAGGAGATACTACCAAACAGTGCTGAGACAGCTTCTAAGGTATATGATTTAGTCAGAGCTGTATTGGTCTAGCATCACCCTAGGAGTGGTGTTATGTACATGTCTTATTGACTTTGGGGAACCTTTAAGCTACCAAATCCAAAGCGTCCAAATAATTTTGATGTACGACAATTTTTTTTGTTGCAGCGGATTTTTTGCCGGCAAATTTTGTATTCGCGGGCGTCAAAACTTGGAAATTCACACACTAAACGTGCAACCTAATTTTGTTTTAAAGACACATTTAAAGACACATGCAGGGAATGACAGTGTTTTCTTACATTTAACATTATAACTAGTGATGGGCGAATTTATTCGCCAGGCGCGAATTCGCGGCGAATTTGCGCGTTTCGCCACCAGCGAATAAATTAGCGAAACTCCCGCGAAAATTCGCGTCAAAAATTCGCCGGCGTCAAAAAATTTTTTCTCGAAAAATGGGCGCCGCCGTCAAAAATGGGCGCCGGCGTCGAAAAAAATGGGCGCCGGCGTCAAAAACGGGCGCCGGCGTCAAAAACGAGACGCCGGTGCCGTTTCGCAAATTTTTCGCTGTTTCGCGAATTTCACACGAAATTCGCAAATTTTTCGTCGAAGCTAAACGGCGCAAATTCGCCCATCACTAATTATAACCTCAACCAAACCTTTACAGTGGACTAGTGTATAATCCCTGTCTCTTTAATCAATAAACATTTTTGAAAAGGGGCAGACATTAAAAAACCTGCATGTTACGAAACAGAGTCCCAAACCCAGAACTGGTGCTAAGGTCCCAGTTGCGACTCACTCTTCCGCCTCTAACAACCACCTTTTTCTTTGGGAGGAGGCCTCTGCTACTTGGTTGCTGGCAGGTCTTAACGTCAGAGGACCAGAGAGAGAGGTCTGGGCAGGCAAGGGAATACCGGTATGGTCAACGGACAGGCCGGATCAATATCAACAATCGAGAGAAGCAGTACAGATTCAAGAGACAATAGAATAGTCGAGGTCACAAACACACCAATATTGCACTACAAACAGGATCCGAGAGAATAGTCAGGACAGGCAGCGGACAAAACAAGTTCAGGTGCAGGCAGGGTCAGTAACAGGTCAGAACACTTAGAAACGCTCCCAGGAATTATGAAAATAGACCTATGTTGGGCAACTTGAAAAAGGTACATGGCGCCTTTAAATATTTGAATTTTGTGCCAACCGAGATGATGTCAGGCGCAGTGCTAACCTAAAACAAAGAAGCGGCGTAAGCACATCATTTGCAGTTAGATGGCGGGGAGGAGGACATGGCCGGCTTCCCTGCCATGGGTAGACCACCAGGTACTTTTCTCACACTGCAGTAAAAATAACAGGTGTGCAGTGTCCTGTTTTCATATAGTTGATGATGTATAACAAAAAAGACCCTAATTGTTGTATGATGGGGACAATATTTCATTAGGGTTCAAAATTATACACCAGGCGAATAAATGCCCCTTATATTCTTTCTATAAGCAAGAAAGTAATAGCAAATCTATAGATGCGGTTCATTGGGGCAGCTATGTTAACTCGGCATTCCCATAGTTAATTAACAATTAAAATGATGAACTAAGGCTCTCTGTTTGCTATCTACACTGAGACATATTGCAACTGATCTTTATATAATATAACTGTCTTTTTTTTTATCATACCGTAGTCCTGCCAGAAATGTGATTTAGTTGCTGAGGCCCCTGGCCCTTGCAAAGTAAACATTAAATCCAAAACTAGATTTTTATTATTAGAACTATTTTACCATATATCTAACCTTCCATAATGGCCCTTCTTCCCATTTATTGTGATTTAACAATTTATCTACATTTTATCTATCTGGTTGCTTAGGTAAGTGGCATCATTGCAAACAAATAACGGTTTACATTTTACAACCTGGTGCAAAAATCAACACACACTGCCCCAAAGTATCGCCATCTACAATCATACCAAGAATTCATTTGAAGGTTATCTTCACCTTGAAGTGGGCTTAATTGCTTCTTTAAGGGCAGGAACATCATTATTAGCATTTTTTTTACTTGGCCTGCTTTTTGTGTAGTCAATTTCTTTTATATTTCTTCATGCTGGATTTTTGGATTCTTTATAAATGCTTTTTTTTTTAAACAATAAAAAACCATGAAATAAATATACAGAAAAAGCTTGTCTCAAAAAATACCAGGTATACCTTGTTTTTCCCAATATACTTTCAATCCTCACAAAGCTTTAGCCATTTCATGTAAAGCCCTGTCCTTGTTGTGTTTCACAAATTAGCAATGTCCTGCAAGAAACAATATATACTGTATATCTTTCCATAGGGCTAATAGGGAGTGGAGAAAACAAAACCAAAAATAATAAATGGCTGTCTTAAAGTATAGTGATGTCCTTTTTAAAAAAAATAATACTCAAGATACTGTATAATAGGAATACAGTTTTAGTTATTTGTATCTAACTTGTATTAAAAAGTGGGATTCGATCAGTTCACATTAAACATGTAAAGGGTGTAAGAGCAACTGTCTGTTTGCATTAAATTTGATGCTAATTCAATATTTCAGTTTCTTTTAAAGCAGTGTCTTATTTCTCTTTTTTTCATTACTAGTTTTGTTTTGCTCGCTGGGTCCTAAACCAAGATGACTTTTAAGATGGTTTAATCTATAGTTTTATAACAATAAGATATTTATAATTAGTAAATAATAGAAATACAATTATTTCCTTTTTCACTGCAATAATAAAACAATACAGGTATGGGATCCATTATCCGAAAAAACCCATTATCCAGAAAGGTCTAAATTACAGAAAGGCCATCTTCCATTGACTCCATTTTATCCAAATAACCCAGATTTTGATGTTGTACTTGATCCAAACTAAGATACAAATAATCCTTTTTTTTGGTGTCAAATTTCAAACATTCAAATTTTAATCCCTTTATTTGAATGTAAATTAGAAGGTAAGATTATCACACCTTGACCATGGAAACAGTTTTAGTTTGAATATTTGCCACCAAAACCTGGCGAGGTTATGTACAATGACAGAGGTCCATTGAGCCATTTGAAGATGTTAGAATAACATTTTTGGATTGTTCCTATTTGATCGAAAATTTGTTGTGCAATTTTTTCCTTAAATAACCCCCCATTCGAGTTGTGAGTATATTTGAATTTATTAGAGTAAAAAAAAATTCCCATTTTGACCTTAAGGTGTCGAAATAATAGATCCTATACCTGTACTAGAACCTGAGCCAACAGGGTAAATACAGTTTTTTTTTTCTATTTCAATTAAAGCTGTTTTTGCATTTTCAGAAGAAATCTTGAAGCATTTAAAAAAGAAATACTGGAAAGATGTTTCAAAGGCATTAATTCCATTTAAATCCACCTGACATATTATCATACAATAAACATTGCCGTTGCTTACTTTGTGGTTTGTTGCATATTTTGTTTGGTATATTGCCATTTTTGCTTAGAAATAGAATGAATAATACCTGCATTTATCAGCCTTCTTGATAGCCTGCTGGTTTTCTATCCTATAAAAGCTCCCCTGTCCATAATACATTCTGCTTGAGCAGTTTCAGCAGAAATGTGGATCATTAGACTGGCTGCTTTCCATGCATATTGGTGTTGCTTGAAGAGGCGATGAGCTCTCTAAGCTCTTTTATTTCTCTCATTGTTAAAATTGATTACACATTCTGTATATACAGCAGCTTTTGAAAGATAAGCATTTAGTAAATTGTTAACCAGCATAACTGTGCTAACATAAATAATATATATATCTTCAATTCTATTGTAGCCCTGTACTTATTTAACCTGCTTTTGCGTGGCTGTACACAGTACACATACTTTTGTCTCCTGAATTCTGCATCAGTGGATATAATACAGTCTTGTAACTTTGAAGCTTATTTATAGAGAATGCAAAGTTTTGGTTTGAACATTGTTTATTAATCAGTTTAATGTGCCTTAATTGTAAACATGATACATGAACGGACACCTTCTGCAAACACTCTGTGTGCAAGATAGTCAGCACAACCTTGTAAAATCCTCTCTCTTTAACCGGGTGCAAGTTCTCCAGTGGCCACTTACCACTGGCAAATACAGCAGAGATTCAATGGGAACAGCACCACTTTATCTTGTTAAATTAAAACAAGATACATTCTTCTGCAAACACTGCAGGGTTAAATCAGTTGTGTTATTATATCCCCAGAGCAGCGTGGTTATAATATTTCTATAAAATGTACAGGTATGGGACCTATTATCCAGAATGCTCTGGACCTTGGGTATTACGGATAAAGGATCTTTCTGTAATTTACATCTTCATACATTTAGGGGCTGATTTAGTAAAACTCTTGACAAAATCAAGTGTCAATTCATATTGTACGATTGACTCAACTTTTTCGGATTATTTTGACTCAATTTTTTCGGATTATTGGATGAAAACCCAGACTTTTTTCAGATTATCCAGCGCAGATCACAATATCTACATGACCTTGACAGGTTTGACATGACATATTTTTGGATTTGTATTTTTAGCAGCTTTTGGGTATGATAAATGAATAAAAAAAACTGTTTTTCCATGAAAAATTCGAGTTTTCTCCCTAAAAACCCTAACCATAAAAAATTGATGTTTAATAAATGGGACTCTTAGTCTACTAGAAAATCATGTAAACAGTAAATGAACCCAATAGACTGGTTTTGCTTCTAGTAAGGATTAATTACAGTATATCTTAGGTTGGATCAAGTACAAGGTATTGTTTATTGAAAACTAACCTCAGAAATCAGTGTAGAGACCTCCTCCCACCTATGAATGTATCTTGGTTTGCCTGTCCCCTCTCCCACCCATAGCTGTCCCTAAACTTGCACAATGGAGCTCCGTATTTACCAAATCAGTAACTGATATTAAGAACACATATTTTGACAGATGTATTGAAGCCTTTGCCCTACCACTTACTATAACATCTGAAATTATATCATGACCTAATAAGGCTAGATGTATTTACTTTTTCACAAACATTTTCCAAAGTATCTCTTACATAGCATGATGTTTATACAATACACTAGCTTAGCTAAATATACTGTACTATACACTAATTAGTTAGTTAGAAATGTGTAATAATATTTATCAGAACTGATCAGACTTCCATGAAATCTAAAGGATGTACTGAAAAGAAAGATATCTATGCACATTTATTTTAAATACAATTTAAAAATAATGTTAAAATACATTTTAAATAAAAATAACAAATCTTAAATCTGTGTATAATTGTAATTGTTATACAAGAGGACTGTTTAGATTGTCAATGCTTGATTAAAGTTCCAATGTTACAAATAAATGAAGTTATGGCAATTAGCATATATATATATATATATATATATATATATATATATATATATATATATATATATATATATATATATATATGCTAATTGCCATAACTTCATTTATTTGTAACATTGGAACTTTAATCAAAGTCAAAATATATATATACATTGTGATCTGCCTTACCCTTCTTGTTCCTAACTGAAATGCACCAAGTCAGGAAGTTTAATCACATTGTTTGCTGTAGAATTGCAAGGTGACCTGAAAGTGGCCTTTTGTCAAATAAAAAGAATTTCTCAGGAATATTTTTTAAATTCTTAGAGGATAGCCTTCCTTGGAAATTCATGCATTCTTTTAAATCAAGTTTCTTTTATCATTACAATACTGAATTTGAGCTAGTGTAATATGTATTATTAATATACCTAATATGACTTTCTTGAACAGCATGCACAATTCAAATAGATCATACACATTGATTAGAACAGTAAAGAAGTGCAAGAAAGGTGAATTCAACTGCAGCACTTCAGACAACAACATAAATGGAAAGCTTGTTGGGGGTGGTTATATATTTTTGAGAAAATAATAAGCCGTGTTGTTCCCAAGGTCATTTTTCTTTCGCTGGGTAACTAGCAAGCTGAGACCAAGTTCCAACCCCATTTGAGTGATGCTGTTTAAAACAGATAAGACAAGTCCCCAAAGATACTATGCATCACAATAAAAGTTGAAAAACAAAGAAAATTTTTAAAAAAAAACATATAGAAATGAAAGGATTTTCCTGGTACAACGAACTATTTCCCCTTGAGAAAACAGTAGGGAAAAATAGAATACATTGCTGTTCCCCAAACACACAAACACACACATGCACACACAGTATCTACAGGAATGCACTTTCATATATATATTTTGGTCAGATTTCTGGACCAAGGGACCAGACAATGTGACAATTATATGGACAATAATTTAACAATTGAAAGTTGATATTGAATCAGACTTGCCACAGATGTGTGACTGGCAGGCTAGGTGTTAGATATACACATGTACACCCATTAAAGCCTATATCATGGATATTATGATTATGATAAGGTGCATCATTGATTCAGGGGCTGCTGCAGCCTGAGTTAGCAGCCCTGATACTGCCCCCTTTTCCTCTCTACACCTCTCTAACAGAAAATTGGCTCTCAACGTTACCAGAGGCTGCTTTCTGCCACCCCTGATAACTGGCCACTCGCTGCCACCTGAGGTGCAAAACAAGTCCAAATACAGGTCAGTGGATGAGGCTAGAGGAAGGAAAATGCAGTAATCAGAGTCAGTAACTGGGTGGTTGGTCAGGGCTGGCAGAATACATAGTCTAAAAGACAGGCTAAGGTCTGGACAGGCAGCTGGCAATAGGGGTCCAGAAAACATGCCATTGGTCAAATCAAGAGATCCACAGAAATCAGGCAAAGCATGGCGATTGGAGCACAGGAACAAGGAACTAGGCAGGAACTCAGGAACCATGCAGACAGGCTTGGAGACTTATTGGTCAAGCAATAGACAGATTTATACATACACATCATTGAAAGAGTAGAGACACATGGAAACAAAATATGCTAAGAGGAGTAGGGAGTGCTACTTGAAGCTTCTAGTGGTTTAGTATATTAAAGCAGCTGCAGTTCAATGTTTGAGTCCTGACAGATTGTGTTTTTGACAAAATATAGAGAATGTAAATATCAGGACCACAATCTCTTATGAAAAAGAAGAATCTGCTAAATAAGCATCCCAAGGGGCTCACTACTGCCAAGAGAGGAGAGACTTGCCATTGAGATCCTAGGCAATGCTTAAAGGGGAACTATCGCAAAAATGACAAAATGTATTAATTCAAACTGTAATAATAATATATAGTTTCTGACATAATCAAATTTATCTTCACTATCCCTCTCTCAGCATCTGTTTCTCTTCATTCTGTCTTCATGCAGCATTTGGCTGTCAGATTTTCATTGGCAGTTTGATCCAATATATCTTATAGGGGGGCTTCCTTTCTAGCAGATGTATTATAGCTCACTCAAATAACTAATTCCAGGTCAAACAAAATCCAACAAAATAACTGCCTTTGGCACAAATTCTGCATGTAGAAAGACTGGATTTCTGTGGATTTTAATAGAGTGAGCTCTGTTACATTTTCTACGCAAAAGGAGCCCCCTATAAGATATATTGGATATACCTATTATTCAAAATCATATACCCACCTCCTGCAACTCCTGCATGAGGAGATACAGTTGCTGAGAGAGGGATCTTGAAGAGTTACATGAAACGGTTCAGAATTTTTAATTCAGAAAACTTCTTATTTCAGTGTGATTAAACTATTGATATCTATCTCTATCTATCTATCTATCTATCTATCTATCTATCTATCTATCTATCTATCTATCTATCTATCTATCATCTATCTATCTATCTATCTATCTATCTATCTATCTATCTATCTATCTATCTATCTATCTATCTATCTATCTTGGTTGGATTCTCACTAGTATGATTACCACTTAATCTGGGGAGTATAATCCAAGCCACACTCAATATATGAGAATTTGTTCAGACCTTTCTGGATTTTCAATGCCATGGCAATTCTTTTTCTCATATTGATTGGAAGTCTGAAGAGCTGAATTTAAACACTTGGACCCTAATAGAGAAGCTACACGCTAGACTTAGAACTAGTTATTATGATCAGTTGATATTTGTGTGTCTATACAAGTTGATGTTTGATCTGTGGTCCCAATATATAGTTCAGAACAATTGTCCTATTGGCATATAAAATGGAGAGCTTTTTTTTATTTTGCTCTTGAATATGGTGTGAGAATGTCCAGAGCATAATGGTTATTTCATGGAACACCTATTTGGTCTGTTTTTCTCTATGACAAGGCAAACATTCTTGTGAGCATGTCTCCAAATGATTGATTGGTATTATTACCGGGGGGATTATGATAAGAAAAAGATTATTGACTGGTAAAAATACTATTGACCTGTGAATGGGGTACAAATACAGCATTTTAATCTTCTCTGTTTGAACATACTCACAGATATCACAATATATATATATATATATATATATATATATATATATATATATATATATTATATTATTAATTATATATAAACAGGCAGAAATGGGAACATCACTAGTACAGCGTGTTATAAAATAACCATTAATTTTTTAGTGATTCTATTATTTTAAATGTCACAAAATGTCTTAATTTGCAATTCATGAGATGTGATGGTGCCATGTAAAGCCTACATGTTAGATTTGAATGGCAAATTGTTTATTTATTGTAAGTAAATATGATATATACTGTTTTTAACAAACTTCATCATGTTTATCTCTCAGCTCCAACAAGCAATCAATTAAAGGGAAAATAAGCCTTTAGGATTCCCTGTCAATCCTTTTCACAGTTACTCAGCTGCAGCAATAAATCAATAATTAAACAGTCAGCAACATAAACTGTAAACAAAAAAAAACTAGTGTGATACTGTTATTATATAGGAAATGACCAATGTATCCAAAATTAAAAAATCTAAAAAATCTATCAGTGAACTATTTGTAACACCATATAAAATAGGGTAATCTAGGAAAGTCTTAATCAAACGTGTCCTCAGTTGAGGACATTTGCTGGTGGGTGATTTGTTCTTAAGTAATTCATTTACAATGTTCTAGATGAGTTCAAGTAAATCCACAGGTAGAGTCACAATAAAGGGCCCTGGTAACTATCTGCTACCAGAATAGATGGACTGTAAACATCTTTAAAGATACTGTATACTGCAAATTAATTTTTCCTGCTAAAATATGCTAAGGTAGTCTCTTCCTTTGACAATCCTATTAGCTGTCATTGTTTTATTCAAATATATTTAATCCCTGCACTCATCTACATACTCCAGCTCTTGTATACTATATTACTTCTTGCAAGATATTTCTACTTCATTTACCCAAGTGCATGGATGTACAGTCAATCTTCCTTTATCCTCACACCCTTTTTTCTGTGTTTTTTTGGAACTTGCAATTTTTATTAGAGAATTTACAGAGATGCAACTCTAAAATTGGAAAGCAAAGGTGAGAAGAAAAAGAAGAAAAAACATCAAGAGCTGTGAGCTGTTTTTCATGTACTATATATCAGTAATCCACATTTCCAAAATGAAGGAAGGGCATCGGTGTCCATCAGACTTTAAAGGAAGAAATCTCTAAGGAAAAGTATGTCATTTGCTACAAAATATTTTTCCAGTCTCTCTATATATGTGGCCCATCCTCTACTGTGCTGTAAAATACTTCTGCTTTCCCAATTTATCCAGCTATGTTTCCAGACTGCACACAAATCTGTCACCCATAGGCTTCAATGCATTTCAGTGAATCTTCGCCATTTCGCAAATTTTTGGAAATTTCACCCATCACCAGCTGTAAAGCTTAACAGGAAGCAAAACACAGTAAAATAAATAAAGAGAGAAAACAGAACAGCAGATCCAACATAAAGCCTTATACATAAGACACTAGTAATAAAACAGCATCAGCAGATTCAACAGGAAATATCTGCACACTTACTTTATATCATATTTAACAATCTGTTGTTTAACTGTTGTTTTGCAGCGCTTCAGATATTTAAACTGTTTTCTCGATTCTAATGCCCTTAAGACTCCGACAGAGAAACACTACAAAGGAAAATAAAAACCTGCCATAAGTACAAATTGTCTCACTGTCTAAAGCATCGTAAATGTAAATATTAAGATTAGCTTCCCATTTTAAATAAACAAGATATGACAGTTAAATAAATGCATTTTAATTTAATTCCTCATTGAGGTCAAGGTTTACCTTTTAAGAATTCGTATGAAAAATCAATTGTTTCTCAATTTGCCTTAGAGACCTAAATGACCTTCTGTTAAAGAGTTATGCAGCCAATCAATATCCTGGAAAAGGAAACAAAAAAAATGGTCAATTGTGTGGCAAGTTATAGTGTCACTGTTGTGCAGGTTGCAATTTTTAATATCTAATCATCTACATTCATTGTCTGGTTACAGTATCATTAATACAAGGTTTGTCTCAAAAGGTATGTAGGTATCTTGATAAATCTGGAATAATATTTCTATTGAAGCAGTGAAAATGGTTCTTCATGATGATGGCAGGGAGGTTGTGGAATATCTTACTAGATAATATTGTGCTGGTACTGTAAATTCTATTAATGCCTTTAAGTGTGGCAAAACATTATACCAAACAATTAAATCCAAGCCAATAGCCATCCCAGGATCTAAAGTTGGTTCAGTATAGGTATGTGAACATAAATGTGTATTAATCTGAATGTATGGATAGGTATACTATATATAGATAGAGATAGCTAGCTAGCTAGCTAGCTAGCTAGCTAGCTAGATAGATAGATAGATAGATAGATAGATAGATAGATAGATAGATAGATAGATAGATAATATATAGATAGATAATAGATAAATAGATGATAGATAGATAGATAGACGCGGATGACAACATTTTTTCAACGCCGCCAAATTTTCAACAGCAAATTATTGTGCCAAGTTCATGAATTTATTTGGTAGCGGCAAAACGGGCAAATTCGCAGTGAATTTGCGCCTGGTGAATAAATTCGCCCATCACTACATATTCTTAAATAAATAATAAATAACTTAAACTTTAAATAAACCCAATAGGATTGTTTGCTTCTGTTAAGGATTAATTGTATCTCAGTGGGGATCAAGTACAAGCTACTTAAAAAGGAAATCATTTAAAACAATGGTGTTTTTTGAAGATGGCCTTCCTGTAATTCAGAGCATTCTGAATAACGGATAAGGCATCCTATACCTGTGTGTACTGTATGTATATACAGTATTTTTTCAACTTGACTATTTGACTATGTATATGTAGATATCAGAAAAAAACTGATGATACATTAAGTGAAAGTCCTTGGGGATGACATTATTCTTACAATATAATTACTTAGTACCAAAATAAAGTTGTAACATTCAGTATCCCACAACCCAGAGTAAACCCCAATGTCCCAGGCTCGGCTCACGCTTCGGCCTATAACCACCGCCTTTCACGTCGGGTGGAGCCCTCCGCTACTCGGATGCCGCCAGGATTTAATAGTGAGGAGACTGAGGGAAGAACTCTGGGCGAGCAAGGGAACTTAACGTAAAGGTTATCAAAGTCCAGGAACGGGCCGAGTCTAAACCAATCGGGAATGCAGTACAAAATCGGTAAGCAAAAGAGTAATCGAGGTCACAGGCCAGGTCAGCAACTAACAGGGTCGAAGTACAGAACGGAATCCAAAGAGTAGTCAGGAACAAGCCAAAGGGTCAGGGCAGGCGGAAGTCAAACAGGAATCCGGAATAGCCAAAGGTCACAACAGGAATCACAGAATAATCGCACCCAGGAACAGTATACAGAACCTACGTTGGGCAAGGCACAAAAGGACTGCTGGCCATTTAAAGATTTGAATTTGGCGCCATTGGACGCTGGCGAATCAGCGCCAGCGCCTATCCCTTTAATTCCTGCGCATGCGCGCCACACGCTCCATAGGAGCCGGCGCCTGAGGCCTAGCCGCATCGGCGGCGGAGAAGTGAGACGGACGTCCCCGTTGAGGGGGCGGCAGGCGTCCCTGCAGTCCCCTCGGTAAGTATCTTACAAAAGTAGTTCCAACCATTGCTCTGTACAGATGAATTTTCTTTCAGAAACTGTTGCACATATAATTCAATCCTTCATCAAAAACAGACAACACAATGAAGGAAAAATAATACATGATGCAATGTCCCCCTGACACACATACACACACTCATACACAGGCTAGACAACTAGAAAATCACAGCAACATTTATAGAAAACTTGCATGACATAGCATAACCGAGAAAAATTATAAAATGTAAATAAGAAAAGCATTTAGAAGACCCCTAGAGGAATGCAAACAATGCAACAAAAAAAGGAATTTAATGCTTCTGAGTGGTTGCTCTGCAATAATTTGTTTACAGAAATAGTAGAAATCATTTTATAGTGTGTTGACAAAATTTAACACGTTTCATTTAAAAATTACTATTAAACATCAAATCGCAGAATTAAATAAACAGCAAATATATGTAAAAATGAAATGCCCCAAATGTCTTTGAGGACACATTTACATAGAATATTTGAAAGTGTGGCATTTTTCCTAGAAAGTATTATATTTATAGTGTTATTTACTTTTATTTTGTAGAACCTATATGTGACAACTACAGTACATGGGTGACAATTATGGGCCAATTTAAAATTGCTTGTGTTGTGCAATCTTTAAAGGAAACCCCATGTGAGATTATTAATCATACAGGTTTTCATTCTGAACAAAAACCTCAGCAAAATCAATCATTGGCATTTGAAACATAAAGAAACCTTGGCACCTAAAAGCTACCAATGTTTTTTTTTAGACAAAATGGATAGAAATAGATATATAGAAATGTATAGAAAAAAAAATATACTGAAAAAAAAAATCAACCCCTTAATGTATTTCAAAACCATGAATAATCTACAACTGCTGCAGATATACTTTGACTCTTTAGCTGCTACATCTATGGTGCCTTCGACACCACCTGTCTGCTACATACAATGCTGTTCTAACATCTGTACCCCGGCGGATTCAGAACACTTCACACATCCATTCATGCAACTCTCACAAGTAACACCTGAATCTAGGAGTTGCATGACACATTGGATAATCCTATCACAACTACACAGAATCAACACCTCTGTGAGTTTCTTCAGTTGACCAATAAAGGCACCATTGCAGCTATAAGCGCTTTTTGGCATTCTTTCCCCACAACGAATGTTCTCCTATTGGATTCAGCTTTGGATGGAAGCAGGGGTTAAAGATTACCTACAAGGAATTAAACTAAAGGGTTCAACATACCAGTACTATATTTCTGAGTTTCTTCAGTTGTCACCTCTTTGAAGAGTTACAATGTGCCATTGTAAATGGATTAGTGGAAGAGTTTATATGCCAAGAACTTCCCACACCAGTCAGTTGAACTGAAAAAGCTGCTCGGATGAGTAGTGAAACGTCTTCATTGATTACTCAGCAAGTCCAGTTGTTTTTAGATTGACCTATACTAGATATGTCTCATGTACATTTCTAAAAAGTGCTATAGAATTGGTCAGGGTTTTTAGTTATTCTATGTGAATCACGTGTTGGGTCTATTGTAGCTGATACAAAAGGATTAATAAGAAGAGTAGAATTGAAGAATATCAGAGAGGGAGCTTCTGTATAAGCAATATAATCTGAATTAAATAGAATTTAGACAGAAAGCACATAATATTACAGTTTTTTGTCCCTTTTTGTCATGACTATTATTTAATAGAAAATATATATATTGTAGAAAATCAGTGTCATGTATCAGGTGTAAAGGTGCAGCTTGGATAGGATTATTATACAGTAGCCTCTTATTACTACAACTTGTATAACCCCTTTCATAAAAGTTTGCCAATTGTCTGATTTAAGTCTGCTAGAATTAAACTGCATCACTCAAGTTAATGTATTTACAGTACATAATACACGCATCTCTAATTTTATTATTATATTATAATTTTATATATTATTTTAAGTTTCGCCATTGCTTGCTAGAAACTATTCTTGAATTTTGCTGTATGGTTGTCAATGTAAATGTGTATTTTAATAAGAAAAGTCTCATAACTATTAAACCATACCAGTAATTTTCTCTGTATATATCACAATGATTGAAGTACATTTTACATGTATCTAGTGCTAGAACATCGCCAAAGTCCATCATCATTACCATGAGTTCAGAATAAAGGCAATGAAACCTTTGTGCGTGCCTTTTTTTTCTAAACTTTACAAAAAGGTATGTAAGTGTACTCTAAATGCTAATCAATGCAGACATTTCTTTTTGCAAATGTGCTTCCAATTGGTAGTGTCCCAGATATGTTAATATTTCAGCTGATATCACAATTTATATTTAAAACAATTTATATTACAAATATTACATATTTAATTACTATCCACTGCATGGTTTAAATATATATAAATATATATATATATATATATATATATATATATATATATATATATATATATATATATATATATATATATACAACTCCAACAGCACTCTCCATTAAAAAATATCAAAGCTGGGTGCTAGCCATAGAAAATACAGTCAAGTAGTCGAAAGCACTCACAGCTCATTCCATCATTTCAAAGTGGTAAAATTCTTTATTCCATACTCACATCTATGCGTTTCAACCCTCACAGGGCCGTCATCAGGATGGTGTAGGAAAGTGAAACACACCCATTTAAACAATATTAACCCAATCAGTGCTGTGCAAACGTTATTACATCTCTATCCAGTAATATTGCCCCTACATTCCTAATCAATGTACAGATATCACTAGATTCATTCATTGATCTAAGAGGCAATTCTCAGCTCCAGGGCTCTTCTCCACACTACAGAGACCTCAATACCACATTTTAGTAAAGATATAAATGATTAAAAATAAAAATACTTTATATAAATATACCACTCCAATATCTCAATCTGGAGTGCTAGTAATTGTCTATCTATCCTCTCCTTCGGATCAACTATCTAAGCCCAGCTCATGATCAATGAACCTTACACAATTAATAAATACGTGATTAATAATTCGTACATAAACATATAACCACATTCATATATAAGGGGATCAACCCCCTATATATCCAATGTGATATATAAAGTGCCATCTATAAAGTGCATCCACATAGTGCAAAATATAAAGTGCTATTTTATAAAAGTGCCATATACAAGCGCTAAAATCTCATATTTTGTGTAGTGTCATATAGTGAATATAATTTAAATTCATAACATACTAAAACATATTACTGTACCATTAAGACCATTAAAATCACATTTTTTTTCAATTCACTCAGGGAGACCATTGTTGAATCCATTGGAATCTCAAAGTTCATCAAATAGTAATTGCACATATTGCAGGATATCATATACTACTCAAACCCATTAGAGAAAACATGACAAGGAATGCATCTCATTCAACCCTTTTGGGGAAATTGTGTCCAAAGTCCATATCCATCTGGCTTCCTTCTGTAATAGGATTTTACCCCTATTCCCACCTCTCCTTAGAGGGGGAACACAATCGATCAAAATGGCTCGTAGTGAAGGAAGAGAATGATTGCCTGGCAACGGGAATCTCTGTTTTCCCAGAAGTCAATGCTAGACGGATTGCTGATTGGTGATTATTCATTCTCATCTGAAAGGAGATGACACATTTTCCTACATAATATAGGCCACACGGGCACATAATACCATAGATTACATGGTCCGATAAACACTTTAAACAATGGCGTATTTGAAACCTCTTACCAGTGTTGGGGTGGGGGAATGTTCCCCCAGTTAACAGACATCCACATGTTCTACAACCCCCACAACAGAAACATCTTGGTTTGCCACCTGTCAACAACGGTTTGCCTTTGTCACTCTGCAAATCCGTCTCCATCAATATGTCCTTTAAGGACCGACCCTGCTGATAGGCACACATGGGGGGGGGGACATATCGGTGAATGGCAAGTTTGAGTCCAATTGCAATATTGGCCAATGTTTTTTGATTACCGAATGAACCTGTTTACTCACTGGCATATAGCTTGTAACAAATACCATTTTATCACCAGCATCCCCTTTGGTATCCTCACACTTTGTCTGTTCAGAACCATTTTATCACCAGCATCCCCTTTGGTATCCTCACACTTTGTCTGTTCAGAACCATTTTATCACCAGCATCCCCTTTGGTATCCGCACCACTTTGTCCGTTCAGAGCCATTCCCGATGCCCTTTCCATCTCCCCATTAAGGAAGTCCTAGGAGTATCCCCTGTCCAAAAACATGTCTCTCATCTTCAATGCCTGTGCTGTAGCTGTAGCCCCATTGGAATTAACCCTGAAAACTCTCAGAAATTGGGTATACGGTATTGATTTCTGAACTGCAGGAGGGTGGAAACTATGATCATGTAATATCGTGTTTCGGTCAGTTTGTTTACAAAAAAGTGTGGTAACCACCCACTCTGCTGTTTGAAATAATCTCATATCCAAAAAATCAACCATATCCTTATGACATGCTACAGTAAATTTCACAGGAGTGGGTAGTTCATTCAAGTAAGTTACAAAATGTTGCGCACTAATATGGTCCCCTCTATGGGGTGCCGTTTGTCCCAAATACATTCTGTATACAAAACTATCCCTAATACACAGAATGAATGTCTCTCATGGGATATAAGTATTTGTGACCATACACAGATAAAAAAATATACAAAATACTTATTTCTGTTAAAGAATAAAAACAAAATCTGGTTAGTGCACAAAAGGATGTCATTATATCACAAACTCCATTCTGTACAGTTTAACAAGCAATCTGTCGCACAAATGTACAACCTCCATGTAACGGACACACTTATGTGCAGAGTTACTTACAGAATGAATTATGTAAAAACAAAGTTGGACATAATATATAATAGTGTAACTAACTAATGCTTGTCAAGCTAGATTTGACTGACAAAATAGATATCTGTGACAGAAAGCAAGATTTTATAGTACAGGATTCATTCTTTCCACAAAATGACAGTTTTGTTTCACAAAACAGATAAAATAACCATTCTGTGAAGCAACACTTTCAGTCACATTCCTGAACCAATAAGAACAAAGCTTATTGCCATATACAAACAAGATGAGAAGTGGCCAGCTCTGCTCCACATGGCTAAGGCAAAGTATCTGACCTGCTATAGAGGGCGCCCTCTAATGTCCCCTGTGCTGCATAGTAATAAACATGAACAAACCTTTCCTAAAAGAGCTGCTGTTAAACACTACAGGTTCATAAATGGAAGTTTTTACAAATGGCTGAGAAATATAATGCTGCACTTATAATTATTGTAGAAAAAGAAAAGTATGCAAAACATAAATATGATCATTTTAGGTGATATGGCTATTCTTATTGTAGTAACCTGCTTGTGTGGCCATTTTGGTTAAGGGCATTCCTGCTGTTTTGCCATTATCTTATGACTCACTCCTGTTCCTCTTCCTGTCTAAGCTGAGAGCAATAATGGGACAGGCCACACCCACCTGCAATGTTGTATTAAATGTACCAGAAGTTACTGTGCTTGTCTGGCTGCTTTTACAGTTATAAGTTTTGTATATGATAGTTAGACTCCAATGTCTCCTCCTAGCTGTAATCTTGCACCAATTAGCTTGTAGTAGTCTCTTAATAATGTGCTTACCTATAGTTCAACTACTACATAATAGCTTTAGCCAGAGACATGGGACTGATCATGTGCACACATACCTCCCAACTGTCCCTTTTTCAGAGGGACAGTCCCTCTTTTGACAGCTCAACTTGAGGTCCCTCATTTGTACTGGAAAGTCCCTCTTTTCTCTGCACCGAACAGCCAGAAAAAGAAACAAAGTTTCTAACTTAATTGGCTTTTGGCAGAGAGGCTAGTACAGCTAACAGGTGCAACTAAGATGCTTTATAACAATTTTGAGATAAGAAAATAAGTAATTTTAACAGTTTAGAAAAGGAGAAATATTTTCAAATTTTTATAACCGGCCAAACTTTGTAAAATGAACATGGTAATTAGGGGGTTTGGCCACAAAATGGGTGTGGTCAAAAAAATTGCTGCACTACATGAAAAAAAAATTTTTGTCTCACTTTTTATTTCCAAAATGTTGGTAGGTATAGTTCAACTACTATATAATAGCTTTAGCTAGAGACTTGGGACTGATCATGTGCACACCACGCATTCTGTATAGTATGATGTGTAGGTTATATGAGCAGCCACTTTGTGTACTTTGTGTAAACAAAAGGGGGTAATTTAGGCAGGGGCAATTTTAGGGGATCATAATCTATTTATATAGAAGCAACAAGCTATACAATGCTTTATATTTATTTATAACAAAAGACTCTAATGATGCCGTCCCCTTACCTGCCCAGTGCTTAACCCATTCACATCAGAGTGGGTCGAGGGGGGCACAACACTAGAGCAGAGAGCACAACTGTGCCCATGTCACATATATGTCCAGGGCCGCCAGCAGGGGGGGGACAAGTGTTCCGGGCCTGAAGGGGGGCCCAGGAGTGCTGCATTTTTCAAAGAGCCGGGTCCCCTTTACGAGCGCCCGAGCCGTGCGGCCATTTCACATATTACCGAATGCGGAAGTGCCGAAAAGACTAAGCTGAAGTCCCGAAGCGGTGAAAAGACCCTAATTCACGAAAATGTATTATGTAGTAGTTGAACTATAACTAAGCACATTATTAAGAGACTACTACCATCTAATTGGTGCAAGATTACAGCTAGGAGGAGACATTGGAGTCTAACTATTATATACAAAACTTATAACTGTCTCTGAGAGTCAGGCAAAGCAGCCAGACAAGCACAGTAACTTCTGGTACATTTAATAGAAGATGGCAGGTGGGTGTGGCCTGTCCCATTATTGCTCTCAGTTTAGACAGGTAGAGGAACAGGAGTGAGTCATAATCAAGATAATAGCAAAACAGCAGGAATGCCCTTAACCAAAATGGCCACAGAAGCCAGTTACTACAATAAGAATAGCCATATTACCTCAAATGATCATATTTATGTTTTGCATACTTTTCTTTTTCTACAATGATTATAAGTGCAGCATTATATTTCTCAGCCATTTGTAAAAACTTCCATTTATGAACCTGTAGTGTTTAACAGCAGCTCTTTTAGGAAAGGTTTGTTCATGTTTATTACTATGCAGCACAGGGGACATTAGAGGGCACACTCTATAGCAGGTCAGATACTTTGCCTTAGCCATGTGGAGCAGAGCTGGCCACTTCTCATCTTGTTTGTATATGGCAATAAGCTTTGTTCTTATTGCTTCAGGAAGGTGACTGACAGTGTTGCTTCACAGAATGGTTATTTTATCTGTTTTGTGAAACAAAACTGTCATTTTGTGGAAAGAATGAATCCTGTACTATAAAATCTTGCTTTCTGTCACAGATATCTATTTTGTCAGTCAAATCTAGCTTGACAAGCACTAGTTAGTTACACTATTATATATTATGTCCAATTTTGTTTTTACATAATTCATTCTGTAAGTAACTCTGCACATACGTGTGTCCGTTACATGGAGGTTGTACATTTGTGCGACAGATTGCTTGTTAAACTGTACAGAATGGAGTTTGTGATATAATGACATCCTTTTGTGCACTAACCAGATTTTGTTTTCATTCTTTAATAGAAATAAGTCTTTTGTTTATTTTTTTATCTGTGTATGGTCACAAATACTTATATAACATGAGAGACATTCATTCTGTGTATTAGGGATAGTTTTGTATACAGAATGTATTTGGGACAAACGGCACCCCATACCCATCGCCAAATAATCAAAATATCATCTATAAATCTCCAATACAATATCAGATATTGTCCAAACTTAGGATAGATATATTGACACTCAAAAGAGTCCATGAATAGGTTGGCATAAGAGGGGGCCACATTAGAGCCCATCACTGTACCCGTCTTTTGTAGATAAAAGGTCTGTTCAAATAGGAAGTAGTTACAGGTCAAAACCAGTTCCAGTAAAGTGCACAAGAAATTAACCGGTGGGTCACCTCTGTGTTTTGCTACAAATGCCTTCCTACATGCTGACACTTTTAATGTAGGGCCCCCAGGGAGTTGTCTATAGGTACAAGTGTCAGACAGTTGTACTAATATTTAATTTCTATAGTATGTCAATTGTCAAATCCAATAGGACTATTGATCCACTTTTGTCCGCTGCTCTTATGACTAGATCAGTGTCAGCTTTGAGCGTTTTTATTGCTCGTCATTCATCTAATGTCAAATTGTCATACTTAGCCTTAGTACCTCTCATGTTCCTAGTGTCTCTACTGAGTATGTTGCCGAAAGACTTGATGAATGCTGGTGTGTTTGTGGGTTCAAAGGTACTAATAGGTTTAAATTGTACTTTCGGCATCTCTGGTGAGTCTTTAAAGTGTTCTAATTTGAATTTCCGCTGAAATCTGTGCACATCAACCAGTAAGTCTAGGGTGTCAGGAGTAGTGCTGGGGACAAAGGCGAGCCCTTTGGAAAGGAGGGAGATTTCACCCGGGTTCAGGATGTGTTTACTAAGATTAAACACTAAGCTTTTTCTATGTAACCCGTGGGCGATCAGTAAGTCCCAATTCACCTTTAAAGAGCGACGGTCGGGTGTCATTGCCTTACACAGGTTTGCAGGCATGATACAGTAGAAATAGCCTATGGCATTGCTTAAAACGGATTGTAAGGTTACCTCCGCTCTGCATATGCTAATTTTGTTTTTTTCTCTTCCTGTACCGTCATGATTGTTTACCCTCACTTGTTCCCAAGCAAAACACTTTTTGGCACCATTTTGAGCCTATTTGAATGGCTAATTGTGTACTGCCCATTGTTCCCCGGTGAAAGTTCCAATAAGGAACTGAAATGTTGGTCTAATAAACCTAAAATTTGTTTCAGCATATTACCTCTGTTGTTGATATAATTTCTTGGAGTGCTGTCATTTGGCTTATGCCTTACCCTTTAAACAGAACAGGCATTGTTTGTCCATATATTGCAATATATTTAAGCTGGTCAACTACATCAAAGTCATCCCATATCTGGCCAGTCCTATGCTCAGTTTTCATTTGATTCATTAAGAATTCTATTGCTTCATTATACATTTTATATATAAATATAAAAATTAGTGGTGAGCACAACTTTTCCTTGTTTGCTATATACTATATATATATATATATATATATATATATATATATATATATATATATATATATACACATATATATATATATATATACATATATATATATATATATATAGTGAATAAAGTACCCCCTTTTGTAAAATATAAGGATATTATTAGTTACCGAGGAGTTTCATGACCATATAAAAACACGAGGCCGAAGGCCGAGTGTTTTTATACAGGTCATGGAACTCCGAGGTAACTTCTAATATCCTCATATTTTACAACTGGGGGTACTTTATTTATTATAATACACAAATTTTAGTGAGTCATGTGACAGAAATGACATCACTACTCACCGTTTATAACTGATGACATCACTACTCACCGTTTATAAGGATATAATTTACAGGATATTCATGGCTTTTGTGTATTATATATATATATATATATATATACATATATATATATATATATATATATATATATATATATATATATATATATGGTAAGGCATTTTCTAGTAGCAGTATGCACAAAATGTCGCTGTCTTAAATATATTGATAATGAGTTGAGTGCAGAGGACTCTTGTATTTGACTATATGTATTTTGTGGTCACAGCCTCATTGCACCCCCGCCTAATGGTTTTAAAAAATAGTGGTGAGTACAACTTTCCTTTGTTTGTTTTATATATATATATATATATATATATATATATATATATATATATATATATATATAGATATATATATAGATATATATATAGATATATATACACACAACAAGTACAGCAAAATATGCATTAGAGCAATTTAATAACCACCTGTTCCAGCAGTTTTGGTCATTAGGGTTGTGGAACACAAGGCATTTTACCAACCAGTGCTCAGGGCAGCTAAAATGCCCCATTAACACTCCCTATAATATTAAGATAATAATGTTAAAGGAACATGGACCAGTGAAAATCACACCTCCTTCAGGAACCTCTGTGTAGATCAGCCCCAGCACATTTCATATTATAAAAAGCTGTGACAGGTAGACATGATCATTTTTACCATGGCTGGTTTTCCCTGAAAGCAGTGACAGGCAATTTTCCCACTGACATCAATGCAAAAGAGTTTTCAATGGAATGGAGACTTCAGTGGATTTGTTGCCTGCTGGTTGTGCAGATCTCTCATGGGCAGCCAATCTCACAATGTACCATCACCTAAATTAAATGTGAGGTAGTCTGAGATTTGCCTGTTTCCCCAGTTGCTAAAATACATGCCAGTTCCTCTACCAGCAGCACTATTAGCTTAAAGCAGAGCAGGGGCAGCAATTCAGGCAGCAGTTCAGGCAGCTTCAACAGAGGTCATTGAGCTACTATCATGTTAATTGTTCAGTCTTCTGCTGATATGTTGGTGGGGGAAAGGGAAGTGAATGACAGCACCCTCAACTTGCAGTGCAGCAGTAAGGAGAAACTGAACATTAACAGAGCACAAGTCACATGGCTGAGGGCACTTGGAAAATTAAGAAAATGACTAGCCCAAGGATCTGCAGAAGGAGCTCTATTAACTGATGCATTTGGTAAAAAATATATTTTCCTGTGACTGAATCACTTTAAATATGACTGCCTGGGAAATGGAATGACTCTGCGCTGTCAATTTGGCAGGCCTTAAAACAATTCTTAAAACTATACACCCCCCTTCCCAACAACACCATGTACAGCAAATTGTGTACAGCAATTTAACTAAATAAAATAAAGTTTATGTTAAAAATTATGACATTTCATGTTTACACTCAGATTGAATGCATAAATTACTGGATGCCATTCTGACCACCTTCTGCAACTGCGTTGGATGGACCACTGGGAGCAGGTAGCCGTGATCACAAATGGGACAGAGAAACACCCACCATTGACAGACATGTGGTAAAACACTGGTGGCTAGCTGTCACTCCTAGCAAGTATTCCTCCACAAGCTGTTACAAGAGAAGAACATACTCTGAAATACATTTTCACTCAACCCAGGGTAGGTGGGAATTATGCGGCTTTAAAATGGGGCCTACTTTCTTCTAACCTAAGCATTGATACTATCCCTTGATATTAGAAATGCACCAGAATGAAGGACTGCAATTCATTCAAACGCTGACGAGCAACAGATAGAGAAATAGAAAATGCCCAGCAATACACACACCAACAGAAAGGCACAGGTAATAAGATAAACTTACATTGATAGAGAAACAAAGTGTGAAACAGCAAGAGAAAGAAAATGGAAAATGAATGAGAGAGCATAATGAAAAGAAAAAGTATAAAAGGGAATGAGAGAACAGAAAAAAATATACAAACAGAAATATAGATAGAGAGGGCTGCCCAGTGTGTAACAAAGAGATGTATACATATATAGACATGCAAACAGGCAAAAAAAAACATAAGATAAAGTGAAAATTGCATCTCTTTCCTCTCTCTCTCTGTAAACCTGTATCTACACGTATGTCCCTTTGTGAGAATTAGGGATAGAGAGGAGAGATATGAAGAAACATGCACACTGACAGAGATACAAATAGAAGCAGAAAGATTTGCTCAGAGAGAAAGAGGGCTTCAAGTTCCCAGTGCTGTATTAACGCACATATTGAGAGCATTTTCTTAAAAAATAGTCCTTTATTAAATGGCTTTTAAAAAGAATGCCATCATGAGAGGACAGAGATACGAAATGAATGAAAGGATGGTGCTCATGAGAAGATATGAGTGGTTTGGAAGTTAAAAATAATATATAGAGAGAAAGATGTTGAAAGCGTTCTTTAATTCAGAAAGGATAGTCAGCAAGAGCCCTCAGCACAATGCAAAGTATTGCTGGCATGCAGTGTATTTAGGTTTTTAGTAAAGTAAAAAATTGAAAAGTCCAGATCATGATCAAATTATAAGACTAAAATCTTTAAGATTTAAGTCATACTGACCAACTACAATTTCACATGCAAGTGAACATTTTCTTTGAAAAATGAACTCATAAGAACATTGACATAAGCAGTATAGCATACTAGTGTAATCAGATATAATAATTCAAGGTTTTTACTCTTTCATTGCAAAATACAGTGTAATTCAGATGCTGAATTAGAATCGGAAGGTCAAATGTAACTCAGGTGTACACTGAAATATATTATAACTCTTTACAAAAGGCCAATAGGCAATTGTTTGACTAAACCTCATGCAACATTAGGTAGCGCATGCTATATTATGTGTTGGAGCTTATTATTACATTCAGATGAAGGAACATACAAAACATTCTATCTTTATGTTAAAATATTTGTACAGAATGGAATCTATTAGGTATTGCATATTTATAATGCCTTTTGTGTTTCCTGTAGACAATATTTGTCAGAATAACTGTAAAACATTTATAATGATAACAGAGGGTGTAGATAATAATTTATAGATACAAAAATATTCGGATTTGATCTTTACACAGACTATCATCACATAAAATGATGTATTTAAGTATAGAACTGACTGCAAAGCCAGAAGGACAATTTTATATAGAAAATTGTGCTACCCTAGTAAACTTGGTATAGCTAAATTGTAAACAAATATCCAAGTTCCCATTCAAATTCTGTTCATCTTGTCCAAGTGTAGGGTATAGACATAAATTACTTCTGGTTCCAATATATTTATAAATAGTGCACCCAGAAACTAAATTCTTTCAAATGCAACAACTTGATACATGCTGGCAAGGCCACATTTTTGCAGTTTTGTAAAATAAAATGTGACCCACAGTCTAGTAGATGTTTTTTTCTAATGTGTGATATGTAATCATATGGCTGTATGGGAAAATAGAAAGGAAATAGGAAGGAAAGTTATCATAATTAATTAAAAATATATTCGCTAGTGAAGTGAATCACAAAGCCCAATGGCATGGTATTAGCTTACAAATTCTATCCAAAGTGTTTTGTAAAGGTTTTTAAATACAGAAACAAAATGCTTCTTACATGCTGGCCAGTCATCCTCAGTATTTTGTGGATTTTAAGGTGCAAATTTATTAAGCAGCGAAAATTCGCCAGCAGCGGCTTCGCAGGCAGCACAACACTTCGACAGGCGAAAATTCGCTCAGACAATGCTATTTCACTAACATGCAAAGTTGCGTCCAGGGCACCAAACACTGGCGAAGTTGCGCTAGCGTTAATTTGGCAAGCAGAGCAAAGTTGCGCTAGCGTCGGCTAATTTACATACAGTGGGAAGTTAATGTTGAATGGACGTATATGTTGGAGCAAATACATTACATTACATAAGCCCAGGGAAGTTTAACAAAAGAAAATAGAGTTGGTAGAATGCCCTACACATGAGCCCAGTGTATAGTTTATGTGCCATATGTTAGGAAATGTAGGGGGGAAGCGGGTTACGCCAAAACATTTTTAATCTCTTTTGCAGCCTATCACCCTGAAAAAAGGAAAAGACGCCAGTATTTTTTGGGTATTAGAAAATCTTTCAACTAAATTCTGAGGAAGTCCTATCTACTTGCACTTCGTCTGGTCTCAGGTGGCAAAGGCAAGTCTGGCGCAAGAGGTAACGTTCAGTAAAATCTGCATCTTAGTGAATTTGCGCAGCTACGTCCCTTCACCAGAGCGCAACTTCGCTTGCCGATTGAGTGTGAATGAGCGACAGCGTCAGTCGCTTTCGCTAGTGAAGTTACGCCTGCGTCCATTAGTAAATTGGCGAAGTTATTCACTTTGCCCTTTAATAAATTTGCCCCTGAGGGGCTGATTGATCAATTTTTGAGATGGCCAATTATTCAGGGTTTTTTTACAAGAAGTTTAGACTTGAGAGTTTAGACTTGAACATACTTTATATAGTTACAATTTATCAAAGAAAAAAACATGAAAATTTTCACCCTCATTGAAAAAGTAATGGAACAATGTGGCTCTTGTTTGTGTTTTCTCCATGGAAAATGTGACTGCAAATATTTTGTAGTGTTTCTCCTTAAATTAGTCCTCAAGGAAAAAACTATGAGCTTTAACCCCAATTCCCCTAGAGGTTGAGCCCTCCCAATGGTGTGGGTGTTGTACAACTGGACTTGAATGCTGGGCATAATAATTGGGCACCAGTGGTTCTTGCAACTTAAACAGGGAGTGCATCTTTGAAAGAGGATAGTCCACAAGGGAGTCCACAAAGAAATGAGCAGGAACATTGAACAAGAATGGATAGGCGTTTACTCACATGTACCAATGGTCAGTATAATTCTTCGCAGGGAAGAGAGCATAAACAGCTTCTATGAAGGTATACCCATTTTTAGCCTTTACCCTAAGTGTACCCTAAGGAGCACACTCTAACACTTAGTCCTGACTTCTGCAATTGGTACCCAGGTTCATAATCCCACTCACACTCCTCGGTGGAGCATCAGCTACTCGGCTAAGTAGCCTAACTATCTGTCACTCCTAGAGTGACCTATGAAGGTGAGTAAGCCTATCCTTACTAGACCTGACCATGTCTAGGTTCCACTCACCTGCATGCTCAGGTAAGGGGATTAACAAAATGGACCTTGAGCCCATGGCTGCTCTGCCTATACACTTTAGCACTTTAGAAACGTATAAAACTACAGATGGCATAGTTAAATGTATGATTAGGAAACACCCCCCCCCCCCAACTGTGTTTTAGGATCCAGTTTAGGAGTCTATAACACTAGGGGACTGTCTGTTAAATAATAATGGGTGGCTAATTTACCAGCCCCCTACATACTCAATAAATATATTACTTTATTCTGTCAGTGTTTAATTTGGGGCACATTTGAGACACTGTCATGTGGCAATTAATTCTTGACATTACCCAAACTGGATGGACATTTGTAAGCAAGTAAAGGTGGCAAAAAAATTATATGCTCAAGACTTCATCACCATATACTATAAGTTGTTGACAAGATGGTTTTAAGATTATCAATGAGGTGAGAGTAGTCTTTTTTTAAAAAGTGTTACTAACTTGGTATGTGATATAAACATAACCCTGTGACATTTGTTCTGCTTTGCTTAGAAAAATATATTTTCAGCATTTTAAGCTGCCATAGAATGTGTGTTCAGATTATTGCTTATTGCTCTCACGATTATTACAATTATGTCTTCATTGGTAAAAAACAACTTGTGGCTGTTACACACAAGACTTATACAAATAGAGCTCAATGATAGTGTGTAGGTCAATAATTTAAAAAAAAAAAGACTGGCAATTCATATTCAAAGCATGTGAGTTCTACAGTTTCTTTAGACATAAAAGAAATGTGATATCCAACATCAAATAACCATGACACTTGATTCCATAAAAGCAGGAAATACCATAAAAGAGAGCCAGTTTCTTTCAAATATGTTTCTAAATAAGAGAAGATTGTGCATAATTTGAATGAATTACAAAGTTTCTGGTTTTATGAACTTAAGTGAAAAAAACGTTAATTCTCAAGTACAACAATTTTTTTCCATTGAAACCCTTGTTTAAATGTATTTTGAGGCAGACATCTGATCCACAGTCACAAATAGTTTACTATAGCAATATGAACCATTTGCGATGATCTATGCATAAATATAGTGTTTATGTAAATGAATGATAGATTTGGCATTAAACACTTAAAAGTAGTTAGTCATTGGGATTTTCACATATATTTGAGAGGAACAGTTTTTTATGCTTGATTAACAGGGGGTTAATTATTAAAGGTTGAATGTTAGAGTTTTTCTTATACCTCAAATGAATTCAAATGAACTCACAACTCAAATGCTACTTAATTTAAGAAAAAACTTGAAAGGAAAAAAATTGATTCTGCAAGTTCAAGTTGTGAAAACAAAAACTGATTTTTCCATACTCAAATTGCTTGAATTATTCAAGTATTTGGGCAAAACCTCGAACATCAGGTTAACATCTTCAAATGGTTCTTAGATGGTGTATTTTGGATTCAAGCCAGTAACGGAACTAGGTGGGGCGGGCCGTGCAGCAACCCCCCCATAGTCCATGTGCATTTACTTTGCGGCTGCAGCTGACTCCAGCCAGCTGCAGCGCACGCAATCTGCCGGGGGCCCTGCGGGGTTTCGGGCCCTGGGCCAGTTGCACCCCCTGATCCCCCAGTAGTTACGCCACTGATTCAAGCTATTTTCAGGGTCAGGATATAATAAATATTTTTCAAAAAACTCAAAAAATTTTAGTTATATTTTTAACCCAAAAATTAAATTTTTGACCAAAAAAATAACCTCAAAAACAGAACCTTAATAAATAACCCCCTTAATAACTGTTAAAACCATACCTTGTTCTTTTTGTTGAGAATGAGAATATTGGAAAGTGAAAGACTTTGAAGTCTGAGAACTTGATGCTCAGGTGTTTTTTTTTGCAAAAAATAGTCTACTTTTAGTATATTATAGAATGCCATATTTTTAACTCTTAAAATGGTCTTCAAGTTTATTTATTTTTTTTAATTTAAATATTTGCCTTCCTTTTCTTCCTCCCTCTAGTTTTTAAATGGGGGTCACTGACATCGGAAGCCAAAAAAACTATTGCTCTGTGGAGGTTACAATTTAATTTGTACTGTTACTTTGTGTTTTAACTTACTTAAGCTTCCAGTCTTTAATTCTTGCCCCTCACTGGTTTCCTGGGTAAATTGTACACTAGCAACCAGATATCTGTTTAAATTCTAAACTGGAGAGTTGCTTGCTGAACATTTTACAATTTATAATTTGAATTGTCTCAGAATTATGAATGTTCAGATTTTAGTTGCCAGAATAAGGAATGTGCAAATATATTGTTTCCTGATACAGATTGTTGACAAAATGTGCAATTCGCCCTGCATATTTTTTCATGCTTTAATGCAATTGCCATGAAAAAAGCAGGTGACAAAATGCCAAGACTCGCGAAACGCCCGCGAAAATTCGCGCAAAAAATTCGCCGGCGTCAAAAAAAATTTTTCGAAAAAACGGACGCCGGCGCCAAAAACGGGCGCCGGCGCCAAAAACGGGCGCCGGCGTCGAAAAACGGGCGCCGGCGTCAAAAACGGGCGCCGGCGTCAAAAACGGGCGCCGGCGCAGTTTCGCGAATTTTTCGCCGTTTCGCGAATTTCGTGCGAAATTCGCGAATTTTTCGGCGAAGCGAAACTGCACAAATTCGCCCATCACTAACTATTGGTTTTGTACTGTAAGTCTATTTGCAAAGTAGATAATCATACATAGCACTTCATTGGTCTTGTTCAGATACTGGCACCAACTTGGCACAAGTGCTGATTCTGACAAATAAACATGAAACACAAAGTAACAGTTCTTATAGTTCACTTGAATACTTTCTTTTTTAAGATGGATATAGTATTTGCATTTATCCTGACATTTCACTGTCCTCTAAATTGGTTTATATCCCCTTGTTAATGAGGCATTTGAACTGTTCACTGTCTGAGTAATTTATCAAGGCCTTTTAAGGCAAGTGCTGGCCATACTGTCTCTTACTTTTATTTAAATGAAGAGTAGTTACTTCTACAATGAATTGTGATAGCCCTAAATAATTGTCAGTTTTATATAAGATAACATTTGCCTTTAAGGAACAATTTATATAACAAATGGGATTTTCATCATGCCAATTCAGGTATATATTAAGTTTCAGATGCAGTGATTTGCCCTTCCCCAGGTATTTATGTCAGTTCCTGAGGCTGGCTGTTTATCAGGTTCATTGTCAGGAGGTAATATATAAAAGAAGAATGAGATGTAGTCACACAACTTACATAAATCATGCATAAAATGAATAAAGGGGAACACTTTTTTTTAATTTCAGGTGAGTATCAATCACAGGCATGTCAAATGGGAGAAATATTCAAATATGTTATTAATGTATAAACCTGGTGGAAACCTGGGGGAACCTCATTAAACTAAACAGATTTACTATGTAATTATAACATAACCTCTGAAAAAACTGAACAAAACTTGTGTGATTTTTTTCTCTCGAATGCTAGGTTATTTAAGAAAAAAAGCACATCAAAATATTCCTGTGCATGTTTTTCCAGCAAAAAAAGTTGCATGTCAGCCAGAATCACATTGTTCCATTCATTTTCAGTGAGGCCGAAAATCCTGAATATTTAATAAACTGGAAAAATAAACAATTAAATAAAAAGTCGCTAGAGAATATTCCCAATGACTTCAAAACAACCTTACCAGCTTTTACTTGCCCGAGTTTTTTCTGGGGACTTTTTGAGTTTTTTTTCTTTGATAAATTCCAACTATTCAAGATTTCAGAAGATATTTTTTTCTCCACATTTTTTTTGAATCATGAAAAAAAGCCAACATAAATAAATCAGCACCTTATTGTAGCGCATTAAAATATGCACAAGATTTGTCATAAAGAACAAACTAAAGCTTTGAAGAGAAGAGGACAAGGGGGTTTGTGAGAAAAATAGGATGTCCCATTTGACAGAAAAAAGAGGGAGAATGGAAAGGAAATCATCTACAGTATAAATGACAAGACAAAAATGTGTTGTGAGGAAATAGTAAACCCATAAAGGGCTTTACATAGTAACAAAGTACAATTTCAAAGTTTGTGAACTTTTTTGTTAAATTTTAAAGGAGAAGGAAAGCTACGGAGGCATTTTATTTCCAATAGTTTAGCTGCAATAGTGCAAGCTAGAATGCTATATTTATTCTGTAGAATGTTTTACCATACCTGAGTAAAAAGCTCTTTGTTTGTTTAAGACTTTGCTTATTTTGTCAAACATTTTTTGAATTTCATATGATTTATATAATACACCTAGAATAACATAGGGCATTAAAGTGGAAATAGTATTTATTGTTTTTATATAAATCTTCCTGATTCACAAATAGCACTGAAATGGTTAGCTTAGTTCTAACTTCCCAGTTTTTTTTCTTTCCTTGTTTAATCTACAAATACATTTGGAAAAAATAGCTTGTGTCCATTTCTCAACTCTGTAAAACAGATCAACATTCCAAGTGAGTTGTACTGAGTGGGAATAAAAATGCAAAATGCTGATTAAAAAGAAATGCAAATGGAGATTAATTTATTTTAAATTTTAGACCATCTAACTGTACTTATTAAATCTCAAACAGACATGATCGACGAAAGATAAAATTTAGGACAGGAACCAGCCAAGCAAGTTATTTGCTCTCAAAATTGAAACTAGATAAAAACAACTTGCCACATAAATCTGTCCTGCAGTTTTTCAAATAATCATGTTGATTGTCACCTCATCCAAATATATTTGCCGCTGATGCTTCCCATGAGTTACAAATGGACTTATGGAAAACAGTGTGCCTTTAGCAAGATACACAAGCCTACTTAAGAAAAGCGTATGCTGCTGAGTTTGATAATTTATGACATGTCTTTGAGCATCACATGTAAAACAGGCACTGATGTGCAATGCTGCCAGCATGAGAGAGAGAAGGAACTGTGGGACAACTCTACATGATTTCTAGTTTTTCTTGATAACCTATCTCCTAAAACTATTTTGCCTTTGGAGGAAAATTTTAGTCATGATTAGATATATAATGAATATTTGCTTTTGAAGTGAATGCATCATATCAGTTACCAAGGAATAGGGATGTCGCGGACTGTTCGCCCGTGAACTAGTTCGCGCGAACATCGACTCTTCGTGTCCGCCGAATGTTCGCGAACGTCGCGCGACGTTCGCCAATTTGGGTTCACCTTACTGGCGCTTATTTTTTACCTCTCATCCCAGACCAGCAGATACATGGCAGCCAATCAGGAAGCTCTCCCTCCTGGACCACCCCCACACCCCCAGGACCACTCCCCTTCCATATATAAACTGAAGCCCTGCAGCGTTTTTTCATTCTGCCTGTGTGTGCTTGGAAGAGCTAGTGTAGGGAGAGAGCTGTTTAGTGATTTGAGGGACAGTTGATAGTAACTTTGCTGGCTAGTAATCTACTTGATACTGCTCTGTATTGTAGGGACAGAACTCTGCAGGGATTTGAGGGACAGTGAGTTTAGGTTAGTTAGCTTTGCTGACTAGTAGTAATCTACCTTCTACTGCAGTGCTCTGTATGTAGCTGCTGTGGGCACTGCTTCTGATCTCATCTGCTGAGTGCTGACTGCTGTAATAACCCAATAGTCCTTGTAAGGACTGCTTTTATTTTCTTTTTTGTTTTTTTTACTTTGCTACTATAAGAGCCCAGTGCTATTAGTCTAGCTGTGTTGGGGAGTGGGACTGGTGTGCTGCTCCTAGTAGTTCAGCACCAACCAGAGTAATTTTTTTTTTAAATATATATATATATTTTTTTATTTTACTTATCTTACTGTTCTTTAATGTGTCCAGTGCTGTTTGCTGTTCTTCATAGTAGTGCACCAATAGTACTGCACTTGCAGGCATTGTTTGCCCAGTGTGTTCTTCAAACAACTGCCACCTAGCTGTGTGAGCTTTTTCACATTCTGTCTAAATATCAATAATAATACCGTCTCCAGAAACACCACCTGAGTGACGTTTTTCAAGCAGCAATAATATATTCCGTATCCACTGCTGTAGTGTATACGTTGACATTGCAGGCATTGTTGTTTGCCCAGTGTGTTCTTCAAACAACTGCCACCTAGCTGTGTGAGCTTTTTCACATTCCGTGTCCAGAAACATCACCTGAGTGACGTAGTGTGATTTCTGCCCTTTACAGCACAAAACGCAGCGCTGTGTCAACAATGTATTTTTCAGATACATTTTTGCCCTTGATCCCCCTCTGGCATGCCACTGTCCAGGTCGTTGCACCCTTTAAACAACTTTAAAATAATTTTTCTGGCCAGAAATGTCTTTTCTAGCTTTTAAAATTCGCCTTCCCATTGAAGTCTATGGGGTTCGCAACGTTCGCGAACCGTTCGCGTTTTTGACGAAAGTTCGCGAATATGTTCGCAAACATTTTTTCCGACGTTCGCTACATCCCTACCAAGGAAAAACGTTTAATCGACTATTTCAGTCTGGGTTGGGGATTATGCCTTGTTATTATCAACTTTATTCTTTAAAAGTTTGTTCTTTATTCAATAATGCATTCTTTTATCAAGCCAAAATGAAAAAAAAACAACAAAAAATGCATTTGTGATTCAAACCTTTTATCAGTATCATGTTTTTGGTGTTGTTAACAATCCTGGATTAAGTAGTGTATCCCAAAACTGCATTGCAAGTACCAAGCTGACAGTTGTAAAAACAATGTGATGACATTTACTTAGCCAAAAAAAAAAGCTGAATTAATGTAGCCATCATTTAAAGTCAACGAGCACAAATGGCATTTCATGGTAATTACTTCTAATTCAGGGAATGGGTAGAAGAGGGTGGAAGAGGGGCACCAATGTGCCTTCCTCTGCAGACAGGTCTATATTCATGAGGTAGATGCAAGTCATTGTACTCTAAAATGGATCACTAAGACCTATGGCTATTCTGCATAATGGGCAGGCTGGAAATATGCATAAAACATGGCAATTTGGGCAAGCTTTTTGCACTTTTCACTCTGTCCTACTCTTTGCATGCTGAGTAGAAAGCTTTGGTCTTTAGGGATTTGAGTGTAGTATTGCAAAAATAGCACCTAATACTAGTACCACTGGTGTCAAGGCACACACTTGATGAAGGTCTGGACAGCCTGGAACATTATTGTGCATGCTTACAAAATTAAAACACAAACATTTAAAATGAAATATGTATACACTGTAAGTTAAATTGTTTTCTGTTTTCTTTGTTTTTTATTTGTATGATTTTTGAGTGTAGTGACAACAAATTGTACAACATGGTACAGTTTCAAAGTATTGATTTTGTTCTACCCTTGTAAACTTGTTATTTATATTAGAAGGTATTACATGAAAAATATGTCGAGTGAGGATATACTTTCTTCATTTGTAGGAGGGGGAAACCTGGGAGACAAAACTAGTTTTGCTACTAATATGTCCATTATCATGAAATATCTTATAGACTAAAGTTTGGTCACTGTGTTTTCAAGCACAGTCATTGCTATTTAAACTGTAAAGTGGGATTGGTCAAATTTTATTCCTTGTGGTCATGTATACATTGGCCTAACCAGTTGAAGTTATGTAGGACAACTATTTCAATCATGGTCAGTCACAGGATCCTCTTAAAGCTTAACCTCCTGTTCTCCTGCCCAACACACCAAGGGGATAATCCAAAATTGAAAAAATTGAGGAAGCAGAGGAACAGAACTATGCTGCAGTGTTCATTTATTTATAATGCATTACAAATAAATGAACACTACAGCATAGTTCTTCTCCTCCTCTTCCTCCATTCCATTTTTTTTAAATTTTAGTTTGTGATGTCTTGTTTGTCATCATTTCATGACATTTACACAAAAACTGTAAGTAAGGTATATAAATCCAGTCATGTTAAACAGTGTCACAGGGACAGTTAACTAAAGCATGTCATTGTGAATGTTCAGTAGAAAGGTTTGCATCTTCTAATATAAATCTAATATAAATCATGTAAGATCAAATATAATACAAACCTGCTGCTGCTGTTTATTCTGGTATAGGTCATAAACCTGCTATGATTATGTGATTAAGTACAATACATAATTATTGAAGAACAGACATTAAATAGGTTTGAACTGGTTGACCTATTAAATGGAAGCTGCTGTAATACAAACACTTCATACTTGGTCCTAAAAAAACGTTTAAATGTACATATTCCAAGTACAATTAAAAGCAGAGCAGGCCTAGAGCTTGTATGTTTTGTTTAGTCTGTGTATATTGCATTAGTAATAGTAGGAGGTAATAGCAAGAATTTTGGAGGAGATTTAAAACTATTTGGGAAGAGAGTCTGATGGTTACTGCTGGGATATAGATAATAATATAAAAATAATAAAAATAAAAAAATACAGTATTGTATTGTGGTAACTGCAGACTCAAATTTAGATTCACAATATAAAAGGCTTATCCAATCTTCAAGAATGATATACTGGGTTTTTTTGTCAGACAACTTAGTGGGGATGTATTGGTGTAAGAATTTAATTTTTATTTAATGGGAAATGTAATAAAAACTGCATCAGATTTTTTTCCAAGGGTGACCAATAAAGGCGCCCTGCTGCCTGGTTATTATTAGTAAATAGACTTGTTGCAAACTGAGAGAATTGTATTACCTTGTCCCATTGCAGTCCTAAAGAATAGAGGGGACAGAGTGGGAAAACAAGTACTGGCATCCCAAGACAAAGGGGCCGATTCACTAACTTCGTGTTATGTAGGATTTTAACTATCCAGATATAAACAAATGTTAAAGTTTTAAAACACTTCATGAAAAAGGACAGCTTTTAAGATATATATTGTGAGAGAAATGCTGGATTAGAGGTGGAAGGTGTTTATATTTCTCCCAGATTTCTCTCTTATATATACTAAGCTCCAGGGAAAGTATGTCAGCAGTGAAAGAGTGTTCTTTCACTGCATTTGGCTTTTGGAAAAGCCGGTAAAAAGGGCCCTGGAGTGAATGGAAGTGAGCGGGAGGGACTTCCATTCACCAGGCTATCCAGGTTTTGATGAAGCCTGGCTAATTAGTGGCCTCGTTAGACTTCAGGGGAAATCCCTTTAAACAGTGTAGCTCCAGAGTTACTCTCTCTCTCTTCCTGGGGAACTGCCTGCATGCAGTAAGGAGAGAGCCGGACACAGTGAGTAACCAAACAAACTACTGTTTTTGTAGAGTTGGATGCTAGATCCTCTCTATTGTATAGAGAGGGAGCGACTGTATGTTAGTTAGAGCCGGACAGGCTAGGATTTCTTTTTATGTTTTGTTTTCCAATATGCTCCTGTGTGCCGGTTATATATGAATAAAGCTGATTGCGGTCAGCTTAAAACCTCAATGCTGAGTGTGAACTGTGTTTTTCTGAGACCAATCCGATCCCTGCAATCTACCTAAACCCCCAGAGACGGCACCACTTGGACGAGTGGCGTTACATATGGTGGAGGAGGCTTTGGCAATAAAAAAAAAAAAATATATATATATTTTTTTTTTGTTTGGTTTTTTTTTTGAAGATTTAAAGGGCCAGAAACCCAGTTTCAGCGGTGCATTATAAAGTGTTTTGCTGCAGGGCAATATGGACGACGTTCTCAAGGCCCTGATACAGGCTACGGCTGCTCAGCAAGAGGCCACCAGAGTCCAGCAGCAACAGCTGATCGTAAACCGGATGGGAGCTGGCGTTTCTGTAACGACTTTCGAAAATTAAATACGGTTTCCAAATTTGATGCCTACCCTATGCCTCGTGTGGACGAGTTAATTGAGAGACTAGGGACGGCTAGATACCTGACAACCTTAGATTTGACCAAGGGCTATTGGCAGATTCCCCTGACGGATCAAGCCAAAGAGAAAACTGCTTTTAGTACTCCTGAAGGTCTGTTCCAGTATGTAGTGTTGCCGTTTGGGTTACATGGAGCCCCAGCAACCTTCCAGCGTACCATGGACCAAATCTTAAGGCCCCATAGGCACTACGCAGCAGCGTACCTTGATGACGTCGTTATCCATAGCTCGGATTGGCAATCACATCTACCTAGGGTACAGGCCGTGCTTGATTCCATACGAATGGCCGGTCTTACCGCTAACCCAAAGAAATGTAGCATAGGCCTGGAAGAAGCCAAGTATTTGGGGTATAACATTGGTAGAGGGCTAGTTAAGCCTCAGCTTAACAAGGTGCAGGCAATTCAAGACTGGCCTAGACCAGTCACAAAAAAACAGGTTCGAGCTTTTTTGGGGATCACTGGTTACTATAGACGGTTCATAGCTAACTTTGCTACTATAGCTGTCCCTCTGACTGACCTTACAAAAGGGACCAAGTCCATAATGATCAAGTGGAACCCTGAGGCAGAACAGGCCTTTCAGACCCTGAAAAAAGCTTTATGTAGCCAACCAGTACTGATAACCCCAGACTTCACACAGACATTTATTGTACAGACTGATGCGTCCGATGTGGGAGTCGGAGCAGTACTGTCCCAAATCAGAGAAGGTGCAGAGCATCCTATAGTTTTCCTGAGTAAAAAGCTGAACATCCATGAGAGAAACTATGCTACAGTAGAGAAGGAATGCTTAGCAGTGAAGTGGGCTCTGGAGGAGCTTAGATACTATCTGTTAGGCCGCCAGTTTACATTAGTTACTGACCACGCCCCCCTTAAATGGATGTGTGAAAATCGTGAAAAGAATAGAAGGGTGACAAGATGGTTCCTGGCCCTTCAGAACTACAAATTCACAGTGGAGCATAGACCGGGGTCCCAGCTGGGAAATACAGATGCCTTATCCCGGGTACACTGTCTTGAGGCTAATTGTGTTCCGACCCCTACGTCGAAACAGAGGGGGAGGGTGTGTGAGAGAAATGCTGGATTAGAGGTGGAAGGTGTTTATATTTCTCCCAGATTTCTCTCTTATATATACTAAGCTCCAGGGAAAGTATGTCAGCAGTGAAAGAGTGTTCTTTCACTGCATTTGGCTTTTGGAAAAGCCGGTAAAAAGGGCCCTGGAGTGAATGGAAGTGAGCGGGAGGGACTTCCATTCACCAGGCTATCCAGGTTTTGATGAAGCCTGGCTAATTAGTGGCCTCGTTAGACTTCAGGGGAAATCCCTTTAAACAGTGTAGCTCCAGAGTTACTCTCTCTCTCTTCCTGGGGAACTGCCTGCATGCAGTAAGGAGAGAGCCGGACACAGTGAGTAACCAAACAAACTACTGTTTTTGTAGAGTTGGATGCTAGATCCTCTCTATTGTATAGAGAGGGAGCGACTGTATGTTAGTTAGAGCCGGACAGGCTAGGATTTCTTTTTATGTTTTGTTTTCCAATATGCTCCTGTGTGCCGGTTATATATGAATAAATCTGATTGCGGTCAGCTTAAAACCTCAATGCTGAGTGTGAACTGTGTTTTTCTGAGACCAATCCGATCCCTGCAATCTACCTAAACCCCCAGAGACGGCACCACTTGGACGAGTGGCGTTACAATATATACTCTAAAGTCAACTTTTACCCCAACATTAACTTTTAATGTGATATAAACACTGATATTACAAATTACAAGCCAATTACAAATGGCCTTTATGTTTATTCTTAATCAGTGAGTTTATTCTTTTAACGTCAGCTCTTTGTTATGGCCCCACTTACCCTAGCAAGCAGACAGTGTTTTGAATAGCAGACTGGAACATGAATATGAAAAATCTAAACAGCTTTCTAGCTGCCATGGACAGTTACTTTATTACATTTTAATAAAATATAATATTAAATTTAAAGAATGGAGAAAGGAAACAATGAATGGCAAAAAAATGTATATGAATGCCACTTACAAATTCTCTCTGAATATTGCTGTCTACATACATTTTGATTAAACGTTTTTTATAACTGTCCCTTTAATGACAGAAAAAGGTACAAATTAATTGTTTGTATCCTGTAAACCAGGCTCATCAATAGTAGTAGAAAATTAAGGCAATAATGATAAGTCATGGTATATGCTATTCAGAAATTACTGATCTGTAATTCTCCAAAGTATGGGAATAAATTCGGTCATATACAGTATATGAATGGGAGATTTTGACACTAAATAATCTGGGTATGCAAATGACTAATTGATGACCCTGTGGCTACCTACACATCCAGAACCAATGGATTTATAACACAGACACAGCCTAATAATTCAGTCATAAGTAATTTGCATGTCTTAAATTAGAAGTGTGTAAAAGTTCCTCTTCTATTGTTAGAAGGCAGTTTTAAGGACTTACCCTGGTGATCTAGCTGGTGGCAGGGACTCCCACTGTGTCTCCAGCGCGCATCTCCGGGTTTTATGCGCCAGCATGATGACATCATTGCGCAAGGGCACGAGATTCAAACTATTTAAAGGGATATCCGTATTTTTAACATTGCTCATTGTTAGGTTCAATTAGCTTGTTCTCGGGTGTGTTATTCTTTATGAATTCTATGGATCTTCTGTGTTTTGACCCTTGCCTGCCTGTGACTACTCTGATCTCTCCTATCCTGCCCATTTGCCTGTCCACTGACTATTTTACGCTCTCCAATCTTGATGCCGGCCTGTCTGACTACTCTCTGCTTGTGCTGGCCCGGCCTACCTGTTTCCAAGTGGTGTTCTTCCTTCCAGTATCCTGGTGAGACGATCGTGCCCCTTTGCTCGACCAGAACCGTTAGCCTTGGTCCTCTCTCAAATAAGACCTGGCGTCATCCAATTAGCCAAGTGCTCCTCCCGAGGTGAAAGGCAGCTGTTATAGGCAGAAGTGAGAGCCGAGACCAGGAAACTTATCTTGGGTTCTGGATTTAGGATACCGTTCATGACAGCAGTGCCATATGTGTGTAGCTATGTGTAAATAACCTCAATTTTCAGAAAGTTTTTGATTTAATTTTTTGTATTTATAAGGGTTTTTCTCTCAAAATAGTTTTTCTTTCAGTTGTTCTGCAAGTCTTACACTTCAGAAGATATGTCCTGTTTATTTACAATGATAAAACCTAAACTAGATCTCAGATTGCATGAAGTTGTAAAAATGTCCTTAAAACAAAACAGGCAATTTTTTCCACATACTAAAATGAATTCAAGATGGACAACTACTGTATGTCAAAGTTATTCCTGTCTCACCAGTTTTACACTTACTTTCATTTGATTCATTAAGCATTCTACTGCTTCATGATAAATCTTTCACAGGGACTAAGTTTTATCTGAAACAAGCCTGCTTTCAAGGTCCAAACTCTTCAATGGCTGCCCTTTTTATTGACCACCACTGGGATCACCTGACTGTAGCTGGGAATGATGGGAGTTAAAACATATGCTGGCTACTGCTCCTGTATAAACTGAAAAAAAAATGAAAAGTTCTTCTCACCACTACATTTTAAACCATTAGGTGGGGTTGCACTGAGGCCATGGCCACAAAAATCTGAATCTGAAAATCCGGCATGTCAGAACTGTTGAGATTGCAAGTGCAAGTTTGATGTGTGCTGGGTTTCTTGTAATCTTGTAAGTTTTCAAGTGAAAATTCTGAAAAAATCGAGAAAATCTGATGAAAAAGC
The DNA here is from genome assembly GCA_038501925.1 of Xenopus petersii. Taxonomy (NCBI): domain Eukaryota; kingdom Metazoa; phylum Chordata; class Amphibia; order Anura; family Pipidae; genus Xenopus; species Xenopus petersii. The sequence continues at coordinate 57,552,651 of CM076674.1, read as the reverse complement.
TGGAAAAAAATGAAAATCTGATAAAAAATGGGAAAAAACGTGAAAATCAGATTTTTTTTCCCGCAAAGAAAATTTTCGGTAAAATGTATAATAAATAGCAATAAAAAACTGGAGCGGATTTGATCAGAGTTTTTGGCAGCAGAAAATATCGAGATAAATTCGGATAAATAATCCCCTAAAAGATTTTGTGCATTAAACTACTAAAAAATGACCTTCCTATATATATATATATATATATATATATATGTAAGATAATTTAAGTTTCTTACCATTTTACTTCATATCTTTGTTTTTCAGTTACAGATTTTTTTTACTTTTTAAGACTAAGCAAAATAAATGAATAAAAAACATTTTATGATGTCAATGACTAGTGCAATTAAAGAAAATGAAAAACCTTTATCCTAGCAGGTTGTAGCAATGTACATTAGAACAAAGCGATTACAGTTACTGCAAATCAGTAGGGAAATTATACTGATGGGAAACTAAAGGTAAAGTTTGTAAAGAAATATCAGTTCTATATTCCATTTTTTTAGTTTTGAGTCTTATGGAATATAATTATACAATTGGTTCAAATATAATATTTATTTATATTCTAGTTATCAAGGCAACCATCAGATGTGCACAAGTGGAAGATTCATAGTACAATTTAGACCTTAAAAGCTGAATTAAATAAATAATTATTAAAGGAACTGGCAAGTGTAAAAATAAAATCTAGGCAAACAGAGAGGCTTTGCAAAATAAAACATGTTTCTTATTTATTTAGTTAACCAAAAATGTATTATATAAAGGCAGAAATGAACTGATGTCAAACATAATATCCAAAACCTAACTTCCTACTTTACACCTCTCTAACTCTGAGTTAGTCATCGAATGTAAGTGGGGTCACATGGGACATAACTAGTGATGAGTGAAATTTTTCGCAGAGTTTCGCTGTGAAAATTGAGCCCAAAATCCAATGGGTAAAAAAAAAATTTAAGCGACACAAAAATGTTTTTGCCATACACTTCAATGCATTTTGGTGAATTTTCGCCATTTCACGAAGTTGCTGTGAAGCAAAACACATCAGATTTGCCCATCACTAATGTTCTGTTAATTTGCTTTTGATCAAAAAGCAAACAGTTATGACCCATATGGCCCGCCTCAAGTCACTGATTGGTTACTGACGCAAATTCACTGATGCGCGCAGTTTTCTGAAAGCTACCTTTTATGCCAGACTTCCTTCGCCACCTAAGACCAGGCGAAGTGCAATAGAGTAGATAGGGATTGCTTCAAAAAAAGTAAAAAAAATTTCTAAGTCCCAAAAAAGGCTGGTGTTTTTTTCTTTTTTTATGGGTGATAGGCTAAAAAAGATTGACATTTTTTTGGGGCTACCCTACCCTCCTTCCCCCCTACATTTCCTAACTCATAGCACCTTAACTAAACAGTGGGCACATGTGTAGGGCAAAATAAAAATTGTATTTGCTGTTTTGAAGGTTTCCCAGGCATTTGTAGTGATGCTACATGTACCTCCATTGTAACTTCAATTTGGCGCCGTATGCAAATTAAGCATTGCTAGCGTAACTTCGCTTTGCTTGGCAAATTAACGCTATTGCAACTTCGCAATCTTATGCTTCCCCTGAGCGCAACTTCGGATTTTAGTGAATTTGCATAGCGCTGGCGAAAATACACCTGGCACAACTACGAATCTTAGTGAATTTGCCCCTAGGGGTCATTTAACAGCACTGGGCAAATTTGCCTTGAACAATAACTCATGGTAAAGCCTAAAGAGAGAAAAGAACCCCGCCTATAACCAACAGGATTTTGAAGTAATTCCAAATAGAGGTGTGTTACCTTATCAGTATTGGACAAAAATTCAACCAGTTTCTATACTATATTGAATTGAGTAAAGTGAGACCAACACACAATACAGGGAATTAATAAGTATACGGAATGATAATTAATAGGATGTGAGTGCCAATTACTCATTATTACAATTCATTAACCTAATACACATATATTAATTGAATTAATTAGAGTAAGAAATTGCTTTATTAATTTAGTAAAGTGCTGATCAATAAATAAGGTGAGATCTAATAACTTAATTTAAAAAGACTGCTCCAGGCATTTACTCATAGATCTGTACCTTATCACTACAATTAATCACTATATAATACTAAAGTGCAGTTCCTAAATGGTTATAGTGCAATAAATAGTAAGGGTTACTTAGAAATTCATTGATTATCTAAGAAAGTATAAACCTAATGACCACACATGGGGGTGAGTTTATAAAAGCAATTCATGGCTCAAATCCGTAAAATAGTTGATAGAGAAATTGGAAAAATTGGATAGAGGGTGGAGCTGTCCCAAAAGCTAACTGCCTAATAAATTTCTAAGACCTGGGACACCACAAAGTAGAAGGCAGGACAGGGTAACCAGGACTGTGGCCTTGGTGTATTAACTTGCCCTAAACTTGAGGAAGAACTGAGCAACCCTAAAAAGCCACAAATCCATGGCCCCTTAGAAAGGAAGGAAGCGTTAAGAGGTTTAAAGATGAGAAGGATCACACCAATGAATCTCAAACCCCACACCCCCAGTAGACCTTGATCAAACAGATATTGAAAGTAAGTAGTTTAAAAAGTAGAATAAAAGGAGAAAAAAACGCCAACACGTTTCGCTTAACAGCTTTTTCACTTGCACTTGCGCCTTGAAAAAGCCGTTAAGCGAAACTCGTTGGCGTTGCCCAGTGTTGATAAATGAGTGCAGCTGAGTCTAGTCGGGGAGCAGTAAAATCATAAAGTAACAAGGACTGCTACTTAGAAAACATTGTGATAAATAAGAACTAGAAAGTTATGCACTGTGTGAACTGTCATCTGACTGATACATTTATCATATTGGTTCCTGTCTCACTGAGCTCAGTTTAAGAGAGGCTAGTAGCAGCTACAACACCTGTAGTAAAACCATGAGATGATAATAGATATTTCATAGAGTTAAATAGTATCTAGACAAGCATTGTTAATTGCTTTTTATCTGAAGATTAATGTAACTCATATTCTAAAACTTTAGTGGGGGAATGTAACAAAAGTCGTTAAAGCAATAAATATTTGTAATGTGAAGGTTTATTCCTTTGCTCTAATGCATGAATTTAATATAGCTTTTGTGAATCTGGAAATGGTTTCTACCACATCTGCCAGTGAAAGACAGATTGCAAATGCTATACTGTAATTTGCACCAGTGCATAGTGTATGTAATAAAACATCTTACAGAAAGCTGTTTTATTAAAACTGCCTACAAGCATGTCTTAAAAATGCTCTATGCACAATGAAAATTCTCCTTGCAATGACTGCCTAAAAAAGAAAATTACATATATATATAAATATATAAATTTTTGTTCCATTTGGGACCAGTATTACATTACCCCAAAGGATACTAGACATAAAAGCAGAAATTTTTGTTTGAGTGCTCGGCACTCTCAGCTTAATTCCACATTACTAACACACTAATAACATATCAATGCTTAATGCCCTGAAACAGCATGTATTTCAAATAATATATATTTATAAAGCTGTGTTATGTTATGCAAATGTGTATCCAAGTACAATATGTGGCATAAAAAGAGCTTTTAGCATTACAAATATGCACAAAAGTATGTACTACCATTTTTATACTATTTTATACCTCTTTTCATGCTAAAAATTATTATTTCATATGTTTTTTTTTTCACCTGAAAAATAAAAATACAATTTTTCAAGATTGACTATACCCCGATGCTGCAAAAACCCTGAATCTGAAAATCTGCCATCTTAGACCTGTCTAGGTCCTGTATAAGTCAATGGGAGATGCACCTATCCCAAATTGAGTTTATCAATGTCTTTGTAGGGTTTAGCCCGAAAAGCCGATCTTTTCAGGGTTTTTTGGGGAAAGAAAAGAAAAAATTGAGTGTTTCGGGAAAAAATTTAGAAAAAAAAATTAGAGCGAGCCGGGTTCTCTCTAAATTTTATCAAGGTCAAATTGAGCATGGGAGTTTGGTTGTGTCTTTTTTTAAATAAGATGTGAGATAAATTCAGATTTTAGTAAATAACACCCTAACTGTTTGAAATAAACATTCTGATTTTTTGTGTTTTCTGCACATATAGATGCCCATTTACTTAACTCGAGTGAAGTAATAGAATAAAAAAAACTTCGAATTTCGAATGATTTTTTTTGGCTACTTCGACCATAGAATTGGCTACTTTGACTATGACTTCAACTTCGAATCGAACGATTCGAACTAAAAATCGTTTGACTATTCAACCAATCGATAGTCAAAGTATTGTCTCTTTAAAAAAAACTTCGATCCACTACTTCGCCAGCTAAAACCTTCCGAGGTGCCATGTTAGCCTATGGGGAAGGTTCCCATAGGCTTTCTATCAATTTTTAGGTTGAAGAAAAATCGTTTGATCGATGGATTAAAATCCTTCATTCGATCAAACTATTTGCGGTAAATCCTTCGACTTCGATATTCGAAGTCGAAGCATTTACATTCGACAGTCGAATATCGAGGGTTAATTAACCCTCGATATTCGACCCTATGTAACTCTGCCCCATAATGTGTCTGATAAATTAAGTAAAATGAACCCCAATAATCCCAAAGTAAAATATTTACTGCCCTTTTTATTAATAAATGTTTCAATAAAAAAAAAAACTGGCAGATCTAGAAGAAATGAATAAATATAGAAAATCAAACAATTGGTAGGGATGTAGCGAACGTCGGAAAAAAAGTTTGCGAACATATTCGCGAACTTGCGTCAAAAATGCGAACGGTTCGCGAACGTCGCGAACCCCATAGACTTCAATGGGAAGGCGAATTTTAAAAGCTAGAAAAGACATTTCTGGCCAGAAAAATGATTTTAAAGTTGTTTAAAGGGTGCAACGACCTGGACAGTGCCATGCCAGAGGGGGATCAAGGGCAAAAATGTTTCTAAAAAATCCATTGTTGACACAGCGCTGCGTTTTGTGCTGTAAAGGGCAGAAATCACACTACATTTCTAAACCTGTGTAATAAAATGCTTTAAAACGTCCGGCGTCTACATGCCAATCAAGTCGTGTAAAGGTTACAGCCTGTTCACACGCAAAGACGAAACGCGGTGCTTACTGCAACGCAAAAAGACGCAAAGAGCTTTAATGAATGATACCGTCAAGTGAGCAAATAATAGTTTTTAATTACTAGTTGAGCTTGTCACCTCCAGGATGTTCGTCCTGTTGGTGGCAATATTTCTGTAGTGGTGTGTTTAGCAGTCACCGTGCTTGTGCGCACGTGCACGGTCAGGCAGAAGTAATTCAATGTACAGTGAAGCGAACCAAAAAACACTGATTCTGCAGTGTGGGCCCAGTTTTGGTCTACTTTATTGATCACCTGCGGTGACCATAAAAGATGCGATTTTGCCACTGTCTTTGCTGCCTGAGAAACGTCACTCGGGTGGTGTTTCTAGAGACGGTATTATTATTGATATTTAGACAGAATGTGAACAAGCACACACAGCTAGATGGGTGTTGTTTGAAAATGAAGAACACACTGAGCAAATAATGCCTACAAGGTTAACGTATACACTACTACAGCAGTGGATACGGAATATATTATTGCTGCCTGAAAAACGTCACTCGGGTGGTGTTTCTAGAGACGGTATTATTATTGATATTTAGACAGAATGTGAACAAGCTCACACAGCTAGATGGTTGTTGTTTGAAAATGAAGAACACACTGGGCAAACAAGGCCTACAAGGTCAACGTATACACTACTACAGCAGTGGATACGGAATATATTATTGCTGCCTGAAAAACGTCACTCGGGTGGTGTTTCTAGAGACGGTATTATTATTGATATTTAGACAGAATGTGAACAAGCTCACACAGCTAGATGGTTGTTGTTTGAAAATGAAGGACACACTGAGCAAATAATGCCTACAAGGTTAACGTATACACTACTACAGCAGTGGATACGGAATATATTATTGCTGCCTGAAAAACGTCACTCGGGTGGTGTTTCTAGAGACGGTATTATTATTGATATTTAGACAGAATGTGAACAAGCTCACACAGCTAGATGGTTGTTGTTTGAAAATGAAGGACACACTGAGCAAATAATGCCTACAAGTGCACTACTATTGGTGCACTACTATGAAGAACAGCAACAGCACTGTACACGTTAAAGAACAGTAAGATAAGTAAAAGAAAAAAAAAATATATGTATATTAAAAAAAATATTTTTCTCGGGTTGGTGCTGCTGAACTACTAGGAGCAGCACAGTAGCACACCAGTCCCACTCCCCAACACTGCTAAACTAATAGCACTGGGCTTATAGTAGCAACTAGCAAAGAAAAAAACAAAAAAGAAAATAAAAGCAGTCCTTACAAGGACTATTGGGTTATTACAGCAGTCAGCAGATGAGATCAGAAGAGATCAGTGCCCACAGCAGGCAGCTACATACAGAGCACTGCAGTAGAAGGTAGATTACTAGCCAGCAAAGCTACCCTAAAATGTCCCTCAAATCCCTGCAGACTTCTGTCCCTCCAATACAGAGCAGTATCAAGTAGATTACTAGCCAGCAAACTTACTATCAACTGTCCCTCAAAGAAATCAGTGAAATCAGTAACAGCTCTCTCCCTACACTAGCTCTTGCAAGCACACACAGGCAGAATGAAAAAACGCTGCAGGGCTTCAGTTTATATATGGAAGGGGAGTGGTCCAGGGGGTGTGGGGGTGGTCCAGGAGGGAGAGCTTCCTGATTGGCTGCCATGTATCTGCTGGTCTGGGGTGAGAGGTAAAAAAAAAGCGCCAGGTAAGGCGAACCCAAAATGGCGAACGTCGCGCGACGTTTGCGAACTTGCGGCGGACGCGAACAGCCGATGTTCGCGCGAACAAGTTCGCCGGCGAACAGTCCGCGACATCCCTAACAATTGGTTTAAATTCATCAAGAATCAAGAGCAACTATAATAAATCATATAGAAGTCTCCATTATTCATAGATAAATTATTAAAAATACAGTCAATTCATTAAACCCAAAAGATTAAAAAAAATACTTATTAATATCCATTAGGTATCACAACCTTTCTATTATTAATGTGTCTGATATCATGAAGTTTATTTGCATTGCTATATTCATTCATGTTTTGTTGACCAGTAAAACTCCTGACCAACCAATCTTTTAAAAGCGCAACTAAATAGTTTGACAAATAAGCATTTGACATCAGTTGCACTCATTGGATTGTGCAAACACAGCACTATGACACTGTATCTACTGTCTCTTTGCATTCTGTACAAATATAGAAATAGCTCAAAAATCTCTGCCTGTTTTATACTGACACACTTCAGGTAAAATTTGCTTAACTGCAAAATTGGCATTTGTTTAAAAAATCTTGTACTTGTGTCTTAATATTGAAATTACAATCCTTAGAGATTTCTTGCCAAATAGGCACCAAATATAATGCAGGTCTTCAGTGTAACACAATGTGAAATGTAGCGATATATCTGTCACTTAGTGCTTGCCTTAAGCTGCATGTTATCATTTCAAATATTAATATTACTAAGTGTATTCATAAAGAGCTGATATTTTTCACAGAGTTGTAAATAAGAATTATTAACTACTGCCTTATAGATATATAGATAAAGATAGTAGGTAATAAGAGCTTACAATCTAAAGGGAATATGTATAACTGAGGCACAGGAATGAAAGTATTCAACAGTATTGAGAGAGTCATAAAGGAGACATAACTGAATGGTCATGGATTAGGTTAATAACAGTTAATGGAGTTGTTAGTTGAAATTAGGGCATGGCCTGCAAGAGCTTATAAAGACAGGGGTTTTTAGTTACAAAGTTATGATCATAAAGTTGATAAGCCACCATATTCCTAAAATATTGGATTTGGTGCATCCCTACTTATCTCTCTCCTCCTCCTGGCTTCTTTTGCCAGGTTTTTCAACTTCTTTTTTATTATGGTGGCTCCCAGGATGATTTGCAACTTCCCACAACCCTGAGAATGGTGTACATCTGGTTGTTACACTACACTACACTACAAAGGACTGCTGCAAGAGGGTAGTAAGCACAGGGAGACAGTACTACCTCTTTACATTATCCATGTCTGGCATTATGTGACAATGAATTCTATATATATATATATACTTATAATGTATAACTGGAGCTTAAGATCACAATAGCCTTGGATATTTTGCTTGTTCAATAAATCATACAAGCCCCTTTCAAAAGCATTAACAGAATCAGCCATCACAACATTTTTATGTTGCTTCTTATTAAGGTTAATCCAAGTGCCTGCATTATCTCCAGCTCAAGAATTTCCTTCTTAAGAACTGGACTCAAGGTGCAACCTTTCCAGGGACCTATAAAGAAGAAAAATTATGTTTTCATCCTTCAGTGCCATTTTTTGTGAAAGAGAGTACTGTATTTGCTTTTCTCGCAACTCTGTGGCACTGCCTTGAGTTACACAGCTTTTATCCACAAAAAATCATCAGTTTCTTCTTAATTAAGGATACTCCCAACACACCACCATTTAGTATTTTACTCATTTATGTCATTTTTGATATAACCTTGCACTTATCAACATTAAACCTCATTTGCCAGTTTGCTGCCCATTTCTTCAATTTAAGTCGAATCCTGCATGGAATGTCTACTTTTGCACAATTTAGAATTTTCAGTAAATATAAAAACAGAATTTACAACGTCCACCTCAAGGTCATAAATAAATTATATAAATGATTCCACAAACCACAAAATATTAGTCCAATTAGAAAATGTTCCATTTATTTCCAATCTGTGTAATCAATCCTTCAGTCAGTTCTCTATCCAAGTACATAAATTAAGTTTTAGGCCAGTTTTCTTTTTTCCTTTGCTAAATATTCTCCTATAAATTAAATGTGTGGTTAATGTCTGGTAAACACTTTATATCTTAGCTTGATGATCTGGATTCATTTTTATATCCTAGCAAAAAGATTAAAAGAGAGAGATAACTAAAAAGGAATACATGTAAGATTATTTCATTGCAGTATTTAAAAGGGATAATGTCATGGATTATTTTCAAAACACATGAGTTAATAGTGCTGCTCCAGACTTCTGCACTGAAATCCATTTTTCAAAAGAGCAAACTGATTTTTTTATATTTAATTTTGAAATCTAAAATGGGGCTAGACATATTGTCAGTTTCTTAGAAGCCCCCACTCATGTGCTCTGATAAACTTCAGTCACTCTTTACGGCTGTAGTGCAAATTTGAGCGATATCACCCCCTCCGTTTCCCTCCCCCAGCAGCCTAACAACAGAACAATTGGAAAAACAGATAGAAGCTCCCTAACACAAGATAACAGCTCCCTGGTGGTCTAATGGGCCGGCTGGGATGCCTGCCGCGCTGATCCTTCCTCCTCTGTGCCGGGTTCCTATCCGGCTGATGTGCGCGTATTGACGCTGGCATCATGATGTCATCGCGCACTGGCGCGAAACTCAAAAGGTATTTAAAGGGACTTTTTTATTGAGCTCATTGCCCGTTGTTTGGTTCTATTTGTAGTTTCCTGGTTGCTATTTCTTGTTTTGATTCCTTCCTGCCTGACTATTTTGCATTCTGTGATCCTGACCTTTGCTTGGACGACTATTCTGAACTCTGTCATTGTGACCCGTGGCTGCTTGACCATTCAGATTGTTCCTCCGGTTTGTGACCCTTGCCTGTCTGACTTTGATTGAACTCAGCCTGAACCGACCTCTGCCTGTCTGACCACGCTTTTTGCCTATCCCTTGAACCGTGACCTTCTGCCCAAAGACTTTTGCTAATGATCATGCCCCACTGCTTGTCCAGAACCCTCGCTGGGCTCCACTCTTTATAAGACCTGGCGGCATCCAATTAGCCGAGGGCTCCTCCCGAGGTGAAAGACGACTGTTAAAAGAGGAAGCAAGAGCCGAGACCAGGGAGCCTAGCATTGGTTCTGGATTCTTGGTGCTGTTCTTGACACCTGGTTGATCTAAGAACATCACTCAATAGTAAAAATTCATGTCCCACTGCATTGAGTTAGGAGAAACATTAGCCTGTCAGAAAGCAGTTTCATAGAGCAGCACTTTCTGAAAGCACTTGATCAGGCAAAATTATCTGAGATGGCTGCCTACACACCAATATTACAAATAAAAAATACACTTGTTGGGTTAGGAATGAAAATTCTATATGGTTAGAGTTAGTTATTTACAGTGTAGGCAGTGTAATTTAGAAATACAAACTACACCATAAAAATCATGACAGAATCTCTTTAATAAGCACATCTTCGTTAGGCAGAAGCTGTTATGAGCCTGGTCCATATTGGCATATTTTATTGTAAATCACTGCCGTAACTGAACCCATGACACTGCTACGCAATATGTTGGCGCTATATAAATACATGTTAAGAATAATATGTAAATTTTATAATATGATTATATATATAATTATTTAATATGACTAACTAATAATACTTTGGTAAAATGCCCATTGCCAAGTTAAATAAAAATGAGTCTATAATACTCAAATATTCCACGAGTAAATATTTTAAATGAATGAAAATAAATGACTCAGTACACAAATTCACTTTTACTTCTAGTCTTTCTATACCATGATATGAATGTAAATTATAATGTATGCTGAATTTATACAGAGCGACTATAATAATTTATGTTAACTATGGGATTAGGAGTGCCAAGAGGTGTGCTAAATCCAGCTATATCACTTAGTCTGTTTTGGATACTTTGTGTTCAGCACCATCCAGAAATTATGGCAGCTAAGTGGATAAGTCACATTATCCAATATTTTTTATTTTTGCTGAGTGTTTTTCACTTGGCAACTCAATTGGCCTTATGTGCATAGTGAATATGTTGTCTCATCAACAAAGGAGAGTGTGTTGACCAGTGAAGGTGAGTGCATAGAATTAAGGTTTTATTTGCTACCTTTAGCACCTTCTGCTGATATATTTATATAGTCATATTCAAATACATGAGGTTGAACAAAATTCACATATATCAAGTTTAACCTGCATAACTGCTAGTTGATCAAGAAGAATGTGAAAAAAAACCCACCTGCAACCTTCCTCAAAATTGCCTGTGAGGGTGAAATAAATCATTCCTGAAGAGCACAATCAGACTAGTCCCTGGATCAAATTTGAAATTAGAGTTCATTTCAGTAATTTTGTATTTTCTCATTTTCTAAAATGTCATCCAACCCTTTCTTGATACAATGTAATGTATCTGTCTGCACAACAGCCTCAGGGAAGTGGTTGTACTGACTAATGGAAGAACCTACTGGTGCACCAGAGAGTTTATTGTATTTATTATTTTATTATATTTATTATTTACTGATCTATTTCTATATTTATTCATAGTTTTTTTTCCTTTAAAGGTTTTTTTTCCTTAATAGCCTCTTCATAAACAATCCCAACTTCTCATAACAGAGACCTTCTATAATCTTTATCAACTTAGTGGTACTTACCAGTGCTTTGTAAAAAGGGATAATGAAACTCTCCTCTTCTGAGTCTATGCACCTTTTAATACAGAACAAGAGGGCTACTATGTCAACCAGGCTAAGTATAGTCAATATTAGACTGATATCAAACAGAATTCTGAGTTCAAGCATACTTAATACTAGGCAGAGCTCAAAACAGGAAGAATTCAAGCATAGTCAATATCAGACCAAGGACAGTGACAGTCAGGCAGGGCTCAAGACAGAAAAAAAAATACAGAAGACAGGCCACGTCAGCAACAAAGACAGCAGCAGAAATGAAAACTTCAGGATCTAGGCTCATAACCACACAGTGATGCAACTGGCTAGTTTCCCTAAAAGGTAAGCAACTAATGTTGAAGCATCCAGATGCCCATGTGCAACTGCATAAGAAAGTGGCAACAAAGGATGCAAAAAGATGAGATACCTTATACTGCTGCACAATCATATAGATGGTTTTCTATACTGATGAATTCGCAGTAAACCAGTCTTTTCTGATTTCAGAGGACTAATATACAGTATGTTATGTGCAAGTGAAACTTACACACCAAGGCAAGAACCGTGCTTGATGGCAAATACCTGCTTGAAGGGCGTCATTGACCCAGGCTGTTATTGTCTTTAACCTTAGAAATGGAATTACAATTCCACTTCATTTGAGTGAATTACCACAATATACAGATGCTAACTACAGTTTTCATATGCCATACATGATACACACTAATACACAATGTTCTCATTTCCCAAGGGAGGCATTAGAGCAGTTTTTTTCAAACTGTAGTCCTGGCTTCCCTAAGGGAACCTAGACCATGACATTTGGAAATCAGGTCAAAGACTCATGCTCAGCGAAAGTCAGAAAAATGAGGTTAAAAATGTTGAACCTTTTGCATAGGGCTGCTGCTATCCTCTAGGATCCTCCAGGAACAGAAACCCTCTGATAGTAAATATCAAAAGTGTATCTTGAGACTCTATAACTCAGTAAATATTTGAATTGCCCCCAATGCCACCACTGGGTTTAGCTTTCAAGCTTTGCTATCACCTATTAGTACCAATATCTACTTTCTCAAGCATTTGTAGCTGCATAAAATAGGTTCTTATCTAAAAGTCCATGAAATAGGAGAAGACTGTAGATGGAACACACACTTTAGACCTACTCTTTCTGTACCATGCGTTTATAAGCTTGCAAGTAAACTGATACACTGATTTTGTCAAGGTTAGATTTTTCTTTAATGTTACACAGCTAAGTGTTTCACACCCAGTGTAGTTACAACTGTATTTAATGCTCCAATTACTGCCTTTGAAAAACAAAACTAAAAAAATTATCGTTCCATCATTGAGTTATTCGGGAGAGTGGGGAAATTCTGCTTTACCATATGAAACATGACAACAATCTTGCATTCCAATGTCCAGTATACGTACAGTATTTTCATCTACAATACATTGACGACAAGACTACTGAGTTACTTATCGGTAAAAGATTTTCTAATTCAGTATTTTCTCCTGCCAAAATCTGGTATTGTTTATAAAAGCTATGTCCAGTGAAATTCACTAAGAACTTTGAAGAAGTAGAACCCTGAACAGTGATTGTAGCTTTTCCAGGAAGGACCATAGTGTGATTTATCTTGGATGCATGGTACATAAAAATTTGGATGCTCTTTAAAAGAAACATGTACAGGTGTAGCTAAAAAAGATTAGTTGGTCAAGGTTTCCTTTCATAGCACTGAAATAGTATACACTTTACTTAAAATGCTAGAGTTACCAAAAGAATTACCACAAAAAAGTACATTTTAATGTAATGTACGTTAAACTTCAGAAATGAATGGTTTTGTGTTAGACTCTTCTATTAACAGTTTTCGGTTCTCACAATCTTTTTATAAACATTTTCTGAAATTCTCAGCTCATCTCAATTTAAATGCATTATCCGGAAGCACTGGCACTTAATGGAACCTACTCAGAAGAATACACATTGATTTTTCATTGCTTTTATGAGCGTGCATCAAACACTATTATGAGCAGTTTGTTTGCAATACATAAGGCGTATATGATGTCATAACAAAACCGAATTTTAAATTGCAAAATGGTATGCATAATACAAAAAATATTGTAGTCTCACTATACAGTATGCATTGTTAATTATATTTTTCTATAAGTCTCAGACCCCACTGAAGCAATTAACAGTACTGCGCATGCTATAAAATGTTAAACCAATCAAAATATTTAGCTCCAGAAGCTATAAACAGATCAATCTTTAAGTCTTACAAAAATATACTTTTACTTTGCTGAGTGCCTACAACATTTGGCATACTTGCTGTTACTAGGAATTATTGGCTGATTTCTAAAGTCATTGTTTCTACTTATTGAGGCATATAGCCTCTTCATGTTTTGCTTTTGCTGTGTTTTTTACTTCTGTTTATGCACTAACAGTTGTAACATCAATGCCACTGCAATTCGCTCCTCATAAACACAGCAAATCCAATCAATAAATCTTTCCTCAGTCATCTTTTCTCATTCTGCCAATGCTTGCATAGTTTTTGTCTCATTTCTTTTCATTGTAGTCAGTATTTGTATTTTTTTAATCAATGGTCTTACTTCTATATCTGACATTTCCTTTATGTTCCTGAGATGATTGTGAGAGTTAGTGGTTGTCCGATAACCAGCTGCAACCAGGTTAACTTTTAACATTTTGGGGCAGATTTACAAAGGGTCGAATATCGAGGGTTAATTAACCCTCGATATTCGACTGCTGAATGTAAATCCTTCGTCTTCGAATATCGAAGTCGAAGGATTTACCGCAAATAGTTTGATCGAACAAAGGATTTTAATCCATTGATCGAACAATTTTTATTCAACCTAAAAATTGTTACAAAGCCTATGCGGACCTTCCCCTAAGCTAACATGGCACCTCGGTAGGTTTTAGGTGGCGAATTAGAGGGGTCAAAGTTTTTTTTAAAGAGACAGTACTTTGACTATGGAATGGTCGAATATTCGAACGATTTTTAGTTTGAATCGTTCGATTCGAAGTCAAAGTCATAGTCGAAGGTCGAAGTAGCCAATTCGATGGTCGAAGTAGCCAAAAAAAATCATTTGAAGTTTTTTTTATTCTATTCCTTCACTCGAGCTAAGTAAATGGGCCCCATATGTTCAAGTAATTTATATTTATTTGTGGCCATCAATATGAGTGGCCAAATGGTTCCCTTAAAACCTTTCTAAATATTCATGAACATACTATGCTGAACTTCTGTTGAAACCTTCAAAATCTACTACAGAAATTATTTTTACAGAGTTCAAGTAAAGCTGTGCTCACACCTAGTGATGAGCAAATGAATTCTCCAGGCATGGATTTGCAGCGAATTTCCACACTTTGCCACATCTGTGAATGTTTTCATGAAAATGCTGTGGAAATTTGCCATGGAAACATTTGCTGCGGCTAAAAAAAATGACTTTAATGCATTTGGACAAAAGAGTCGCACATTGAAAAATTGTTGCTTGCATCAAAATTGTTGCGCATCAAATTTATTTTGATGCCCATTGACTTCAATGCGTTTTGCTAATTTTTCACAACTTTCACCATCATCAAATAGAAATGAACCTAGAAGAGAAAATCCCATTTCTAGAATTCTGAACAGTGCTTGTTTTCTAAAGTACAGTACAGCTCCCTGTGGCTTTGCTTATAAACCAAAATCTTCAAGGGTGTAGCAAGAAAAACTTCAGAGGGCCAGTCGCGCACAGCTGCTCCCACCTACCTGTTAGCAACCATCCTCCCCTGCCGTAAGCTTGCACAGTAACAAAATATATTAGAGTCTGCGTGCAACTTTTTTCTCCCTCCAATTGCATTAGAGGGGTGTTTTTTTCTTAAGTGTTTTTCTCACTCCAAATGCATTGAAATGGGTGTTTTTTTCACTCCAAATGCATTTAAATCAATGTGCCAGATTCAATTCAGTGGGAAAATGTTATTTCACTGTTTATCACATGAAAACTCATGGACAAAATTAAATTCAAAGAGAAAAAAAATCTCCAAATTCAGTTTCAGTTTTTTTTTTCAATAGACTGCAATGGAGTTTTCACATGATAAACCCTGAGAAGTTTTACTGAACTGAATTGCATGTCAAATTGAATCTCGTCCATGACTTTTCACTGAATTGAATCTGACCCAATGTGTTTTTTTTTCTCTATCCAAATAGATTAAATGGCCGTTTTTCTCAGCAATTTGTTTTGCAGCAAATTTTTGTCAGTTTTGCAAAAAAAAAAAAATTATTTTGTTTTCATTGTAAAATCCCATTCCTAAATAAGTAAATAAAAGATGCAGGTGTGTATAATTGGCAAAAAGAGTGCATGTAAGAATTTTTGTGAAATGTAGCTGCTTATTGAATAAAGGCAAATGTATTTCATTAAGAGGTGTGCTATTCCCTTGCTGTACAACCTAGCAATAGCAGCATGGACTATTTTATTTCTGAAATATGCTAGTCTTTGAAAATGTAAATCCTGACCAGTTTCTAACAAAATATGTAGGGAGAGGTGGATAATTAACTGTAGCTATGTAGTGTACAGGACTCCAGTGGTGGATCCTGGATGACAGGTATATTTCCCAATTACTGCAGCAGTGCAGGAAATAAGAGAGCCCTGGGGGTTCAGGAAGGGGGTTGGTTGACACACGTGAGGTCTGCAAAAGGAAACGTATATTTGGAAACAATTCTCCTTGCTAAGGATCAAAAGTTTTGCAAGGCTAGGTGAGCCTGAACCCTGAATGAGAAAGTTAACTGTTGTCTCAATGCTGCTGTGCATGAAAACTGATGGTAATTTATGCTAAAGATTATGTTTAAGTTGTCATTTTTTCCTGCTGAAGACTTGTTTAAGTCTGAATAAGAAATAAAAGGACATTTATTCTACTGCTGCATTGTGGGCGTAGTGTATGGACGATCCTGTGATGTTTGTGCAGATGGCCTGTAGATGTCACTGTGTTCAAGATTTATACTGTGCATACTTCCTGTTAGCTTAAAAGTGAAAGTTAAAGTTACTGTTGTGTAATGGCTGCATAAGTCTCTGCTAATAAAGCACTGTTATACTTTACTCATCCTCAGCTACCCAAAACATAACAGATTGACGACGAGATGGCTCTTCTACCTCTGCAGCAGCCTGCAAATTGCATTTGTTTCTCACATAACATCAGTTACAGTAATAACATTTCTGTCTACAGTTTTCAGCAGAGAAGGTAATCCAAAGGAGTTAATATCAGACAACGGATCACAGTTTGTCTCATATGAGTTTGAATCCTTTCTGAGAGAGAGGAATATTGTGCATAGGAAATATTCAGTGCATACCCGCAAGCAAATGGAGAAATTGAGCGATTCAACAGAAGTCTGAAAGAAGCACCACAGATAGGGATGTAGCGAACTGCCGTTTTGGTGTTCGCGAACGCCGTTCGCGAACACCGGCAAAAAATGCGAACAGTTCGCGAACTTCGAACACCCGCAAAATCGCTCGATTCGAACGTTCGAAGGATATTTCGTTCGATTCGAACATTTGAAGGATTTTCATCGTTCGATCGAAGGATTTTCATTCGAATCGAACGTTCGAGGGATTTTAATCGTTCGAACGAATGGAAATCGTTCGAACGAATGGAAATCGTTCGATTTTAGCGGTCGAATGGTCGCGAACTCAAATTGCGAACGTTCCCAAACGTTCACGAACATTAGGCGGACGCGAACGGTCGAAGTTCGCGCGAACAAGTTTGCAGGCGAACAGTTCGCTACATCCCTAACCACAGATAACAAATTTTACTGGGAAATCTTGGAAAGTATTTACAACAGAGTTCCTACATAACTACTAGCAATGTGCCATGCAACAACCCAATCATCTCCAGCTGAATTATTACATGGCAGACAGATGCGCACTAAGTTACATGTTGCAGACATCAAACTTCCACAAAATACTGTGCCTTCGAAATTATCTACTGCTGACATTGTGAAACATCAACAAGCCAAATGCAAGGCTTATACTGACAGAAAACGTGATGCAAGAGAAGTGCACTTTCAGCCTGCATCTTTAGTCAGAATTAAGAAACCAGGAATACTGAAACAAGGATAATCTAAATTTACTACACCACTTGAAGTGAGATGCCAGCGAGGACCATACACATATGAACTGTCTGATGGACGCATATGGAATGCAAGTCGTCTTGCTCCTGTTAGATATGACTTTGGAGAAGCTCCATTTGATGAAGGACATTTTCTTACTCCTGATGTCAATTGCAATAGGCCTGAAGAAAGTGAACCTATAAGGCGTACTGAGAGAATCAGAAAACTACCTGCATGGACCAAGGACTTGTGATGTGAAGAATGTATAACATTGTTTTAAAATGCATACTGCTTAATTGCTGCTGTTATTATAGTTTTCCAAATGCTTTCCTACTATAGGGGGAATATGTGGTGTTTGTATAGGAGAAAAGAAGAAAAGTATCCCTGTCTTCTTAATCAGAAAAGTTACAAAAGAATATATATTATCACTGTGTGGTCTGTCTGTCAGATCTGGGCACTTCTCTCTGCTCAGATTATAGGAGATTCCTCATCTGTATTCTTGTTTACTGTTTCCACTATAAGTGCTCTGGAATTTGCGTGTTTTTTAGACAAGACAGCTTTTCAATCTAGACAGTTAAAACAGAATTGAGACCACAGTTCCAGAAGCACTGACTTCTCCTAATTTGTGGGGTCCCGCAGTTAGTAAAACAATCAGCTAGACAATACGGGACTTCTCCACCATTCTACTAATTTCCTTTTCCTACCTTTTCTTGGAATCAGAGATGTTCATAATTGCACTTTAAGTAATTTATATGTGAATTAATCACATTTGGTGGCACTTTACCATCCTTATTGGTGTTTTAGTGTGTTGTTAGTAAATTATCAATTAATGTTAAATGAATTATTCATGAGTTAGAATTTACCTAATATACACAACAATTAAAAGGAAAATTAATTGTGGTTTAATTTTACTCGATTTAATGTTAACTTATTGAGGTTAAGCACTAGCACTTTGTGGGATCAATTAATGAAATAAAAAGAGGGAACTCATAGATATTGGATCATGTGACAGATTAATAGTTGTTAATTGTTGCTGGCTATCAACTTTTTTCAAGATTTTTAATGGTTTAACTGAAAACAGACCACACAGTGATAATATATATTCTTTTGTAACTTTTCTGATTAAAAAGACGGGGATACTTTTCTTCTTTTCGCCTATACAAAATTAAATACTGACGGAAGTCAGATCCCCTCCTCTTAGTCAATTTTTTATATATCTGAAGTTAGATCATTCTTTCTTTATTGGAATATGTGGTGTTTGTGCAGATGGCCTGTAGATGTCACTGTGCTCATGACTTATACTGTGCATACTTCCTGTCAGCTTAAATGTGTAAGTGAAAGTTGTGTAATGGCTGCATGAGTCTCTGCTAATAAAGCACTGTTATAGTCTACTCATCCTCGGCTACCCATAACATAACAGATCCCATTCCTCCTGAACTTTACAGTAGGGATAAAATTATAAATTAAAGGTGTGATTAAGATTTAATAGCAAAAAACTGTAGCTGTTCCCAAGATCAGATAATTGATACAGTGTTATTTCTGCTGTATGGATGAAGCTAGCCTCTGCGAATGCCATTATGATATCTGCAAAAATGTTCCTTTCCTTTTATCATTCAGCAGAAAAATAAACTAAAAGAGCAACAACTGAAAATTGGAATGCAAAAAATTAGAATTTCGAGCTATTTTTGTGTACTTCAACTAGGGAATAGTCCAAATACGATTCAAATTTGAAAAAAATTATAAAGCGTGAAGATCGAAATTTGGATTGAAATTTAAGTACTGTCTCTTTAAAATTTCGACTTCAACCATTCGCCATCTAAAATCTGCCGAATTGCTGTTTTAGCCTATGGGGGACCTCCTATGACCTATTTGGAGGCAATTGGTGGACTTTGAAAAATGTAAAGTTTTTTTGGGAAAAACTGTGAATCAAATTCGCTCTAATGCGGTATTCCTTCGATTTGTACAATTTGAATTTAGCCGAATACAGGCCTACTCGATCAAAAATTGACCTATTCAATCAAAAAATTTTTTTTACTTAATTCTTGTTGGTCTTTTTGAATTAGAATTTCCAAGTTTTTTCAATTCGAAATTCAACTCTTGATAAATATGCCCCAAAATGTTAGGACACTGTGTAAAATATAAATAGAAAAAGACTGAGATGATTTGCAGATAATTTAAACCCTATGTTTCATTAAAAGTAGTTTAAAGACCCATCCGCTAAGGGGTTAATGGATCCCTACACTCAAGCTGGGTACTGTGTTGCACAATCCAATGCTAGAAGCCCAATATTCTAGGCAGCCAGCCTTACATCTGGAGGCCACAATGGACAACTCTGTAGACAGGTCAAACTTCAGATTAGTTGTGTAGCAGTATATATACTAATGTTGATTTACTATGCTTACATTTCATTGTTTGTATGTTGGTTACCATGTCCCAAATGGATGCGCTTGTTACTCGAATGGTTGTAATCCTAAGATACAAATTTTAATGAATGTTACCTCTTTCGCCAGAGTTTACTTCACCATCTCAGACCAGGAAAACTGACAAAATGAAGCTACATCGTCCTCAATCTTATATCAGTGACATCATATCCTGTATGCCAGAAATTCATTAAAGTTGTAAAAAATGCTGGCGACTTAAAGCTGGATTGCCTTCAAAAGTCCAAACTATTAAAGATCTTTGTGTTAAAAAAAATTTCCAGACATCTGAGCTGCATGGCACATTTGTTTTAGGGTGGGCTCGTGTGTGGGACATAAAAGGATCTCTTCTGTCTTTATTATGGTTCCTTGAACTTTTGTAATAAAAAGTGGCCACTTCAAGCATTTGCACCAACACCACATCCATAAGACTTTTATGTAGACGCCTTATTCAGATTGACCTAAGCATAAGAGTACTAATGAAGTTTTGCCTACAGAAATGAACGCTAGTGAAATTTATGAAATTTTCTCATACGTCATTTTAGTGAATAGTGCTAACGAATTTGCGCCAGACGAAGTAGAGAGAAATGCGGAAAAGTGGTTGCTGGCAAAAATTCACCCTTTAGTGAATTAATTGAATTCTTTCAATTACACGAGGGCACAGGCAATTTTTTATCTAATCTATGGGAAGCACATAAGGCAACGATTAGAGGGCACTTCATAGTATTAACAGTCCATAGAAAGAATGCAGCAGCCGCAATGTATTCCACCCTACATAAATTCCTAAGAGATCTAGCATACCAACAGGAGAGCTGACATACTCCTGGCCCTAATTATCCAAACAAGAAAAGACGTAGCGACTCTCAAACTTAAAGCAACAGAAAAGGTCATTCCTTGGACTAAGCAAGCATACTATGAAAAAGTGGACAAAAAGCATACATTGTTGGCTAGGAAACTAGAATTAATGCTTTTCAACTTGCATCAGGTCATGTAACCTACAACCTCAACCAAACAGGGGCCCGATGTCATGATTATTACCAGAAATGATATAATCTTCCGCCACAAACACCTAATCAAAATGTATTATGGAGTTCCTCAAAGGGTTAGAGCTAACTACATTTTTTGAAGAGAATCTACAAATCTTGAACAGAGAAATCCACTTAGAGGAGTTAGTTTATACTCTTAAATAAGTATTCCCAACATCAAAACTCCATGCCCTGATGGCTTTCCTTATAAATATTAAAAGCAATACCAACATATACTAAAATGATTTAACCAATTTGTACAGGGCTCACCAATCCCAGCAACCTCTAACAAAGATCCCACTCAGTGTACACATTATAGACCTGTTGCTCTTCTAAATTCCAATCTCAAGCTTTTTTCTAAGATATTAGCTAATCACCTGGCCCTTAATCATACCAAGACTAATACAGTACATAGAGACCAACTAGGTTTCATCCAAGGCAGACAGGCAGGAGACAATACTAGATGGGTATTAGATCTTATTGAAATAATAAATAGACAAATAATCCCATTCCTGGTCCTAAGTCTGAATCATGAAAAGGCCTTTGACAGACTAAAATGGCCCTATTTATTCACTCTACTTGAGCATCTTAATCTTATAGGCCCCTATTTGCTTGTCTTGCGCAATCGTTATAGTACTCCCACAACCTACTTACAACTGCCAGGTCAATCAGGCAAGCCAATCTCAATTTCAAATGGAACCTGGGCTGCCCCTTATAGCCCCTTATAGCCCCTTTTATATGACCTAAGCATAGAACCATTAGCAGTGGCTATTTGATCCCACCCAGACATAAAAGGGTAAATGTAATTAAATTTGCAAAGTGCAAAACTTTGTGAATAAAAATGTGCGTGTCACAATGTAATGTTAGGCTTTTATTGCATTGCAAAGTTTAATTGCTCATTTGAACCTTTAACACCTGTTCTGGAGTTTTGTAAAATATTTTGCAAATTATTTTTTTATTAGTGACTGATATTACATTCCCCCAAAAAGGCGTAAATATTTCCAACATAAAGTAGCACTATTCGTAGATGATGTTCTACTCACCTTAACTAACCCTTTATTTTCACTCCTAAACCTACATCAGATTCTATCCCAATACAGCGTATTTTCTGGACATAAATTGAACCTAAGAAAAACAGAAGCTCATCCATTAAATATCCCCCAGAAAGCTCTGGATTCTCTCAAAGCAAACAAATTATACATGGAAAATAGACTCACTCATATCTACGGATTTATATCCCAGCTACCCACAAATATTCAATTTGAATTTTAAGCCTTTAATACCATAAACCAAAATTAACCTTGCCCAATGTTCAAAATACACAATTTCATGGTTTACGAGAATTGCAGCCTTAAAAATGAATATATTGCATAAGTATTTATATCTGTTACAATACTACCAGTGAAAATACCAATTAGTATATTGAAAGATGTCCTGGAATTATTTCATAATTTTATTTGGAATAACTGTAGTCACAGAATTGCTAAATCAGTAATGTTATCTGCGGGTAAGGCATAATGGTCTGGGTGTACCCAATCTTCAAAAGTATTATAAGGCTGCTCAACTGAGGCAGCTCTTAGCTTGGTCCAGCTGGTCACCACCTGCAATCTGGGTCCAAATCAAAAAACTGTGCAACCAATGACTTCCAACTCAACTCAGCAATTTGGTCCAAGACTACTACAATGGGACCTCCTGCATCTATGCAGCAACCCAACTTACTATTTCGAACTGGGCTAAAGTTAAACATAAACATAATTTAATTTTTAAATGGCCTTGAACTACTATTTACTTATGGAATCTGAATTTTCTACTGGGTATTGCCGCCTCCATCTATGAAAATCAAAGAACACACTGTCAGAGACATACTGGACCCCTGAGATCACTCCACACTCCCATTCCAGAAGCTGAAGGACAAGGCCCCGCAAACTAATCTAAGGTACCGTAATACAAATACTTTCAACTTTGCCACTTCTTGCAACCATATGCAACTTTCATATACTCTAATCTCCCAACAACATCTGAAATATTGACTAGCAATGGTCTCCCACAGAAAGGTTTAATACCTGTCATCTACAATTTACTCACCACTCCTGCAAGCAGTTCCTAAAGTAGATATAAGTAGATATAAATACATTGACAAGTGGGATGACATTCTCCCACATCCATTATCTGAGGTGAATTGGACCAACATCTGGGAGACCCTAGGAGGATGTGTAGGTGTGTAGGCTGCAGAGCACAGGGAACTCTGATATATTCTATGGTATTATCCAACCTGTCTTGAAGGAAGTGACTGACCTTTTAAGATGTACGTTTTCTCGCCAGATCCCATTGGACCCTACTGCAATGTTATTAGGGAAACCCCTGCCGAAACGCCATAAATGTGGCCAAACTTTAATCAATTACCGTATATACTCGAGTATAAGCCGACCCGAGTATAAGCCGAGGTATCTAATTTTACCCACGAAAACTGGGAAAACTTATTGACTCTAGTATAAGCCTAGACACAACTACAGCCCTGTCTAACAGCAGCGCACATTCCGCCAAATCGACCCCCCCATCGATCAACCAGACTTCTTTGCAAAGTTGATGGTGACAGAGAATTGCCAAACGGATTACTGTGTGCATTGCCCCACTGTCCCACTACCATGTGCAGAGGGTGCTGTGTGATATTGCCATCCCTGTTAATCTTTCGTATAACCAACAGAGGGCGCTGTGTGATATTGCCATCACTGTTAATCCTTCATATAACCAACAGAGGGCGCTGTGTGATATTGCAGTCACTGTTATTCTTTCATATAACCAAAAGAGGGTGCTGTGTGATATTGCAGTCAAATTATTCTTTCATATAACCAACAGAGGGTGCACTGTTATTCTTTCATATAACCAACAGAGGGTGCTGTGTGATATTGCAGTCACTGTTATTCTTTCATGTAACCAACAGATGGCGCTGTGTGCTATTGCAGTCACTGTTATTCTTTCATATAACCAACAGAGGGCACACTGTTATTCTTTAATATAACCAACAGAGGGTGCTGTGTGATATTGCAGTCACTGTTATTCTTTCATATAACCAACAGAGGGCGCACTGTTATTCTTTCATATAACCAACAGAGGGCACACTGTTATTCTTTCATATAACCAACAGAGGGCACTGTGTGATATTGCAGTCTCTCCCCAAGCGAACTGTTGGTATAGGAATGATTAAAAGTGACTGCAATCTCAGCTACTGGCCGCTGACCCGAGTATAAGCCGAGGTAGACTTTTTCAGCACATTTTGGATGCTGAAAAACTCGGCTTGTACTCGAGTATATACGGTATATACTCACAGCCACATGCCTGGTGATCGTATCTAAATGGAAAACTCCATATGCACCTACTTTGCTGACATAGTCAAATGAGTAAATGCCAACAAGGTATTTGAATACGGTATTGCTACCCTCCATAACAAAACCACACCATATCTATATGTTTCGGACTTGTGGGAATTGCACAGCTTGACCACTTGATCTCATTATGATTTTACACCCAGCCGCACATTGCCCTCTACCACTACTCAGCAATTATACTTATATTCCCTTGGCATATTTACATTCTAGGAGCAAGCATTCAATATACATATTTTGAAAACTTGAAATGTTCTTTGATGTTTTATAATGGGTTTCAGTTTTTTCTGTTTTCAAGACTGTTCACTCTTTTCAACAGTTTTCTATTGGTTTATAGAACATTCATAAGCATAATAGATACACTACAGATGATTATGTCCTATGAAGTGATGATTTATTGCAATATGTTGTATCTTCTGTAATGTAATGTGCTTTTTACAAATAAAAATAAAAGTATGTATGTTACAAAAAAAGAAATGTGAAAACCTCAAACAATGTGAATTTTTGGACACTTACTAGCAAAAAGAATCTGGAAATCTTCTAAAAGTCTGAATGGGTAAATAAAGGTCCAATAAAAATAGCGCAGCTCCCATTGACTTCTATAGGACCTTGACTATTCTTGCTTGGTAAGCTTTTGTTGAGTTTTTCATGTTTTTTTACACTAAATTAACCTCAAACATTAATATTTTTAGAGAAATTGATAGAGAAAAAATATGATTCTTGAAAAAAATATAACTTTATGTTAGTTAATGTAATGAAGTGATGTTAGTTTTTTACTTGCCTATTTATCACATTAAGATAAGGGTTACATAAATGTGATAAACAGGGATCAGCAAACTTTTTCCCAAGGTAGAGTTTTGTGGCAAAATTAGTATTTTCAGCAGTGTTCCTAAATCTATGTAATAATTTTGAGTTTCATGTTATTGTCCTGGAAAAAACACAAAAAAAGCAAATGTCATTATTATATGCCTTTTGTTTGCCATATCAATCTGTTGGATTGGAGCACTCCCCAGCCTGACACCTGTATATCTAAGGTGATGTCTATTAAGGAGCTGTTTGGAAGAAATTGACAACATGGGAAACTTTTCTTTGCCGTGAAAAGCAGTTGTTAGTGAAATGGAGAGTCTTTCACTAGATAGGACAATGTATATGCTATTACAGAGGTAAAATTTCCTTAACTGCAATATAATTTTGCCTTCCCATGGACTCCAATGTGAATATATGCATGTTTTTGGTGAAGCAAAATGGCCTAGTTTCGCTCATCACTGGTTTAATAAACTGCAAATTGTGCCTTGCACATTTTAAAGACCTGCTTAAGGTTGCTCAAAATAGCTTCTATTTCAGTAAATTATATTGATATTTCATATTATGTATACTGATGCAAATGACAAAATGCACAATCTTTTTCTATTAGCTATTGAGTGCTATGTGTTCACAAAACATATATTAACTGTGCAGAGGAACATGTCCTCATTTAATACATTATTCTGTGTCATCTACTAATACAAACCTACCGTAATTGTAAAGTGCCAAAATGTATAACTTATTGTGCTTTAATAGTATCGACAAAAGTACTTTGCCCCCATATACACTCTTTTCATCTGAACCTGAGTGCCAATGGACTAGTTTAACTAAGCACAATTGCATGAAAAATGCAAACTACTGGGCACATAGATGCAGAGAAACCTTTAAAATAACACTTGTATTCACATTCAAGTCCAGATTAGTGCTGCAACGTAATTTTGAATTTGCAGAAACATGATGTCTTAGACATCAACATCATGGGAACTAAGCCAGGCAACACCCACTTCACACCCTATTAGGCTGCCACTGGTATGGTTTAGAATTAAATATCCAGTTTTTTCAAGGGGCTGTCTTGTTCAAACATTTCTGTCTGGTTTTCAACAAACTGGGCAGAAATCCAGCCAATCACATCCAAACATTGCAGAAACCCTGCCCAATATTCCAGGATACCTATATAAATACAGATGACCTCTGAAAAACATATGAGGGGTTGGCAGGTCAGTTTACTCCTACTTACAGGTATATCAGAATAATTGTATTTACACATTGCACAGGGAACAGGTAAAATAGGTTAATATTTTTTAAAGTATATATATGTATATATATATATATATATATACTGTATATATGGTCACCACCAAATGTGGTTTATAATTAGGGATGTAGTGAACTGTTCGCCGGCGAACTAGTTCGCGCGAACTTCGACTGTTCGCGTCCGCCACAAGTTCGCGAACGTCGCGCGACGTTCGCCAATAGGCGTTCGCGTCAAAATCGTTCGACCATTCGACCATTCGATCGCTAAAATCGAACGATTTTCGTTCGAATCGAACGATCGAAGCCATTGGATTGAATGAAATCATTCGATCCAATGGCTTCGATCGTTCGATTCGAACGGAAATCGTTCGATCGAACGATTAAAATCCTTCGATCGTTCGAATCGAACGATTTTCGGATGTTCGAAGTTCGCAAACTGTTCGCGAACTGTTCGCACTTTTTGCCGGTGTTCGCGAACGGCGTTCGCGAACGGCGTTTGCGAACACATACTCGGCAGTTCGCTACATCCCTATTTATAATATTCTGAATGTAATTAGTCTCCTCTTATAGGAAAAAAAGATAATAATGTGCATCTGTGTGGAACACAAGACAGCAATTTTGTAAAAATAAAACGCATGGTCCCTAAGCAAATATAGCTGAGATTCTGAAAAAAAGAATAATGTCAGCACATGCTCCATTTTCAATCATCTTAATTGAGCAGAATAAAAAAAAGAGAGATTTTTCATTTTTAGTTCTATCAGCTGAAAAATGGCAATTCCATTACTTTCAATCATGAGATCATTTACAAAAAGCAATGGGAACTTAATTGGCTTTATGTGACAATATCTACAGCATATACTAATATACATCTTGAGAATATATTACAGAATATAACTCTAACAAGCTGTTCAGCAATTTTATTACTCCCAGAACTAAAGTTTAATGCATTGATGCTGAATTCTTTTTTTAAAGAATATTATAAGGTAACACAAAAATACAATAGCTTGTATAAATCATTATTTTATGATTTTGTTTGCTATAAAATAACATGAAATTATTATTAATGATTTATTTACTTAAGTATACGCAGTTGTATAGGAAATTTGCAATTAAAAAAGTTACACTTTAATGTTATGTGCCACATTTGATTAGGGGAATTTCCTTGCAGATTTGGAGCATTTACTAGACAACATTACTTTAAGTGGAAAGGCCAGACCAGCTTTCTTTCTGCACAGCCAAAAGTGAATTGATTCTTGAGTTCTGCATTACCGGGTCCAGTTGGTTACCTTGTCCAGTTGGTTACCTCATGATATTTGTTGCACAAAGTTTCATTTTGCTTTTTCATTTTGCCATCTATTCTAAATATATTTTATTAAATTATGCTATGGCTCCTAAATCAGGAACACCTTTGATTGTAAGCTCTATGGGGCAGGGAATGCTTTCTGCTTGCCGTTTAGCACTTAATTGTTAACAACGATTGAACTGTACCTGCATTGATCCACTGAGCCACTGGGGGCAACCTGAGTTGGTGTGGGTTAGTCATCTTGATGCTTTTGTTACCATTCCCTGCTGCACTCTGAACACGGCCCATCTTGTTGAGAGTGAATTAATAAAGGAGTTTTATAAGCCAGCTTCTTGCAACCACTGGGGCTTGATCATTGCAGCTCCCTGACCTGGTCCTGACCTTGGTTAGTTTTCTGGACTACCCTCTGTCTTCAGCCTGCTCTTGACCTTGGCATGTTTACCAGACTCTCCTTGCTTGCTGTCAGTCGTTCTTTATGTTTATTGGACTATTCTTGTTAAGTGTCTGCCTCTGACCATTGGCCTGGTAAAGGACATGAATTTAATCTTGCATCAAACCTGATGTATTGTTTCCTTTGATAAATCACCTTATTCATATAACATGTCATCTTCCATTCATCAAGCCCCATTTGTAAATTACCCGCATTACACAGAACGTAGGTTCCTACCTGCTAGCCACTTACCTTTGGCAATCCTGACACTTATACGTATCACCAAATAAATACCATATATGTATAGATACAGAGTCCGTTTTTTTTTTCATTTCCTAAAGCATATAGCAAAATAGCTATAGCTTAACTGAATAGAGAAGGGTTTGTGCAATTAATTCTAAAACATAAATTTTAATCATTTTAAATAAAAACTAAACCACAGAGGGATAACCATTAAAAACAATTAAAAGGAAACTGAATCATTCAAGACTCTGTCTGGCATAGCCATAACTTATTCTGTATCTAACTTAATATGAAATGCCTCACTTATGTACAGATTCCAAGACCCATCCTGAAAGCTCAGAGGAATGTTATCTCCAATAG
This sequence comes from Xenopus petersii, assembly GCA_038501925.1. Taxonomy (NCBI): domain Eukaryota; kingdom Metazoa; phylum Chordata; class Amphibia; order Anura; family Pipidae; genus Xenopus; species Xenopus petersii. Next base: position 57,523,891 of record CM076674.1, on the reverse strand, counting down.
AGTCCATTTTAAGCAAATAATTCTGATTTCTAAAAACAATTTCCTTGTTCTCTATACAAAAAGCAGTACCTTGTACTGTTTTGAATGATTTTTACCAATCTTAAGATATGGTGATTCAAATTATACAAATGTCCCTTATCTGGGAGAGCCTAGGTTCCAAAACATTCTGCATAATATAGCCTATACCTCTATATACAAATAAAGCAAATTTACATTTTATATCATGGTGTTGCATGCTGAATGTGGTTTTGGAGTTTGGAGTATAGTTCTAAAGTGTGTTTCTCTTTTAAACAAGGGAGCTTGGTACTCTTATTCAATTACCATTTAAATTTAGATCCATTGCGTTTGTACTCAGCTTTGTGATATGGCTGGCATGTAAAAATCCTCTCTGAAATAAAAAGCTAAATAAATTGCTAAATGTAAATTAAAAAGTAAATTGACTCAGCTATTGTAAATGCATAAAGAAGAAACCCATAAGGTGTTTTAGCGATGTGCCTAATAATTTCTCTACCTTGTTAAACACAGTTAACTACATTGCATAATTTTAGGTTTAGTCACAAACCTGTAAGATTCATTTCTCCAGGAACTTTAGAATTGCTTTTCTTGTGTTTCTCTAGTGAAAAGGTTTGATCAAGCTGAATTTCATTTGTGGTGATTGCTACAAAGAACCAGATGGAACACCTCTGTAGTGTGGGATTTCAAATAATTGATGTGGAAGCTGTTTGTCTCATTTAGAATTAGCATTCAATGATGTGCGCCTAGAAATTGAGAGAGCAGAGAGGGTTGTATTCATAATAGTGATGTGAGAAGGATGAAAATGAAGAATAAAGAATCATTTCTTATTTATTCAGATATTTGCTTCTATAACCCTGGTTGGTAATGGGCGCTGGTAATTAAAAGTACTAACTCCAACAGCTTCTTGAGTTATAAATCAATCTGACTTTGATTTATTGTTTGTTAAATAAGAAGTTCCACTGAACGACCTTTTCAGGTATATTGCTGACCTTTACAGTGGCATTTCATGTAATTTTACAAATCTCCAGAAAGCCTATTAGAATCATGAACATTTTGTTTGGTTGGGAACAAGTGCTGTGGATATTTTTTCATTATCTGCAGCTAAACAAGAATTAGATCTTTATCCTGTACTAATCTTCGGCAAGGAGTTTTTATACATATGGTGAATTCAGCAAGAAAGCTTTTTTTAAAGGGGTTAAAGCAATTAACTGAACCTATACATTAACTCATTTTGGTTATTGCCAATTACATTTTAACATATGGTTATGCGTGGCATTAAGTATATGGTTTGTATATGTATGGCTACAGCACACATTATACCTCATACACCAGACACTACTGAATTAATCAAGCTATCAAAATGAATATGCAACATAACCATTAATACAGATCTTAGAACGAACATACTGATATTGATCTTACTATAACCTTTTCAATTTCAGATTACTTTTCATTTTTAGCAGTAGTTTGCGAAGTTGTGAAGTTGTGGTAGTTGCATAAAAAATAACCAGTATCTATACCCCTCACTGTTATTCACATAATAAAAGTAATATACATTCATTTTAAATTCTCAATTATGTTTTGGATAATTGTAAATATAATTGCAATTAAAACTAGCATTTGTTTATTCCTTTCTTTTCCATAGTTCTGAACCTTGAAACAGCGTTTTACCAAATGTGACTGTTGTGGACTCATTTCCATTCTTTAAAATCACTGGTGCTTATTTACTCAGTTTACTTAGTTTACTTAGGTGCTTATTTACTAAGGCTGGCTGACAAGTGCAGAAAATGGGAATAATACTCCATGTTTATAGCATTTTGCTCCCTGCTTTGCACTTTTGTCCCAGGTCTCTGTGCTCTAAAATGGGGCACAGAAATATGTATTCCACCTCAATTAACATTAGCGCTTCCTGCATTTACCAGCACCATAGTCATAAGGAAATGTGTGTAATGGATTATTCAAACACCCTATTACTGGCAGTAAGGACTGGGTTGCCTTGTGCCTGCTTGCACTGCTCTCTGCATATAGTAGGGCACTAATAGGCACAGTTTTGTATAACATAAATGTCTGCTACTGCCAAAATTGCCAAATGTGCTGTGAACCAAAGGGAAATATAAAATAATATTTTGAATTTGCATTCCATTATTTGTCAATATATACAGCCATTTGTGTTATTATGATGAATTTTCATTTCACAATATGATTCATATGATAGCTTTAGAGGGTATATAGTGAATAAAGTACCCCTCTTGTTAAATATAAGGATATTATAAGTTATAAAAACACGAGGCCAAAGGCCGAGTTTTTTTACACAGGACATGGAACTCCAAGGTGACTTCATATATGCTTGTTTTTTGCAACAAAGTGTACTTTATTTATTTTACTTTACTTTATTTATTATAATACACAAGTTTCAGGTGGTCATCTGACAAAAATTACATCACTAAGCTCTGATTATAACCGATGACATTACTAAGCACTTTTTATAAGGATATAATTTACAGGATATTCATGGCTCTTTGGCCTCGTGTTTTCATATGGTCATGGAACTTCTCAGTAACTCAATAATATCCTTATATTTTACAAGAAGGGTACTTTATTCACTATATAATCTGTATGTTCACAAGAAGGCCTGCTGCCATACCATGTTAATGATCCTTCTGCTGGTTAGCACGTAGGAGATTTGAGAATTATGTAGGAAACCAGGCCTATATTATTTAGAGGTGTAGCTAGCTCCATGGTTGCATAAAGCTTAGTAATATAGTAATAAAAAGAAAACCTGGCCTAGTGATAAAGAAATATATGTAACCCCTATAAATCTGAATATTTATACTTTATATAAACCTGGATATCTTTCTTGATTTAGGACTTCCCTTCCAAAGCCATTTCTGGATATATCCTAGGCTCCCCCTGAACCCAAAGAAGCACACATGGGGGGACACATTCACTAATCTTCCTGGCAAAAAATGAACTGAGCATATTCCAGCATTTTCATACCACTACCAACTATTGGTGACATTCTAAAATCAGCTCCTGCCTCGATCTCTATTTTATATGCATCCCAGATTAAGTGATCCATTCACTATGAACCTTGGCACTGGGACTGACCAAATGTCAGTCCTATTTTGCATAATGTCAGGGTAGACTCTATTTTGTCCATTATAAAAAGGCACAGGCAGCCTATAGTGCGTGTCTAGAAAGCCTGCAAAGGGGTTGCATATCCACGAAAGAGCCCCTTAAAAAAGTCCAGCTTTACTTGCATGAGTCCTAGGTTACTAGAACAGTAGAGACTATAGTTCTAGTCCTGTCAAATTGTCAGATCTTGTGCCCTCAAGAGCTCTTGAACTTGCCTCCCCAGGAAAACAAAATCTCCTAAGCCGTTCTTTGTCTCCATTGTATGATAGAGCAGGTAAACTATACATATCCATGCTTCAACCCATGGTAAGGTGTAATACCCACTGGGAACTTCTGAATCACAACTCTAAGAAAGCTGGTGAGGTTTATTTACAAGAGTGACTTCACACAGGCATGAATCTTATTTGAACATTGTTTTGTTGGGGGCACCCCCTGAAGTGGCAGTTTCTTCAAAGTTCTGAAAAGAACTCCCTTTGGGTTTCTATGTTCACAAGGGCTGTGAAATCCGCACTCTCCCTTCAGACAAACAACAGAGGAGACAAATGCTGCTTCAATACAGAGTGAGTAACAGAGAGGATGGGATGGGTATCCAAATGGACAGTGGTCTTGTTTTACCTGTTAGTGAAGCCTATTTATTTAAAAATGTAATAACTGTATATTACAAAGTGGCATGTCTAGATCTAATATATAGAAGCAGGATCAGCACACTTCCCCTATCTGGCAAAATCTTAAATACACCTGTCCAAGCAAATGTAAAAACCATGATCATTCAATAATTCAATAGCTATTAGGGACCAACCTACTTCTTCTTGTAGCACTAAGTGCATATGTACTTATCAAGGGGAAAACAGACAATTCACTACATAATATTGTTGGAGAACTGAAAATATGCCTTTCTTTTAGGTTTTTTTTTACCGCATCAATGTTTTAGGTAAATATAATTATAGTCACTTTGAATAAGTTAGTCAAATAACGTTCATGCTTCTATATACAGTACTGTATATGTAGTTAATTATACTCTCAGCCAAAGATGAGTGAATCATTTTGTATAAAAGGTTAAATACTTGGAAACATGACATTTCTTCTATTTGTCTAACCCTGTATATGAAAAATAACAGTGAGATGTCTGAGCTGTGTATGGGTTCTGCACTACTGGGTGAATTTTGTTTTATGCTATTTATTCTCAACCTTTAAATATGCATCTCAACCATGCATGAGTGCTTTTAGTACAATAATTTAAAATGCATTTTGACAAACATAGTTTAATACACTGATTTAAAGTCACATGCTACAATACATTTCTGTCATCCAGTATTTCATTTTAAAATGCTAAATTTGAAGTATTTACAGCTTGCCATTTTTCAGGATACCTTGAGGTCTGGCATGATGTTGTCAGGAGCACCCAATGGTGCTCCTGTCTCCGGCGTAGTGGGGTCCAAGATGGGGGCACCCATGACCCATGTCACACGTCCGGCGTGAAAACTGTGAATAAAAGGACCTTTAGGTCACGTGCTCAATGCCCTATTATAGGAATTGTTGACTTGTGTTCCTGGGTTTCCTAAGTTGTTGTTTCCTGGATTCCTGACCCTCTGTTAGACTCTGATTCTGATCCTTGCTGCCTGCCTTATTGAACTCTTGCATGAACTTGACTACACTTATGCCTAACCTCTTTGGATAATGCAAACTTGGACTTAACTCCTAAGCTTCCTCCTTGGTCCGGACTTTTTCGCTATGAGCCAATAGGCCCTTGACAGATGCCGAGACAAGTTATTGTGTGTGATGCAGCTTTTCAATAAGGAATCCATTCTCAGCCTAGACTGTAGACTGTAAGCCTGTTAGTATGACATCAGTTGTAAGAAAGCTTTTGAAAGGGGTAATTAGGGATAAGATATTTGAATACAGAATCAAAATGCTATGCTTGTACGCCACCATGTTTTTCGTGCAATAGATTTTACCAGGCTAATGTAATTGCTTTCTGTGAGCAATGAGCAGGACTCTGGATTGGCAGTGGATGTGATCTATTTAGATTTGCTAATGCATTTGATACAGTTCCACACAGAAGGCTACTGATTAAATTAAGGACGATTGACCTGGAACATTGTATTTGTTCTTGAACTGGCTGAAGAATATATAAAAGAGTGTGGTAAATGGAAGGATCAGTGTTGATATGTTAAAGAGTATGCACTTTGTTGTAATAATGCAAGTTATACATTAAATGGTACAGTGTTGAGGGGTATCTGGCAGGGTTTGTGGATAACAAGCTGTGTAACTCTAGGTAGTGTAATTTGCTTCTTAAGCAAATAAAGTACAGTCTATCATAAAAAGGGCATTAACACAAGGGCTGAAAATTTAATTGTGCCATTATAGGTTCTTGGTAAGGTCTCACCTCAATTATACACTGTAGTTTTAGGCTCTGGTCCTTAATAATGATAATGATGAGATGAAAACAGTGCAACTAGACTAGCAAAAGGGATGGTTGATTTAAACTATTAGGGTTGACTGTCCAGGTTGGGGTTATTTTTTGTGTGGAAAAGGCACTTGCATGGGAACATTATTAATCTTTACAAGTACATTGGAGGACATGATACATGATAGTGGAAGATTTCTGTACCAGATTTGATTTTAGGAATGGGATTTTCATTTGAAGCAGCATAAGTGTTTCTTCACTGTGTGAGCAGTTATGTTGTTGAATACCCTGCTGGGTGATGTTGTGATGACAAATTCTGTTAATGCTTTTATGAGTGACTTATTATTCAACAAGCATAATATCCAAGTACATAATGATTAGATAACATCTACAGTTAGTTAGTATAGTTATTGGTATATATAATGTACATATGTGAGTTTATAGATAGGTCTGTGTAAGTTTGTGTATTCATGTACACTACAGTTTGTTTGGAGGAGTTGAACTGGAAGGACTTTGGTCTTTTTTCAACCCAACTTCACTATGTAACTATCGACAAATTGACTTCTTTGATACATTTTCCCTTTAATCTTAGCACTAAAAATGAATAATTGAAGCACCATAAAGAAAAACAGCATCCAATAATATTTTATGTTATTTTATCGTCATGTAATACAATACAGACTAAGTAAGGAGGCATTTATACAGTTGAACCCAATCAGGTTTTGTTTCAATCATTCCTTTCCAATGTAAGACAATTAGAGGAAAAAATGGCTGCAGTGCTAAAGTTTCTCCACAAGCAAGTTTTATATCTTTCTTAAAATACCACTGTCTACATTATACTAAAATGAAGATTCAAATAACTGCCCCTTTAAGAGTTTTAGTTCTGATCCAGGCATTTTATGATATATATGAAGACTAAGGGGCAGAAATATCTAACTATGGATTCTAGGGGGGGGGGTTGCCAACATTTTTATATTTTAGTAATTTGCTCACACTTTTCTTACTGACAATAGCATTTTCTTGAAAGTTGTGGAAGTGCTTTAAAGAAATTGCAAGATTTAGCAATACAGACAATTCTCCGTGTGTCTGCTTTTGGATGAAGAGCATTCTGGTTTGTGTGGTGTTAGGGGTCAGCAGAAGGGCTGAGGTTTTACACCCCATTGAAGCATGAATTCCTGATGCAAATTAAGGATCTGAGTAACCCTTTTCTACCCTTTATGGAACAAAACATTCCACCATAGGAAAGAAATACATTAAATATGAAAACATATTTATTTTACAAGTAGTTAGCATAGCTATAGCTTGAAAGATTCTTGATAAATTGCCAGAAAGCCATTAGATATACTGCATTTTAATGAAATATGACTAATAACAATAAATAAATGCATGCTGGTGATTATAGATAAATTGTACCTTCCTGCTCACTGAGAGATTAAATCATTTCGGTACAACTGATTGTAATTACGGTCAGAGAAGTGTTGTCAAGTTTCCTACTTCATAATGATACAAAAATAATTCATATCTTGTACTCAATCTAACCTTTAGTCCTTATAAACACTTAGATTAAGGAGCCGCTGATTAAAAAGGAAATGTACGGCTATCAAAAATGCCTCTCTCTCATTCCGCACCATGTAGTAGACACTTTTGATTATATACAACCTGGACTGCAATGCTGATTAGCATGTAATGTCTTGTTCTTTCTTTTATTATTTTTTCCATATCCCTCTAAAAAATTTTGTTCTGCATTATAGAATATCAGGAGTTAAAGCTGCTTTTGTATGCCATTTCTGCACGTTTCAGCTATATGTATATTTAATTAATTAATAAGTAGGTAATAGGGCAGTGGCAGCATGGGATTATAAAAGTGGATAATAAGGAATTGTTTATTAGATGATTTTCATTATACCTGTGGTACTAAGCTGTCATTTCTTTACATGTTAATAAAGAGATGCATCAATTAGTGCATCTTAGGAGTGTTGAAAAATAAATGTAGATTTGTCAAATGTTCATTTTATCTTTAGCTATTATCTGTTTCATCTAATATCTGTATTAGAATGACACAATGCAATTAGATTTGATTTTAACATAGAACTAGAATCTTGGGACCACCAAATATTGCTGATGATAATTATTCTTCATTTAAGATCAGCCGCTCAACCTAAGCTGGCAACCTGGAACAGATCATTCCCCCCATTATTATCAGGAAAGGAATACAAGCTGTCAGTGCAAGGACTACATAAATGAGCCGATGCAATTTTCAAACTGGTGTGAAAATCAAACCTGCCAATCGACATCTGACCAGTTTTTGGGCAGCTCAGTTTGGAGGGCATGTAAGAGGGCCCATAAGTAGACAAGTTGCTGAATCTGTTGAAGGACCTGAATTGGCAGCTTAAATCTCTACTACTCACTGATTCAGTCAGTCCCTATGCTGCCTTTATGCCTACAAATATTCAATTTGCTATTGACCTTCACCTGTTTGCTCATGTGCCATTGTGATCTTGCTTAGAACTAACGTGATACAACTTAGTCAATGAAAATGTTTTTGCTGCATTTCTAGGTATTTGCATTTATGAAGTTTAAACACATACATAATTATATTAAAGTAGTAATACAATACATTTTCAGAACTAGTGGGAGCATTTGATTCCATTGTTCTGGAGAGCCATATAGACCTTTGATCTGTGTCAGAGGAGAATGCACACATTCAGTATAGTTTGAAATGTGACATGCACTGGTGAAGTGGGCCGGTTTCTTGCCCGACAATTGTATATGAGCCCTAATATCTATATTATCTTCGCTTAGTTGGGTTTTTCACCTTTGCTTTTTTTTTCCACTTCTTTTTTTTACATTAATATGAATGGTTAAAAATTGTCTTTTTTTCTTAGGTATGAAATTACAAATCAAATTGAACAAGAAATCAAAAGTATTTAAACAATGGATACTAAACATACATGTTAATATATTTTAGAAATAAGAAGACAAGAGTGCCCACAGAAGAAATTGTGTCAAAGGCAATAATATCTTAAATATTGATATAACCCTGGGGGAAAAAGAGGTCTTATTATGATTTTATTGTTGATTGCAGGAGACATCTATTTAATCAGTCATTATAGCCTTTAACTATTTTCTATCAAAAAAGGGATACTCTTGTGTATTATTTGTATGAAAAATGGGGCTATCTATGATAGTCAAATCAACTGTAGAAAATATGAAGGTGTGGGACACATCCAAAGCAGCAACTAGACTGCAATAGCTTCTTTATTGGGGATAGAGATACACAACATGTTTCGGGCAGCGCCCTTTGTCAAGTGACCACTTGACAAAGGGCGCTGCCCGAAACATGTTGTGTATCTCTATCCCCAATAAAGAAGCTATTGCAGTCTAGTTGCTGCTTTGGATGTGTCCCACACCTTCATATTTTCTACAGTTTGACTAAACTGGGATATCAAGCACAGGATATCCCGTGGGAAAATCCGACCAAGAAACTAGGTGAGCTCCACGTGTATTCTTATTTGCATGTTCAAATCAACTGGAATTGCTGTATTTTTCTTTTGAAGACGTATCAATAGTCATCTGACTAGAAGACCTAGATGAATGAGAACTTCACAGACAAAAATTCTATATAAATTCTTTCTAGCTACATTCCTAGTAGTAGGTTTATGTACCACAAAAAACTTTAAGTGATAAGTTTTCACATGTTTCCATATTCATGTTCTCTTTATAATCACTTTATGTATAAAGTATGTATATATATATATATATATATATATATATATATATATATATATATATATATATATACCCTTTTACTGTAATCGTCAGCCTTTCCCAAACTGGTACATAACCATTTTAAATAAACAATTGTCTGATTGTGGATGACAGTGTCTCTTTAATATTGTTGTGAAATTTTAAATATTAAATATGGCTTCTATAAGGCGATTTGCCATTTTGAATATATAGTACTACTCCAAACTGTGTGTATTGTATTTGGATTCAGTGAGTAGCTGTTTAACCAACTCGATGTATTAATCTTCTATTAAGCATACATGCTTAGTAAAAGGCAGTCCAGCATGGGGTTTCATTGAACTTGCGATTCTGAAACTGGGCAATATGTAATTTGTTATATGAATATATTAGGGTGTAAAGGAGCAGCTCAACCAATAATTTTCTGGGCCCTGTAGTGATTATTGGCCCTATATTACAGATGAAGCCACTTGGATTTGTGAGTTAAATGCGTCATGACTCAGGGGTAATTGAAGAAACTTTGTTATCTTAAGTCATCTTAACTCATTTAATGCATTTAACCTTTTCATTAGCATACCAAAGCTCCATTGTTCACAATGGTGAATGCTTTAATTAGATGGGATGTTGTGACGCAGTTTTCTGTGTTAAATGAGATAAATGGGATATCTGTGTTTAGTTATTCTGTGTCAAACAGACAAACCAAAGTGGCTTCATCTGTATGTTACTATTTATTTCCTTCTAGGCCAGAGAGCCTGGAAATATGCAAGTCTCGTGATTGCTCCTGAACTGAAAATGTTGCTCTGTGCACTGCAGGCATTCAAAAGTTTTGGATAATTGTTCCAAATAGATAAACAGCCCCCAGCCTGGCCAAATGGTACATACCATAATTTGGTTTGCCATTTTGGTTATTTGAGCATGTTTAACCAGTTGGGGGGCATTTCAGACTGATAATGGTGCAATCCTATTTAATCAAGGATTCTCAGTCCTGATACAAAATTTCCATTGGTCATCCAAAAGAAAGTATAGAGTAGCTGCAACTCTGTAGCTCCTCCTCACTTCCTACAGTTCTGATCTGATGGGGCAAAAAAAATATGACTATACACATTTATGTTATCACACACTATACACACTATATGCTATACATATATATATACATATATATATATACATATATGCTATATTATGCTATACACAATCTTATGTTATCTGCTCATTTGTTGATCCATGTATGGACACCTTAAGCCAAATGTTCAGTTTAATGATTGTTATAAATGAAGAAATAAGAAAAAAGTATCTTGCATCCCTACAAATAAACACATAGCTGGACATACATTACATACACAAGGCAGACATTTTTAGAATCTCCTTTATGATCAACTTTGTATTCATATCAATTTCTGAGAAGACAGTAGGATTCTGTTAAAAAAATCTCAAGGCCCAAAAAGATGTAGTAAACGGTTTACTAATAGGCTGTTCTTAAGTTGCTCAAACAGTTCCATACTGTTTTCTTCTTCTATGTGTAAGGTATTGCATTTTGTTTTTATTATTATTACTGCTGGGGCAATGGGAGTCCATGTAAGTTGTCTGCAATAAAATGATTCCCTGACAATTTTACAATTTCACAGATATTGTCCTTGTCACTGCAAACTCTTCTTGATGAAAGTGCACTGTGGTGCTGACAAGATACTATTTTGCCTCCACCTACTAAATTGATGGAGACATTTGGATACTGAACATACATTTCTTCTGTTTGTTTACATTACTAAGACATAATATGATGCATTTATGTAGAATGATAGGGAAATTCTATGAGCTGTGCTCAATATTTTAAATCTAAATGAAGCTGTGAAAAAAATATTTTAAATTTATATATTACTGCTATGACTTTAGTTTGAGTTGTAAACATATTTTTTTATACTACAGTTACGGATTTATTAAACCAGACATGTTTTTCTCAGACTTTTAGGGCATTTAAAAATGTAACTTATTCTTTTTGATTTTACACTGAAGTGTGTAACTGGGCAAGGTTGGTATCATTTATATTTGAGGCTACAGACCCACTTATTTGATAAGTGCCTTGAAATGGAAAACTAAGTAAGGCATATTGATACTGGGCATTTTCCCATAACATGGACATAAGTTACAAACTTTGTAAAAATACCTGTAAAAAATGTCAGTGGATCTGTAATTGAGAACAATAGTTTGAAATACAAGTAGTATGAAATAAGTGCTATTTTGCTAAACCAGTTACCAGTAACATTTTCCTGATGGTCAGGAAATTGTTGAAAGTGTATGCAGTGTATATCAATAAAGAACCTAATGATCCAGACAATATTTTTTCTCTCTATTATAATGATTCATTATAGCACTGTAGAGAGATTAATATATTAAGTTATTGTTATTATTTTTGAAGTAGTAACCATCATTGCAACTAAGTAAAATATACTGACAATTAATAAATCAGCTCCATATTTTACATTTAACATTTTAGACAAATGTTGAGTTTTAGAGGGTAGTGAGGTTTTTATAAACTCACAACTCCAATGTTTTATAATTTAAGAAAGAACTTCAATGGAAAAAACTAGAACCAGTGAATTTGGGTTGAAAACTCGAATTAATCACGTTTTCAGCAAAGAAACCTTGATTTGCTCTTCAAATGGTTGAAGGGACCTCTGCCACTGACTTCTACATTACCTTGACAGGTTTTTGCTGGAGTATTTTCGGATTTGAGCTATTTCCAGGTTTGGGTTATGATAAATCTTAAAAAAATTGAGTTTTTTTTTTTTTAAAAAAAAACAAGCTTTCGATAACCCAAAAATTTGAGCTTTGACTGAATACCATTGAACACTTGAATTTTTTGGGTAAAAATCAACTTGACCTTTGATAAATAACCCCTTATTGTTTTGTATCTGTAAGTGCCTGCTGGATAAAGTTGTGCCCTTTGCCTTCCACTACAGTATAGAGTAGCTAGTTAATGTCTACTTGCAGGAAGGAAGGGATTCTCCAGCCAATCATCAGAGTCTAGGTCTTGCCCCCATAGTTGGAAGAGGCAGGGGGATCAGCCAGGAACAGGGGGTAAAGGAACCAGCCAGGAGAGAAGGGATGTGCTGGGAGATTTAGGGCATAATTATCATGCTTTGTAAAAAGTGGGATGAAGCATTAGTGGTGATGCTGCCCAAAGCAACCAATCAGAAAGTAGATTTTAACAGTTAGAAAACAAAAGCAAAGATTGGATTGGTTGCTATGAGAAACATCATCTGTCAGGGGGAAATATTGCAGTGTGCAGCTGGCTGTGGGTTCTTTCCTTTTATTCCCTTTAGGAAGATTTTTCATGGGCCTAGCAGCCAGTATGATCCAGTGCAGCCTGTCAGCCATTTTCATGTTTGTATATTTCATAGAGGTTGAGCATCAGACAAATTCCATTGGTAGGGTGATTTATTATGGTGCCAGGTCTTTTTTTCAGATACCACTATAATTTTCTGACCGAATCTACAAACTCAGTACCCATCCTCAGGCATTTGATGTAACATCTTTTTTTGTATTCAGCTTTATTATTCATATAATAAACATAAATTAAGGTAACACTGTTTGATGTTAAATGACAGTTTGGTTTATATTTGAAATATGTTCCCTCCATGGTAGCCATGTGGGAATGTAGTCCATATATTTGTCATTTATACAGTATAAGCTGTCAGCTCATCCATAAGGCAAGTGTCGTTTATAATTTGAAACCATTTCTCTTCGTTTGGGATTGTTTTACTCCTCCATAATAGGGGGATTTGTGCTTTAGCCACTATCAATAACTGTGTTAGGAGGGTTTTGTTTGTAAAGTTTTCCAGCTCCTATTTGTGGAAGATTAGGATGGCGGGAGAGTCTTGGTTTTCTTGTTCTCCAATAATTGTTGAGCAGATGTCAAAAACTTTTGATGTAGCATCTTTTAAACCAAAAGAAGTAACATCCCATATCCTTATCCTTCCCCCAAAAAAACATTGCAGACACTTGTGTGCCTGCAGTGTAAAGCTATAAATGTATAAATCATTTACATCTGTCTATACAGTAGTTAATGTCCATATAAGCCTACAATAATACATGACTAATAACTATTATCTTTTCTTAAAAAATACATTTAAGTCAAGCATATTAAGTTGTAAAAGTAAAATGCAAAATATGGATATGAAGATGAGAAATACCACCAGATGGCAGTGTTTTCTGAAATTGTACATTTTGTGAGTAATTAGGTTTGAGAGAAAGTGGGCATCCACCGCTGTTGATTGGTGGTTATGTTGCCATATAGAAAATAAATATATTTTAAATACAAAAATCTGTAAGCTATCATACAGTTCTACATAACAAGCAAGGTTAACCCACAGCATTTTTTTTTCAACTGATTTCATAATACTACTATGGCTTTGCATAAAAATGTTTTCTAGGATTTTGGTTCTGATTATGAGCAAGACTTTTTTTTGCTATACTGGGCTGATGCTAGGCCTCCACGATTGCTAACACTGATTCTGTGTATGTGCAAATGCAACAGAAAGAGAAAAAAAAGTTCTGTGCATTTACTACTTAAGGGGAAATGTCACTTATATACAATATACATTTTGCTAAAATCCATTGATTTTAGTTAAGACACGCTATACTTATAAATAAAACTTTTTTTCTGCTCAAAATGGGTCTAATGGGGCAATGTAATATAAGTCATAAAGGTTATGAGCCATTAGAGTTATTTTTAAGAACTCTAAAGTGCTGTATGTTTTTAACTCATATAATGAGTTTTAAAGTAAAGTTTTGATTACATAAAACATGCACTGATGCAAATTATAAAATACACAGTTTTTAATCCACTGGTGCACGTGTCAATAAATAATGTGTAGTAAAAAAGTGTTGCACAATTTCAGCAAAACAAGCCCATCAATAATTATATTCCATGTGAGCTATAACATTTTGAATCTACCACTCTATACACTAAGATTATTTACTAAATTTATCTACTTTTTTTTATTAAAACAAAGTTGACCAAACTCTCATCCATGAATTGAACTCGTATCAATTCAGTCGAAAAAACGTTGCAACAAAATTGAGCTTCAATTTGAATCATACGATTGACGTTACTGTGAAAACTCAACTTCTTCGAATTATTAGACAAAAACCCTGACTTTTTTTATTGGATTATCAAGTGCAGATCACAATGTCAAGAAAGAACTTTAGGGACATCTGCCATTGACTTCTGCATAATCTTGACAGGTTTCAGATGGAGTATTTTTGGATTCAGATTTTTAGCAGCTTTGGAGTATAAATAAATCTCTAAAAATGTTTATTTATTTTTCTCATGAAATTTTGAGTTTAGTGTTGGACATACTCCAACAACAACAAGTAACATTTAGGAAGTTTATGCCACACCATTTTTAATAATTTGTTAGCCTTCAATCTATGTTTTCCAGTGAAATGGGAGTCCATTAAGCCATCCCTTTATGTAATATGATTTGACAGCTTTTGATTTTTTGTCTTTAATACTCCTAATTTTTAATAGATTCAAACAAATCTAAAATACTTTTTTTCTACCTATGACAAAGTGCTAATCTCAAAGGAACAATTTTGTTTAAAAGGTGCCACTCATCCTTATTATGTCTTTGAGTGCATAAAATATCACTAGGACTCTAAGACTGATAAAAGGATCTTCCTCATGCAAGATCCCTGGTGCATTTTTCTTCCACAATTATTCCCACAACAGAAAGAACAAAATGAGACAAGATATATTAGTAAGCTATGTACATTAGATACCACACTAATATTGCACAGCAAGAAATTGTTTAAAAAAGTTATTGATAGTTCATAACTTTGGCTTTAGATTTCTTAAAAGAGAGATTTATTTCTTAGTACAGGTATGGGACCTGTTATCCAGAATGCTCGGGACCTGGGGTTTTCCAGATAACGGATCTTTCCGTAATTTCGGTCTTCATGCCTTATGTCTAATAGAAATTCATTTAAACATTAAATTTGTTTCCAGTAAGGATTAATTATATCTTAGTTGGGATCAAGTACAAGGTACTGTTTTATTATTACAGAGAAAAAGGAAATCATTTTTAAAAATTTGGATTGTTTGGATAAAATGGAGTCTATGGGAGACAGCTATTCCGTAATTCGGAGCTTTCTGGATATCGGGTTTCTGGATAAGGGATCCTATGCCTGTATCTAACTTTTTGTCAATGTGCATTTTGTGATATGGAAGTTAGCAATACACAACAACCTAATAAAGAGGGAGAGAGGAAAAGATCCCTCTACTGTCTGCCTAAGTGAATAATAACTAGGAAAAGTTCAGTAAGTTCTACTTGTTTAACCCCCCAGAATTACATTAATAAATCTCACCAATTTGTAGCGATATTCTGTGTCTGAGCTGCATTTTGCCACAATGTAAATGGCATGGGCTTTATGTTCCAATTATCATTGGTAGGTGATGCAGAAGTGAGCTTAATTCACTGTAGTGTTTTTCTTATCCATGTGTGACCAACTTTCTGTTCTATTTATCAACTTCCATTACATTTAAATAACAAATTATTTAGCAACCTGAAAATGTACCAGAATCAAATCTGACCCACCCCCTAAAAGACTGAGTAACACATTCTGCCATAAGGGACCTAATAGAGAAACAGAGAGATCACTGCAAAGCAATAAATCAAAATTGCTTAAAATACTAAAACATGAGAGAGAACTCTTATATTTTTGACCAAAGGGCTATTTTTTGGAAATGATAAAAGGCACAGTGACCATTTCAATTTAAACTATAAAAAAAAATATCATCGGGAATGTTATGTCACAGTTATCTATTTTCTTGTACTATTATTTATTACCTGGTGCCAAATCAAATACGTTTTTGGGCCGTCAACGTTCTTTCTGTGTTTATGCTTCACTAAATGAAAATACATTGGTATTCTCTAATGTAGATTGCTTACTATCTGCTATGTTACTTGCTATTATTATATAGCTTATAAATGTTTTACCACAAATTTATTCCAGTTCTTTATATTTACCCAACAACACCATAATATAACCAGTTAAAATTTCTACTGTGGGACCACCATGTAGAGTGGTGAGAATTTCAATTAGTTCAGTCATTCTCGAAAGAGGAATAATGGCTAACATATACAGTAAATAATACCTCAAAGAGAAGGAAAAATGTGTCATTTTACACATCAATTGAATTACTTCTATTACACTGATGGATGGAATCTGTTGCATATAAAGAGATGAAAGAAAATGTGCATTATGAGAATGGAAACAGGACTTCCCTTAGCATTCGGCAAATGGAATGTAATGAAGGCTACTGTGTATTTATAGTGCTGATCAAAGTACATTACATAGCATGGTGAATGCCCAGAAAAAGGGATATTATGGATATTTGACATCTAGTTAACAAAAAAGGAATGCTTTTTAGATTCCTTGTTTGTTTATAGCAATAGCCTTATGCTGCCCATCTGCATTTTTTTTTTACAAAATGCATACAAAGATACACATTCAACTTCAATAGAGTTCAAACAAATGCAACAAAACCTAGGGGGTTTCAAATGTGCTGATCTTCAGTTTGGCACCAGAATACCACAAAATAATAGATCTGCCCATCTGACCAATGAGATTGTGCCATCTCTTATCATCAGAGGAATTCCCTGCAGCACATCACCGTACCAGAGGCCACCCCTTTAGACTAGAAGAAAAGAACTTTCATTTGAAGCAACGTAGGTGGTTCTTCACAGTCAGGACAGTGAGGTTGTGGAATGCACTGCCGGGTGATGTTGTGATGGCTGATTCAGTTAATGCCTTTAAGAATGGCTTGGATGATTTTTTGGACAGACATAATATCAAAGGCTATTGTGATACTAAGCTCTATAGTTAGTATGGGTATATAGAATTTAATTAAAAGTAGAGAGGAGTGTATGTATGGATGCTGGGTTTTCATTTGGAGGGGTTGAACTTGATGGACTTTGTCTTTTTTCAACCCAATTTAACTATGTAGCTATGTAACATTGTGGCAACAGAAAAAACATAAAACTATGTATTTTCAAGTGTACTGAGCTTAACTTGATTGGTTCTTTTGGGCAGTGCTTGATGCAAGCCCACCTACCTTTTATGGTATAACATGACACTGTAGAACTACTAAGTAAATGTTTTTCAATACAGAATGCTTCTATTACTTTTTAAAAAATTAACTTGTACTTTGATTTGTATGGTCTCTGATTGACTGTGCTTTGAGCAATACTTTTGTGTACAGAAGGCTAAATCTTTGAAAAGATGAGGCTTATAAGAATGTATTCACTAAAACAGTTTGGCAGTTATTTATAAATGCCAGTTTGGTGCCCACTTTTTGAAAAGCAAAGCATTTAGATGATTCAATATAAAACAAATCAATTAGGGGGATGGAGAAAAACTGGAGTAGGATGTGCTGGTCACATTTGTAAATGCAGGGAAATGTTGCAGTGATGCCAGTGATCTAACAGTAGGAATTCTGACTTGTGTTGGAAGACAGATTGTGACCATTTTATTTGCAGGAAATTAGAAGAACATTATTATGAATTATAGTGAGCTAATGTTTCTAATCCATGAGAAAAGTTTATGTTATCATCGTGTAAATTACATTTTTATATTGGATTTTAAAACATGGTGGTTGCCCTTTAAGGAACTATGGGAGGAAACATGCAAATATCTTTGTAAAAGATGCTATGAGTTCTTTAGTTTAAAAAACTGACTGATTTTTACCATAGTGTGGTTAAACATGTGATATTTTGTACTATGTTGTTTCTTGTGAGCCTAATGATGCCAACATAAAATGTGTTTAATTGGTAAGGTCCATTAAAATATGGAATAAATTAAACTGTGTATTTATTTTTTGCTTGAGAGAAGCTTTTATATACATTAGATTTGTTAGCCTTTACTATCTTGATTACAATTTGCATGATGTGTTGGCATCTGAATGCTGATGTACTTTTCCTCTAGGGTATCAAAGTGCAGGCATCTTTTGTAGCATTGTCTCAAGATTTGTGTTCCCTTTAGCTGAAGCATCAGATTTTGACACATGAAAATATGAAGAACAAGAGATTCCAATCTGTAGATATCCATTCTCCATGAGCGACAGTGGGTCCGGGGGCACATTCCCTAAACCTTGAGCTAAGAGGAGTGATCAATGGAGAACAAAGGCTGGCACAAATCGGAAAAGTCGGAATAAAAGCCGTCTGACTCGTTTTGTACAAAAATCATGAGTCTATAATTAAGTGCCCAGAAGGGACACAAAACATGTCAGGCTTTTTGCAACACAATACGTTGTAATACTTTTTTGTGAATACAACTTTTTAAGCTGTATTTTTTTGACTGAGATGCGGTTTCTGCCAGCATTTGTTCTACATAATTCTTTGAAAGGAGGTAACTCCAGCACACGTAGATGCTCAAAGGATTTAACCCGTGTTTGATGTCAAGCCAACAAGTACAACATTTCGGGGGGGCGTGATCCATACCACCCACCACCAAACTTAAATATGTTGCAGTCCATCCCCTTCAATTATGAAAATTCCCAGTGTCTCAAAAGTTGAACAACAGTCATTAGAGTCCCAATACTACAAAGGAAGATTCAAAAAGATTAATCAATTTTTTTTTAAAAATATCAGTCAAAATAAAGTCAAAATAAAGTCCAATAACGGCCATGTACAGTTGATAAAGGTGAACCAGGTTCCACATGCTGTTAGGAGTAGACCCACAAATTAAGACAATTCATATACCATGCAGGGGTTTGTAGTTAGACAATAACTAATATCAAGCTCAAGTATAAAACATAATGCATTAATAGAAAGGGTTAATACTGCAGAAAAAAACTTTTTCATATAAGAAAAGATTAGCACAGACCTTTCCCTTGCAACTACTTTTTTATCAGACAAATTCAGAATAGGAGAATCTGTAAAAGAATAAGGAAAAAAATTTGAAACATAATAACTGAAAACAGTTACAAGTAACAAGCAAGACTGAATTCTTCATTTAACCCTCTTGGTGCTTGTGTTTGTAGCAGCCAAATCCAGTAGCTTTCTCACTGGGCTAATTCTAACCAAAGATCACAGTCAGATGTAATTTTTCACTTTTTCCAGTACCTGCCATCTTAGCTGGGAAGTCCTATGGCCCTTCATAAAAATGTTTATATAAAAGGGTTTCATGTTGCTTCACTTTCTTACCAGCCTCCTTGATTTGTTCTTTCGGTGGTGGTTTGTAATTTCTTTTTTTCAACTTAAAATTTTTATTGAGTTTCAACATTTTAAGTTTCCAAGTTTTACAGTATTTCTCAGAACAGGAATACAAAAATATAGACATATTAATATGAGCATGTTCTTTGAGGTTGTCGTGGATAATCTTGTACATGGTATGCAGACATTTATTTAACATGTATAACCAAAGAAAAAAGGAAAGGAAATCTATAACACGTTGCAAGGGCCTATTCTGTCTCTAGGGAGCTTTATGCTCATTTATCCGTATTTTAACAGGTCTAATTGTTTGGCTAATGTAAGCAAGGCCACATGGGCAGGGTCATTTCGGACAGTAATGCCGCCTGAGGTGGTGTTCGCAATGCTGCCCGTCACCCTCACCTTAATAGCTGATGGCGGTTCCAGTGGAGTCCACGTTGATAGTGCAGAGAGCGAAATTGCACTCTCTGCACTAGAATAGCCGAATTTTCGGTTTAAAAAAAGTTCCAGGAGCGGCTTTTTGCCGCCCCTGGTAATGTCTGCAGAGCTGCCCCCTGAGGCAAGGTGCTCATGGCTGAAACACCCCTGCACATGGGCAATAAAGTACACCATCAGAATTACAGGTATAGAAACCCTTTACGTAATGTACCTTTTTGAGGAAAAACCTTTGGTAATGCCTGTGCAATGTCCACAGTAAAGGCAAGAAACAGTGCCAACCTTGTTGTTACTTTTACTATTGACATTGGAATCCTTTTTCTTTTTAATAATGTCTCCAACATTTCTTCCACCCTTATATGAGAAAACCGGGGGTAAAGTGAAAAGTTTACCAAACCAAGGGGGTTATTTATCAAAGTCCGAATTACATTTTCCCGAAAATTTCTTTGTGGTGAAAAAACAGATTTTCATGGTTTTTTTTTTGGATTTTTTTTAATCTGATTTTCACAAATTTCACTATTTTTGCAGAATTTTCACCCAAAAACTCTGAAAACTTGGGAGTATTGCACGGAACCCAGCATACCTCAAAAAAATAATTGGGACTTCTCCCGTTGACTTATATGCAACCTTGACAGGTCTGAGATGCCGGATTTTCAGATTCTGACTTTTGTGATTTTTGCATTCAGAGTTTAGTAAATAACCCCCTTAGTATCAGTCTTTAAAATCTTCCAGTGTTTCAGAATTGTTCTCCTTACATACTTTACATTAGTATCAGAAGTTGAAATAAACAGAATATGTTTCTGTTTACTTGAGACATTGTTTTGTTTTTCATGTAAGTTGGCTTGTGGTATTTTACCAACCTTATCATTAATTTTTGTGTGTACTTATCATAACCCTTTACCATGAATTTGTTAATCATTTTTTTAAACTCGTAGGCATATAACCTGTCATCGGATGTAATTCTCCTAACACGCATTAATTGGCTTTTTGGTAAACCAGGAGCATGAAAGCTTGTGGGACACAAAAGATTGTTATGGTCTGTTGGTTTAGTGAAGACTGATGTTTTAAAACCTTTATCAGAACTAAGTATATCCACATCAATAAAGTGTATGTTAGAGGGGTGATATTCCAAAGTAAATGTTATAGTGCTATGCAGACTGTTAAGATAATTGAGGAATTCAAGTCATTTATCTTTGCCACCTTTTCAAAGAAAATAATTGTCATCTACATAGCGCATATAAGTTATAATATATGCTGAGTATTCCAGATTAGAAAAAATAAACGTTTTCAAATAAAATACAAAATAATATTTGCATGTACAGGTGACATATTAGTTCCCATGGCGCAGTCTTGTGTTTGCAAAAAGAAATTATTATTGAAGGAGAAAAAGTTCTATGTAAGTACCATATCTAATAATGTGCACAAAAATGTGATCTGATGTTTAGGTGTTTTGATATGACTGAGGTACGAACGTACATATTATATCATGCGGGATAAAGGTGAAGAAATTACAGACATCCAAGGAACAGCGGAGAGCAACAATGTGTGTCTAGTTTGTGAGAGCCCAATTATAAAGAGAAATTCATTAACTGAATGCAAGATAAAAGAGCAACTAAGAAATCACAATCCCCAATATTGTTTTGTCTAGTATGAACACTATGAACATTTCATGCTTTTGAAAAACCTTTTCGTGGCTCTCATTCTTTCAAATCAAAGCTGCAGATTATCTTTGAAAGTGTTTTAAAAGTTAGATTCCTCTGAAAGGCATGCAAGGGAAACTCAATACATATTCACTGGATATGCATTATACATTAGCATGCATACTCTAGAAATATTGAGTTTATGTGTATTATAGAGTTCTTTGTAATAAAGCTTTCAATTTCTATATTTCCCCATCTACTAAATATGTCTGTATCTCATTAAACTTTTCTTTCCATTTATTGATGAAAGACTGCATTTATCAACAAAGTTAGATTATTGTCATTTAGAGTAGATCTCTACATTTCCTTTATCTACAATGAAATGTCTTTCTATAGAAACACAATAAAAAGAGATGCATAATAATATCTAAATATATTTTTTAAAAAAAAGGTTAAAAATAATTTATTTCACACAACTGGGTAAGCAGTGACCCCTTTATCTGCCTTTGCAGCTATTATGTGTGTCAAAAGCCTGAGCTATTTCATGGAACGTGTAGTTTTTGATGAAGAGCACTGCATAGAAAAAAAATACGAAAAACAAACAAAATTCTATAACTTCAGAATGTAGCATGAAAGAATGCAATAAGGAGGTTGGGAAAAAGATCCCCGCCAGATGCTTATAATGATGGAATGGATTCAAATTTCAATTTCACCTATGTTAGAAATTGAGTTTTTTTTAACAGTAGCATATTATTTTAACCGTAGCGTATATATAGTCAATATATAATTCACTTTTGTGAATCATGGGGGGTACATTTTTCCATATAGTAATAAGTGACCATTTACCAAGTGTAACCACAGTTGTAGCCACTCAACATCTGCTGCAGTTGTATGGCAAAAAAATGGCATGTTCAGGTACTTATGTCTGAAGCTGCTCATAGAACTGATACTATTGGTGACTATTCTACTTAAAGACTTAAAGTGGCAATTAATTTCAACAAATCTAAATTTCAGACATATCACAGTGAGCCATATGGGGCAAATTCCTCTATCTCCATATGCTGCAGAACAAATAAAATGGCTAACTAAAAACAATGAGTCCAACAGCATGCAGAAGAACATTAAGCCCTCTTGTGGAACATCAAGGAACAAGTAAGCTCTGTAAACGAACAATGAACTGTAGCAACTCCTTGCAGGTAAGTAGAAAGGTGAATTTTAATGTAATCTTTGCCATCATTTGTTTCTCATTGTGGATTATATATGCCTAGTGTCATTGATGGGTTTGATTGATTTTCCTAGAAGTATACTGTATTTTAGGCTATCAAATACTGTCACATTAGGGCCACTCTTTTCCAGTGGTTTCAAGGTTCCTTAAGAAGTACTCAGGACATGGGCATACAACTATTAAATCATAGAAAAAAAATTGTGATTTAGGGAATGCAAAAATGCATTTTTCATTTTTTTTTGGAGAATTTGGACCCTGGATTGTTTAAATCGATAAGAAATACAAACACATTCCTAGTTTTTAAGCAATTTAACCCCCATAAAGTTGCATCTCAAAATGACATGTCAGAGATCACTAGGTAGATTCATCAGAATGTAATGTTACATGCCAAAGGTGTTAGATGCCAAAGTCCTAAAACTATTCAACATGCATAACTGGAAAGTCCTGTGGACTGAGAACAAAAACAGTACATTAAAAAAGTTTACTTTTACTGAAACCCAGCCATATGGTCACCCCAATAAGCAATTCCCCCTATGCAATTCTGAAAATAATTAGCCTGATATTTTTAAATGGGATCTCTCAATGCATTAAAAAAGAAATAGAGTAAGACACAGTAAACTATGGCTAAGGTACAAATAGTTTCTAAATTTAAATGATATGTATTGACTGGGACTGTATACCTCAAAAACAGCTAATTTTGCAACATGATAATGTGTATGCAAAGATTATCGTTAAGCCTGATATGTTAAAAGCTTGGCTATAAGAAAAAGCTGATTAGCATTTTATTTATCCACTCTGAAAAGCAGCTGATGACAAACGGTTCACGCTTTCTTCACCTTTTGTTTGCCATCTGTATTTGTGATTTTCCCAAAAGAGATTAAGCTCACTAAGGATAAAGGAGCTGAGGGACTGAAGCTCCTTTACAAGCAAGAGAAACCAAACAGCAAGCTAAACATCATCAATTACGGTTCATTAGCCATTAAAGCTTCATGTGTAGAGAAGCAACTTCTCAAAGCATGGCCTTGGACATAAGGCATAATAGGCAGTTAGATTTCCTCTGCATTTTTTAAAAAGAAGGTATACCTATTCTTATAATAAACTTAAAAAAATATATATGGATTATATATTAATAAACTAAATGCAATAAAGATTAAACTCCCAGAATAAGAACGTCAGGGCTCTACTGATGCCCAATTTGAATAGAAGTATGTGACATGTAGATAACCCGAAATTAAGCTGCAAATAAGTACCCTGCATGTATTTTATGTGACATAAGGGTCCCAATAATAAGCAGAGCTTTGAAAATCATATTTTATTAGAAAGTACAGATTCTGCCAAATTCTAAATGGGCAAAGCCATTTTTCTTCCCTACAATGTAAAGTTTTTTTTTAAATAGAAGGAATTCATATGCCTCTTGCTACGTACATAGCAATGCCTTAAAACCAAAAATGATAGGCTTGAAGCCTTACTTAATCACATTTGGACATAGACATGCAAAGTATTGCCCCCAGGGAGCGCTATGCATCCAGAACCACTGGTTTAATATCACAGACAAAGTCTAATCGTTTAGAGGCATGCATCCAAACTTGCAGATGGCCTCTTTCAATCACTTTTGATGCCATCAGTGTAATATATTGGAACATGGTTTCTAAATCATTTATGGTTTTGAGGCAGTTTAATTTGTGTAGCTTGGGGCATGTGAACACCATCTGTTTTAAGAAGGCTTTATACTATGGGGCCGATTCACTAAATTCGGGTGAAGGGTTAGAATAAAAAAAACTTCGAATTTCGAAGTTTTTTTTGGGTACTTCGACCATCGAATTGGTTAAATTCGATCTAATTCGATCGAAGTCGAACGAAATCGAACGATTCGAAGTAAAAATCGTTCGACTATTCGACCATTCGATAGTCGAAGTACTTACCCTTTAAAAAAAACTTCGACCCCCTACTTCGGCAGATAAAACCTACCGAAGTCAATGTTAGCCTATGGGGAAGGTCCCCATAGGCTTGCTCAGCTTTTTTTGATCGAAGGATTTTCCTTCGATCGTTTGATTAAAATCCTTCGAATCGTTCGATTCGAAGGATTTAATCGTTCGATCGAATGAAAAATCCTTCGATCGATCGATCGAATGTTTAGCGCTAAATCCTTCGACTTCGATATTCGAAGTCGAAGGATTTCAATTCGAGGGTCGAATTTCGAAGTATTTTTAACTTCGAAATTCGACCCTTAGTGAATCTGCCCCTATGTTTTGTATAGGAAAGGACATTTTGGCTTCTTCTACCCCTTCTCACCCTAACCATGGTGGTTCATTTACTCCAACTGCTGCACTGATAGATTTCTCAAGATTGTCTGAAACTCAAAGCTTGTATTTTCAGCACATCCCTATGTACCAAGATCAAACATCCTTAAAACAAATGCAAGGGGTTTACTGAATAATTTAAGGTCTACATCAGTTTATCCAAGTATATGAAATGTAGAGGCCCCAAATAATAAAAATTAATTTTGGCTATTGCAAAATAAGCACACTGTGTGTATTTCATGTCATAAGAGCCCCCAAGAGTTAGAAGACAGATATTATTTGAAAATAATACACTCTTCTGAATCAAAAATGGGTAAACAAAATGCACCTGGGTAAACTTAGTACCTTGTATTATGTATGAGGGAGAACAATCTCAAACTATTTTCTCAATGTAAATATTGTGTCCAGTCACAGATTCCATTGGAGGAATGTAATATTGGTCTCAAACAAACAATTTGCAATGCAAATAACAATTTTGCCGTGTGAACACGTTGCCCCTCATCCAACAGTAGGATATAGATTGATAATTTGATAGTTTGCGATACTGTGCAGTGTATGTAATAAAACTTATTAATGAAAAAGTTGTTATGTTTTTCCAAAAGTTTACACCACCTTCAAGCAGGTCTTAAATGTTTAAAATGCGCAATTAAGATTCACAATACAATAAAAGTCTAATGAAGAATATTATATTGCAAAATACTAATTTTTATTTGCAAATGTGTTTTCTTTGCAAATTTTGCCACACTTCCCCCTATGAATTTTATCAATACGTAATGGTTATATGGTATGTGCTGGTCCATTATTTTCTTTGGATTAACCCTTCAGAAACTCACTTTTCTTTATTCCTTGCTCCCAGCAAAGTACAATGAATGTAATATTGATTTGCAATTCATGCCATCAATTTTGATTCACTAACTAAATAAATCAGTCACTAAATTTCTGCTGATCAGTGATATATTTTTCTCATATTACAAAGCATAAAAAAATGTTTAACAAATTTTGTACAGATCAGAAATTTTAAAAAAGCATACCGACACACTCAAGAATCAGTATCACAAACCATTAATGGTCATTTCAAGATAACAAAAGGACATCTGACTCAGGACAAGCTCGTCTCTATCCCTTACACATGATCACATCATTTTTTTTACCTGTCTGGGCCTTGTTTTAATACTTTTTTTCCATTTCTCAATACAAATGTGATACTGTAGGTTTAAAACTGGAAGTCTGACAAATGACCTTTAATTTGCTCCATGGATGCACATGTAACTGCAACTCTAGGCACTGATTTGAGTACCACCTGAGGCAAGGTTGTCACTTCTCCTCATGAGTGAATCAACCCTATTAGAATCATCAAAATACCCATTATATACTTAAATCTCAGCTGAATACATTTCATACTTCACATAGGGACATTAAACCCCTACATTTTCTCCAGCTGATCTAAAAGGTGTTAGCAATGTTACTGTATGTGAGCAGGAAGAGCCACTAAAGTCTTTGGAATTAATATACATCAGAACATAAAATCAGAAACATATTGTTTGTAATAGTTAAAAGCACAAATAATAAAACAAGATGTGTCCTGCTGGTGATCATCCTTAATTGCAGAGACAAGGATGAGTTGTAAATCAATAATTAAGAGGATGTACAATGAACAATGCTAATTTGAGGTATTAAATCCTTTAGAAGGACACACATATATATATATATATATATATATATATATATATATATATATATATATATATACATGGTTACATGTTTATAAGTATTGCAATAACTCCAAGGTTAATCAACAGCAATTAGATAGAAAGCCACTAACCCCAAACTGAAACTACACTTCAGCTATAAATTATATTTTGGTTCACGATATGTCACAGGCATTTATAACAGACTGTAAATACCAAAAGAAAGAAATTCTAGGTCAATATGCCACAGGAAGTTGTCATTTTCATAGACTTTGGATGGAAGTGTAAGAATAAGTGGTGCAAAAGCTTGGCTTCATGGTCATTCAAAGAAACCGTTGTCTATGGAGTGGCTACATCATAAGCCACATAAAATATCCCAGCCATAGGACAGGAGGTAAGTACAATGCTCCACTGCGGCCTGCACCTGCCTGTGCTTGATAACTTTCATATCTGACTTGCAGCAATTTTCCTACATGCAGAACAGGGCACAAAGTGTACATGGGAATATTTTTTTTGCAATGCACCTTGCCCTTATATCTTGATTGGCAACTCAAGATTTAAGTGCAAATTATAGTATGTCATTTTAAAACGTTCTTCCCAGAGAATTCATTGTCCATAAATTTAGGCTTGAACTGTCTGTGAAATCTATTCACAAAGTAAATTACTCAAATTATTACATAGAGTGTTATGCCAAATACTTGATGACCCAGTAGCAAGACATATGGAGAAATTAAAAAGTTGTCATTTGGTTTACAGAATTCCTGATATACATTTTAAAGATTGATTGTTTTTATACCAAGGCAAACACAACAATAGCAGACCACCAGAAGGCTATTTGGCTACTTGTGTTCAGCATGTGGCATATTTTTTTGTGTTCCACTCAGTGGCAAGACTAATGTCAAATTGATCTTAGACTACCCTATGGGTCTGTACTCATGGAAACTAACAATAAAGCTGAAGGCACAAAAAAATTGGTCTCAATTGATTTGTTTCTGCTTTCAATGTTAACATCTGCTGTCCACAGGGCAGACTAAGATCAAATAACAGTTTTATTGCTTTGTAGTGAAATACATAAAAAACATGTACACAATGTATTAACAATTAGTGATGGGTGAATTTGTTCCGCTTTGCCAAGAAATTCGCAAAACAGGAGAAAAATTTGCGAAACACGGATTTTGACACCGGCGACCATTTGCCAGCGTCAAAACTGGTGCCGGCACCCATTAAAGTCTATACGCATCTGTTAATCGCCACCAGTGTCTAAATTGTCACTAAATTAATCATTCTAAACAAGATAGTTATTCAAGATGAATATGTGTGTCATATTTTGATTGTTAATAGTGATGGGTGCAAATTCGCAGTCTGCAGTCATTGTTTGACTATATTTTTAAACCATATTTTTTTTTCCCAGGGATGAAGCAGAATAGTTATACAAATACTCGCCATGCCAGAATGATCTACAAGTCAGCTATTTAATGTAAAATGCAGTGTTTTTGAATGGCAGCAGATTAGTGACTGGCAAAGAGGATTATAGTGTAATGCATCTAATCCTGAATCAGCCATCAATATCCAAAAATCAAAGAAGAAAAAGAGTATATACATACTAGATTTGTCATACCAGATTTAAGCATTGTGATACATATTTTTGTGTGTAAAATGATTTATGACAAAAGGAGTGTAAAAAACAAAATAAATATAAGCATGTGGCAAACAAGGTTCACAATTAAAGTCTAATTGTGTTTATACATTTTGTTTATAAATTGTGTTTTACATTATATTTTATTGTACACAAAGCCATTTCCTTTTTGGTTATTAAAAAGTCTGTAGATATTATGTAGAAATTCTGTCACAAACAACAAACCAAGTACACATATGTGTAAAAATTACAATATGTTATTTACGTAGACATTGCTATAAAGGAATACAAATTAGGATTATGCTGCTCTCTTTTACTTCAAAGTGTAAAACATATCGGATTGCCACAGATGGTCAATAGCATTCTTGCCAAAATAACAAAACCATATGACAGCCCCTCTAGTAGCAACAGGATGTATGCACAAACGCTAATGCTGCATTTGAAACAGGAGTCAGATGCTGTTATTGGCCTTCTACAGAGTCTAAAACCTGGCATATTAAGACAAACATGTCCCTTATTTACATATGGCAGTTCACTAACTAAACAAGAAGGACAGCCTATTTAAATATACACTGTCGTTATTTTTCTCCTCTGCATAACTGCTCCACTTTCATGAAAAAATAGTAATTTAAGAAAGAATAATAATTATAATATAGCATTCTTTGTTTTGACCTGCAAATAATTGTCACCCCAATACAGTTTATTTATGTTGCACTTATATCTTGGTGTCATACCAATGTCACTTTGAACATTAGCATGTTAGCATGTTCATTACACTGCTAAGGAAGGTCACATCAAAATACACCATTTATTGTCTTGTATACAATTATAGGAAATATGATTGTGTTTTATGAAATGCATCTGGTTGATCAGTTCATAGCTTAAGTATGACAGGTTGACATTTATTGTTATTGGTACTTTTTTTGTTAGCTGTTCCAAAGATTACATTAAAATGTTCAGAGCAGTTCCCTGTGGATAAGTATATAAACTTAAATCAGCTGCCCACATTTATTAAGGTTATTTTTGGTAACATAATCCTCAGAAAAAAATGTTTACTCAAATATATAAAAATGTAGACTAAAAATTGCTATGGGTTTAATTTTTTTTTACATAATGTTTTTATTTCTTTATTCTTTTCAAATAAAATAACTTTTAACAAATAGAATGAAGTAAATAAAGAAAACAAATGTCAAGTACAAATTAAGTATTGGAAATTAGAAATGATGATTGGCATCTTTGAATCTTATCAAAGTGACCATCAAGACAGTTCAGGGATACAACATTCTCAGTTTACTTTATGTAGATGGCATGCCAAATTATTACTGTTTTTATAGTTACAGTAAGTGACTTGTTAATAGTTTGTTGAGGGAATGACTCCTGGGGGGTTTCATTGTAATTTGTTGTTATAGATTTTCTGCACTCATTAGCAGTTGTTCCACCTCCCGGACAGGTTTTGTGCCTCTCAGTAGTTCTGTTTCATACCAAGTGGTACTGCATGTTAGAAAATGTGTATGGTTAGCTGTCTAGTAGTTGGTGGTAGAGTTTCTATGTAGGTTAGCCAGGTATCAAAACTTTTTTTGTGATCTTTTCCTTATTTGTCAAGGTTTCTATCCAGTCTAGATGAAAAATATATTGTAATTTTTGTTGTACTAGAGAGATAGGTGGGGGAGATTGGGAAAACCATTTATGGAGAATAGCTTTCCTGGCTGTTGCTAAACGTTCTGCTAGGGCATTTTCTGGTTTAGAATCTTACCAAAAGTGACCATCAAGACAGTTCAGGGATACAACTTTCTCAGTTTACTTTATGTAGGTGGCATGCCAACTTATTAGTGTTTTTATGGTAACAGTAAGTGACTTGTTAACAGTCTGTTGAGGGAATGACTCCTGGGGGGGGGGTTCATTGTAATTTGTTGTTGTAGATTTTCTGCACTGATTAGCAGTTTTTCCACCTCCCGGACAGGTTTTGTGCCTCTCAGTAGTTCTGTTTCATACCAAGTGGTATGTTAAGAAAATTTGTATGGTTAGCTGTCTAGTAGTTGGTGGTAGAGTTTCTATGTAGGTTAGCCAGGTATCAAAAACATTTTGTGTTCTTTTCCTTATTTGTCAAGGTTTCTACCCAGTCTAGATGAAAAATATAATTATTGTAATTTTTGTTGTACTAGAGAGATAGGTGGGGGAGATTGGGATAACCATTCATGGAGAATATCTTTCCTGGCTGCTGCTACATATTCTGCTAGGGCTTTTTCTGGTTTAGAGATATTTGTAATTGATAGGAATTTACTGAATATGGCCTTTGCAGTGGTGGTGGCATAGCTTTCCCAGTAATAGTGGTTCAAAAGTAATAGGTGTCGATATAAAACAGCGCAGAAGTTCTGCTGCAAAGGTGCCTTTATTAACACGACATGTTTCGAGCAACAAGGCTCTTTATCAAGTGTATATAAGCCAAACAAGTGTACATCATTAAATACAGTAAACCACCCCCACCATCCATCTGATTGGTCACTTCAGCCAATGCTCAAAGGGTTTGCAGCTTAGCTGCTTTCAGTCAATCAGTCATTAGGAATCCCAGGTGATGAAACCAAAGTCCATGGTTTTTTTAACCAAGTGAAAAGATAAAATAAAATCAAAAACCGCTGTGTCGTTTCTTTGTGAGGACTGTAAAATGAATAAGAACTATTTACAAATGAGCCCCAGTACTGCTAATTAAAGCCTGCTGGAGACAACATAACTTGCAACAAACTTTCCAAGGTTAAGCATATTAACATCAGTATACACAATGTAGCCATAAATGTGAAAATGCTGCCAAGCAATTAAATGTAGCTATGGAAAGTTACTATGGTATCTTACCAAACAGGTGAATCAGTTCAAAATTCAAAATTCAATGGCAGCTTTATCTGTTAAGGGAAAGGGAACAAGGTTAATCGATTATATTCTACAGGAAACACACCATATTCCATTGGTCATTCAAGCCTAATGGTTCCAAAGCATTCAATTTTTTTATCCAGATGGCTTCTTTTTGTAGAAGTAACTTCTTTTTATCCCCACCTCTTTGGGGTTCTTGAATAACCTCCAGGACCAACCATTTTAATTGTGACAGGTTATGCCTAGCTTGGTTGAAATGGCGAGAGACCGGGGTATCTGTGTAAGTATTGGGCTTAAAATTCTTGATGTCACCTCTATGTTCTTTTATCCTGGCCTTAATTTGTCGTTTTGTTTGGCCAACATATACTTTTCCGCAAGGACATTTTAACATGTACACAACACCCACTGTGTTACAAGTAGCATAGTGTCTGAGTCGAATGCTATTGCCTTTTGTGGGATGTTGTACCGCATCCCCTTTAATAATTGATGAGCAACAAACACAACTCAGACACGGAAAAGTTCCTATATTGGGTTTGCTTTTGAATATAGTTTTACTACAGTGACAACGGACGGTGGAGACGAGGCCCAGCAAGCGGCTCTAAGCGGCAGCTAAACAAAAGAAAGGAACAACCATCGCTGAACAGAAGAGATTCTGGTGATTTTTCCAGCAGCAGCGACCTTAGTGGGGCAAGCTGTTTTTTATACCAGGACATTCCCCTACAACGAACCAAGAAAAAAAACCCCCGGGCTCCTATCCAG
Organism: Xenopus petersii; assembly: GCA_038501925.1. Classification (NCBI taxonomy): domain Eukaryota; kingdom Metazoa; phylum Chordata; class Amphibia; order Anura; family Pipidae; genus Xenopus; species Xenopus petersii. The sequence continues at coordinate 57,491,834 of CM076674.1, read as the reverse complement.
AGGGAACAGTATCCGAGCAGACAGAGAACACAAAGGTAATAGTAGAGACTACTGTTGTAAATCTATCCTCTTACTCTTTGTCTTCAGCTGAACTAAAACTGCTTGATCACGGCCTTGGTTTTGTACCCACTTATCATACAGACTTTATAGAGTGGGAAATTGACTTCCACAAGTTTATTCGTAATCTGAAACTTAAAATGTGTTTCCCTGAGAACCCACAAGCATCAAATGTTAGCACACATGAATTTAAAAAGAAAAGCACATACATGCCAACTGTAGACAATGATGCTTTGAAGGCTTTTGAAACTGTGGTGTTAAATGAAGTAAGAAAATTTTGGGACCACCCTGGCAAATCTGTACCCAATTTAACCCATGAGGAAAAACTAGCGCTAAAATCCTTAAAAATGAATGACAACATTATAATTAAAAAAGCGGATAAAGGTGGCGCAACGGTAGTCATGGATAAAAGTGGGTACAGATTAGAAGTGCAGAGACAACTAACCACACCTGGACACTACCAGGTAATTGGGCATGATCCTGTATTTGAAATTATGAGTGAAATTAATACATTGGTGACTGAGGCATGTAACAATAACACCATTACCAAGAGTACCATGGAATATCTAATCTCTGAACATCCACGTACTCCGGTTCTGTATTTGCTGCCCAAAATACATAAGTCCTTAGTCAACCCTCCAGGGCGCCCAATAGTCTCCGGCGTCGGTTCTGTTTTGGAGCCACTATCAAAACTAGTGGACTCCTACTTACAACCTTTGGTCCAGGGTATTGTGACTTGCCTAAAGGATACTAATGACTTGTTGAATAGACTAACTACATTACCATTATTAAATATGGATTATACTCTATGTAGTATTGATATAGTTAGCCTGTACACCTCTATACCGCAGGATGAAGGACTTAAATGTGTAGAAGAGGCCCTACTTGAGACCAATTTGCCTAACAACTTAATATATTTTCTGCTTGATGGCCTAAACATCGTCCTTAAAAGAAATTACTTCAGGTTTGAAGGGGAATTTTATTGGCAGCGCCAAGGGACATCAATGGGGGCTGCGGTCACACCTTCATTTGCCAACTTGTTCATCCACATGCTGGAAATTGATTATTTCCTTAAACACAGATACAAGGATCAAATTATCCTGTATCTACGGTATGTGGATGATATTTTGGTGATTTGGAAGGGTGATGTGCTTAATTTCCATGAGATGGTCACTGAAGCAAATAGTAAACACCCTTCTATTAAATTCACTACGGAAACCTCCAATAAATCCTTAAATTTCTTGGACGTGAAACTGACACTAGAAGGAGGTCGATTGACCACGGATTTGTATCGAAAGCCCACAGACAGAAATAACCTGTTGAAAGCATCTAGCTTCCATAATCCATGCTGTATAGAAGGGATCCCTAAAGGTCAATTTCTGAGAGCTAGGAGGATAGCCTCAGACGAGCAGGGCTATTGGAGAGCTGCTTCCACATTGATAGACAGATTCAAAGAAAAAGGCTTTATAGAAAAATCCCTTATTACTACAGCTAACCTAGTAGGAGAGGTTCCAAGAACTTCACTACTAACAAACACAAAGGCAAAAAGGGTAGAACAGCAAATGAGAATACCTTTTGTTAGCAAATTTGCGAAGCAAAGCAAATCAATTGAAAAAACTATCAAGAGGTATTGGCCAATACTGCAGAATGATAAAACCTTAGGGAAAATTTGTTCACAAGTGCCGTTGTTTAGCTATAAAAGAGGCTCCACATTAAGAGACACACTGTGCCCTGCGGAAGCCAAGGCCCCAAGTAGAATGGAAACTATATTCAAAAGCAAACCCAATATAGGAACTTTTCCGTGTCTGAGTTGTGTTTGTTGCTCATCAATTATTAAAGGGGATGCGGTACAACATCCCACAAAAGGCAATAGCATTCGACTCAGACACTATGCTACTTGTAACACAGTGGGTGTTGTGTACATGTTAAAATGTCCTTGCGGAAAAGTATATGTTGGCCAAACAAAACGACAAATTAAGGCCAGGATAAAAGAACATAGAGGTGACATCAAGAATTTTAAGCCCAATACTTACACAGATACCCCGGTCTCTCGCCATTTCAACCAAGCTAGGCATAACCTGTCACAATTAAAATGGTTGGTCCTGGAGGTTATTCAAGAACCCCAAAGAGGTGGGGATAAAAAGAAGTTACTTCTACAAAAAGAAGCCATCTGGATAAAAAAATTGAATGCTTTGGAACCATTAGGCTTGAATGACCAATGGAATATGGTGTGTTTCCTGTAGAATATAATCGATTAACCTTGTTCCCTTTCCCTTAACAGATAAAGCTGCCATTGAATTTTGAATTTTGAACTGATTCACCTGTTTGGTAAGATACCATAGTAACTTTCCATAGCTACATTTAATTGCTTGGCAGCATTTTCACATTTATGGCTACATTGTGTATACTGATGTTAATATGCTTAACCTTGGAAAGTTTGTTGCAAGTTATGTTGTCTCCAGCAGGCTTTAATTAGCAGTACTGGGGCTCATTTGTAAATAGTTCTTATTCATTTTACAGTCCTCACAAAGAAACGACACAGCGGTTTTTGATTTTATTTTATCTTTTCACTTGGTTAAAAAAAACCATGGACTTTGGTTTCATCACCTGGGATTCCTAATGACTGATTGACTGAAAGCAGCTAAGCTGCAAACCCTTTGAGCATTGGCTGAAGTGACCAATCAGATGGATGGTGGGGGTGGTTTATTGTATTTAATGATGTACACTTGTTTGGCTTATATACACTTGATAAAGAGCCTTGTTGCTCGAAAAATGTCGTGTTAATAAAGGCACCTTTGCAGCAGAACTTCTGCGCTGTTTTGTATCGACACCTATTACATTTGAACCACTATTACTGGCTTTGGATGGAAGCAAGGTGCGGCGATACTTAAACGAATTTACGGAGGAATAAGTATCAGTTCATAACTTTTTACTGCATAGCTTTCCCAGATAAATTTGCTCCCAGAATTTCTGGATGTGTGAACATGACCATAAGCAGTGTATCATATCTGCTCTAGCTTCTCCACATTTCAAATATCTATCTGAGATGGTTGTACCAATACGGAATCTCTTTAAAGGTGTTAGGTATGTATGGTGTAGTATTTGTAAGGTAATTTCTTGATTTATGCTAGCCGGTATATTTTCATAATCTGTGTATGGTATTGAAGGATATGTTAGTTTTCCAATTGTGGGATTACTGTTGTCCATTTTTTGAGATTTGTAGTACAATTATCTACATCTGTTGTAGTTCTGATCTGTCTGTAGATTTGTGCGGTTGATTTAATTGTGTCATGTCTGAGCCATAATGCGTCTATGGGGTTTTTTTTATCTTTTTTCTGTAAGCTTAGCCAGTTGTTGTGTGATGAAGTGTGTTAGTTGTAGTCAGGAGAATTGATGGGTCTGTAAGAATGGATATTTCTGTGTTAGGTCTGAAATTGGTTGCATTGTGTTATGGATTTAATTTTAAATGACTATGCATCATATTTTTCAGGAAATGTTATATACTTTTGTCTGCTGAAAAAGTAGCTATTTAAAAAAAAGATGTATTATAGATTTACAAAGCAGAGACTGTAAAATAACAATACACAAAAACTGGAAGCATGTCACCAGAATACTGGAAAATCACAAAAAGGTATGTGACACAGTGATATTTGAATAAAAGTAGTTACTCATAATGCCAAAACAAAATATATAGGGTGTATCAGCACCCTAAATTAGATTCATGGAATTAATGGGAGATGGTGAAGTGAAGGAACCTTTTAAAAAAAGAATCATAGAATTGCATAGTGAGGTAGTTGGAGGATGGTATGAACGACAAAAGTTTATTTCACACGTCTGGATTTTATTCCATCAAATTGTGTCAAAATATTGCTTTTTTCTATAATTATTGTCTCCGTTATATTTTTATATTGTATACAGTCAGAGTTTGTGTGGTTTAGTCATGGTTTTCTTCAACATACAAGCAGAAGAGGCCTAATGCAACAGACTATACTGTAGGGTTTTAAAAGTCAAACAAAGCCATTATCTACCTGTACAGGCCAATCAATAATGCTTTATTTGCCAATTCAAAAAAGTACAAAAGTGGAGCATGTGCTTGACATTCTAGCACTAGGTCTCTAGCAGTGATCACAACCGGAAGCATTTATAGGACTAGATCAACTTTAAAGGAGACATATTATGTAAAAAACAAGAATGTGTCAGTGCATTATACTCTTTTAAATATAGAAGGATTGTGCTTAAAAAAAAGCAATGTTTCAGGCAGGAACCAATCAGCAGCTAGGCTGACCTGATAGGGAACTGAAGCCTGTCTGTACAGGGCTGTGATTGGCTATCCCTCTTCTTCTGTGCTTCTGGTAGGGACCGCTAGGACACATCCATCCCTCATTTGAAACATGGACAGGTACCATAGCAGATACAGGGAGTAACAGGCACAGGTACAGGCAAACTGGGAAGTATTGGGATTAAGGATGGTGCATTGCAGGAGGAGGCCTAAGCAAAGGATGTATAATGTACTGTATAAATGGCATTCTTTATCATACAAAACACTATATTTTAATAGATAACAGTTTATTCTAATGCTTTTCTTTTACGGTTTTTGATTTGAAGTAGGTCTAGAATGGGAGGCATTTGTGTTTTATTAGTAATGTTTTTGTCCCATTTCAGTAACCCAAGACTGATTTTACATGGCATTTTTACCAATATTGAAAGCAAATATCTAATTGGTTGCTGAGGGCTTATTTTTTGGGATAGTTTTCACATACAGCTATATAGCATATGGTAACATGAAACTTTAGTTACAGGTTACATTCTCACTAGTCAGAGTCAGGGTCAGACTGGAGCCTTGGGGGCCCACCGAGGCTGCAAAACAAGGGCCCTACTGGCAGTCCCCGGGCCCCCTATCAACCTTAAAACCATCATCTCTGGTGCTAGCATGTGTGAATGCAGCATGCTGCTGTAGCACAGGTCTTTATGGTGTAGCTGGGGAGCAGGTCTGAGTCAGCAGGGCACATGTGGGCTGGGGCCCATGGGGTTTTTTCCCGGTGTCCCACTGGCCCAGTCCAACCCTGGTCAGGGAGACCACTTCTGAAAAAGTTATAAATAATTTCCTGCACAGCATTGTATTATATCTCTGACTATCCTATGTCCTGATCGTTCCTGTCCTGGCTAATTGTAGGTCTTAGTTTTCAAGTTGCTGGATGTGCTATATTTATATTTCCTGAGTCATAACTTTAAACTGGCCATTCAGATATGAGTCTGTTTGAATATTGGCTAGTTCAGATACAGCTCCTTCTGTTTGATCTCTACTCTCCAGTATTAAATATGAATAAATGCAGTGGCCATTTTACACCATTTCTGTCTCCTGGTGTTTCATTAAGGTACGTGTATGTAACAATGGGTTTCAGTGGGATGGCTCAAGGCAAAGGGTCAATTGAGGAGTCCCCTTGCCATGGCCAATGGGATTTTAGTCTGCCCTGTCTGAATATTGGCTAAAAGTTCAGATGCATTGCCTTCAGTTTGATCTCTGCTCACCAGTATCAATTTTCTACTAAGCCCAGACATTCCAGTCAAGAAGGCTTTGGCTTTGTATTAGCCGTGCTAATATAGACTGATTTTATCAGGAAAATGTTCGTTGTCCAATTTTCTTCTTGGCCCTGGCATGCTTTAAGGAAGGTTGGCACTCAACAAAAAGCAGGTGTGTCCAGCCTTTTATACCGGTGAAACAGAAAGAAATAGTCAGTGCTCGGTCTAACTCATGCTGTGGCATTGACCAGCTGCCATAGACTTCATTGTCCCAGCACTCAGTCTAACCCACATTTTGGGGTTGACCAGCTGGGGTAAACAATAAAAAATCAATATTTGTACTCTGGTGGGAAAGCTTATTACTCAGTCACATGTTTACTGGGGGACTTGATTTTAAATGCACTACAAAGTTAAAATGCTAAAATTATGGGAAGGAAATTATTCACAGGTGTATGTTTGTTGGCTGGGGCTTAAAAGTTCCCAGCTTTCCCACTAGAGCTACTGAGCTAAGGGTAAGTGCACAATAGTCTTATCACTCAGTCACACTGATTGCTGGAGGACTTGATTTTAAATGCACTACAAACGTATAATGCTCACAAATAGTGTAGGCTCATGTACAATGAGGGGCCTTGTTGCAGTATGTGAGCTTACATATTTTGGCCTAAATTGTGGTACTAACACCTCATTTTTTCTAATTATTTTTAAAGGCAAATCGAGCACTGGCAAATTTTCTCTCTTTTTATACCGGTGAGCCTCATTCAAACATAAAGAGAGTTGGGGAGCAAGATATGCATGAAAAAGGCAATGGGGATGCCAAATAAAGGTTGTGACTATTTAAAGGGATACTATCATTGGAAAATATTTTATTTCAAAACACATCAGTTAATAGTGCTGCTCCAGCAGAATTCTGCACTGAAATCTGTTTCTCAAAAGAGCAAACAGGTTTTTGTATATTTCATTTTGAAATCTGACATGGGGCTAGACATATTGTCAGTTTCCCAGCTGCCCCCAGTCATGTGACTTGTGCTCTGATAAACTTCAGTCAGTTTAGTGTTGTACTGCCAGTTGGAGTGATATCACCCCCTCCCTTGCATAAATTCCAAAAAATTCCATAAATATGCAATCATAAATAATTGATGGCATATCATATACAGCAGCATATCAACTTTTGTTAAAAAATCAAAACCTCAAAAATTCACATCTACCAGACAGTTCTCAATTCCTTATGCTCTTTAAATCTCTCCAGTTCACATAGCATTTGTTTACTTTTCCTTTCTATATACAGAACAAATGTGAGGTATTGTAAAATATCATACGCTGCAGGCATATCTCTAAGGCACGATTAGCATGCCAAATGTCTAAAAGCTCCATTCAAATGAATAAATGCAGAGTTTGCTTCATAATAGTGCATCTCAGCCTAGAGAACCCTCTGGCACTGCTTTGTTGAGAAACTGCTGTTACCATCTATCTGCATCTATCCATCTATCTATCATCTATCTGTCTATCTATCTATCTATCTATCTATCTATCTATCTATCTATCTATCTCTCTCTCTCTCTCTCTCTCTCTCTCTCTCTCTCTCTCTCTCTCTCTCTCTCTCTCTCTCTCTCTCTCTCTCTCTCTCTCTCTCTCTCTCTCTCTCTCTCTCTCTCTATCTACTATCTATCATCATCTATCATCTGTTTATCTATCTAATTAATATTATAGTACAATCAAATATTTCCCAATCACCATCACCTTTAACTTTCATTAACTTTCTGCATTCAACTTTCAACTTTTTGCATTTGACAGTTAACCTTTTCCTTTTTCAGATCACCATCTTATCTCTTTGTTCTATTTCACATACTCTCCTCCTCTGCTAACCCTCAGCCAAAAATTCTGGTTCATAACACCCGCACTGTGGATATAACTGCTCTATCTCTTTCTTATGGCCTGCCTTGGTACTGCCCTATCCTGCCGTTACAAATTAAATGAAAGGCTACACTGGACCCATCTTGTTTGTCTTACTAACACCCTGTCTCTCTCCTACAGCTAGCCTCTAAACTTCGTAAAGTCTTGTCTTTTCCCATATTACTAACTTTCTCTGCACCAATAAATTGCTTGACCCCATGAAGTCTGGCTTTCGACATGCACACTCCACTGAGTTGCAAACAATCTCCAGACTGCTGAGGAACATTTACATTCTCCTGGACTTATCTTCTGCTCATTCTGTTCTAATGCAAATTTCCTTTGAATTGGTATATAGGATCGAACTGCACTTGTGCACTTTTTCCCTCTGATTTGTGCCTGTATGTTAACATCCTACCCACCTACAAACTGTAAGCTCTATGGGGCACGGACCTCCTTCCTACTGTGTCTCTTAACACATATCACTTGAGCTCTGTGTCCTTATATGAGCTCTATGTACTGTATATATTTATTGTATTTATTGTCTAATTTGTCCTTCCTATGTGTACTTTTATTGGTATATATTGTACAATGCCACTGCTCCTTAACAGCGCTTTACAAATATATATATATATATATATATATATATATATATATATATATATATATATATATATATATATATATATATATCTATATATATATATATATATATATATCTATATATATATATATATATATATATATACACAGTCACACACACATTATCATATATACAATGCCACCATAATCTTGTCCATTATAACGATATGTAGTTATATAGATTAATATAGATATGTAGGTAATGCCCTAGTGAACTTATCAATTTAAAATCTGTCAGGATGGGGACATTAGATATACAGTATCATTTTAAACAATTAGGGGCCGATTCACTAAATTCGGGTGAAGGGGTAGAATAAAAAAAACTTCGAATTTCGAAGTATTTTTGGGCTACTTCGACCTTCGACTACGACCTTCGACTACGAATCGAACGATTCGAAGTAAAAATCGTTCGACTATTCGACCATTCGATAGTCGAAGTACTTTCCCTTTAAAAAAAACTTCGACCCCCTACTTCGGCAGATAAAACCTACCGAAGTCAATGTTAGCCTATGGGGAAGGTCCCCATAGGCTTGCTAAGCTTTTTTTGATCGAAGGATTTTCCTTCGATCGTTGGATTAAAATCCTTCGAATCGTTCGATTCGAAGGATTTAATCGTTTGATCGAATGAAAAATCCTTCGATCGATCGATCGAACGTTTAGCGCTAAATCCTTCGACTTCGATATTCGAAGTCGAAAGATTTCAATTCGAGGGTCGAATTTCGAAGTATTTTTAACTTCGAAATTCGACCCTTAGTGAATCTGCCCCTTAATGTACTTGAAACCAGATTGGTCTCAATAAGGGAAAATGAGCGATAAGGTTTAGAAACAGCGTGTTGTGAGTTTGTAAGAAGAGATATTGCTTGGTTAGAGGCTTAGACGCTTGCGAGGGGACATGATTACACTTTACAAGTAAATTAGAGGACATTATAGACAGGGGACCTTTTTACCCATAAAATGGATCACCGTACCAGAGGCCACCCCTTCAGACTAGAGGAAAATAACTTTAATTTCAAGCAATGTAGGTGGTTCTTCACAGTGAGGACAGTGAGGTTGTGGAATGCACTGCCGGGTGATGTTGTGATGGCTGATTCTGTTAATGCCTTTAAGAATGGCTTGAATGATTTTTTGGACAGACAGAATATCAAAGGCTATTGTGATACTAAACTCTATAGTAAGTATAGGTATGGGTATATATAATGTATGTGAAAGTAGGGAGGGGTGTGTGTATGGATGCTGGGTTTTCATTTGGAGGGGTTGGACTTGATGGACTTTGTATTTTTTCAACCCAATTTTACTATGCAACTATGTAACATGACGCTCTATATTAAAAATACCAAATCTTGATTAAAGGCAGCATTAAAGGCAGCATGTTAAGTTCTTTAAAATCTGTAAGCAATATAGACTTCTTCATATCAAGTGGATGTCTTCATCATGATCAGTGTAATTTCCTTACCATACAAATCAAAGGTCATTCCTCTGTCATTGATTCTTAACATTGATTTCCTCTGGAAATATTACTCTGAACTGCAGACATGTATTATGAAAAACTGATGGATGGGATTGCTGCAATAACCTCTTAAATATCCTAAAATATATCATGGTGTCATTTAGTCAGTATTAAATGCTTATGTGAATAGTTCAATATATATATATATATATATATATATATATATGTATTGTTTATAGGGATGTAGCGAACTGTTCGCCGGCGAACTAGTTCGCGCGAACTTCGACTGTTCGCGTCCGCCGCAAGTTCGCGAACGTCGCGCGACGTTCGCCAATAGGCGTTCGCGTCAAAATCGTTCGACCATTCGATCGCTAAAATCGAACGATTTTTGTTCGAATCGAACGATTGAAGCCATTGGATTGAATGAAATCATCCGATCCAATGGCTTCCATCGTTCGATTCGAACGAAAATCGTTTGATCGAACGATTAAAATCCTTCGATCGTTCGAATCGAACGATTTTCGGATGTTCGAAGTTCGCGAACTGTTCGCGAACTGTTCGCATTTTTTGCCGGTGTTCGCGAACGGCGTTCGCGAACACATTGTCGGCGGTTCGCTACATCCCTAATTGTTTACAAAATAGTTGCTGTGCAACTCATGAATGCCATTTTATGTAAATGGTATAATAGCTGCCAATATGTTACAAAAACAATAGATATCCATTTTTATTAGAACAAAATATATTACCATGATTATGAACATATTCCATTATTTCAGTTTTCAAGGGTATTTTTCAGTCAAAAATACTCCCTAGCTGGAAATAGCTTGGATCTGAAAATACACCATCTAAAAACTGTCAATTTCATGTAAAAGTCAATGGCAGAGGACCCTTGCACCATTTGAATATGTTAATAGCCTTCATGAGGTTTGAGTTTTTTTCAGTATGGTTTGATGGAAAACTTGATCAATTCGAGTGCTTCGAGTTTTTTTCACTGAAAACTTGATCAATTCAAGTATTCGAGTTTTTCACCCCAACTGCGCTGATTACAGTTTTTTTACATTCACGTTTTTTTTAATTTAAATCAGAAACCATTCAAGTTGTGAATTCTTCAAGTACATTTGAGGTTTAAAAAAAGCTCACAAAGCTCTAAAATTCATTCTTTGATAAATAAATCCCTAAGTATATTAAAGTTGATGGTTTCATTAGCACCCTTTATGACCTAAAAGGAATGTTGATAGCACCTGTATGTCAATTGCAGAGTTAAGGGATTAACTTTACTAGTTTAATTGTGTCTCAGATCCCGTAACTGGGAACAGTCCTGACAATTCAAAATTGCAAAATTTGTATCTGCTATTGAAACTTTCGTGGAATTACCTATATTTCTACTACTTTTTCAAAGCTAGTTTACAATTGGTGCAATTCTTCTATAATGATAGCTATAGGACCTCATCCACGGAGATATGTTTTGCACCTTTTGATGAATGTGTTTAGTCAGATGGTTGTATAACAGGTTTTATCAACATCGTTTATAAGTTAATAAAGAAATGCACTAGGTAAATTTATATCTCAATACTCATGCAATGTTAGCACCCTCTGTTCATTTGCTGTAATGTTCTTAGGGGGATTCTCATATTTAAGTCTTTACTGATGGATTCCCCAGTGGTATAATAACCCCAATACCTAAACTCCATGAAGCACAATGCTTATCTACACAATACTTATCTAAACAAACCCTTACTAAAGTATCTAGGTTGGACTGGGGGGCCTGGTGCCCACCGGGGTTGCTGCCTCAGGGCCCCCCTCCGGCCCTTCTTCCCACCATACACACACCCATCTATTCGATGGTCGAATTTCGAAGTTTTTTCTACTTCAAAATCGACCCTTGATAAATCCCTTAGTGTTCATTGCTCCCCCTCCTATTTTTACCTGTCTACTCTCTCTTGATGTGTGGAATCAGAGAGAGAGACTGTTTAAAGTACTAGGGGAGTAAGCTGATCCTGATCTCATGATAAGTCTACTATTCCCAAACAGTATATTTCAAAAAACCTTAAGTACCTTAACCTTTCTTGCCATTGGCTACTCCACCTTCCTGCCATGTAAGTTCCTCGTCCTCTTTAATATTAAATGGCAATAGTTATGGTAACACACTCTTGCATGAATGCTGACTCCACATCACTGTATACTAATTTTGGCATTAGCAGTGACACTATATATAACGAAGCAAAGTAACAATGCAGGGTCATTTCTTCTGCATGTCAGTCAGTGGTCTGCACTGATTTGTTTCCTCATTGTAAAAACCAAATGGTGGATACTTTGTGTTAGGGTCAGCTGACATTATAAAAATTAATTCTACTGTATTAAAAGGATTTGGGGCAAAAAAAGTTTAAGGTGTGTGATATCTGGTTAGAAATGCAATTGGCAAGGTTGAAACAAATTGTATTTGGTTCTTCTTGATTGATAGATGCATGCAAGAACAACGTTTAGGGCTCTTACTCACGACCGGTTGTAGCTGCACTCCCCTGTGATATGTTTTTCTGCGTTCGGCCGCAGGGGAGCGCAGGGATAGCCACATTAAATTTTTTTCAATTGGGCTGTACTCACACAGGCGCGTATAGGCGCCGAACGCAGGTTGAGACGCAACATTCTGCATTTTTCCTGCGTTCGGCGCCTACACCCGCCTGTGTGAGTACAGCCCAATTGGAAAAAAATGTAATGCGTCTATTCCTGCGTCCTATTAGTCTGTTCGTATTATCTTGTTTTTATCAAAACATTGAACTGAATATATGCTTCAGTAAGTTCATATTATCCTCTATCCCCCTCTTTAAATGAATACATCCCTAAATTAATACAGTCTTGATGTGAAAATACAGGCCTTACAGTGAAATCTTTTTTAATCCATATGATATCAGACGATCAGTCTTTATAAAATGATGTGCTCTAAGAACTACCTACCTATTTCTAATTCTCTATTTCTCTATTCTCTAATTCTCACAAATCACTTTTCCTGTATTACCAGCTATATTTGGCATAACTGATTCTGACAGATTGATTAATACAATTTTTCTTGAGGGTAAATTGAAACAAAAATGGGATATAAAGTGGCATTTCAATACGTACATTCATAGTAAACTAAACAATGCTATAAAAAAGTTATAAAAGTTTTGGCACACAAGAAAATGTTAAAACTTTGTGCTGAAAATACAGTATATTATTTTTTGTAAAAGATCCATTGTATTGAATTAAATCATTAAATACAATTTATTTTTTCATGGTTATAGTAAAGGGTTGCCACTTGTCCGGATTTCACCCAGACAGACAGTTTTTAGAAGGGCTATCTGGGTGAAAAGTGCCTGTCCGGATTTCCAAATGCTGATTGTCACTTCATCGCAGCTCCCCTGATGTCATTGGCCCCCTGCTAGTTTTTACCAAACTGAAAAGGTCACAACCCTATTATAGTAAAATGGTGAATATTTGCATACAACTAAACATGAATTCATTCCTAGATATATATGTAAGAGGTAAAAAGTTAAGCACCCCCCTAATAAAGTTTGTGTAATAAAACAATTCAGCACTTACTTTGTTTCCTGTAAGACCATATTTGCCAGGCACACTTTCTACTCTGCTACAGCTAAGGTAGGAAATTTTACCTGATGTACCAATTTCCATGTGCAGGATTAAGTGAATGTTCCTGCTGTCTTTCAGGCAGTCTAATGTTTAATAAACATATTAATAACTGTTTTTATGCCACTGCAAACTAGTTCTATACAATCTCCGCCTGTGAGTTATCAGCCAGACAGTTACACCTGCAGATTGGTGCACATGTTGCACAGTCACATGTTGCACAGTACAGATATGTGTATTGTTTTATGAAAGCCACACTATTATATGTATATGACTACTGTTTTATAATATGTATTGGCAGAACAGTATTAGCACAGTATTGTGTTATGTTAGCTGCATACTGAAATATAGAAGTATTTGTTTTCTAGTTTAGTAGTTTAGGAACTTTTACTTAATGAATCAATTCCAATGTGCAGGATTAAGTGAATGTTGTCTTTCAGCTCCCTGCAATAAATGGAATTACTTTTCTCTTACCCTAACCTTGCACTCTGAATTAATTTTCATGTGTGCAACATATACAGTAGGTAACTTCATGACTAAAAGTAGAGTTCTTCTAGCTTAGAGGTTGCAAGGGACATGAACCTATGCTAATATTTATTTGAGTTAACCATGGTTGCATTGTACAAATAGGAAAGCAGTACGTGAATGCACAGTCTCAGATTATTGGAGTAAAAGAAACTACCCCTAATGCACTTTATGTCCATTAAATGTCAAAAAAATAAAGGGTACAATGACTTTGAAAAAAAATCAGGGACACCTAAAAAATACAAGTTTATGACTACCTCGACTGCAAGCTGAGTGTATCCAAAATAAATCCATACAGTGCAGCCCTTTTAGCTGGATTTAGGCAAGATTTGGTAAATTTTAAAGAGAAGGTATCATTATACATTATATATATTGTAAGGTGCACTCGTAACCAACCACTGCCTGGGTGCTAGGTCAACACCATAATGCATACATTACCAAAAACCGTACTCCAAGGACTTCTCAAGTGCAAAACACACAAAATTTAAACCTAAGTGATGGTGCCGAAACATTGAAATAAATTTTGTATGTTTTTCACTTGAGAAGTCCTTGGAATGCGGTTATTTTTGGTAATACATATATAGATATATATATATATAGAATCTGTCCCTAATTTTTGGGACAGTCTCCCCAACATAGATCAAATTTCAGGGACATATTAGCATGTAAACCACAAAGCTAATATTACAGCAATAATGTTTCCTAATGTTATAAGTTCTATTTGTAAAACATGTCAAAGCTTACTATTACTACTTCTTGGCTACTGTTACGGGGCTTGTGGACAGAGACAAGTTACTTTTCAGATTGTCATGACTGAATTCAATTCTTTATGGGAAAATGTTGTATGCCTATGTATCGACCCAAATTCCAATGAATTTATAAAATAATGTTATATGATATTTTTTGAATCACAATTGTGTATTATTTTAAAAGAATACGTTACAAAATGGACCCTGTATTTAAAAAATGTACTTATTTTATAAGAAATTAATATAAATATAAACATATACCAACTTCCTTAAGAAGGCTTAAATATAGACTCTTTATGCAAAAATGCCATAGTAGTGTCATTTATATTCTTCTCTCTTTGTGCCCTGTTATCTGGCTCTCTGTGCTGTCTTTCAATAAGACAACACTGACAAGTACTAAGCCTTGAGCATGTATTGAATATAATGCATAGGGTTTCTGACATAATTTCCAATACCAGTTTCCTTTAGCACTGATAAATGGAGGTAGCTGCCATAATCTTCTGTCATTTTCTGAAAGAGCAGTATCTTTGGCTGTCATCTGTTTTTCTCTTCAGCTTGACATACTGTACGTTCACTCCTCCCTTTTATTAAAAAAAGGAATAGAGTTTGTACTACAAACAAATATCCCCCTCTGTTCTCTAAGACTGTTTAAATGGGAGACCTTGAGATGTTATTGAAGAGAATTTTCCTTGTTTCCCTGCATAAAATGATGTATCTTTAGGGAATTGGTTGAAATATGACGATAACTTGGGTAGTAAATCGGAGATGCTGGACAGATGGTGAACACTGTGTGCATCCTTGGAAATGCATTATATTCCTTACAGGATGCTTACAAAAGGGGCTTTGTTATTTTCCATACAAAACTTTTCTTTAACATTTTTTGCAAACCTGTGGTCAAAAAATGACACCAATAAACTTCACATTAATAAATAAAGTTTAGGGATGTGAAAATTTAGAAACCCTTACCCTTTATTGACAGGCACATCCTTAGTGATATGGATACCAAAATGCGTCCTTATGGGGGCTTTGTGCTTATGTAATCCCTGCAGTTCTCACAATGGTCGCTAGATGGCACTGTGACATAGTATAAAAGGCTTGCAAACCATGAGGTCAGTGTCCATTGCTGCTGAACCTTTCCTCTGTTATGCAGCAGCGGTTAGGGGTGGTGGAACTAAGTCTGAGTCTAGTGAAGTGATAGTTATACCCTTTAAAGGACCAGTAACATAAAAAAAAGAAATTGATCGCTGCAGTATGGATGGTCGCATTTTCGCCGTTTCTGAAGAGGACAGGAAGTGGACTTTCTGTAAGTTATTTCTTAATAAAGGCTTTGCTATTTTAAATTTTATTTGTCTTGGTGTTTATTTTTCGTTGTGCACTAATGAATTTTTGAACATTATTTTTTGATGTTACTGGTCCTCTAGGAGTGATAGATAGGGTATGTAGTTGAGCAGCTCAAAGCTCCAACGAGGATATTAGAGGGATTAGGATCCCGGGTATTACTGACCCCATAGTAGGGCCTAAGTGTTAGACTCAGGGGAGTACGTAGTCTTCTGAGTTCCACCTAAGGTAATCCTGAAGATTGGGGAAATACCTTCTCACAAGCTGCCTAACTCTCTACCGTGTACTCTCTACTTTGCAGAGAGTCATTCTATGTTTGGTACAGTGAGTATATCTTGTTATATTGTTGTGTCTTGTTATATGTGTTATTCTATGTTCCATACTCCATTGTGAACTCTGGTTTTGGTTAATAAACTCAATTTATGGTTTAAGCAAAATAAAACTACTGGCGCCCAATCTCTTGTGCATTGCACACTATTACAGTTGCACTACACCCTGCCTCCACCCCGCTGTGAGGGCTTACCCGTGAGAAAAGAGTCTTATGGGTGGTATTAACCCACACAGAAAGTAGCTAAAACAGACTTCTATAAAGCCAGTTTATTATAACGCTACAAAAGTATTATGCAAATATGAAACTAAAGCACCAGGCCCAGCAATAGTAAAAAAAATAACTGTTAGAGTTCACCTGTTTATTATAAACAAAACAAATTCTCAATGTTTGTTAAGGTAATGTAGACTATTAAAGCTATACAGTTGGTTATTTTCATGTAAAGGAAATGTGATGCAGTTGAACTGACAGGACTGACTTTGTCAGAGGGCTTTGCTCTCTGTGTGCTCTAAAACTATTTGTGATTAATCATCTTTGATTAATGCTGATTAACCATCTGAGTGACTGAAATTCATGTCAGTACCATAGGGAATTGTTTTATCTGCATGTACTGTATATGTAGTGCTTTAGTAAACTGACTTTACTGTAGTCAGTTTAAGCTACTATCAGTGTGTGGTTATACCACATAGTGGCCCTCTCTCTCAGGGGTAAGCAGTGATCTATATAAGAATATGCTATCTAATTACTAGGGCCAATGCGCCTAGGGTCGGCATGTACCCATTCCCTTCCAGCCTGCTTGGTTGTGCTAAAGTAATGGACCCACACCTCATGGTTTCCAAGACCTTTATACTCTGACACAGTGCTATCTGGTGTACACTGTGAGAACTACATAAGCACAAGGTCCCCATAAGGACCCACTTAGGTGTCTATATTACTAGGGATGAGCCTGTCTGTAATGTGTAAGGGTGTCTAAATTTTCACATCCTTACATATACAAAAGGTTTTGTTACCAAAACTGATACCAGTATAATTTCTTGGTTCTAATGAAGGGATGTGATAATGTAGACCGCCTCACATAATATTGGCAGGCACATCCTCAGTATTATAGACACCTAAATGGGTCCTAATGGGGACTTATGCCCATGTTCTGCTTATGTAAGCCCCTGTAGTTCTCACAGTGTATGCTAGCTGGCAATGTGCTATAGTATAAAGGTCTAGGAAACCATGCAGTCTGGGTCCATTACTTTAGCCCTTACCAAGCAGGCAAGGGAATGGGTATTGGAACCTAGGTGCTTTGGTCCTAGTAAAGTGGATAAATAAGAAATAAATAAATAAATTCACGAAACGCGCGCGAAAATTCGCCAGAAAAAATTCGCCGGCGTCAAAAAAAACCACCGTCGGCGTAGAAAAAAAAAATGGCCGCCGATGTCAAAAATGGGTGCTGGCATCAAAAACGAGACACCGGCGCCGTTTCATGAATTTTTCGGCGAAGCGAAACGGCGCAAATTCACCCATCACTATAGATCACTCTAGGATTGATAGATAGGTTATTTATCTGAGCAGCTCAAGGCTCCGATGAGGAGAGTCAGAGGGATTAAGATCCTGGGTACAAATTGCCCAGAAGTAGGGACTAAGTGTACAGATGCCAAGGATTTAGTAGGTCTCCTGGGTTCCACTTAGGGAAAAGGCTGAAAGCTGGGGTACCTTCGAAATTGCTGCTTACCTATTGCTGTAACTGTTCCCTGGCCTGCAGGGATCAAGTGTTCTCTGGTGTTGTGAGTATAATGCTATCCTCTGTACTATATGTTCTCTATATGCTGCTTTTTGGATTAACTTTGTAAATAAATAAGTTCCTTAGTTAAGCATAAAGAACCTCTGACGTCCAATTCTTGTGCATTGGCACATTGTTACAGTTGCACATCCTGCCTCCACACCGTTGCAAGGGCTTACTCCCTGAAGGAAAAGGTTTCATGCATGGCACAAATATATGAAAGTAAGCTTATAATAGAGAGACAGTGCCACTCTTTTTATTATAGCGCAACACTAATATAGAAACTATTTTTAATTTTACCGTTTGATAATTAGCCATGATTTTGTTTTTTCCTTTGTCTATGCAACCTCATCATTTTTGCACCTGTGACTTGTTTTAAAGTGGGTGGTGGTGGAGTATCTTTCTCCATTTATGTTTTGTGAGAATTTGCCTTTCTGTTCATTTACATAAACCATGCAATCAGATATTTACTTACATATTCTTTCTTTTAATAATGAAAAATAAAGCGAATTGTCCATTGGTTGCAATACAATACTGTGAGCCATTTAGCATCTATATTAGTTAATGTACATTTCTCACTGATTGAAGCCCATTGTTGATTAGTTATCTACCATTCTTTCCGAACGAACATCTAACAAGCATCCTACATTTTATCAATTCCCATGCATTACACCTACCTCTTCCTAATAGTGATGAGTGAATCTGTTCCATTTCACTTCGATGCTGTTTAAGCAAAAAGTACCACCTATAGTTTATATATTACTACTAGCTTACACAGGCAAAAATAATAATAAATCTGACACCAACAGATAATATTAACATAAAATAACATTAAAATGAATAAACCATATATTAATATGTATGTCTTTATATAGACAGTGGTACGGCACAGATCCCTTTGGTTGAAGGGCAAGGATAAAATGACGTATGTTTTTGTTGCGTGTGCCTTTTTTGTCACACATCTTTTTACATTTACACAGCAAAAAATTTAGTTGACGACAGAACATGGAAGTTTGTGGTGTACATGGCAATATTAATATGTTGGCGCTATTTAAATACATGTTAATAATACTAATTTTTCACTTATCACTACTTCCTAAACCTTTTGTACTTACATGATGCCTTTTTCTTCCTCCCATATAATTTATTTCTAAGGAATTGCATAGTAATAAAGTTTCATATTTTATTTATCTATCATGTTGAAACTGTAAACAGGTTTCTTGCTAATGCAGAATTGCTAAAAAGGACAAATGTGAATGTTGGATTATATCCAACTAATGTTTAATAAACATTATGTTTAAGTATATGAGAACATTGTCTTTGTAAACTGACTGACCTAAATATTGTCATTTACAACTTACATTTCTGATCCTATTTCATTTCATGTTCTTTTTTATTAAAATATTCAAGCAGCTTAATGCAGATGTTCAATTTTGTGCAGAGATTGCCAACATAATATTAATAAGAACATACTTATAAACAAGTCATTTGGGATGAATATTTTTCATTTCCCTCATTTTCATTTAGTGTGGCTAACATGTTCAGAATAAAGGCTTCTTTCCTATACAGAATAATGCCAACATTTGGAGGCTTGCCAAAATCTTTTAGAGGTTATATAAGAATATTTCAAATGCAGGCTTAATTGAAACAGACCAAACTTACAAAACATGTTCTGTATCTGTTTCCATTTAGAGAAACATACTTAACAAAACACAAGTTATATTACTATTGTAATGCAGGGTATCCCAAACCCAGAACAAATCCCAGGGCTCCGGTCTCGGCCCACTCTTCCACTCTCCACCTTTGGCTTCCAGTGGAGCCCTCCACTACTCAGGTGCTGTCAGGTCTTATTTTGAGGGAACCAAAGATTCTGAGTGAGCAAGGGAACCAAGCGTGATATTGTAGAATAGGAAACAAGGAACATAGTCAAAAGCCAGGCCAGGTTGGAAACAAACAGTCAATACGGTACATAGAGTGGTCGTGGTCACATGCCAGGTCAAACACACCAGTATCGCAGTATAAAATCAGAATCCAAAAGAATAGTCAAAACGGGCAATAATCAGGACAGGCAGTAGACAGGACCAGGGACAGGCAGGATCAGTAACAACAGGAATACACAGAAGAATCACACCCAGGAACTTTAAGAAAATACCTTTACCTTGGGCAACGATTCCCCATAGACAGTTCTTTAAATATATGAATTTTGCATGGGCTGGTGATGTCACATTTGGCACTTTTCAGATAAAGGCAAATTTAGCCAAAGTCGACAACCCGGCAATGCAGCGCACATTCAGCAGAATGTCAGAGGAACCAAACTCCACTAGACCACCAGGCAAGTTTCTCAAAACTATATTCTAGAATATAGTTTCAGTAAATGGGTTTTAAATAAAAAACAATCTTTGCTAACGTAGATGAAAATTTGTTAAAACTTTTTGAAGTAAAGAGTTCAATATCACTCTATGGGGCAAATTCACTAAATCGCGAAGCGGCTAACCATAGCGCAAATTCGCCAGCGTGATGTCATTTTGTTACTTTGCCGATTTACTAATCGGCACTGGCGTAAATTCGCTAGCAAAGTGGACCTAGTCTAGCGCTACTTTGCACCCTTACGCTAGGCGAAGTTGTGATATGGCGAAGGGACTTAACTACACTATTTCACTAACTTGCGCATTTTACTGAAGTTACCTCTTGTGTCAGACTTGCCTTCGCCACCTCAGACCAAGCGAAGTGCAATAGAGTGATTGGCTGAAAAAGATCAAAACATTTTTTGGGGGTACCCATCTTCCCCCTACATTTCCTAACATATGGCAACTCAATGATACAGTGGGCACATGTGTAGGGCAATAGAACACCTTTATTTTATCTTTTAAAGGATTCCTGGGCTTCTGTAGTGTAATGTAGTTGCTGCAGCATATACGTCCATTATATTTTAACTTTGCGCCATAATCAAATTAGGCTACGCTAGCGTAACTTCGATTTGCCTGAGTAAGTAACGGTAGCGCAACTTCACTACCGTTCACCTCCCTGAGCGCAAATTCACATTTTTGCGAATTTGCGTAGCGCTGCTGAAACTGCCCCGTGGCGAAGTTTGGCGAAGCTGTCGCAACTTCGGATCTTAGTGAATTTGCCCCCTATGAGATGCCTTTCATAACTCTTTATTATGTCATATCTTTTAACATTTTAATTAGCATATTTATCTAGTGTATTTGACAGAATTTTTAGATACTATATTTAGCATTTTTCTCGTTTCTTTATACAGGTATTGGATTTCTTACCTGGAAACCCATCATCCAGAAAGCTCCTAATTATTACCTTTTCTTTTTAATAATAAAAAAGTCTCTTGTACTTGATCCAAACTAAGATATAATTTATACTTTTTGGAGGGCAAAACAATCCTATTGGGTTTATTTAATGTTTAAGTGATATTTTTTTTAAAGAAACAGAAAGACCCTTTATCTAGAAAACTCCCAATACCAAGAATAATGGAAACTAGATCCTATACCTATACATTTCTGGATAGTTAGCATTCACCATGATTAAAATTTGACCCAATTATGAAAATAAAAATACATTTCATTAATTGTAATGCTCCTTTGTATGGGTAGGTGATATGTTTTCTTTTGTCTTGTCTAGTTTTATACGGCATTCATTTAAGGATCCACATTGTTTTATTTAGCCTGTTATTGCTAATATAACAGTATACCCTTCAAAATCCTTCAATAATTACATTTATATTAACTACCCTTTCATGTTAAGTATTTGACTATGTTTCAGCAGTAACAAAAGCAACATTGCTTATAAAATTACATTAGATAATGATACTCCATTTTGATCCCTTACTTACTCATTATTGTTATTTTTTTACAGCTTACATGTTTTGGTTTTGACATGTTAAACATATGTGTGACATATAACCAAACCAGTATTACTGACTTTACCGCTATTAATGTTTAAATGAAGAAACATACATCTAACCTGCAAAGTATACTTGAATATAGCTACATGATTAGCACAGAAAGTCCTAAAAAAAGAATTCAGCTTAATTCTCTAAAAACTGCATGAACCTTAATGTACCAGTTCCTTAAGCATGGCTTTGACTTATCTCTTCATCAGCCATGGTCTTTATGGTTTATCTTGTGGTTTTTCTGATAGTATTAAGCTAAATACTGTGTTTTATATTTTAATCCTATTTTATTTCATGTAGTTATAATTATATTTTTCAAGAAGCTAAATACAGATGTTCATTTGTATGCAGAGATCTCCAACATAATATAAAAATGAATATACTTCTAAAGTGTTTGGCAATATTATTTTGCATTTATTTACATTTTGGGGTTTATTTATCAAAGGTTGAATTGTTTTGTCCATGAAGAATTTGAGTTTTTGAGGGTTTCAGTCAAAACTAGAATTTTTAGCTTTTGCTCGAAAACTCAATCAATTTAAGCGATTTGAGTTTATTTTGCTGAAAATTCAATCAATATGAGTATTCAAATTTTTCACCCTAATTACATGGATTTGAGTTTTTTAACATTCACTTTTTTCTTAAATTATAAACCATTTGAGTTGTGAGTTCATTCAAAGTCTAAAAAAGATCTAAAATGCCACCTTTGATAAATAACCCCCTTAATGTGGATGGCATGTTCAGCATGCCATAGAAACAATACTTAGTTAATCAATACAGATAAACACAGGGGTTATTTTTTCAAGGTTTTATCTGAAAAATTCATGTTTTTCAAGGGTAGTTTCAGTAAATACTTACATTTTTCAGGATAATAAAAAAAAGATTTACTATGCCCCAAAGCTGCAAAAATCTTGAATCTGAAAATATTTTAGCTAAAATCTGTCAAGTTCATATAGAAGTCAATGGCAGATGTCCCTTTTTCAGGTATTTTTCATTGGTTTGCCCTCGAAAGCTTAATCAATTCGAGCTATTTGAGTTTTTTTTACTATAGCTCAGAGGGGCACATTTACTAAGCTCGAGTGAAGGATTCGAAGTAAAAAAAAATCTATTTTTTTTTGGGTACTTCGAGCATCGAATAAGCTACTACGACCTTCAACTATGACTTCGACTTCTATTCAAATGATTCGAGCTAAAAATTGTTCGACTATTCGACCATTCGATTGTCGAAGTACTGTCTCTTTAAAAAAAACTTCGACTACATACTTCGGTAGTTTAAACCTACCGAGGTACAATGTTAGCTTATGGGAACCTTCCCCATTACTTTTCTAAGGTTTTCTTGATCGAAGGAAAATCCTTCGATCGATCAATAAAATCCTTCGAATCGTTCGATTCGAAGGATTTCATTGTTAGATCGAACTATTTTTCCTTTGATCGTTCGATAGTAGGATTTGCGGTAAATCCTTTGAATTCGATATTCAAATTCGTAGGATTTTACTTTGAGGGTCGAATTCCAGGGTTAATTAACCCTTGATATTCGACCCTTAGTAAATGTGCCCCAGAGTATTCAAGTGTTTTACATTCGAATAAGCAAACAATAGAGTTGTGAGTTTATTCGAGGTAGAAAAAGCCTCACAAACTCGACTCAAGAAGAACATTTCAGTCAATGAGTTTTAAATAAATAAGTTTTAAATAAAACAGAATTACTATTATTATTGTATTGTAGATACAAATTTGCTGTAATAAACTGTAGTAATCATTCAGCAATTAGTAATACTAAATCAAAGTTATGTATCATTTTTTTGTGTCTAATAGGAAGAATATTACACATCAAACATCTTCCATACAACATTTTAACATTTTATTATTTTATCAAAATTACATCCTGATCCTGAAAAAGGCAAACACATTTCTTCCTTTGAATAAAATATACCAATTTATATAATATAGTGAAGTTTTTGTTGTAGATAGCATTTTTTTAAAGGCATATTTGAAGGTAGCAGTATATTTTCTTCACAAAAATCAACTCTTCCCATAAGATTATTTTATATACAACACAAAAACTACATGTGTACATTCTTATGGCTGTGTGTGTGTGTGTGAGTTTCTGATATTAAATATGCCTAAATAAAAAATTGTTCACATGAACAAATATTATGTAAGCTCTTCCTAACATGTTTTTATTAATTTTCAGTGTTATTTTAACTCTATGCTTTTTTGTATTTGATAAGAATGTATTCAGTCACATTGGCTTCATTTCACATATTGCATATTTATTGCGGAGGTATATAAAAAAATATATAAACACGCATCAGCATTTAATATCCTTTAATAAATCCTCCCACTGGATATTTTCTTTTACAAGGCTTTGTGCCAGCTTATACTTAATAAAATGTTCCTGAATTGATTAAAGTAATTCTATAGTACTTTATACAAACTGATTTTTAAACATAATTTGTGTGCACTGGGTTTCATTTAGGGGGTATATTTTATAGGTAGAATAGTTACTTATTACACAGGCATTTATAAGATACGTAGAGTCATCCAGCTGACTTTCTATCTAACTGATTTACAAATCAGACCCTAAACCTGGGCTTTGAGTATGCCATTACATCTTCATATCATTACTTCTAAAAGAGAGTCTTTTCCACATAATAGATTTGGGGAAGTTGTAGACATAGATATACAGTATTCAAGGTATGAGATGCTACTGAGGTCAACTCAATAGCATAAAACAAATCTGTCCCAATGAACCATGCTTGTTATCATTTAATTCTACAATAGAGAAATCATCCAGCAAGGGTAACAAATCAGTTTAATGCTAGTAAAAGGTAGATGTGGATTGAGAAGTAGAATTTCCTCTGATTATGTTCAAAGTATCTTATTAATCATAGATCACACATGAAATTGATTTGGGTATCATGGGTAAATATTATCTCATAAATAAAATAAACACATTTCTAAAACCATTAAATTCCATGTTAGCATTGCTAAATAAGAAATTGAACCTCCACAACACCATGCTGATATTATGAATGGCATGTGGTTGACCTCTAGGTTCAAAAACAAGGCATAATTCAGACTTGTATAACACTTGCAACTTGGTGGAATCCAAGCATGTAATCATCCTTAAAGCTGACATTTCTTATTCTTGCTAGTCTTACATACTGATTTTGTGTTATTACTTATATTCTGAAGTGAGATGTAGCCTTGATATGTCCAGATCTGTTATAATTACAATGCAGCCTTTAATAACTAGAATCCACCTATGTTTATCCAGATGTATTGAACTGAATTAAAAAAAATCTGATATGCTAGCAAGATTAAGAAATGTGAATCCGCTGCAAACTATGCAACACAATATTGAAATTTTATCTTGCAGAGTGACAATCAGGATGTTTCAAGTCATTGTTCTGTACCTGAAAGAAAGAATCTGTCTATTGAGACATGGTCATGCCTACAGTATATTTATGCTTCCTGGGGTCTTTGAGAAACAACAAAAGATTAATTCTCATTGTTTCAAAGTCTTCACCACCAGTACTGTTTTTGTTAGATACTGGGATAATGTTGAATAAAAATAACATTGTTCTTTTTAATATCCTTGTTTTGTTGGTGTTGTCTTTTTTTCATCTACAGGGGTATAAGTGGTATATTTGCCGTATATGATATATAATGCTAAATGCTAAAACAGGTAGTGTTTATGTCATCTTATGGAAACTAAAATGTCCTTGACTACTGACAGCTGTTTCTGTTCATTCAAATGGCAAATGGACTGCCGATGCTCATGCTGTCAGTTGGGTATCACATTCCTAATCAATCCTTGTTTATTTTGTTATAGACAGCTGATTCCCCTTTAAATAACAGGATCATTGGCAAAGCCATTTTGCTAGTTTTCCTTGAGAGGTCCATCAATCTAAACACCCTGTGTACATAAGTCTTTAAGGTCTTAATGCCCATATATACAGCTTGCTAGCCTCGGATTTAAGGCTGTATCTTAATTAAATGCAAAAAAGACCCAACACCTTTCTTAAAAAGGAATTGATTAAAAATACAACCTTCTCTGTATGCTACAGTAAATTGCATGTAAGAAATTGTATGATATAATTGGTTCTACTGAGATCTGGTGGGATAAAACATGCAACTGGATTATGAATTTGACAGTTCAACTCTTTTAAGGAAGGACAGAAAAGTTACAAATGGTAAGGTGGTTTGTCTGTATAAAACCAGAATTAAATTCATGCAGTAAAAAAAAAGTAGCGTGGATTGTACAAATGACTGTGTGGAGGCCTTGCGGGTCAAGATTTGATTTGTTCTTAAGGTTGTATCCTTTGAGGTTGTGTGTAAGAGACAACTAAATGTAGGTTAACATTGAGACTGAAAAACACAATCATTTATGGCAATCAAGTTGATAAAATGGTCAGATACCCTGCAGCTACAAACAGAATAACACTTAGGGGCCCATTTTCTTAGCTCGACTGAAGGAATAGAAGAAAAAAAAACTTCAAATTTTGAAATTTTTTTTGGCTACTTTGACCATCAAAAGGGCTACTTCGACCTTCGACTACAACTTTGAATCGAACGATTCAAATTAAAAATCATTCGTCTATTTGGCCATTCGATAGTCGAAGTACTGTCTCTTTAAAAAAAACTTTGACCCCCTAGGTCGCCACCTAAAACCTACCGCAGTCAAGCTTAGCCTATAGGCTTTCTAAGCTTTTTTGGGTCGAAGAAAAATCGTGCGATCGATGGATTAAAATCGAACGAATTGCGGTAAATCCTTTGACTTCAATATTCGAAGTCGAAGGATTTCCATTCGGCAGTCGAATATTGAGCGTTAATTGACCCTCGATATTCGACCATAAGTAAATTTGCCCCATAGACAATGTTGCTGGCTGTAACATATACAAATAAGAAATAAGAAACTATAGATGGGCTATGCATACACATTGGTTCATTTCTATCTTTATTTCTTAAACTCACTCGCAATGTGATCTGATTATTTACATTATAAAATATACATTAAAGTAATTGAAAAGTGAATTCAGCTTCTCTGAAGAAATCTGAACACCAAAATTACTGGACTTTGTTTCCCCCTGGAGGCCATACAGATGGAAAAGCTGGATGATTAAATTTGCTGCTTTTATGAGTATCTAAAAAGTCCATATCTCATACATGCACGTGCTAGTTAGTCCAGTGAGACTAACAGCTGTCAAAAAATAATATCCCAGCATAAGTTGCAGATATTAAAAAATTTACTGTTTCAAAGACACACTTTAAAAGCCTCCATTTATTCACAGCAACATAGGCAAGTCAGCTACCTCTGCCTTTTTTGACCTACAATGCCTTTCATAAATGCCCCATAAGGTGTGAATTACATTTATTTGTGGAAATATGCTGCTGATTAAATGCATAAGAAAGTGAATTGTTAGCTGCGCATGCTCCAAAACAGGTTCATAAGTGAAGAGTAGGGATGGGCGAAATGACGCTGACATCCATTAAAGTCTATGACGTCAAAAAAATGTCGCACAACACCATTCAAGTCTATGGGCGTCATTTCCGTGGTGAAAGAAGCCGAAAAAATTCCGCATCCCTAGTGAAGAGATCAACAAGATGTTATACAGAACAGTTCAGTTGGTTCTGCTACATCAGAAATGGAGTTCTGATCTAAAAGAGAATCTTAGCAGGTCCTGAAACAATGCTGATGAAAGACTGTGTACTCGTAGTGATGGGCGAATCTGAACCGTTTCACTTCGCCAAAAATTAGCAAAACTGAAAATTCACCTAAATGCATTGACATCTATGGACAACAACATTCTTTTTGAGACGCAACAAATTTTTGATGTGCAACAAATTTTTTCACCCATTATAGTCTATGGCCATAATTTTCGCACCGAAACGTGGCAAAATATTTTGCTCATCACTATCACTATTTCTATATCTTACAAAGACATTGGATATAGTACTACATTTATTTTTATTTTTATTTTAATTATTTCGATTAAGGGGCAGTTTTATCAAAGGTCGAGGTGAATTTTCAAATGAAAAAAATTCAAATTTTGAGCTAGTTTTTGTGTACTTTGACTAGGGAATACTCCTAATTCGATTAGAATTTGAAAAAAAAATAGAAAATTCATTGGCGAATGGCGAATTCAAAGTTGAATTTTTAAAGAGACAGTACATGATAAATTGCGATAGTCCACAATTTCAAAGTCCACCAATTGACTCCAAATAGGTTCTAGGAGGTCCCCCATAGGCTAAAACAGCAATTTGGCAGGTTTAAGATAACAAATCTGAAAGAGACAGTTTTTCTAAATTATTTCTCCAATCTAAATAAACTCTCATACAGGCTATAAAGAATAACAATAGAAGATTTACAAGTCTCAGTACAGAATAATAATAATATGGGTCTCACATATGCAAATAGAAATATGCATAAAGTAGTCATTAATAGAGATAAAGTGATATTTGAGAAAAAAATGTAATGCTTAAATTCAGGATGTACATTGAATATAGTATCTGCTATAAAAGTATTAAAGGTTTCTACTTAAATATAATTAAGGTATAAATCCATCAGATGGTAAATGAACATCTAGGTTAATAATAGTGAATCTAGTGAATAAAGTTCCCCCTCTTGTAACATATAATGATATTATGTTACTGAGGAGTTCCATGACCATATAAAATCACGCCGAAGGTCGTGGAATATCAAACTTCGAGATGACCTCTAATATCCTCATATTTTGCAACAGGGGGTACTATATTTATTGTAATATACACGTTTCAGTAAGTCATGTGACAGAAATGACCGCTAAGCTCCGATTATAACCAACGGCATGTCTAAGCACAGTTTATATAGTGAATAAAGTACCCCCTCTTGTAAAATATAAGGATATTATAAGTTACTGAGGCGTTTCATGAACATATAAAAACACTTGAACGAAGGCAGAGTGTTTTTATACAGGTCATGGAACTCCGAGATAACTTCTAATATCCTCATATTTTGCAACTGGGGGTACTTTATTTATTATAATACACAAATTTCAGTGAGTCATGTGACAGAAATGACATCAGAACTCACCGTTTATAACTGATGACATCAGAACTCACCGTTTACAAGGTACGTATATAATTTACAGGATATTCATGGCTCTTGTGTATTACAGTATATGGATATAATCTACAGTCTGGTCAATTCCCTATGGTACCAGACTGTAAATTATATCCTTATGAACGGCACGTTCTGACATCAGAACGCGCCGTTTATAAGCTAGAGACATCACTTGCCGCTGCTTCTCTTTTCCTCAACTGCGTCCCGCTTCTGTAATTTGCTGGCTCAGCTTTTTCTTTACATGGCGCGCTCCTCCTGTCTCATAACTATGGCCTGTTTAAATCAGTCAGTGTAAGGTCTGGCTCTCCCTAGCCCCACCCCCTCCGTCTGGCTCCCGTCACATGATGCTTCTATCATTTCTCTCCCCTTCGCAAAGTGCCTCTCTGTCTCACTCCCCCTCCCTTCCACTCACAGTTTTAACTTTAACTTCCTGCTCCTCAGTGTCTGCTCCTTTAGCTCCCCCTCCACAAAGTCATTCCAGTCTCCCTCACACAGTCCTAACACAGTCAAACTCCGGTTTCGCTCCGCCTTTAGCCATCACTCTCTGTTCCTGAATTCTGTCACCTTCCTTTTTTCACCCCCCCCAGCTGTCTTTAACCTGCAACTGACGACGTCACTCAATGCAGGACAAGAAAAATGAAAATAGCAGATTGAATTCAAAAAGGTACTTATCCCCAAAAAAGTTACTACATGGAAATAATTTAATCTGGGGGGGGTGGGCAAAATGAAACAGCCTCAAAAGTGTTATTTTGTACCACATAAAGCAATGCCAGTAAAACTGTGCACATACACAGCCACTGTAAGGCACTGTACATAAAAACTAGATTATAATGCATAATGTACCCGCTACTGTAATTTATAAAGATATTAATAGTCACCTTGGAGTTATGTGACCTGTATAAAAGCACTCGGCCTGCGGCCTCGTGCTTTTATATGGTCACATAACTCCTCGGTGACTTATAATATCTTTATAAACTACAGTAGGGGGTACATTATCCACTATATAATTTACACTATTGTGTTTATATGTAGGTATAGCTTAAGAGAATGCACACATTTACTCAAAAAAGTATATTGGTGTCAGAGGAAAACACTTGGGGAAAATAAAAAAGTAAATTTAATATGGATATGGGATCTGTTATCTGGAAACCCATTACCCAGAAACCCCTTATCCAGAAAGTACTAAATTACAGGAAGGCAATCTCCTATGACTCAATTTTAATCAAATTATTCAAAATGTTTCCCTTTTCTCTGCAATAATAAAATAGTACCTTTTACTTGATCTTAACTAAGATATAATTAAACGTTATTGCCAAAAACGCCTCCTGGATTTATTTAATGTTTACATTATTTCTTTAGTATATAAATTTATATAAAGGTATAAAGATCCAAATTACTGAAAGACCCTAATGGTACATATCAGAAAGCAAAAGCTGCCATTATTATTAATTTGTTAATTAACCCTTTGTCTGCCAAGAACGTACGCCGTACGTTCTGGCAGGCAAGGCTCAGACTGCCAAACACGTACATAGTACGTTGTTTGGCACTTCCGGTATTCTTGTGTGATCTGCGGCTTGCAATGCAGCGAAAAAGCCACAGATCACTTGGCAAGCCCCTAGGCAATGGGCAAAGGGTCCTCAATCCCCTGCTGGGCCCCCCGATCGACCCCCCACCCGACTCCAAGATGGCCGACCACATGGACACGTACCTTGTGCGATGTGCGCATGTACGATGTCCGCATGTGGAAATCTTCTGTGATCTGCGGCTTTTCCCTAGCATCGCAAGCCGCAGATCACTTGGCTCTCCCTAGGTAATGAGCTCCGGGTTGCCTGCTGGCCACTGATCGCCCCACCGACTGCCCCACCGACCGCCCCACACATGACCAGAAGCAGCGCCGACATCAGACACGTGGCTGCTTCTAGGGGCTGCCTACCAGCACTGCCCCTTCTCTACTGGTGCTGATCTGTCTGGGAGCTTTCCTGCTGCGGTCCTCCGGTGTTGCTTGAGAAAGAGAGACTTTCCAGGTACAAAATTTGCTTTATTTCACATTTGTTTTTATCAAACTTGTCTTTTTTTTTGCTTTTTCAATTTTTCACTTCTTTCTCCCACTTATTGTTGTACACCCATATACCCACACATATACTCGCACATATACACACCTACACACACCTATACACACCTATACACCTGTATAATTATATTTATTTGCTGTAATTTTATCATTATTGCATTTTTTGTGATTTTTTATTGAATATTATTTTCTGTTTTGCTTATGTATCTTTAGTATAGTTTTGGTGTTTGGTGTTTTGGTATAGAAATATGTATTTTTCTTTGTTTGATCCATGAGAATTTGTGCTTTCCAAAAATATATGGGGTTTCTGGTTTTTTTTTTTTTTTTTTTTTTTTACAGTTTGGGGGTCTTACCGCACATAATGCAGTCGGGGCTGAGTTGGCCAGCGTGAAAATTCATATGCACTATTTTTATTTGGGGTCCGCCCATGCCATTTGCTTTGGTATATCTATGCATATTGGGCATCAAACTGTTCGGTAGACCCTTGCCATAAATATTTAGGGTGTTTTACAATTGTATGTAAGAAATTGGGTGAGATATATGCGGCCAATTGCAATATTTTTAGGCAATTTTCAGAAATGTCATAAAAAACCGCTGCCTTTAGCGTAGCTTTGCAGTATGGTAGTTTGGAGTAGAAAGACATAATTACCTATTTTTGATTCGTCAGCATGTGTACTTTGAAAAAATATATGGCTCTGGGGGGGTCTTTGTGCTGTTAGGAGGGTCTTGTGGCACACAATGCTCAGTCATAGGTCTTTGTTCACTGAAGGCGAATCGGCAGCGGAGAAAAGTCAAATGCACTGTTGTTATTTAGGGTCCGCACATGCCAGCTGCTTTTATATATCTATGCATACAGGGCATCAAACTGTTCCATAGACCCTTGTCATCAATATTTAGGGTATTTTACAATTGTATGTAAGAAATCGGGTGAAATAAATGCGGCCAATTGCAATATTTTTAGGCAATTTTCAGGAATGTCATAAAAACCGCTGCATTTAGCGTAGCTTTGCAGTATGGTAGTTTGGAATAGAAAGACATAATTACTTATTTTGGATTCGTCAGAATGTTTACTTTCCAAAAATATATGGTTTTGTGGGATCTTTGTGCTGTTAGGAGGATCTTGTGGCAGACAATGCTCAGTAACAGGTCCTTGTTCACAAAAGGCGAAATGGCAGAGGAGAAAATTCATATGCACTGTTTTTATTTGGGGTCCGCACATGCCAACTGCTTTGGCTTATCTATGCATATTGGGCATCAAACTGTTCAGTCAACCCTTGGGGGCCGATTCACTAAATTCGGGTGAAGGGTTCGAATGAAAAAAACTTCGAATTTCGAAGTTTTTTTGGGCTACTTCGACCATCGAATGGGCTACTTCGACCTTCGACTACGACCTTCGACTTCGAGTCGAACGATTCGAACTAAAAATCGTTCGACCATTCGACCATTCGATAGTCGAAGTACTGTCCTTTTAAAAAAAACTTCGACCCCCTACTTCGGCAGATAAAACCTACCGAAGTCAATGTTAGCCTATGGGGAAGGTCCCCATAGGCTTGCCTGTGATTTTTTTGATCGAAGGATTTTCCTTCGATCGTTGGATTAAAATCGAACGAAAAATCCTTCGATCGTTCGATCGCAGGATTTGCGCTAAATCGTTCGACTTCGATATTCGAAGTCGTACGATTTTAGTTCACAGTCGAATATCGAGGGTTAATTAACCCTCGATATTCGACCCATAGTGAATCGGCCTCTTGGTGTCAATATCTAGGGTGTTTTCTAATTGTATGTAAGAAATTGGGTGAGATAAATGTGGGCAATTGCAATATTTTCAGAAATGTTAAAACAGCTGCCTTTATCGCCAAATTTCGGAAAGGTTCTGGCTTGGTGCTTTGGAGTAGAAAGACATGCATATCCAATTTGGATTCGGGGGAATGTGTACTTTCCGAAAATATATGGTTTTCTGGGGTGAACATAATGTTTTCTACCTTTGCGCCCCCCAAACTATGTAAATGTGTTCATTTTGCAGTACCTGCAATGAAAGACCATATTGGGGGGGTCTTCGTTTTGGGGCCCCTATATGCCACGTGCTTTAGTACACCTATACATATTGGGCATCAAACTGTTCAGAGGACCCCAGGCTTTCATATTTGGGGTGATTTATCTTGATACTCAATAGTATGTGGGACATACAATGCCGCAGGCTGGAAGTTTTGAGGTGATTTTTGGAAATGTCACCAAAATTGCCAAATTTAGGATTGTTTTACAGCTTGGTGCTTTGGCGTAGAAAGACATGCATACCCAATTTAGATTCGGGGGAATGTGTACTTTCCATAAATATATGGTTTTCTGGGGTGAACGTATTTTTTTCTACCTTTGCCCACCCCAAAATGATGTAAATGTGTTGATTTTGCAGCACCTGAAATGACAGACCATATGGGGTCTTCATTTTGGGGCCCTTATATGCTACGTGCTTAGGTACACCTATACATATTGGGCATCAAACTGTTCAGCGGACCCCAGGCTTTCATATTTGGGGTGATCTATCTTGATACTCAATCGTATGTGGTACATACGATGTGGCAGGGTTGATGGTTTGAGGGGATGTTTGAAAATGTCCCTAAAATTGCCAAACTTAGGAAAGTTTTGCAGCTTGGTGCTTTGCAGTAGAAAGATATGCATACCCAATTTGGATTCGGGGGAATGTGTACTTTCCAGAAATATATGGTTTTCTGGGGTGAACGTACTTTTTTCTACCTTTGCCGCCCCCCAAAACGATGTAAATGTGTTGATTTTGCAGCACCTGAAATGACAGACCATATGAGTGTCTTCATTTTGGGGCCCCTATATGCCACATGCTTGGGTACACCTATACATATTGGGCATAAAACTGTTCAGAGGACCCCAGGCTTTCATATTTGGGGTGATTTATCTTGATACTCAATAGTATGTGGGACATACAATGCTGCAGGGTGGAAGTTTTGAGGTGATTTTTGGAAATGTCACCAAAATTGCCAAATTTAGGAACGTTTGCAGCTTGTTGCTTTAGAGAATAAAGACATGCATACCCAATTTTGATTCGTGGGAATGTGTACTTTCTGAAAATATATGGTTTTCTGGGGTGAACATACTTTTTTCTAACTTTGCCCCCTCAATCTATGTAAATGTGTTGATTTTGCAGTATCTGGCATTACAGAACAGATAACTCAAATGGGATGTCTACATTTTAGGGCCCCTATACACCACATGTTTAGGTACACCTATACATATTGGGCATCACACTGTTCAGTGAACCCCAGGCTTTTATATTTGGGGTGTGTTACATTGATACCTAATGATGAGTGGGAGATATGATGCTGTAGAGTGGAAGCTTTGAAGTCATTTTTCAAAAAATTCACCAATTTCTATAAAACATTATAACTTTAGGAAACAATTGCAACTTTGTAGTTTGGAGTACAAAGATATATTTACCCATTTTTGATTCACCAGAATCTGTTCTTTCTAATAATGGGTAGTTTTCTAGGGTAAACCTATTGTTAGTGGAATGTTTGGCCTTGAAATCAGAAGTATGCCGTTTGGGGAGTGTTGCTTTGGAAATTTGGTAGTGTACTGCTTGTAGATTTTGATCTATACAAGTGAGAAATCTCCATAAAACTATATATATTTGGTATTGCCGCATTCAGGAGGCATAGACCTTTCCAAATCAGCTGTGTTCTTGTACATAAAATAAATGATGTTTCTGATATATGTGATTGTTCTTTGTGAAACGTGATTTTTTTCATTTTATTAGACACTTAGAAGCCTATATTTTTTTACAGTGTAGAAATACACCAAAATTCTTGCATATTTTGAAAGTTCAGGTTGTCCTGAAAAAAATAATATATTGTTATACTGGGTAAACTAAAAGACCACCCCAAGAAAGGCCCTTAAAGTGAAAGAGTACAAAATGTCTAAAAACTGCTTGGCAGTAGATGTTCGCATCTAGTACAAAACGGCTGTCAGGGAAAGGGTTAAATGGTAAAGGTGCATAATACTGTTTATAAGTGAATTTTTTATTTTCCTTTCCTGTGAAATATCTTTACTATTCTTTCATCCATACTGTAATATGAACTCTGTGCTTGACCTGTTACACTTACATCTTACCTTTTTCAAGTACTCTTTGCATCTTAATAATTACCGACCTTAGATCTTCTCTGTAGATGAACATCTGCTTGTTGTACCTGTTCACAAATACACACTTGACTCAACCACTCTTTTCATTATTTTTTTATGGTTCGTCATAGGTGCTCAAGTGCACTGTGTACAGCTGCTTCCTTTACTTGTTTATATATATATATATATATATATA
This sequence comes from Xenopus petersii, assembly GCA_038501925.1. Taxonomy (NCBI): domain Eukaryota; kingdom Metazoa; phylum Chordata; class Amphibia; order Anura; family Pipidae; genus Xenopus; species Xenopus petersii. Next base: position 57,456,530 of record CM076674.1, on the reverse strand, counting down.
TATATATATATATATATATATAGCTTCAAATTAGAGCTGCACGCACAGGTCTTGTAAGTGGTAAAAAAATTGTTTATTCACTAAACGTTTCTGCCCCTCACTCGGGCCGTCTTCAGGAGTGAACTTCAGGAGTTAACTGCTGATAGATGGGCCTCCCAATTTGAAGCAGAGCAAAGTCCCAAAAGACCAATTTTTTCATTGACCCCCAAACTTGAAGTAATAGATTCATGCTTTGTGGAATTGGTGGTGAAAATAAAGCAGTAAAGTACTGGAATGCAGGAGAGTAAGAACAGACATTGTTGCATCCCTGTAAAAATACTGGAATATGGCAGTATCATTTTAAGTTTCATAGCAGTTTTCATGGCGATTCCTCATTCATATGTTTTTAAATATACAGTACATACCGTATATACTCGAGTATAAGCCGAGTTTTTCAGCACCCAAAATATGCTGAAAAACTCTACCTTGGCTTATACTCGGGTCAAGCGCAAAAACAGTTCTCCGGTGTCCAAGAATGGTTGCCGGCGCCTAAGAATAGTCGCCAGTGCCGAAGAATAGTTGCCGGCGTCCTAGAATAGTCTCCAAGAATATTCTCCGGCGTCCAAGAATGGTCCCGGCATGCAAAAACTAGACGCTGGCACCTCCAATGGGAGCAGAAACCCTCAGTTTTTTGATTGAAACTTACCAGAAGCTGCTGCATTTCTCACCCTAGGCTTATACTCGAGTCATTAAGCTTTCCCAGTTTTTGGAGGTAAAATTAGGTACCTCAGCTTATACTTGGGATGACTTATACTCGAGTATATATGGTACATATACATAAATATACATACTGTACATAGAAAAAATAAATAAGTTGAAATATTATTTTTACAGTTCACAAACATTATTCTCGGTCATGTTCTGTTCTTCGAATTTGCAATTCAAAATACTTTTTCTTAGAGGGTTATCATACAGCTATTTTGTAAGTATAACATGTACATTAATATGAAAAATCAGTAATTGTAGGAATCTCGATTTTGAATTCTTTTGATGGCGTTGAATAGATTTTTCCTAATAGAAATCTATTCTACATTCTTGTTCATTCAAATTAATGCAAACTTTTATAGCTTATAGGGGAACATAACTGACTAAGATAGAACAAGAAATTGAATGGCTAAGAAACTAATTAAATATCCATTTGGAAATTACATTATTCAAAGAAATGGATAAAAAAATCAATATTAAGGTCAGCTACTTCCTTTGGAGTTACTTGATAACCAAAAATCTAAAATATAATAGACATCAGCATATTAATAACAAAGTGGGAAGCTGGCACAGATTATTACATTTATTGAAAATCTTTTGCAAATATAGAAATGTACTTTTTTGTTTTCTTCATATAAAAAGTTGACTACCACATCATGCAGAGGGCTAAGACTCACAGTTACACTCTTTCAGGCTAGGTTTGTTTAGAGCACTAAAGACAAACTTATTAAATGATATACAGTATTTCATATTATAAAAGTTTAAATAGTGCACATTATCAAAAGATGTTACAAAAAGAGACATCCATTAAAAATACAATCACAAACAGTTGTAAAATAAAATGGGAAAACATAGATACTTATACTTTTACCCAAAGATATATAATTCCTGGTCCTGGAGGCAAGGGAAAACAAACGGGATGAACTTCCAACCATTATTGGTCCTCCCAAGTAAATCCAGTCCTTAGGGGCATATTTATCAAGGGTCGAATTTCGAATTGAAAAAACGTTGAAATTCGAATTCAGAAATACCAACCGAAATTAAGTTGATGTTTTTTTTTGGTTGAATAGGTCAGTTTTCGATTGACTAGGGCTGCATTCACCCGAATTCGAATTGTACAAATCGAAGGAAAAGCGCATTTGATGGAATTTGATTCAACATTTTTCCCCAAAAAAACCCAATCGACTCCAAATTCTAGGAGGTCCCCCGTAGGCTTAAACAGCAATTTGGCAGGTTTTCGATGGTAAATGGTCGAAGTCTAATTTTTAAAGAGACAGTACATAATAAATGTACAAAGATTGAGTTTTTTATGACCTCTTGTAAGTAGGAACTGGGCCAAATATATAATAACCATAACTCCTTACTGGAACACTGTAGAGAAATGATATAATAGGTAGGGATGTAGCGAACTGTTCGCCGGCGAACTTGTTCGCGCGAACTTCGACCGTTCGCGTCCGCTGAATGTTCGCGAACGTCACGCGACGTTCGCCAATTTGGGTTTGCGTTCGATTCGTTCGACCATTCGAATTCCTTCGACCGCTAAGAATCGAACGATTTCCATTCGTTCGAACGATTGTAAGCATTCTATCGAATGAAAAGCATTTGATCGAATGGTTTCGATCGTTTGATTCGAATGAAAATCCTTCGATCGAACGAAAATCCTTCGATCGAATGATTAAAATCCTTCGATCGTTCGAATCGAACGATTTTAGCGGGTGTTCTAATAGGGATGTAAGAACCGCCGACAATGTGTTCGCGAACGCCGTTCGCGAACACCGGCAAAAAATGCGAACAGTTCGCGAACTTCGAACATCCGAAAATCGTTCGATTTGAACGATCGAAGGATTTTAATCGTTCGATCGAACGATTTTCGTTCGAATCGAACGATCGAAGCCATTGGATCGAATGATTTCATTCAATCCAATGGCTTCGATCGTTCGATTCGAACGAAAATCATTCGATTTTAGCGATCGAATGGTCGAATGGTCGAACGATTTTGACGCGAACGCCTATTGGCGAACGTCGCGCGACGTTCGCGAACTTGCGGCGGACGCGAACAGTCGAAGTTCGCGTGAACTAGTTCGCCGGCGAACAGTTCGCTACATCCCTAATCCCTAATAATAGGTAGTGGTCATATTTCCGTATACATACTGTAGATACATAACAGCAATACTGTGTAACCTGCCCCTGCCCAGATATTCTCATCTGATAAACAGAGAACCAAACCTAGTCATGTTTGGACTCATTTAATAGTAGTAATGGGTGAATTTATTCACCAGAAGCGAATTCCCGCAATTTGTCACCCGCAAATAAATTTGCGAAACAGTTTTTTTTACACCGGCACATTTTCACTGGTGAATATGTGGCGAAGTCCAAAAGCAAAATGGGGCTAATTCGCCCATCACTATTTGACAGCTAATATTACATTGAACCCATCTCAGGTTTTTCTACTGTTGGTACAAAAGGTATGGGTTCTGTGATGATAAAAATGTTTGAGTCCCCCCTCCTTGGGCTTTCAACCCTCCACATGGAATGGCTGTTATCAGACAGGGCTTGGAAAAGGGCATCCCAGGAGATGACCCCTTTCCACATGGCTGATTCCAGACCTTAGTGATGAGCGGCCTGTTAGTGATCTGATTTTGGTGAAGAAATGTTTTTTCATGATATCTTGGCCTGTTTTATTAACTCTTACAGGCCTGTATCATGACAACCACATCCATAGACATAACTACATACATAATTGTAACATATTTCAGATCTAACTTTTGATCCCAGGGACAATGCAATAGATTGCCAAAAAAAGTTTTGACTAAAAATAGTTTTTTAATAATTATCAGCATAATCATTACATGTATTATTGTTATTAGTATTCATCCAACATGCTCAGGACCTCGGGTTTTCTGTAATTTGGATTTTCATACTATAAGGGGGTTATTTACTAAACTCACATTTTTCTGGTCTGCCTGTTTTGGGCAAAACTCTAATTTTTGGTGGAAAATGCTGAAAAAAGCCAGAATCTGAAAATATTAAACCTGTTGAGGTCATGTATAAGCCAATAAACGAACAATTCTGGAGAAAAGCTAGAAAAATAGCATGATTCAGGACAGGTTTTCTCTGGATTTTATCGAGTTTTTTTTACCGATCTGATTATCGGTACAGAAGGCATAAATTGGCATTGGGAGTTTGGTCAAGCTTTTTTAGTGATACAATAAGATAAAATCGGATTTTTGTAAATATACCCCTAAGTCTACAAAAAATTATTTCAACATTAAATAAACCCAATAGGATTGTTTTTCCATTGAAAATGATTAATTATCATCAAGATATAGTAGAGAATAAACAGAGGGCTAATGCAGAATCTTCTCTGCTGTTTGAGTTTATTGTGCCTTCATATATGGCATTTTTGGTGGTTCCCACCATGTGTTCCATACAATGTACACATTTACCATGTAACCCCCACCCCCTGCTGATGTCACATACTCAGTGTGGTCCCAGAATGCCAAACTACACCTCTCATGAATCATCTTGTGCATAAATCTAATCTAAAAAATTTGGAGCATCAGATAACAGCCAATCGCTGATCGCCACATCATAGCCCCACCCTGTGATGTCTTTCGCTCTGCCTGCAACATCAATGGTCTACCCCTCTAACATCATGGCTCCACCTCCTGCTCGGATCATGGGCCACGGAAAGGTGGAAACACTAAATGGATCCCATACCTGCAAACCTTTACCTTTATAATCACCTTTTAACAGAAACAAACAAGATAGTCAAATAACAACATTTAAAATATATATCCTGCAAGGCAGCAGTGATTTCAATATATGATTGCAACCGTTTTTGAATACCCTCAGTTAAATGGATTAATTTTTATTGTTCATTTTAAAGGGATCATGATCACTAAGCTGCATGTAGAGTTAGGATTTACAGTTTAATATAACTTAGGGTTGCTGCATTATCCCATAAATATTGAAACCCATAAAATTCACAGAACAAATCATCCATGTAATTGCATACAAAATAGACACTGCACAGATGCGGAGAAATGAATGCTACCCTAAAAGATGCATTTTTGTATAAGTAACCCTACAGATAGGGAAGACTTAGTTAACTAGAAATGTACATGCTGAGTTGCTAATTAGTAAACAGTCCAGATGTATCAGCCTCAGTGCAATCTTGTGGTGTGCAAATTAATTGTTAATTAAGCATGAAACTTAAGTACACAATTGGTGTCCCATTTGAAATCAATGATTTGGTAACACTTTAGATGTCAAATGAAGCACCAATAAGACCCATATTTTACAGGACTGTAATTACTTTACATGTGGATGAGTACTGAAATGTCAATGATTACTCAGCTAGTGCAGTTGCTCTAGAATTACTTATGCTAGCTATGTCTAGTAGACAAGTGGGTGTAGCATGACATTTCCAGGGGTGATACAGCCAAAAAAAAGTATTCCTAAGTATTATGACAGGCACAGCAAGGGATGGGCGAATTTTTTTGCCTTGTTTCGCCAAAAAATAACTCCCACAGACTTGTATGGCATTGTGGGTCAAAATAAAAAGACGTGCTTCAAATTTTTGGTGAAACGAAACGGGTCAAATTCGCCCATCCCTAGACAGCATAAATTGTTTCCTGTTCTGGACATATTTCTGGTAAACATGTAGCAACACTTTAAATAGTGAGTGAATCATTTTTTTTGTTTAATGTTTGTACATCACATACATTTCACCGCCACTATCACCATTATTTATTATATGGCTTCCCAAGAACATAACAGTGCGCAAATACCAATACACACCTTAGTAAACCTTTTGAGTTATTGGGGCTCCCTTAGAATGTACAAACCTGAAACAATAAGGTTGTTACTGAATTGCAGTGAATTCATAGAAAATCAATGCTGATGGTTGGCTGTGCGATATGTTAAGTGAATCGCTAGGAGTAATGCTCTGTGTCTAATACATTTTCTGATGGTTGCTGTATGGAAACATTGCCTGGAAATAAGGGTTGGCAACACTATAAAACACTGACCTATGCATGCCAGTACTTAAACTTACTAGATGCAGTATAAAATAACATTTCTGTTTCAGTTTCATTTTAGGTGCAAAGGATTAAAAATACAATAAAATAATGACAGAGCTAATAATAAATGGCCAATATAATGGAATGGTCCCACAGTGAGTCCTGTGGGTCGTTGACTGGGTGTATAAACTTCAGGTCTTTCATTCAAATGATCATGATTTGCAACGTGCTTATTGGATCTATTTCTTGACCTGGCTGCTATACCCCAGAACATCTTCAATAAAAATATATCATATAAAACAGCCCATGTAATATTCTGTTTCTTATTAAAAATGCTTTTCATGAAAAATATACTTTTTTAGTAGTACGTGCCATCAATTAATCCCATATAGGAAAAAACTGCCATTTTAATAACTTAAGTCTTCCTTTTTGCTCATATGAGGCACTGTGCTCACACACAAACTAAACACACACATACAGTACATGCTAGGTTACGCTATTTCTATTACTTTCGCATGTCTTCCTGTTACAGTTAGAACCTGCATTATTTCCTGTCAGGTGACAGCGCATCACAAAATGGTGGCTTAAGGTACAAGCACAATATTTACTGATATGTTTATGCCAATTGGTAAAAGGATTAAATAGTTCATATATTTCTGTATTATTGTGCATTGCACATCTCAAGCCTATGATTAAGTACCATACAGGTATGAAACACATTATGCATGTTGTCTAACCACTAGACCAATGCATTTTTTTGTTATGTGTAATCCACTTCTCCACTTTACCACTAGCTTCTGGAGTGTAGCCAGCCATTGATTGTACTTTAATTGGACTATGGTCCGTTTTTGTCATAATTTCACACAGTTCTGAACATGTTTTAGCCAATAAAGCAGAAATCTAGTGATATATTTTTATCATAATTGTTACAACTTCCATTCAAGTTTCCAACAGGGTGCCAATAGTAAATAATTCAACCCCTAAGAAAATGGAAATCCAGAGATCCCTCGACAGATAAGTGCCATTAAACATGGCTGAACATAATTGCTTTTAGACCCACATACTATGTATATTAATATAACTACAATGTCATTGTTAGTGTTCATTGTCTTGACTAACAATAGATAACGTCAGAGACAAAGATACAGGGATTACTGACTGACTTATAATATGAGTAATACAGTGCTGTGTCCTCACACCCCTTTCCATTTTGTACTCCCTTATTGTTAAAAATGAATAAAAAAACTGATGTATAAACCAAAGAAACTAGTGCATGACCTTGCAGGTTTTGTAGGTAGCGTCATGTGGTTTGATATCATTAGGATGGTGGGGTTTATAAAATGGGCAGTTAATGGAAAGATATAGATAAAGTGGCGGCAAGAACAACCTGTTGATTTATAGCCTCTGCAAAGACTGGATATGAAACCTGTACTAATAAAAAATCAATAATATTAAAAAAAGATATACTGACCCTTTGCAAGAAAATACACAGGCTTACCTGCTACTAAAATTGAAACAATTTCTGCCATTTGCACTTTCTGAATATATCAGCAGAGAACATCCGGCTAAATTGCCGTTATGATTTAATTGTCACATTTGAACACATTTATTTCTAATCATGTGCATGAGGATCACAGCATGATCAGTACAGCAAAACAAAACTGATCTAATTCTCCATCTTAAAGATACATGGGTCACATTAATGTCATCTGTTCTGTATAGTAAATACACTGGGAATCTCCATCAGCCACAGCAATTAATATAGCAGATTTAATACTTATAGTCAGGAAATGAAAATGTACTCTGCAGGAGAATAAACTATCCTTTCTGGTGCTTAAATATAAGGTAATCATGTTTTTCTCAAACTATAATATCTAGCACAGCTGGTGACAGTAAAAACTCAATAGGACACTAAAAATTGCATGGTTTAAATGGGAAAGGTGGAAATCAGTATTAATGCTTGTATTGCAAATATGTTTTATCTTCATGGTAGAATAAAACCAGGAGATCCAGGAGCCTGTGCTAAATAAAATGAATTCATAGGTTTTATAAAAAAATGACAAATGCCAATCATAGCCAGTAACAAAAGAAAAAAAAAGACAAGATCATAAATAGTTGTGTAGCCACAATATGCTCTTGTCAACCATCATTGAGTTTAAGGCAAGGGTTATGAACAGCATATCTGTAGAGAACCACTGCCAGGAAGATTACTAAATTTCAAGTCAAAAACTGAGGGGATAAGGTTACTGAAAAAAAGCAAGTTGCCTCTTGTTTTTGAAGAGGGAATACAATTTAGAACTACAGGGAAGAAAGACCTTTTAATCTGCGCACAGAAATGTAAACTGAATGAACAAGATAAATCACTTGCAAGAATACTCTCTGAGCAAATAATTCATACAACTGCTTCATATCTTATACAGTATGTGTGCCTTATTTTGGGTGTGTATGAGGAAGGTGAGGCTGTGGTTATAAAAGTACACATTTTAGTCCTACTAAATATGAGTTGTAACCTAACCTTGATAAATTGATTTTAAAATGTTAAATTTAGCATTTATTTATCATTTGAAAGATTTATAATTATTTCTTCATTATAATTTATTAGATCAATAAGTCCATCCTTTCTAGAGCTAGTACCATTTCATGGATAAACCTATTAATGCTATTTTCTAACACTGTGCCCTAGCCCATTACAACTAGATAGATGAATTATACAGCTTGCAGTAGTCAGAGAAAGGCTAATTGTCGATCGGTTAAGTGGTTGCTAATTTTCCCCGTGTTAGCAAGAGATCCTTCTATGCCTTACAATGGTAATCTCTCAGTTTTTGTCATATATTTTTATTTTGTTCATTACTTCAATTTTAATTTGTCTACAGTAACACATTTCCCTAATTCTTCCAATTGTTGATAAAATGCTTGATTGCAGAGGGGTTAACATAGTAACTTAGAGCTTACAGTTGCATTTCTTTTCTATGTTTTTCTTAAAAATACAACAGAATTCTATCTAATAAATGTACTCCATAGCAATTACTGTGGGGCAGACAGACATGGGAAATGCACACTCTTGACTGCAATTAATACTACTGTTGACCTGTAAAACACAATGTGGCTGTTCCTATGTCTCTTTCTGTCTTACAAGAAACATTTCAGTCCTTGGCTATCCCTGAATTGTGCAATAGTTGGTTGTTTTTCTGACTAAGGGGCAGATTTATCAAATGTTAAATTTTTGAATTCAAAAAATTCTAATTTCGAGCTATTTTTTGTGTACTTTGACTAGGGAATAGTCCAAATTTGATTTGAAATAAAATTTGATATTTCGAATATCAAAATGTATCATGTACTGTCTCTTTAAAAATTCAACTTTGACCATTCCCCATCTAAAACCTGCTGAATTGTTTTAGCCTATGGGGGACCTCCTAAAATCTATTTGGAGTCACTTGGTGGAGTTTAAAAACCAAAGTTTTTTTGGGAAAACTTTAATTGAATGTGCCATTACTTTGATTCGTACAATTCAAATGAATACAGACCTATTCAATCAAAAATGGACCTATTTGGACAAAAAAAGACTTAATTTTGGTTGGACTTTTTAAATTCGAAATTCAACACTTGATTAATATACCCCTAGGTGCAGCATCAAACAGGAGCTAAGCATTTGGAGACAAGGGTGCTGATACAGTAATGTGTTGAATTTTTTGTTTAGAAGCAGCTAGAGGGCTGCATGACACTAAGGAACATCCAGCCTAAAATATTAATACTTTATAGCACATACATCATTCTTTCTATGTTTAACATTCATCTGGGCAACTGGCTGACATCCTTTGGTTTGGGACTTTAGACCAACAACATTTAAACAGCTACATGATTGTTATTGTGCATTCATTTAGCGGCACATTTACTAAGCTTGAGTGATGGATTCGAAGTAAAAAAACTTCGAATTCCGAAGGTTTTTTTTTTGGGTACTTCAACCATCGAATAGGCTACTATGACCTTCGACTACGACTTCGATTAAAACGATTCAAAGAAAAAATTGTTTGACTATTAGACCATTCGATAGTCGAAGTACTGTCTCTTTAAAAAAAGTTTGACTACATACTTCGGTAGTTTAAACCTACCGAGGTACAATGTTAGCCTATGTGGACCTTCCCCATTACTTTTCTACATATTTTTTGATCGAAGGAAAATCCTCCGGTCGATCGATTAAGATCCTTCGAATTATTCGATTCAAAGGATTTTCATCGTTCGATAGAAAGATTTTTCCTTCGATCGTTCGCAGGATTTGCGGTAAATTCTTCAACTTCGATATTCGAAGTCAAAGGATTTTACTTTGAGGGTCGAATTAGAGAGTTTATTAACCCTCGATATTTGACCCTTAGTAAATGGGCCCCTTAATGTGTTTCCCCTTCACTGTGTTCATTATTCTGTGCTAAAATATCTCTCATATCCCCTTCCTGCTATTTCCCCATGTCTTTACATGACATCATTTACTTTTTCTTCTGGACAAAAACTTGCTTTTTCCATTACTGCCTTTCAATTTCTACTTTTTCTACTTTGACTATTAGGGGACTGTGGTGTGGGCCCTTTAACAGAGGTTGCTGAAGCTTGCTGGCAATGAAAAATGTAGCTTTATTTCTTTAAAGCAGAAGGAAAAGTATTACACAGCTCAATTTCAGCATGGCATCAGAACAGCAGAGCAGTTTCTCTAGGTCTTTCCTTGAAGAGAGCCAACATCAGACAGAGAGACTTGCTGACTGGGAGCGGCCTTTTATACCCAAGGCTCCCAGAATGCTTTGTGGTTCTGTGACATCATACATCTCACATTAAACAAATGTTAAATTTTAACAATAATTGCAATTTCCACATATACATTTACATATTAGCCTTCATAGATTACAACATAAAAAAGGTAAAAAGAAACTCACATTTAAACAAAGTTTAAATTCCAAGCTGTGAAATGTCTGTGCACAGCTGACAACAATCAGGCTACACCCATGTGTTTCCAAACCCTGTGCAGACTGATTAACTTGGGAAACTCAGGTAAGTATTTTAAACTTTAAATGTTAAAGTTTGCACTCATATATAAAGGGTATATTTTAGTGGCAAGTTGCTTTCTAAGAGGAAAAACTAATGTTTAAATGTTCTAACTTTATAGAGCTGCAAAACAGACTGCTTTCACATGGCTTTTTTAACCCTGTTGTTACCATGTTGAACACAGGAGAAAAAAATATGGTTCAAGGCTGAGAATGGTGTAGGACAGACACAAGAAGTAATGAAAGTCAGGTTAAGAAAGAGAGTTTGCGCTGGCCAGCAGAGGTAGAAAAGACAGAGAAGAAAGAAAGTACTGTCCTCCACACATATCTCAACAACAAAAAAAAGAAAAATTTATTTCAGTGACATAACTCTGTCACAGGGACATTTATTAAACCTCAATATTTTCTGGTCAAGGTTTTTAGGGGGAAAACTCAAATTTTTCCCTGGAAAAAAAGAACTCTAATTTTTAGAGATTTATCAAAGCTGCTAAAAATCTGAATCCTAAAATAAGCCATCTCAAACCTATCGAGGTCATGTAGCAGTCAATGTTAGATGTCCCTGAAGTTGTTTCTTGACATTGTGATCTGCGCTAGATAATCCAAAAGATTTGGGGTTTTCATCAAATTATCCAAAAAAAGTAATAACATTGAGTTTTCAGAGCGTCAATCATACAATACGAATTGATGCTTGCTTTTGTTGTAATGTTTTGTCTCTCTGATTTTTTATATATTATTGATAAATTAGTTCAATTCATGCAATGGAGTTTGGTCAGATTTGTTTTCATTAAAAAATGAGATTCATTTGAGTTTTAGTAAATCAGCCCCTTAGTGTCATTCATGTATTTATTTATTTAATTTTCAAAAGAAAGTTGTTGAAAAGCATGGGAACGGACTGAGAGAGTCAGTGAGGTTTTTTTTGCTTATTTTATGTGCTTCTACCTGTAAATGTTTTTTTACTTTATTTCCTCCCTGTAACCCCTGTATGCCTCAGTTGGCTATAATAATCTATATATATTTAAGTCTTCCATCCTATTTCTGGTATTCTTCCTAATCATTATTATCTTCCATTATTATCACTAATTCACTGCCTGTATTTCTCTGATACTCTGCATTTTGAGTGGTGTTTGTCATCTGCACTCACCATCAACTCCTATTTTAAAATTGATTTAAATCTTATGGTGGACGTTATATTCACATTTTTCTATTTGTTAAAGGGAGCCTGTCATCGGAAAACATGTTTTTTTCAAAACGCATCAGTTAATAGTGCTACTCCAGCAGAATTCTGCACTGAAATCCATTTCTCAAAAGAGCAAACAGATTTTTTTATATTCAATTTTGAAATCTGACAAAGGGCTAGACATTTTGTCAATTTCCCAGCTGGCCTTGGTCATGTGACTTGTGCCTGCACTTTATGAGAAAAATGCTTTCTGGCAGTCTCAGTGAGACATGGGTTTTTACTATTGAATGTTGTTCTTAGATCTACCAGGCAGCTGTTATCTTGTGTTAGGGAGCTGCTATCTGGTTACCTTTCCATTGTTCTTTAGTTTGGCTGCTGGGGGGAAAAGGGAGGGGGTGATATCACTCCAACTTTCAGTACAGCAGTAAAGAGTGATTGAAGTTTATCAGAGCACAAGTCACATGACTTGGGGCAACTGGGAAATTGACAATATGTCTAGCCCCATGTCAGATTTCAAAATTGAATATAAAAAAAAATCTGTTTGCTCTTTTGAGAAATGGATTTTGCAAATTTTTCAGCAGGGCAGATCATCACAAAATTATGACACAGCTATACAACGATTACTAACAGCAAACACAATTACATTTTTCAGAATGGACAGAAATCACATACTTCTTTAATGTGAAGATTCTTTGGTTTCTGTCTGCCAGTTAATACATTCAATGAAGTAAAAAGAAACGGCCTAATTTTATTGTCTCTAGATATTTACTAATGAAAGGTTATCACCAAGAGCATTCATCCTTAACCGACTCTCTGCTGTGCCTGTTGTTAGCAGAATTCCATTGGCATATAAATCAGTTAAATTTCAGAGTTTATCTAAAACATTAAAGACCATCTGAGCTCAGCATGATTCAATTCCTATTTTATGTATAAAACATTGGGAAACTGAAAGTTTTATTTCACCTAGACTATGACATTTTTTCCCCCAATACAATTAAGTACAAAGATAAGTTACAGCTTTTTTGACTGTTCTTCAAATAATGAACAAACTACAAAAAAGCAACCAGGAAACCCAAAGTAAAAAAGTATTGTCATTTACACAGTTAGGGGGTTATTTATTAACCCTTTCCCTGCCAGCTGATATGTCCTAAATGTGAACATCTACTGCCAAGCAGTTTTTAGACATTTTGTACTTTTTCACATTGGGCTGATTTTATTTACCCCAGCAGTAGGCACATCCTGATGACATCGCTGCTGCTTTTTCAGTTGTTGTGGCGTCTTCATGAAATCCAGCAGGTCTGCGGCTTTCATTCAGCGCAAAAAGCAGCAGACGAAGACGCACAGCACCAGCCCCAGAAAACATACAAGGTAAATTCCTGCTGCTTAGAGCCCTAGCCTGCTGGCATATATGGTTTATGTGCTTGGCAGACAAAGGATTAAATGTCGAGTTGTGTTTTTCCCTGAAAAATTCAAGTTTTGCAAGGGTAGTTTCATTAAAAACTCAATGGCAGAGGTCCCTTGAACCATTTGAAAGGAAAAACCTTTAAACTGGATCATTCATGATTACAAGCAAACAAAGTTGTGAGGTTATTCAAGGTATAAAAAAACCTCACAAACTCGACTTTTGATAATTAACCCCCTTAGATTCTGAATTTTCACAATGATCTTTTGATGAGCAATTTTTCCAAAAAGTTCTTATTAAGTTTGATTGCCTTACCCCTAAAATGTGGTAGCAAGCAATTTTAACATTTAGGGGTCTATTTATGAAACCTTGATTTTTTTTCTGATAGAGGGGGAGAAAACGTGTAGAGGGGACACAAACTAGTTTTTAGAGATTCATTATACCCCAAACCTGCTAAAAATCTCTTTTGCAATTTGAAGATGTTTCTTGACATAGTGATCTGCGCTTTATAATGCAAAAAAGTCAGGGGTTTTTGGGTGACAACTCAATAAAATTGAGCGTTTTGGGCATCAAATTAAAAAATTCGGACAATTTGATATAATATTTTTATATACCCCACATTTTGTAACGTACCAGCAAAAGTCATCCTAAATATGAACGCCAGGGGTGTACTGAACAGTTTGATGCCTGATATGAAAAGATTTTCAAACAATTTTGTACACAGAGACCTCCAAATGGTTATATAGCAGACAAAATTTCCAAGGTCAAAATGAAGTAACACAAATCACTAAAAAAAAAATGCACCAAAATCACCGAAATTGCAGTATAATCACCAAAATAACATACAAACATTATTGCGTAGTGCAATTAGCGAATATGATATTTGCAATGGCAATAAAACATTTTTTTCAGGCAAAAAAAACAGACAATGCCATAAGAAAAAAAAAAGATACAACAGTGTAAGTGTGTATGTGTGTGTACAACTGACCAATTGCATGTTGTGTGTGTGTGCAAGTGTGTGGGGGTGCTGTGAATGTGTGTGACCCCCCTGATCCCCCAAAAATGTATGTGATTGTGTGTAAGTGTGAATGTAAGTGTGTAATGGGAAAATAAGTGTGTGTTTCTGTGTTTCTGTGTTTCTGTGTGTGGATGGGCACTAACCTGGGGGAAGCAGGTCCAGATCGTTCTGCAGGTAGGGTTGCCACCCCGCCGGTATTTTACCGGCCTAGCCGAATTTGTGAATTTGCCAACTCTATGGTCTAAAATACTTAATATACAACTAGTATGACTAATGGCTACTGATTGAGTAACCAAACATAATAATTTCAAAGCAACAAAGACAATAAACACTTCCTGCATGTACCCTGTACCTGTTTAGCAGTCCTTAAATATGAAAATAAGTAAGAAAATGCTTATTGTATAATAATAAACAATACTAAGTTTCCATAAAACATGCGTACAAATTTGAACGCTACATCATTTGCAATACCAAAGAAAAATCTATAATTTTGTACTTCACAATAGCAACAAATTATAGGCATTATTTTGAAAAGAAAGATTTTTTACCTGATTCATCTGATTCTTTTTGTCTGAGTGAAAGCAGTATATATAGAAATGCACTTTTAGGCCTTAAAGCACAATCTCCTTTCTCATCAAAACCATCTCTCTTGGAGATACCTGTGACATTTCAAATAAATAAGCAAGTAGGCAACAAATTCAACACAATAAAGCAAGAACAATAAAACATGCAACAGGCACCATAAGATGAATAATATCACATCCATCACTTGGGAAAATGAAATGAAACTTCAGCCTTCTTATCCTAAAGGGAATCTTGATCCTTCTGCGAGCTGTAATCAGCATTATAATGTGCATTCACTTTGGAATAGGAAAACACATTTCTCTACTTCAGATTTGTCTTTAAGACAAGACACTGGATATTGAAACCAATTCAATGATCAAACTGTCAGAATTAGAATGCAGTAACTTCAGGATTAGTTGGTTGATGTTTTTTTTTCTAATGGCATAATGGCACATTAGTCTGCATTTTGTAAATTGAAAACTATCCATAACAAAAATAATTTTCATAATTCACAAAAACTATTCACTTTTGAGAATATGGGTATTTACAAATGTTTGAGGTTGAGAAAAAAGAATTGCAGCAAAGGGCACGCAACCTTTTAAATGGTTGTGGGTTTTTTTCTCTAGCACTATCTTATTTAAGAAAAACACACTCAAGCAAGGATTACATTGTTCCATTTTATCTGAGTGACAAAAAAATTATCGAATATATTAATAAACTAGGGAAATAAAGTTGTTAAAGGCAATTCCCACTGACTTCTATAGATGTTTGACAACTTTAATGGCTAAACTCCATGGAAGATTTTGTAGGATGGTGTCGGATCAACAAAACACACTCTACAAGTTGGATGTGGTCGCATCAGTTAAAATATAATGGAACTGATACAAAAATCAGATGTGTAAACTACACAGAAGATTTTCCATCTGACCCGACAGATGGAAACAATGCATGCTACGTTTTCATCCAACGAGATCCAATATGATGGTGTCTGACCGACTTTTTTTCCCACTGATATACATTAAGGGGGTTATTTACTAATAATTTTTTCATTTAAAATCATGGTTTTTTTTTCATTTTCAAAAATTTTGAGATTTATTAAAGGCTTCACTGCACCCTATGAGATTTTCAGAGTTCTGAGGGTTTTTTTTTTTTTTCAGGGTTTTATCCCAAACAAAATTTTATAGAAAAAACTATCTTTGTTACCCAAAATAAAGAAAGCTTGAATAATTTTGAAGTGTAAGATTTTTACTAAACATATTTGTTAATATTAAGCAATACTTTAAACATCCAACAAGATGTATTGATTATAAAGGTATCATATTTTACTAAAAAATGCATACAACATTTTCACATCATAAACCCAGTCGGGCCATTCTTTACATTCTCTCTCAAGCTGCCTTGTCTGCTAAAGGGAAGAGCTTTAGAAAGGGTTAAGTGGTTGCCGCAAAACACTTATTTAATGAGACTTGATGCTCCCGACAGCCAGGTGAGGATAACAAGTCACGGCTCATTTTGAACATAATAGACATTATGTAAAAATCTAAAACATCACAAACAATTCTTAACATTAATGACATTTGTAAATATATTTGGTTTCTTGGACTTGCAGTTTGGAAAGCATAGGAGGAGGAGGTGCTATGAAGGCTGCCCATTGGTACCATATGTCAGGCGTAGAAGGAGGTGCCATGTAAAACAAACCTTGGCTAGAGTGCATAGTAATTATAAACATACAGTATAGAATTACAAAGCAGACCTTGGTTTCCTCTGCATATTAGATTGTAAAACAGAGGATAAGGCATTAAACTCAATGGCCCTTTAAGTCCACCATAGAACAATGAGTGAGAATGAGCCATGTTTCTTTGGCTTTTCAGCACAACACAAATGTGCCTTTTGACACACAACTTGCCCTTGAGTGCACTTAATACAAAAGTCATACATTTGATAAGCAAACTGCAGTTTTGGAAATTGTGTTTGAGCACAGCACAATATCAGTGTTACCACTGCAGACATATAACATTCACAGCATATAAAGAAAGATTTCCCCAAACAAAGAGAATTTTGTGTGTTCTAAATATGGATGTAACATTTGCTTCTCTAGTGCATGTAGTAGCAGTAAACCAATACACAGGTATGGCCACATTCAAAATTATTAACATGTATTTTTAGAGAGCCAACATATTGTGCATCGCTATTGGGCAAACACACAATATATATGTTAGAACAAATGCACTTAGATGTTAATAGTGATTCCCAGATGTTATTGGGGAGGGGGCCAATAGATGTTATAGTGGCCACTATTGTGAATTGGGCAAATGCACAATACATATGTTATAGCAAATGCACTTAGATGTTAATAGTGCTTCCTAGATGTTACTGGGAAGGGTGCAAATAGATTTTATAGTGGCACCCCTCAGTGAGGAGAATTTGGCTTGGGTTGACGAGAATTTGTAAAATGATGGGACTTGTTGTTTTGTGCTCATTCCCATCGGATCAGGTAGAGATACATTGCTAAAGTTTTTGGCTAGAGAGCAATTAGGTGAAGAGGTCTGGTCATGAAAGGCTGCAGAGTGAAAGTAGGGACACAGCTAGGAGACCAACTTGCACTTTTTACCAGGCCCACAGTCAAGGTCAGACCCCCTTTCTGCCTGTCTCTTCCATGCCCCCTTGCCCTAGGTTGCGGGGCAGCACTTGGGGATGGTGGTTGGGCAGAGCATGCCCCAGAACTGCCAGCAGAGCATTTGTGCACTGGTCTTCACTTGCCAGACGCTGCACCTCAGCATCTGTACTCAGTGGTGGCCCTCCAACCTCCTTTTGGATCCTTGCTTTCCACACCACAGACTTGTTGTGAATGCACCTCTTAAAGTCACTGAGATGATTTTATACTGCATCACTGTTGCAGGGCTCACAGCATCCGCTACGTGCTGCCAGAGTGTTTGCGTCTGACAGCATTGATCCGACAGGAAGCAATCTAGGATGCTTGGACCTGGGGTTTTCCCGATAAGGGATCTTTCTGTAATTTGGATTTCCATACCTCAAGTAAAGTAATTTAAACATAAAATAAACTCAATATGATTGTATTGCCTCCAGTAAGGATTAATTATTTCTTAATTTGGATCTGGTACAAACTATGGTTTTCTTATTACAGGAAAAAGGGAAATCCTTTTTTAAAATGTGAAATATTCGATTAACGCAAAGTCTTACGGGAAATATCCCTCCTGAAATTGGAACTTTTTGGACAATGGATACCTTACCTGTACTCACAAGGCAACTCGCTAAGCAGACATGAAGCATTATGCGTTCATTTGCAATTGTTGTGAAGAATAATTGCAAATATTTCGAGTGTGCAATGTAAAATGTTGCAGTTTAAAAGCATGACATTTATTTCATTAAAAAAATTGTTAATTCCAACTCTCTAAATAAATCAGATTGTTGTGAACAAGACGGCAGGTTATCTAACCTTTTCAAAACTCCAACTGTGCTGCCCTCATAGAGGCAATTTTTAACTGTTGAATACAACTTAATGTATTTCATTGGATCTTTATCTTGTTATAAAGAATAGAAGCAATTCCAAGGTTACAGAAAAGGATAAAATAACAAATTTACATTTAAATGACCACAGTCTATGAGGTTTAGTAGCATAGCAGTTTGTTTTTATGAATTGTTTTTGAATAAATGCGAAATCCTTGATGTCACATAGCCATTTCTTGCATATTGTAATATAAAATGTTAATCATTCTGTGTCCATCTTTTAATTATTAATTTATTAATATGATTTAAATGTATATTGACTGGTGAATATATGTGGGCATCATTTGCCAAATAAGGAAGCATAAAAATATGTATATGTATTTAAATCTGAAATGGTGTCCATAACCTCAATCTTTTTTCATGTCTTAAAATATCATCCAACTGCATGTGGTAAATGCAGTACATTGTGACACATTACTACATTACTTTCAAGCTAGTCCAAGCTAGATAAAAAAAAAAATAAGTTGTTAACATTTAATGTATGACTGTATACTTCTATCATTTTTCTGACACAGACTGAAATATGTTTTCAAGGGTTAAAATATCAGTATAAATATGAGTGTGTATCAGATATCAAAAATATCAAATATATGGACTCCATTCACCTAGCCTTAGCCATTCTTGTGCATTTTTACTTGTATGAAGTCCGCTTACCGTATAACTGTAATTTTTAAAAGGCAATAGGCTGTTGTTGGCTTTAAAAGTGGCAGTAAATATGCAGAACAATTTTAAAAACATTAAGTAGGGGTGCAATGAGGCTGTGAATACAAAATTCATACAGACAAATACAAGAGTCCTCTGCACTCAAACCATTATCAATATATTGAGGACATTGAGACATTTTGTGCCTTGGGCTATTAAAAAATGCCTTACCCTTTAAACAAAATATATATGAATATATTGCAATATATTTAAGCTGGCCAACCATGTCAAAGTCATCCCATATCTGGCCAGTCCTACACTCAACTTGCATCTGGTTCATTAAGAATTCTATTGCTTCATTATACATTTTACACAGGGACTAAATTTTACCTGCAACTAACTTGCTGCTTTCAAAGTAAAACTCCCAAACGTGGTTGCCCTTTTCTTAGCCACCAGCTGGGAAGAGTGGGAGCTACAACATGGAGCTGACCACTGCTCCCGTATAAACTATAACAAACAAGGGAAAGTTGTGCTCACCAATAATTTTTAAAACCATTAGACGGGGGTGCAATGAGGCTGTGACCACAAAATACATATAAAACACAAAAAAGACAAAAACAAGAGGTCCTCTGCACTCAACCCATTATCAATATACAGTATTAGGGACATTGAGGCATTTTCTGTCTTGAGCTTAAGGCACACAATGTCTCAATGTCCTTAATATATTGATAATGGTTTGAGTGCAGAGGACCTCTTGTATTTGTCAGTAAATAGGCAGAAACACGTGTCATTCAGATTTGATCTGATGACAGACAGCTGTTCTAGGAATATGCTACAACAGTGGTAGGATCATATACATACATTTAAGAAATGGGGTGAATGCGTCAAGTGACGCAAGGAAAGACGGAATAAAAGATCAACGCATGCGCAGCCAGAATCAAGCCTCTGAGGAAGTCGAAAGACGAAACGCGTAAGGCAGGTGACGTCACTGGTAGGCGCCGAGTATTGCACACGAGGAACGAACGCGAACGACCATCACATACAAGGAACAAACGAAAAAATTCTAATATTCGTTTTCCCAAGCCTGATCATCTTGGGACTTGTTGCTGTGGACTGGTGCAATCAGGGGGGCCTCCATTTGGACGGTGCATAGATATGCTCTATTTTAACCATTGCCATGTGAGTGCATTTTAATCTTTGTTTTACATTATTAAAAAGTTTTTTACACTATTTGCTGCTGTCTGTTGATCTACAGTCCACACGAAGGGAAACGCTCCAGATTTTACGTGCAAGCTGATATTATTTGTTTGTGAGTACCCACCCAAACAAGCTCTTGAAGAGAGTCCTTTTAACCCTTTTTTGGTGAAGGTTGACAGTAAAGGAAGGTCACACATATATGGTGTAACAAGCGATCCATTCCCTACACAAGAGGTGGCAACATTGCAAAACGATATTACCCTATTTGCCTGTTTGTCTGTCTCCCGTGCCTCTGGCGCTGGCTCTTTTATTTTAGTAACAGAATTTAAGAAATCTGATCAAACTAAAAAATAATCACTGCTGCAAAATGTTTAGTGTAAATTGTAAAATATTGCTTTTGGTATATATGTAATCATAAAAATGACTACTGACATTAATTTTGCCAAGTGATGTATTTTTCTGCAATAATTTATGTCAATGCAAATATGCTGCTGTCAAGGTGAATTTTTAGAGCAAAGTAGTGACACATATATGACTGAAAAGATGGCATGGCAATTTGAAAGTCCAGAATGCAACTTATTTTGCAAGAGATTCATAAACTAAAATGAAATATGCTCAGGACAACCTATTTATTATTTAGTGAATTAATGAAAATATAAGTATTTTAAATAAAAGTACTGGTGACAACTAATCATTTATACATGTATATATATAAATGTCACACATTTTAAACAAATTGCATGCAATCATAAACCATAGTTACATCCTGTAGTTAAGTTGGTTGAAAAAAGACCAAAGTCCATCAAGTTCAACCTCTCCTAATGAACTCCAATGCAAATATATATAAATATCTACCAATATCTATACTAAGGGGCACATTTACTAAGGGTCGAATATCGAGGGTTAATTAACCCTCGATATTCGACCATTGAACATTTACTTCGATGGACGAAGTAGCCGAAACAAACCTTTGAAATTCGAAGTTTTTTTTCAAAATAATCCTTCACTCGAGTTTAGTAAACGTGCCCCTAATTGTAGATTTTAGTAGCACAATAGCCCTAGATATTACACTTGTTCAAAAAGTCACCAATGCCACTTTTAAAGGAATTAATAAAATCTGGCACCACAATATCACCCGGCAGGGCATTCCACAGCTCCATGCCCTTATTATAAAGAACCACCTACATTGCTTCAAATGAAAGTTCTATTCCTCTAGTCTAAAGAATGGCTTCTGGTGTGCTAATCTTTTCTGTGGGAATAAAGAATCCCCTATCTGTCTATAATGTACTGAACTCGTAAAGAGAAATCATGTCCCCTCCAGAGAAAACAACACCTCTTTGATAGTCTACACTCACAGTTGAAATCTTCTGCCCCTTTTGCCAGTTTAGTTAGCATGTATCTGCACTCTTTCCAGCTCATTTATAGCCTTCTTAATAATTGGATCCCAAAACTGCCCAAAAAATACTCAAGATGAGGCCTTACAGGTACCTATAAAGAGGCAAAATTATGTTTTTATTAATGCCCTTTTTTATGCAAGACAGTACTTTATTTGCTTTCAGACACAGAATGACACTGCCTAGAGTTACACAGCTTGTTATCTGTAAAACTCTCCAGATTCTTCCAAATTAAAGATACTCCAATTATTGCTTTTTAACTAATGTATCATTCTTTATCATTTCAAAAATAACATTCCATCCTTTAGACTTTTTTTGGCAAATTCTTATAAAATACACCTTTCATGTGATGAAATGTTATGACAATTACTTAGAAGTAATTTATATACTCAATATATAAAATGTTAAATTTTCAAGTTTATATGATAATATGTAGTTTCAGTTTAGTATATTTATATCACATTGTAGCTTTGCTCAAAGTTTAGCAACAGACCTCAGAGTTTTAAAGCAGGTATTTAGTTAAAGCAACAGCAATCAGTTAAAACATCAACTGGCATACCTGGTATGCAGGGAAAGAGCATAAGAGCTAGGTAAAAATTAATAGATATACAGTAGAATAGAAGCAACAACCATCTTCACACATTACTGGACCTATATCTTTCTACTTGAAATCTGCTCAAAATTCCCACAGTGTTAAGAGTTTTTTCTGCTGCTCGGAAATACCAATGCCTGATAAGGATGCACCTACTGGAAATGAACTGGCAGACACAGTACTGAGTTCTGGAAACCTGAAGACCCTACATCCTGATGTTACCAGGAACCAGGTTAGAAGAGTCCTAGTCCCGTGGGGCACTCCTGTCTAGTCCCGCAGAGCATCCAAAAATGGGGGTGCCTATAGCCACGTGTGTCGGGGGGGTCGATGCTGTGATGTCAACACACCACGTCTGGTACACAAAAATCTAAATAAGTAGACACTGAGACCTGAGTTCAATGCCCAAATATAGGTCTTTCTTCACATTCCTGTCACCCAATACCAGATCAAGTGCCAAGCACCCTGGTCTGGGCTCGGCTTCACCAGTAGTGTGACCACCGTTGGGCTTTGGGAGGAGCCCTCAGCCACCTGGACTTAACGAGGGGTACAAGGCGAGATGTTCTGGCTGGCAATGGGGCACGGCTGTTAGCAAAGTCTTTTGGGCAGAAGGTCACGGTACAAAAGGATTAGGCAGAAGGATGGTCAGACAGGCTGGGTCGAGGCAGGCGGATATCAGAATCGTCAGGCAGGCAAGGGTCAAACTGTTAAATAATCAAGGGGTTAAGCTGGAAGAGTTGTTGTAGGCAGGCATGGGTCAGGATACAGAATGCAGAGTAGTCAAGAACAGGCTGGGTCAAACACGGGTAATTAAACAAACAGGATACAGATCAGATGCACAAGGCTCAGGAAACCACTAGAAACCTAGTTCTATCATGGGCATCTGTCTGCAGTCAGAATGGGCCTTTTATAGGGGAAAGAATTTGCGCCAAAAATGTGCATATTCGTGCCAAAACGCGTTGGCGTAAACAGGCGAGCCGCCCGCGCCCTAAGGAAGGCAAGATGGCGCAGGAAGAGGACCACGTGGTGGGCGTCCCTACCGCCCCACTAGACCACCAGGGCAGGTAGGTTTTATTACATTTCCTAAATAATTTTTCTGCTTGATTCACCATTTCCTGACTTCCTGCTTTTTTCCTGATTATAATTCTTCAATGCTTGCCCTGACCTTTCTGCCTGGATACAACTGTGAGCCTTATTTAACCCTTTTGATACTGCAAACTGTACTTTCTGCATATACAGTAGCTTCTTTCTTAGTCCTAATTTAACCAATCAATGGCAACTAGGCCCTTACAGTATACTGGGGAAGCTATGTCTGACTTGGAAAAGGCTCTCCACAGCATGGCCTCTCGCATGGAGATATATGAAGCCCAACAGGCTTGTGTTGAGCAAGTTTTGGAGGCCTTGCTTTCCCCTTTTCCTGATGCTGCTTCTGCTCCATTTCTCTGGTTATGGCAGTTACATAGTTACATAGTTAAATTGGTTTGAAAAAAGACAAAGTCCATCAAGTTCAACCCCTCTAAATGACAACCCAGCATCCATACACACACCCCTCCATACCTTCACATACATTATTCACAGTTAGGCCAATAAATCTTTGGACAGAGAGAACTTTTTTCTAATTTTAGTTCTGTACATTACCACAATAGGTTTAAATAAAACAACAGATGCAGTTGAACTGCAGACTTTCAGCTTTAAAGGGGACCCGTCACCCCAAAAAAAATTCAAAATCCTATATTATCACATTATTCAAGCAAAATGAACTTTAATTACACTATATAAATTATTTGAATCTTGTTTCCTTCAGACTGGGAATTCATAATTATAGCAAGCAGGCAGCAGCCGTTTTGTGGACACTGTTATTAAGGCAAGCCTTGCATCATCTCAAAATCTTGTTTGTGCACCAGAATGGGGGACCCGATGTCCATCCCCATGCCCTGGCTACACAATTAAATGGTGAAGAGAATGGAGGAATGTGTGGAGTGCAGTGACATCTAGGAAGTGCTGAATGGAAAGTTAAAGTAATTGTCGGCCCTGCCTCTATGCCTATGGCATAGAGGAGGGGCAGACAATATTTGATTGACAGCTGAGATGTTTTTATGAATGCTTTAATAAAAAATAGAAATTGGATTTCATGTTTAATTTGAAAAGGACCTTTATTATACAGATTTTTGTGTTTGAGTGACAGGTGCACTTTAATTCAGTGGGCTGAACAAGAAGATTGCATGATGATGTGAGAAACTAAAGACTTTTTTAAACACAATCACTTAATTTCAGGGGCTCAAAACAATTGGACAAATTAAAAAACTGAAAATAAAATGTTCATTTCTAATACTTGGTTGAAACCCCTTTGCTGGCAAAGACTGCCTGAAGTCTTGAACTCATGGACATCGCCAGATTCTAGGTTTTTCTAGGATGCATGCTCAATTGGGTTCAGATCAGGTAGCAAAGTCTAAGTAAATCACATCCCTTGCCATCCCAGAATCAACGTCCCTGCTCACCTTCTCAGAAAAAGAAATGAAGTTAGTCTGGCAAGATCTATTACACATAAAACCATGCTGGCACACACTCATAGTATTATGATTTGCTATGAAGTCCAGTATCTTATCCTTTATTAACCCTTCAAAAAGCTTTCCTACCACTGACCTCAGACTAACTGGCCTATCGTTTTGAGGCTGAGAATGGGATCCCTTTTTCAATAGCGGCACCACATTAGCAATTTGCCAGTCTCTCTGCACCATGCCAGACCTCATTGAATCCTGAAAGATTAAGTAAAGAGGTTTGGCAATCACAGAGCTACTGTAAGCTCGCTAAGTACCTGGACCTTTGCTTATCTTAACATGTTTTAGTCTTTTGAATTTCCTCAGCCATCAGCGCTTTCTATCAAGTAGCCCTGTATCCTTCCACCTCCTCACTTCAGCAGTGATCCTCAGGCTTGCAAGTGGTTTGTTAACCAGTTTGAACTCCAACTCACTCCCTCACTCAGACTTGTTAGTGGAGTACCGCAGGGCTCTGTACTAGGTCCCTTGCTTTTCAACTTGTTTATTAATGACCTGGAGGTGGGCATTGAAAGTACTGTTTCTATTTTTGCAGATGATACTAAATTGTGCAGAACTATAGGTTCCATGCAGGATGCTGCCACTTTGCAGAGTGATCTGTCTAAGTTGGGAAACTGGGCAGCAAACTGGAAAATGAGGTTCAATGTTGATAAATGCAAGGTTATGCACTTTGGCAAAAATAATATAAATGCAATTTATACACTAAATGGCAGTGTGCTGGGAGTTTCCTTAAATGAGAAGGATCTAGGGGTCTTTGTAGATAACAAGTTGTCTAATTCTGGGCAGTGTCATTCTGTGGCTACTAAAGCAAATAAAGTTCTGTCTGTATAAAAAAGGGCATTAACTCAAGGGATGAAAACATAATTATGCCTCTTTAAATGTCCCTGGTAAGGCCTCATCTGGAGTATGCAGTGCAGTTTTGGACTCCAGTTTTTAAGAGGGATATAAATGAGCTGGAGAGAGTGCAGAGACGTGCAACTAAATTGGTTAGGGGGATGGAAGATTTAAATTATGAGGGAAGACTGTCAAGGTTGGGGTTGTTTTCTCTGGAAAAAAGGCCAAAATGCTGGCACCCATTTACATCACATGGGTCTCGGCACCAATACTTCAACAGCAACATGCAGGCACATGATGTCATAAAGTCGCAACAGGCGCTAAATTCCAATTAAATAGACGCTGAAGTTTCTGAAGTAACTGGGTGCTCCTAAATATTTTTTCTGCTTGATTCACCAGTTCCTGGATTCCTGCTTTATTTTTGACTACGATTCCTCACTGCCTGCCATGACCTTTCTACCTGGATACAATTTCAAGCCTTCTTTAACCCTTTTGATACCTCAAACTGAACTTTCTGCATATAGCTTCCTCCTTGGTCCTAACTTCACCAATCAACGACCACTGGGTCCTGACACCTAGCCCTGAAGAAAAAGGACCTTGTATTAGAAGCAGAGGGTCAGCTATTTGCAAATCCATATATTGTACCATAGGTTTGAACACTTCAGTTAATTGTGTTTATATAAGGTTACAGTATTGAGGTTGTAAATTATTGTTATGTTTAATTGTTTTATTAATATCAGTTAAGGATTTACTGGACAAATAGCTGGATGAATAGTTATATAATTATACATATTGTGAATCATTCCATTATCTTCCTTCTACAGAATAAGTTAAAAATTGCAAGGTTATGCTATTTTTGATATCCAATTCATGAGGCATTTTACAATACATGCATAAAGGTCCACAATTAATAGATTTTGTCGTATTGTACATTCATTTTATATGCACTGCATATAAGAAAATAGTTTACCAACCATTTTGGCTACTACAAAAGTGTAAGCATGTTGGCGTAATGTTTTTTATGTTTTTGCTTGCCTGCTTGACAGTTAAGAAAATTATTTGTAGGAAGAGTCAAAGACAAACCTGCTATATAAAAAGTGATAGGATTACCCATGACAGTTTCTTGCTACAAAGTATTTATTGAGCCTGTAGAGGTAGACATATATTAGCTCAACTGTCAAATAAACCATAATGAGAGATGACCTGGTTTCTCTGATCAATGAATTGGCTAGGATGGTGAAAATACATACAGTAATACTTTTTTCAGGGCAATGCATTATTTCATGTAGTCATGTCTCATGTAGTTTACAGAGATGAATTCGTTTTTCAGCCATCAGTTCAGCTGCACCAGTATTGTACATGGTATACAAATCATGTGTGTGATATATGGATGTGTAGCTACATTTGAAATATCTTTTTTTATAGGAAATTTCACATTATTATGTATTTTTTGTCTTATAAGGACAGCAAAGTATGAGACTGACTCTTGGCTGATGTCTTCAAAAGTGACAACTGAGTCATCAGCAGAGATAATGTACAGTAATATGGAAAGGCTTCCATTCTTTGAAAGAATTTGCAAATGGCAGTTTAAATGTAACACATTTAATAATATTAGCACACAGTGTATTATACCTGTGTTATTTAAAAATTCTAGGCAGAGCATCAGTAGTGCAACAGTAGTAGTTGCCCCCTCCCACAAAAAAATTATATTCTGGGGGGGTCCATCACAACCTCAATTGCTTGGATGTTGCTCTTTAGTCTGTTGTATGCAGATAAGGCCTAATTAAAATGCACCTATCAAAAATTAACTGGCACCCATAGTCCTGAGTCCTAGAAACCTGAATATTCTTCATTCTGATGTGACCAGGAGTCATGGGGCTACAATATGAGGCAGGGATAGTGTAGTGTATTTTTCAATTGCAGAAAAATTGTTGCAGAAACACATTGAAGAACACACGTGAGGTATTTTTCCACAAGCAGGTTTTTGACAAAAAGCTTACCCGTGCATGTAGAAAAAATCAGATTTGATTTTCCAGCAAGTCAGAATAATTGAATGCAAAAAAATCCACTTGAATTCAGGAAATCATTTTTTCTGCAATCAAAAGACCTGAACTTAGAGGGTAAACGTAATAAATCTTCCTCCCCAAGTTTGATTTATTGTTATCTGAGCTTGGATTTGTCTGAAACCATGTGAGCAAATGTCAGATTTTCAGGATTTTTATACCACCAATGAGTTTTTCAAGATATAACATTTTTCACCTCTTAAAACCTGCAACACTTTTAATTAAACAAAAATATACACACAGGCACAGAGAATTTGAGCAAGTGAAAGAAATAAACTTGCATTTTCATGAATCTCAGCTAATATTGAAGCATTGAAATCATGTACCCCTTTAACCTTAAGTGGCCATTTTAAAAACTACTAATGCTTATATGTAAGTCTATATTTCAGCAGATTTAAACGTAAACAGTATTTGGCAGAATCCACAGAAAGATGTGCCCTTTACAGTAAACATTGCAAGCTAAAGTGATGTTTTTATTTAACGTGGGTGCTTAGTTTTTTATATATATATATATATATATATATATATATATATATATATATATATATATATATATATATATATATATATATATATATATATATATATATATATATATATATATATATTATAAATAACATAAAGTAGAATAGCATATAGTAGAAAATGCATTATGTCTTGAAGGCACACAAGAAAAAAAATGTTGTTCATGTTATCTTTTAGCTCAGCAGGTCTCAAGCAATGAAATATGTCTTCCTTCTCCCGGATGGGTGTACCTTTCCCTTAACTCTAATTATCCTGTGGAGATCTAGTTAATCCTGCTATGGCTGCTGTTCTGTTTTCCATGTAGGGGAGTATTGCTCTGCTCAACCATAGGAACAAATTTCCAGCTGTTATAAGGATTAAATTGCAATTGTAGAATGAAGTGCTTCTAGTTTAATCATCACCTAATGTTACCAATGTAAACTGTGAGAACAATGCTAAAATCATTTGTAAATATGAGAAGCAAAATTAGTGTTTACATCTGATTTCTTTAGTTATAGCTTTCCATATACTGTATTATGAACAAATGCAGATGATGGTTTCTTGTTGACTGTTGTTGATTATATACTAGAAAAAAACAAGAAAAAAAAAAAGGTTTTGTTTTGCACAATGGTAGGCTAGAAAGTATTTTGTTAAAACTGTAAACTTCCCAGTGGCTTAGATTAAAAAGTACAGCAGCTGACCCTTACCAACAGGTCCCACCTCAAATCAAATCTCAGAATCTGCCTTCAAGTGTTCTGTGGCAGTTAGATGCCTTTTCTTGCATGGCATGGAGCTGTTGGTCAATGATAAGGAATACCATAGAAACCCCTCTATAAATATTAGAACATTCTCCTTAAGTGGTGAAAAAACACCCATAGATTATAATGTGCAGTGAAAAAATGTTGCACTGTTTAAAAATGCTGCACAGTTTGAAAAATTGTTGTACAAATAAAGCACGCCCATTAACTTCCATGCATTTGGCCACTTTTTTGCCATTTTGCTAATTTTTGGGGAATCAAAACACAAACAGTTTAAAAAATATATAAACTTACATCTACAGTTGTTCATAGCCTTTAGGAAAAGGATATCTAATCTGTATTTCTCAGTTGACAGTTATAGGCTGTTGGCGGTTGCTGGCTTTTTTATTTAGAAAAAATGGCCTTTCATATTTGACAGTCCTGCAGCTGGGTTTAAATTTCCATTTGTTTTTTTATAAAAACCAGTAACAAGAAAACGTATATCACTGTGCGCGATTTGCCAATGACATGTATCAAATTATCCTTAGAACATTGTTTAGGTAGTTGATATACTAAATGAAATTTGTCTTAATCTTGCTGACCCCCCTCCATAGCCCCACTGACATTTTTAGCTGTTCATCATTATGATAATTTAAGTGCTAAATTATAAGTTGTAATTTCTCTATAGCAGGGGTGCCCATAAAGTAGATCTGGATCTATCAGTAAACATTAACTGGTTATCAGTATCAAGACACTGTCAACAAACTATTTTATGCTTTTCATTCAGTTATTTATTATGTAATGGTCACATAAGAAATAGTTATTTGTTAAATATAGCAATATACATATTGCCATAATTCAATATTTAAGTAATATTTTCCATGGAACAGAATACTAACAATGCTTTTATGGATGTACTGTAGATCATAATGGGACATCATCACTAAAAGTATACCTCCCAATAGTATGGTCACTCCTGCTCTATAGCATTGTGCTTAGTATACGGGCATGCCTATGTGGAAATAGTTTCACAGTGTCTTTAAATATAAACTGTAAGAATCCTAAACTAGCTCTGTGTGATTTTAGCCTGGCCTAGACTTCTACTGCAACCCTCCATGTCCCTCTTGCTGGCTTCTGTTCGGACAATACAGGAGGGCTAATGAAGGCGGTAAGTAAGACTATGATCAGAAAATCTAAGAACGATGGAAAAATAGTATAGATACTCAGAGTGATAGTATATTCAACAACAATGTCACTAAACTTTGAGAAAAACAATATAACAGAGGTCATTGTATATTCTATTTCTAGTATGTCCATAGAGAGAGGGGTACATGTTAAAAGTAAATTTATAAAGGTCATTCAATTGTAGTGACCATTGTAATCTTCTGAAGGCAATTCTGGAATGTAATATACTTGCATTTTATTATAGGGGGACTGACATAGCTAAAACAGATGAGCAAACTGTAACGTTAACCTATTAATAATGGTGTTTTGACATTGCAAAGTCTCTGGTATCAGTTTGTTATATCGAAGGCTTCAATTTGGGACTCATAGCATGAATAAATTGTTTAAAGCAGGTAAAAAAGTTTTACCATATAAAATGGTAAGAGTAAAAAATAATGCATGTGAAAAATATTTATTACATATATGCTATAGTTTAGTGGATTTTGTATCACAATTACTGTCCTTTAAGAAAAACATTTTAATGTATCAATGCAATGTGACCTAGTTCTTGCCAAGGCTTTCACTATTATACAACTAGCCATAAACTCTAACTAGTATCATGCTGTGTATCTTATATTTTGTTTTTTAATTTCTATTAAAATTTTTAGAATGAAGCCCACTCATACAAGGTAGAGGCATTCTGCATATTCAAAGAGTTGCAATTTATAAGGTATTTCTGTTTGAACGGATTTTATTTGGAATATTCAACACATCTCTATATTTCACATGAAAAGAACTACATAAAAGCAACAGTCTGTGCAGTTCCCTTTTATAGACATTTATAAAGCTCACTCTAATTAATTCTGCTAATGTGGCATGAGGCTTGCATACTGCTAAAGGAACCACTGGTCTAGCAGGAGAGTTATTATTTTAAACCATCTAGTATTTAATTAAATAACTTTTTCTTAAATGAGACAGTCTGACATATTCATGGTGTTATTTTAGTTTATTCATCAATGTCCTAGAAAAACGTAATCTAAAACACAGTAGAGAATCTAAAAGTATTTTAAAACTTCAGCTCTTATTATTTTGATATCAGGTTATAAAGGCTCATTAGCATGGATTCATGCAGAGCAAAGTGCAACAAGCTGGGCACAAGAGAGCCCTATGCTTTAAAATAACCAAGTATTAAATCCATTGTATCCATATAATTGCAATTAATAATCCATGTAATCATAAATATATGCTTTGCTGCCCAAAGCCTTTACTTTTTTCGATGACTATTTCTAATATACTTTTACATTTATAAAGTTTAATATTACATATATTATCTATTATTTGATGTTTTCACTAAAATTTTGGGAAGCCATGAGCTGTGTAAACCTAATGGCATAGAAATAGATTAGAGGAAAACTAATTTTTTGCAAAGACTATGATGGACCTTGCCTTATTTGACTAATTCATTACCTTTACAATTAAAGTGCCACATTTATACAACTTTTCATTTCTGGGGGTTGGATTGTACAATTTTACTACTCATGTCCTGCAGCTGGTTATGGAAACCTGACATCTGGAATTTCTCCATTTTTGCTATGTTCTATCTCTAAACTGACTTACATACAGTACATTGTACTGGATTATCCAAATGATATTATCTAGTAGTAGTAAGTCTTGTTTAGCCCCTAGCAGTTAAGGATCCCTGTAGGATTCTACTTAATTTGGTTAGTAATATTTAAAATCACCATGTTTTAAAATAATGCAGCATTTCCTTCCAGAATTCCAGTGTAAATTGTAGTTGCTTTGAAAGTAGTACCTGCCATCCCTTGCATGTGCCTATACGGTGGTAAATTGGTGCTTGCAATGCAATGTACAAACTGCAATTTTTGGATGTTTTGTATTAATGCACATTTGCTCCCAGAATTCCAGTGTAATTGTAGGTGCTTGCTAAGTACAATCTGCCACCAGCTGTACACAATGCACCTATACAGGGAGGAAAAGTGTTCATGGACACGACCTGGTAGGGGAACCCTGGAATTACCAGAATGTCCAGGATGGAGGTAGCTCCAATCCTTTTTCCATGCGTCATTAGAATGCCTAATTTTTAACCCAAATGACTATCGATCTTCGATTTGTTCTTTTATACCTGAGACTACTGTATATTTAGACAGTTATGGAAGAACAAATCCAAGATGTATAAATTCTGTAAATTAAATGGGGTTCAATTAAAGTAAGACATAAAAAGATATTGAACAATGTTGAGAATCTATGGTTTACCAATGCACCATCTGTGGAATTTTGATTTAAATACAGGGCTACTTAAAACTGGTTTCTGGTGTACCTTGATTACTACACCAATTTGGGCCTCATTTTTAGAACTATGCAAAAGTTCGAAATGGGTTTAGTATTATTTTAAACGGTTATCCACTGCTGACTGGAAAATGTAATGCAATATTGTTTTTGCTGTAGCATCATTTTTATTTTAGTGAAATGATGTGGCTGCTCAATATAGAACCATATTTAACAGAATGCTACTGTGACCAGCTATAATTATTCAAGAAACACAGGTAATGTAAACAAATAAAAAACATTATTCTCTAAACGCAGATTTCTGGTAATTGAAGCTAAATTTATAGTTTTAATGATACAGAAAACAAGCTGCTCCATAAGAAATCAGCATAGTTCACTCAGCATGAAAATAAGTGCTGCATTTACAGATAAGGTACCAACTTTAATTGTATTATTTTATTACCATTTTTAAAGGTAGCAGAAAAATGTGCCAGCCATCATAATTATTGTCATAGGTTGGAAGGTTACATGAGGGCAAGAACATTTTTATAGATTAATGGTCTCTAGAGACTACGGAATACTAAATGTGTTTCTTCTTACCAGAAAAAAAATAAAGCTGAGAAGATTAAATCTGAACAGTTCTGCTTCAGCATGAAGACCCTATCAGCAAAATGAGATTGAGTGTCTTAAAACTATTTGTGCATCAACAAGAACTGTAAATATGAGTTTGTGGTGGTTAAAATGAATTTGTTCCCCTTTCTGGAAAAATGTTCCTGGTGGATTTATCTATTTGGTATACATCATAGTAGACACAAATATGTTAAAGAATAATTCAACAAGATGTATTTAATTCAGTGGTAACTGTGTGTAATGCAGTATGGTCTGAAAGTAGGTCCACTTTGTACTTAGTGCTATTTGAAATCTTTGCATCTCATGTTTAAGTCTATCTTTTTTAGCATTTTAAATATATCATATATATATATATATATATATATATATATATATATATATATATATATATATATATATATATATATGCTACTGTAAAGTTATAGTAAAATGAGCGGTATCATTACTCATGAGCTTTACCTCAATTATTGCTCTGGATGAGACCTATAATCCTGAGGGGGTGTGGAGGCAGGATGTAACACACTGTAATTAGTGGTATTAATAAAGAATGGGTGCTATTGGTTCTTTGAACAATAACCAAACTGATTTATTAACACAGATCCACATGGGGGATATAACAATGATACAGAGCAGGGTCATGGAGTAGTCAGGTATATACGCACAATGAAGACCAATGTCACAGAAATCTCTCCAGTGTAGCTTTACAGAGGGGTGTATGCAGTCCACCCAGAGTTTCTCCTGTTTACTCTGGGGACACCTCTTATCCTATCTAATCCTTATAACCTGTATCTGGTTCCCAGACTAGACAACAATGCCCTTGGAATCTAATCCCTTCCAATACTCCTCTGTGGAGCCAAGAGTTGCTCATTTAGGTAACCCTAATTTCGCTTTCTTTCCTAGAGAGACTTATGAAAGGATCTAGCTATTCCTTACTAATCCTGCACTAATGATGGCTCCACATGGAACTCTAATCCATTTAGGAGAGTCTCAGGCAAAGACCTCTGGTAAGTAGCCCTGGCAGAATGTCCCGTGACTGCATGGCTTCTTCATTATATATTATTAAACAGTGCTACCTATTGCTCAAACTTGGCATAATTAGGAGTCATGCTGTCACCCAGGAATGAAGAAATTAGTCCCTTCATTAGACTAAGTACCCCTATAGTGGCCAAACCTTAGGGGAACATGCTATAAATGGGGATACATTTATCAGTCCTCTACACTAGTAAATGTCAAGACACCCCACCCGATGATTTTTGACAAATTTCTAACAAGGGCTTAGAAAGTATTCAATATCAAGATCAAAAAAAATCAATAATGCTTTTAGACCAACCATTAATGTGAATGAAGTACATACTGTACATACTTTCAAAACCACCAATATTATGATATAAAAAATACATATTGAATGGGTACTTCATTTAAAATAAATAATTTGACAAATTTAGTTTTGATACATGTTTGAGCATGCACATTCCAGCTCTATAAGTATTCTTATTCATAGACTTACTGCAGCACGGTTCTTTTTCAGCCATTTCAAAGTGGGTTACCTATGATACAAGATCTTATTTCAAACTAAAACCATAGTTTTCATTTGAAATGAGAAGCCCTTTATGAGCCCATCCTTAAAGAGACACTACTATTTCATTAATGTTTATAGTTTTGGTAATGTTTCACCTTCTCAAAGGAACTGGTGTGTCAAATAAGCCTTTTATTAAACATGCAAATTAGTGCATGGATGGGATAAAAATAACCATGGAATAAGAATTGTAATTTCCCTGTTCATGTCATGAAAAGTCATGCAATTATACTTTAAGAATTCGGTTTGACAAGGCACTTGGAATTGGACTAATCCTGCCGAAAAACCTGAACCCGAATCCTGTTTTAGCATGATAGAGACAGTGACAGTCTAAAAAGTGCTTTTTTTTGGATTTTTGATTATTTTTGGTGTCAAAATTCAAGACGTAAATTAAAAATGTCCCAGACACGAGTGCTAAAGCACTTGGGAGCCCAGAATTATACCCTTTATTTCTTATTTGCTCTGGGGAGGAATGGCGGGCCTATGTACCTTCCCCACCCTGCAAACATGAATATAGCACTGCCAAATACAACCAGCACTTTATTCTTTTGGAAAGCATGGAACCTTGCTATAGGACAGGGTGAACAGTTAAAAAACATGACATCTTGTACCTGTGTGTACCTGACATTGTTTGAAGACTACTATGAAAGACAAATAGCAGAAGTCTTAAATGTAGACTATAGAGGTATAATAATCTTCCCTCAAAATAATTATGCCTTTTTGCAAGCATATCATTTTTTTTAATTCAGCTTGTCCTGATGATTATATAGACTTTAAAATGTAGTTATTTTTCTATCCTAATTTTTTTAAAATTTCTAACTATTGTTAATTTCTGTGATTTAGTCTGTATCTCCTCCAGCATTGTTTCAGGGCTTGGTAATAATCCGACAACCTTACACCTCTTTCAACAATGTGCTGATAGTGACTCATCTTAAAGAAAAACTAAGGCTAGGGCTGCAAATGCCATATTTTATATACTGAACGTATTGCACCAGCCTAAAGCTTCAGCTTCTCAATAGCAGCAATGATCCAGGACTTCAAACTTGTCACAGGGGGTCACCATCTTGGAAAGTGTCTGAGACACTCACATGCTCAGTGGTCTCTGAGCAGTTGTTGAGAAGCTAAGGTTAGAGTCCATCGCAAATTATCAAACAGAAAATTAGGTTGGCCTGTAATATAAGCTGATGCTGCAGGGCTGATTATTACATTTGGATGTTAGTTGCACGGGTTTCTGTGCTGCCATGTAGTAATATTCTGTATTAATTACTAATTAGCCTTATACAGTGACATTTATATTCTATATGTACTGTATATTTTAAGTTGGTCCTGGACCCTAAGCCTTGTAAATGACAGCAGCATAGATCATGTGCAGTGAATCAGCAGAAAAGAAGAAGGGGAACTACGGGGGCATCTTTGGAGGCACAGATCTTCCCTTCTAAAGGGCTGTGGTTGACTTGGGCTGGTATAGAAGCCCAAAACATAATGTACAACATTTACAGCCTACTTTTTAGTTAAGCTTTAGTTCTCTTTTAAATGTACTGTAATACAAACTGTGACCCTACCTACCCATACCTATTTCAGGGAATTGTGTGCACTCAGAAGCATCAGTGACCAAAAAGTAACTCTACAACCACTACAACAATGGATAATACTAATTGTACAGTCTGCATAGTAATTAGTGCTGGACGAATAAATTTGCCAGGCGATAATTTCCGAGATTCGCCGCCAGCAAATAAATTCACTGAAACACAATTTTTAAGAATATTTTCTTCCTACCATCATTTTGTGATATCTCAGTCTGTTTTGCTCTGGTATGGAATGACTTTGCTGTATTTGTGTATGTACCTTAAAACTTGTAGTTTTTTATATGTGCTCAGGTGCATGGCTTAGGAGCCTACATTTTTTCTGGTTAAGTTTTTATACTCAAATTTTTAGACATTAAGGGGACCATTTATTATTTATTAAGGGCAAAACTTGAATTTTTACTGGAAAAAAACTCAAATTTTTAGAGATGTATCAAACCCAAAAGCTGCTAAAAATCTGAGTCTGAAAATACTCCATTTGAAACCTGTCAAGGTCATGTAGAAGTCAATGGCAGCTGCACCTGAAGTTGTTTCTTAACATCGTGATCTGCACTGGAAAATATGATAATCGATAAAGTCAGAGTTTTCATAATTTTTTTGCCGCAAAAATTCTATAGATTTCGGAGTGCCAACCGTACGATACAATTTTTTTTCACCACGTTTACTCATTCCAATTTTTCCTAGAAAAATTACTGAAAAATTAGTTCAATTTGTGGAAGGGAGTTTGGTCCTCTTTGTTTTAATAAAAAAACTGAGATTAATTTGAGTTTTAGTAAAAAAAAAAAAACCCCCCGAAGCTACTAAAAAAATCTGAATTCAAAAATACTCCAGCCAAGATCATGTTGAAGTCAATGGCAGATGTCCCTTTTACAATTTGAAGATGTTGTGAGCTGCACTGGTTTTTGTGTGATAATTCAAGTCAGGGTATTGGGAGCCACCTTGAAAAAAATAAGACGATTACGGCATCAAACTTGAAAAAACAAATGTTTTGAATTGTCACATGATTTAGTCGAGACTTTTCGAAACTGCACCAACTTTTTCTAATTGTTTTTTTTTTTATAAATGAGTTAAATTCATATATGGGAGTTAGGTCGACTAATGTTTTTTTTAAAGAAATGAGATAAATTTGAGTTTTATTAAATACCCCCCTTAGTGTCTAAACATATGTCTATGCAGACTTGCCAACTTTATTTTCTTTGGACAGCCTGAATCTATAGCCCTAAAATGGGTTGGACATACAAAAATAGGGTGGATTTGGTATGTGGCAATATGTAACTGGTTGCAACCTAGACATAAGACATTTCTCCTAGAAATGATTTTACAGTTTTAGACTTTTTTAATAGTGGAGTTATGAATTTGATTAAAATGGCTTTACTGTGAATAACTTTCTATGTGTATTGGCTATAGCATATATATATATATATATATATATATATATATATATATATATATATATATATATATATATATATATATATATATATATATATACATATATATATATATACTATAACAAACAAGGGAAAGTTGAGCTCACCACTATTTTTTAAAACC
This sequence comes from Xenopus petersii, assembly GCA_038501925.1. Classification (NCBI taxonomy): domain Eukaryota; kingdom Metazoa; phylum Chordata; class Amphibia; order Anura; family Pipidae; genus Xenopus; species Xenopus petersii. The sequence goes on along the minus strand of CM076674.1, from coordinate 57,418,741 downwards.
ATTAGGCGGGGGTGCAATGAGGCTGTGACCACAAAATACATATACAAATACAAGAGTCCTCTGCACTCAACCCATTATCAATATATTTAAGACAGCAACATTTTGTGCATACTGCTACTGAAAAATGCCTTACCCTTTAAACAAAACAGGGATTGTTTGTCCATATATTGCAATATATTTAAGCTGGCCAACTACGTCAAAGTCATCCAATATCTGGCCTGTCCTATGCTTAATTTAATCTGATTCATTAAGAATTCTATTGCTTCATTATACATTTTACAAAGGGACTAGGTTTTACCTGCAACTTACTTGCTGCTTTCAAAGTAAACCTCCATACTTGGCTGCCCTTTTATTAGACACCAGTGGGATCACCTGACTATAGCTGGGAAGGGTGGGAGCTACAACATGGAGCTGGTCACTGCTCCTGTATAAACTATAACAAACAAGGGAAAGTTGTGCCCATCACTATTTTTTAAAACCATTAGGCGGGGTTGCAATGAGGGTGTGACCACAAAATACATATAGACAAATACAAGAGTCCTCTGCACTCAACCCATTATCAATATATTTAAGACAGCGACATTTTGTGCATACTGCTACTAAAAAATGCCTTACCCTTTAAACAAAACAGGGATTGTTTGTCCATATATTGCAATATGTTTAAGCTGGCCAACTACGTCAAAGTCATCCCATATCTGGCCTAGCACAACTTTCCCTTGTTTGTTATAGTTATACAGGAGCAGTGACCAGCTCCATGTTGTAGCTCCCACCCTTCCCAGCTATAGTCAGGTGATCCCACTGGTGTCTAATAAAAGGGCAGCCAAGTATGGAGGTTTACTTTGAAAGCAGCAAGTAAATTGATAATGGGTTGAGTGCAGAGGACTCTTGTATTTGACTATACATATATATATATATATATATATATATATATATATATATATATATATATATATATATATACACTATAGCCAAAGCCAATACACATAGAAAGTTATTCTTCGCAGTATTGTTTTTGTTTGCAAGACCTTGTAATTTAACTTATTAATAATGTCAGCACTAAAATAACTGCCTTTAAGTGGAATCATTTCTAATTATATTAACAACTCACATAACCCTCTGGCAAAATATGGGAATAATATTCCCAATACAATATAATCTTATTTGTGCCTTTAAGCGTGTAAGCCAACTTTTGCATTATAAGTAGATTTTGATGTGATTGTGCTTAGGTTTTCTATTTAAATCATTCTGTGCAAGAAACTAAGTGCAGTCAATTTAAAAAATGCATTTTAATTGTGGTACATCTATCAGATGGCATGTAAATTATAGGCTGTGGGTTTACTGTATATTTATTCCTTCTTTTAATCATTTATTGTGCACATTTTAGCTTTATCCCCATAACTGAGAAATTTTATTCATGTTTGATCATGAATTTGTTTTTTGTACACTGGTACTTAAAATGTTTCTTTTTTACATGTTAAGTTTCCTGTAAATTGAAACTTACTTTTAACTCTACATTTGGACCCATTAGTTAAAGCTTAATCATGGCCCCAGCATCTGGAACACACTTTAGATCTTATGAGTTTAGACACGCACATGTACATACAGTATATGTATGCCCATTGGTACAGTTGTATACATGTCATTTCCTATTATTAGTAATAAGTCAGGTCTAGTTAGCCGGGCACAATAATTGGGTCGTAGTTGCAGTCTAATGTACATGTGGCGTCACTGATAAATGCTTCAATTAATTTTTTTTGCTCATTACAATTTTTTCTCACTCCAAATTAATTAGTCAATGGGCATTTTTTTATTGTGGCAACTTTTTTGTCCAAATGCATTAAAGTCAATGGGCATTAATGCTTATGGTGACTTTTTTGGTCTCTGCGTCAATTTTGTCTTGGCAACTTTTTTGTTGTGGAAATGTTTTTCTTGGTGGATTTTTGCTGCAATTTCACTTAAACATTTGTAGATGCTAAGTGCGCAATTTCACCGCAAATCCATGATGTTCAAATAATGTCTCTCATTACCTTTTATAATTTGGCATGAAAATTTTACAGAGACACACCATTTTTTTCTGGTCCCTTTAAAAACTTAAAATGGACGTGCTACTGTAATCATAAAAAGGGTACATTTCTTAAAAACTTTATATTTTTTTCACTGGGGATAAAATGTGAAAAATGTTTTTCCTAACCATTGATAAATAGGCCCCATTTGGGGCTAACATTCAAATTTCTATTTTTTTCTCCAAATCAAAATTTTTATCTATTTTTTTTAATTTCTTAAACTCTAAAATTAAAGATTTATAAAGTGTAAAAACCATGAAAAACCAATACAAAACTTTGTCACGTAAAAGCAGTCTATAGAAGTCAATGGAAGCTGGGTTGATCCAATTGGACCTTTTTAGTCATTGAAATAGAAGTTTTGGGATATAGAATCATTAGTAATTGTTTTAAAAATGTATTTTTTGAGGTTTTTGCATTGTTTAGCATTTATTTTGCTTGTACTTTTTAAATTACAAGGCATTCGTGAATTTAGAGAAATGTTGATAAATGGGCATCTAAGTGTCTCTTGCTGTTCCCTATCCCTTTTTTGAGATGTTTTATTATTGTCCCATTTATGATGCAGGGGATGCTGATCCTTGGAGAGTAGACGTGTTTAATATTCTGAAGTTAGAGTGGTCCATAGTAGTGGTAATCACTATTACATGCCATTCTGGGTGATGGTGGGGAGTAAGTACCACAGGCAGATCCAACTGTGAAAAAATGTAGTATAATATTGGGGTGCTGCTGTTCCACTTCATAAGCCCCTATGTGTACTACCCATTGTTAAAAAGTGGCTTCTGAGTTAGAGCTAAAAATCTGTTTTCTTAGGTTTCTTCTTTTCTTCATCTTCTTCGTCCTTACAGGTACTTTAGCTTCTCATATACTGTTGAATTTTTATACTCTAAAAGTTCCACTTTCAGAGGTAAAGCATCTGCTACTGTTTATAGTATTTCAGTAATTTCTCCTAAGGACTCTGACTGCCCCCAACCCCACCCTGGCTTGCAAACCCCCTGCACAACTGATCTGCTCGCAAACCCCCTCCACCCCCTCCTCTCATAGCCCCACCACTCAGTGGGCAACATGCTGCCCTAGGTCGAGGCCTTTGTGGCCTGCCCAAAAATCCAGGCCTGGGTTTTCCTGGTGGGAGGTGTCTGCAGCTGTAGCTGTAGTAGGGGCTCTAGTTGTTGGCCATTTGTAAGTGCATCAGATTTTAAGGGCTATATTTAATGCCTTAATTGCCTGTGGCAAATAAGGAAATTTCCTCAGTGCAAGTAGCATGGATCTCCAAGTCCACAAGTACCTGTTTTAGCTCAATAATAGCCAGAGAGCCATATTAGCAGTTTTGAGTTTCCTTTTCTCCATCTCTGTGATTTGGTCCCGCTCTTTCCTCATGGAGCCTTCATTTTGTAAATCGAGTCAACTGTTTTTTCTCTGTGGTAAGTGTGGAAGTTCACATAGTTGGCTGCTACCATTTCCAATGTGTTGCAATTCTGTAATAGCTACACTTGTTCGCATAACACATTACAGTAAATTATAAATCAACTTTTCAGGACTTTTAAAAAACAAGCTAAACACATAATTGATTTCAATTATAATTACTACAATTGAGTTGCTTCCAACTCCAAGGGGGTATTTACTAATACTCAAATATATTCCATGTTTTTTTACTAAAACAAAGTTGACCTATCTCCCATCCTCAAATTTAACTAATTTATCAAAAAATCAGTATAAAAAAGTTGGTGCGAGAAAAGTCTCAACAAAATCGTGCAACAATTCAAATTGCACAGCTTTTTCTAAATTGATATTTGAACCGCACAACATTTTTGAATAGTCACCCCAAAACCTTGGCTTTTTCAGATTATCATTAGTGATGGGCAAATTTAGGGAATTTGCGAATTTCCCGCAAAATTCGTGAAACAGTGAAAAATTTGCGAAACTGTGCCATCTGTTTTTTGACGCCAGCGTCCGTTTTTGATGCTGGCATCCATTTTTTTTGATGCAGGCGAACTTTCACAGCGGATTCGCAAATTTATTCTCCGGCGGCGAATCGCGGGAATTCGCGCCTGTCGAATAAATTTGCCCATTACTAATTATCATACATCATGGTGTCAAGAAACATCTTAAAATTGTAAAAAGGACATCTACCATTGATATTGGGATATTTAGATGGGAGTATTTTTGGCTTTGTGTTATAATATATCTCTAATCCCATAAAAAACTCGACCAGATAAAATCGAGGCTTCATAAGCAGGCCCTCAAGTTTTTTTATTTTTAATTGTTCCGCTACCTATAAGTGCTCAGTAACTCTAACCTTTTCCAAAGTTGCTCCTAGGTATTGTATGTGCACAAAAAATGTAGACAAATGTCAAGTAACTTAGATTAGAGTCAATATTATGTAGCCTATTTATCATGCTGTTGTGATGTTACCCATAGCAACCAATCAGCAATTCGATTTTAACAGTCACCTACAAGTTAGAAAACACAAGTAAATATCTGATTGGCTGCTATGGGCAACATTACCATTGATGCTTTTCTCCAATATTTTACACAGCACCTAAGCGCTGCAATGTATTTTACAAAAGCCTGTAATGCTAAAAAAAAAATCAGCTAATTAAAATGTAAAAATAGTTTTTTAAAAAAGCTAAGGAGTGCGAAAACAACAAGATTTAAGTGTTATAGATTTGTATATATAAAATTCACATAACAGCAGTAAATATCAGTGAAACATTTATAGAAGTTGCCCTTGTGTGTAGGGAAAGTTTGGCAAGCTTTCATGTTTTGCATTCCCCTCTGTAGAGTTTAGCTTCAGGTACAATGTGATCACTTCAGAAAGTTTCATTTGAGTTTTTCTTAAAATGCTTCATAGTCACTGCAGGCCATTGCCTATGTACAAATGTCCACATGCTTTGGCATACATTTTTACTTTGGTTTGCTCAGCATGCAATACAGCTCTTGTCCTTTGGCACTGAATGTTGTTATTATTATGGATTATTGCTTCCTGTAGTTTGTTTTTACAGGTTTCCATATACATGCAACAGATGCAGCATAAGTTAATTACTATGAGCCAACGAAACAGCTCTCTTGTGTAAAATTAAATGAAAAGACATATTAATCCACTATTTCTTTTTTAACTTTTAATTGCAGATTCAAGTTCGCAGAGCAGAAAAGGGGCAGGGGGTCATTTGCAAAACCAGAGAATCAAATAAAATTCAGTAAGTGAAGGTTTTTTCAATTATAAATGAATGTGCACATTATTCAATATCTCTTAATCATCATGCTTGACTGGTATGGGGATGTTGGCATAACATTAGTATGTGCAATATGTTTAGAGAGAGTAAACAAATTTTTATGTGAATACAGTATATACAAACAAGTAAACAAAACCATAATAAAAAAAAAAAGAAAAATGAAAAAATGTCAAGGATCTGTAAAGACTTAATTGTTTCCAAAGTAATATATATGTTATAAGAAAAGCCTTACCCCATCATAGCACAAGCAGTCTAAGGACAATTCTCTATATTTGTTTTACTCGTATTGCCTCTCTCTCCTTCTCTGTCAAAAGCTGTACATACCTTCAAGTATTTTCTGTACAATTTGTTCTTTATTATTTTAAGATCTCATCAGTGAATTATAATGTGGCATTACAGTCTTTCTACTGCTAATACCTCTTCCTACTTAGACTATTACTTCACATGCCTATCTCAACCATTTAATAGACTGCTTGCAAACTGTGTAAGGTGTAGTCCACCTTAAAATGAACTTTTAGGGGATTATTTACTAAAACTAAAATTTTTCTGGTTGGGATTTTTGTGGCAAAAACTCAAATTTTTAGAGATTTATTGTACCCCTATGCAGCAAAAAGCCTGAATACAAAAAAACTGGAATCTCAAACCTGTTAAGGTCATATTTAAGTCAGTGGGAGATGTCCCTATCCTAATTTGAAGATATCATGGCTTGCTCTGCGTTTAGCATGATAATCAGAAAAAATATCAGGATTTTCTGGCAAAAACCCAAAGAAATCAAGCCATTCATAAAAAAAAGTCTGAAAAAATCATATGATTCAGGTTTTCACTCAGTTTTATTAAGTTTTTTCCCAATCTGATTAATTCCAGTTATTTTAATGATAAATTAGGTAAAATTGTGGATAATCCTCTATTTCTGGAATGTCCCTTAACCATTTTTGTTTAGGCTTGTCCATCGGATCAGGACGTGCCTGCAAAAAAATTGTATAGCTGAGTGATAATGTTTTTTCAGGCCTGGTTTAAGTATATACTTTTCCAATGTTGTTTCTTTGGTTAGTATTGGTCTATCAGCAAATTGCGATAGGAAAGTGTGTTTGAGTTGAAGATAGCGAAATAACATCTTAGAAGGGAGATTATATTCTTGCTGTAGGACTGGGAATTGTTAATGTCACCACCTACTATGATATGTTTTATACAGATGCAGCCACTTTGGTTTGTCTGTTTGACACAGAATAACTAAACACAGATATCCCATTTATCTCATTTAACACAGAAAACTGCGTCACAACATCCCATCTAATTAAAGCATTCACCACTGTGAACAATGGAGCTTTGGTATGCTAATGAAAAGGTTAAATGCATTAAATGAGTTAAGATGACTTAAGATAACACAGTTTCTTCAATTACCCCTGAGTCATGACGCATTTAACTCACAAATCCAAGTGGCTTCATCTGTAGTTTTGACTCCATGATTGGCCCAGCAACTGACATTCGATATGAGTTGAAAGTGGGGTAGGTTGGTATTGTCCCACCGAGGGGTCCAAATAGACCATGTTTGGGAGGTGCCCATCAGCCCATTAGGGCTTTTTGGTATGCTCGGGTTACTGACAGCATGGGAGTTGTAGCGGTGTAATGTTGGAATACAATAAACTAGCTAGAGCTTCAAAGGAACCCACAACTGTGCCTCAAGAATGGTAGCTTGGTTATCCAGTGTCGGGTTAATCCACCAGTGTGCGAACACTAGCTGACTAGCTAAATAATATAGTTTAAGATCAGGGAGGGCCAATCCTCCTCCCATTATAGGGGTGCACATTGTCTTAAATGCTAGCCGAGGGTGTTCACCTGCCCAAAGGAGGTTTCTTATCAGACTTTCGATCCATTTAAACCAGCAGGCTTGTGGAGTGATAGGAGAGTTATGGAGGGCATATAGAAATTTTGGTAGAAATACCATCTTAAATATGTTCACCCAACAATGTAATAAAAGTGGGAGGGCTTGCCAAGTCTCAAGTTTTTCCTCAAAGAACCTGTCTATGGGATCTAGGTTAAGACTGGAATATTTTTGTAAATCCCAATGTATTACTATTCCCATGTACTTAAAGGTATCTACTACTTGTAGATTACCTACATTTTGAGGTCTGTTCTCTGGGAAAGGGTCAATGGGAAAGATGACCGACTTATTTTCATTGACTTTAAGACCTGAGAATTCCCCAAATCCAGTTTGCAGAAGCATTGCTAATGCATTGTTAGAGTTTGCCAAGTATATCAACATGTCATCTGCATAAAGTGACACTTTTTCGGTGATTGTTCCCAACATGAGCCCTTCAACTTGTGGGTTAGCTCTGATCATTATTGCTAATGGCTCAATTGCCAGTGCAAATAATAGGGGCGAAAGGGGACAGCCCTGCTGCGTTCCCCTTTCCAACAGGAAGATGTTATAGAATATTCTATTTACTAGAACTTTTGCCTGCGTGTGGGCATATATGGCCCTGATCCAGTCTCTGAATCCTATGTTATATCTGGCTAATACCTCCCATAGAAACCTCCCATAGACCTTGGCAGTGTCTAGAGACACTGCTACTCTCTGTCCTGCATTGTCATGTTTAAGTACCAGGTTTGTATAAAGGTGTCTCAGATTGATGTCAGTGGATTTTTGTGGCATAAATCATGTCTGGTCTGGGTGTACTAGTTTTTCTATAACCTCTTTGAGTCTATTGGAGAGAACTTTAGTAAATATTTTCAAATCGCAATTCAAAAGTGATATACGTAGGTCTGTACGAATCACATCTATCAGGCGGTTTACCTGGTTTAGGAACCAGAGAAATGTAGGCTTTGTAGCATGAGTCAGGAAGTGCTGTGTCTTTTTTTTTTTTTTTTTTTTAGATTTACCTATACTAGATAGGGATGTAGCGAACTGCCGAGTATGTGTTCGCGAACGCCGTTCGCGAACACCGTCAAAAAATGCGAACAGTTCGCGAACTTCGAACATCCGAAAATCGTTCGATTCGAACGATCGAAGGATTTTAATCGTTCGATCGAAGGATTTTCGTTCGAATCGAACGATCAAAGCCATTCGATCGAATGATTTCATTCAATCCAATGGCTTCAATCGTTCGATTCGAACGAAAATCCTTCGATTTTAGCGGTCGAAGGAATCGAATGGTCGAATGGTCGAACGATTTTTGATGCGAACGCCTATTGGCGAACGTCACGCGACGTTCGCGAACTTGCGGTGGACGCGAACAGTCGAAGTTCGCGCGAACTAGTTCGCCAACGAACAGTTCACTACATCCCTAATACTAGATATGCTGTGTCTTTTGTAACCTTGTTAAACAAATTACATAGTTTGGGGGTAAGGAAATCCTTGTGTACCTTGTACCAATCATTGGGGATACCATCAGGGCCAGGTGTTTTACCTGAGGGAAGGTCTTTTATTGCATTGTTTACCTCTTCTTGAGATATATCAACATCTAATTGAGCCCATTGATCTTCTGACAACTAGGGTAAATCAATTAGGTTTAGGTATGCTGTGAGTTCTGCCAAGGGTTTGGCTGGTGGGGCTGAATATGTGGCTTGGTAATAGCTCCCAAATATGTTGGGCAATAGTGATGGGCGAATTTGCGCAGTTTAGCTTCGCCGAAAAATTCACGAATTTCTCATGAAATTAGCGAAACGGCGAAAAATTTGCGAAACAGCGTGGCGAATTTTCGCTGCCGTTTCGCAAATTTATTCGCTGGCGGCGAATCACACAAGTTTGCCGCAAATTCGCGCCTGGCGAATAAATTCGCCCATCACTACTGGCCAACTCTAAATGATCTGTAATTAGCTCACCAGTAGCATTACATACCCCCTGTATTACTGTGTGTGGGATAGCCCCCCTTGCCAGCATGGCTAACAATTTCCCATTTTTATCACCTTTGTCAAACCAGGGAACATTTTTATTGGAGTATTTATGAATATATAAATGGTCCAAAAGTCTCTGAGCTTCTTCCATCTTATCCTTCTTATCTACTGTAGCAGATTTGGCCAAGGCTTTTTCGGCTTTAACTAGCTCTGATTGGGCATGTGTTACTTCCAGGTCAGTCTGCTGTCTGACTTAATTAAAAATATAGGTACCCTGTACAATGGCCTTCCATATCACAAAGTCTGATGCTGAGCCCTCATTACCCCCCCAGTATTGGTTTAGGGTGCAATTTAATTTACTATTTTGGGGTGGTGTATCCATATGGGGGGTTGCTTCTATAATGGGCCCTGTTTCTTAGGCTTGCCTCCCACACAAAGAATTATTGAAGCATATTGTAGGCATTCTTTGCACTTCACTCAGGGTCTGTACTATATCTGCAGTGTTGCAGCCGAATGGGCAAAGGGGAGTCATGTGGGTTGATTTTTAACATGACCATGTTAAAGTCCCCTGCCCATATTGTGGGTAAGTTACCATACAAAGCTAGTTTTTGTACAATTTCATTTAGCAGCTGTATGTCTGCCAGAGGTGGGTGGTAGATTTTTATTATAAAATAAGCGGTAAATGGAGGGCACACCAGATATATGCAAGTCTAATAAAAACCTAACTGAGGTGCAGAGACCAAAAGTTAGCCCCACATATGGTAACACTATACAGTAACAATTTGTCTATAGGTTTGCACACTCAGAGAATACAAATAACACAAGTGGTATATGTAAAGAAATGCTTTTACTCTTTATAAAATTTATTCTAAACAGTACAGTGTTTGGTTAACAAGTATAATACAAATACATCATACAAAATTACATTTAGAACATACCACTCAATGGTTAAATAAAGCAAAAAGATATATATCACAACATGGGACGGATACACCTACCAATGGAAAGAGAATGGCCCCAACGTTTCGGCACCAAGCCTTTGTCAAGGGGATTTTAATGTTTGTTCTATTCGTGGAGGTATAAATACTGTGTTTAAACACCAATTAAGGATCTCATTGCGCGTGCTTCCTATACTTCCGGGTGCGTGACGGCACTTCCGCCTACGTCACTTCCGTGGACGCATCGTGCAACTCAGTGATGCAGCTCTCTATCTCTTTACTAGCTTTGTGGAAACTTAGAGCGGAGGCATGCGCACGTGTACATATCGTATCCAGGCAACCATAGCCAGCAGTGGAACGCAATCATTTAAATTGTATCCAAGCAACTTTAGCACACAGCGGATACAAATGGCAGCCTATGTTATTCACTAATCAGGACATCAAGGACAATATTATTTATAAAAAACCAAAACATAACATGCATGTAATAATCAAAAATGTGCTATATATAGTATATTGTTTTAAACACAACAGTGTATATAAGAACTAATATTATTGACCAGATATCTGAAGGTTCAAAAGAGTCTATTGCGCTCTCCCCTACCATGGTGTTGGATGCATAAGGTTACCAGTAGTCTTTATAGGTTAAATTTTGTGCCAGTATGGGATCTGTAGTATATCTCTGCTTTTTGTATTTAGTTTTGTTTCTGGCTGTTGCCAGGATGCTGTCTTAACTGCAGCCTTTTCAACCCATAAGATTGAGTCACTTCTAATAGTCACTTCTAATAGTGACTTGGTAATGAGATGGGTCAATGGTAGAATAATTAAATTGCTTAAATAAATTTAGATGTATTGCATCAAGGCTTCATAGACTTTTCTACATAGAATGTATTTATGTCTAGCCTGACATCTTCTGCACTAAGGGATCGTTGACCATTTGTGCAACCCTATTAAAGCCTATCATCTTTCCTATACTGAGTCATTTACCTTTGGCTTTAAACTCTGCTGCCCCATAGATGATACAATAATGAAAACAATTTGCAATCCCTGGTAATAAAAATATAATCCAAATATAACATTTCTGAAGAAACTACACTTTTTAAAATCAGAGTTTGCCTGCTTCCCTTTGCTCCAGTCCTATGTGACTTCTTTACAAAACTTTACAAAGAAAAGGGCAGATTTAGTAAGGTTTGAATAGTAAATTTGAATTTCCTAATTGTATTTTAGGTCAAAACTCACAAATTCTAATAAAATTCAGAATTTGAGATTTATGAAACCTTGAACCTGGGAACAATTCAATTTTACTAGCGATGGACGAATTTATTCGCCAGGCGCGAATTCACGGCAAATATGCACATTTCACCGCTGGCGAATAAATTTTAAAATTTGCAGCAAAAATTCAGTGGTGAAATTTACCGGCGTCGGTTTGTCGGGAGTTGCCACCAGCGTCAAAATCGTTTTTTCAAAAAATCTTCACCAGTTTCGTGAATTTCACATGACTATTCACCACCTAAAACCTGCCTAGTTCATGTAGAATTCAATGGCAGAGGTCCAGTGAACCTTTTAAAGATGGCCTTTCTGACATTCAAGTTTTTTTCAGAGACAAAACTCGATTCAAGTTTAGTCAAATTCAATTTGAGTTTTCGAGTCTGTAATATTCATTCGGGTTTTAGACATTCAAATTTTTTTCTTAAACCTCCCATTCGAATTTCGAGTATATTCAAAAAAGAAATCACATGAATTCAAAATTCAACCTTTTATAAATGGGCCTCCTAATTTCTGCTACACTTATTAAAACTGTGACAGCTGCATGGCATTGAAACCATATATTAAAGTGATCAAATGTTGCTTGTTCCACGTGTGCTTTGTTTACTGTGCTGCATTACAGATTACGTGCATTGTGATTCTGCACTGTATTTTCAGTAGTGTGTTGTGAAGAAAAATGAAAACAGTGGCATAGATAAGGATGAAAGTTGCAATATTTAAAATTGTGGAAATTTAAAAGAATGTATTAAAGTGATATAAAAAGGCTGTGAGCTTTACTGTACTCACAATCTACATTGTAGTTATTAACTACATTGCAAATAATAACCTATACTTAAAACAGTCCAAGACAGTAAATTAGCTGTATTAAGTTATATAGCCATATTTGATTATCCAATATATACAGTATATTCAGATCACATTCCCTTAAATATTTGACAATAGAATTGTTTTTATTTCAAGGCAAAAGTTTATTTTTTTAGTTCCCTAATATGAAATAAAAGGAAAAGATATTTACTGAATGTAGTGCTACTGTATATATCCAGTTTTAAATACTGTATCAGCTATTAGAGAGAGAATTGGCTTTTGCAGGCCACACCACTAATACAATTCTATTATGTATTGCCTATTGTGTTAATTATACCTGATACTTAACACAATAGGCAAACCTTTTTTCTTTCACTCTCGGGTAGAGATTAATGGATTTTCCTTTACAAATTTTTCAGTTTCAAGGTCAGTGCCACTCTAAATGGAACATTATGTATAAATGAATGTGTCTTTCATAGTCATTCATTTTATATAGAAAACAGCTAAGTCTTCAACCCCATTGTGCTGAACCAACCAAGCAAAACATATTATCAGAATTAACCCTTTAATGATTAATTACCAAAACAATACAGATTATGTTCTGCCCTGTGCATGGATTAATTAATTCCTTAGTTGCTGAGTTAATATTAACTTTTATTGAGTGGGTTTGGATATGCTGTACACTTAGGGGGTAACTTATCAAACGTTGAGTTCTGTTTATCCCAAAAACATTTAAGTTGTTAAGGGTAGTTTCAGTAAAAAAAAATGTCAGGATTTATTATGCCCCAAAGATGCAAAAAGCTTGAATCTGAAAATACTCCAGCTAAAACCTGTCAAGGTCATGTAGAAGAACAAAATAGGAACCGCCAATCAAGGTGAATCAAACAGGGGATAACCCCTTGAGTGTTTATTTACGTCACATTGTGACGTAAATAAACATGCAAGGGGTTATCCCCTGTTTGATTCGCCTTGAGTGCTGGTACCTATTTTGTTCTTGTATCCAGTTTGGAAGTGCAGTTTTCCTATGGTCTAAGGTGGTTATCTAAAAAGAAGGGCCTCGGCTGTGCATGTTGTGGTGTTCATGCAAATGGCCTGTAGATGTCACACATGGGACTCTCGTTCTAGAGGTCATGTAGAAGTCAATGTCAGAGGTCCCTTGAACCATTTGAAGATGTTTTAGTTTTCATGATTTTCGGTGGTTTGTACTCCAAAACTCGATCAATTGGAGCTATTTTTTTCGCAAAAACTAGATCAATTCAAGTATTCAAGTTTTCCCCTGATTGCATTCATTTGAGTTTTTTACATTTTTTCATTAATAAGCAAACATTCAAGTTGAGTTTATTTGAGGTAGAAGAAACCTCACAAGCTCGACCTTGGATAAATAACACCCTAAAAGGGAACTAAAATCTAAAAATGAACATGGCTAGACATTTCATATTTAATATTCTGAACTCACTGCACCAACCTAATGGTTCAGCATATAGAATAGCAATGATCTAGGCTTTCAAAGCTGCACACAGGATCCTGTTAGGACTGTCACATGCTCAGTGTACTCTGGCCAGCTGTTGAGAAGCTCAGTTTAGGGGTCACTGCAAACAATCAAGCTGAAAATGGGGTTTCTGTCATATAAGATGATACTACAGAGCTAATTATTAAATGAGAATGTGAATTATTTGCTAACCAGCCTTGTATCATGATATTTATATTAGTTCAGTCCCTAAACTTAGATAATTACCACAGCTTGTGCAATGAATCAGCATAAAAAAGCTGGAGAGATACTAGAAACATATGCAGAGCTTCATATTTTCACAGCTAAATGGCAGTGGTCACATTTGAGTTTGTATACAACCTCCAAAATATAAAGTACAGCATGTCTAGCCTACTTCTTTGCTATACTTTACTTGCCCTTGAAATACACTCTATCAACAGTGTTTGGAGACATTTTTGTTATGGTTTACAGAGGTCACACCTACATATTTACTATAATTACAATCTTATTTACTAGTTAGTTATTTGATAAAGGTTAACACTGAGAGTCTCATTTACAGATGATATGGACACAAATGTTAAGAGAGGAAAGGAGAAAGGGAGAGTCAATGATTCTTACAATTAGCAGCAGATTAGGAAGGAAGAGAAGAAAGACCAATTAAAAAGTTTCTGCGAATAGGTCAGGTCCCCTATATAGTGGTCCCCTTTAACAAACTCAATTAAGCTCGCATAAAACCATGTTGAGGGTAAAATTGTTTATTTTTTTTTGAACAAGCTGTTAGACATACAGTAGTTCTGCACAATACTAATATCTTTCTTATCACTAAAACTCAATTTCCTGGATGAAATTATGGATGAAAGATTCATCACTGTACCTGTATCAGCACTAGTGTGTTGTTTATAGAATGTGTGACACATTCCATCTGAGTTTCTTGTTATGATGATTTATGGGGAAAAAACACTTGTTTATACACAATGGTTCCATCAGCTAGCAATAATCATATCTTTAATATAATATTTTCACAAGAAATAATATTGTATCGCAAAAAAGTATTTTGTGGTATTATATATACGATTTATATTAATATAAATAGTATATATTTGTGTTAATGCACAACAGGATTTTGAAGAAGAGCAATTGAAATATAAGCAAAATAAGATTCCATTTATTTGATGTAACAAAAATCCAAACATTTAGGGGCCGATTCACGAAGGGTCGAATTTCGAAGTTAAAAATACTTCGAAATTCGACCCTCGAATTGAAATCCTTCGACTTCGAATATCGAAGTCGAAGGATTTAGCGCAAATCCTGCGATCGAACGATCGAAGGATTTTTCGTTCGATCGAACGATTAAATCCTTCGAATCGAACGAAAATCCTTCGATCAAAAAAAGGTTAGCAAGCCTATGGGGACCTTCCCCATAGGCTAACATTGACTTCGGTAGCTTTTATCTGCCGAAGTAGGGGGTCGAAGTTTTTTTTAAAGGGCAAGTACTTCGACTATCGAATGGTCGAATAGTCGAACGATTTTTACTTCGAATCGTTCGATTTCGTTCGACTTCGATCGAATTCGATCGAATTTAACCAATTCGATGGTCGAAGTACCCAAAAAATACTTCGAAATTCGAAGTATTTTTCATTCGAACCCTTCACTCGAGCTGAGTGAATCGGCCCCTTAATGTACATACAATTTAAAATGCTATGAAAGGTCTGGTATTTGAAAAATATATGGAGAAACAATGAACTTCACCATGGCATATGCAAGGCAATGAAGAAAAGCGAAATAAGGCATTGGTACTCGATCTTAAAATATCAGGGTAAGGGCCAAGTGATTTCTATGCTGTATATGAGCAACTTGTCAATTATTACACCCTTTCCATTTCTAGTTTTACCATTTTTTCTGCTTGTTTTGTGGTACTTGAAAAAATACTTTTGCTTCTATCATCTTTTTAGAGAGTACTCTTTAATTCCTAATGCTTCAAAGATCCATTGAGTAGTCCTACAATAGTCATTATGTTTGTAGTTTCTTGCATTATTGCCAGAATGTTATTGATATTTATATTTAACATCCATTTCAACTGGCTGCTCTTTTATATACACTTTTTGACTTAGTTCTGCTTAAAGGAGAAGGAAAGGTTAAAACTAAGTAAGCCTTATCAGAAAGGTCCATCTAAATATACCAGTAAACCCCCAAAGTAATGCTGCTCTAAGTCCTCTGTCAAAAGAAACACCACATTTCTTTCCTTCTATTGTGTACTCATGGGCTTCTGTATCAGACTTCCTGCCTTCAGCTTAAACCTCATTGCCCTGGGCAAGAGCATGCTCAGTTTGCTCCTCTCCCCCCACCCCTCCCTTCTCTACTGTAATCTGAGCCCAGAGCAGGGAGAGACTCAGGCAGGAAGTGATGTCACACCACATTACTACTGCAGCTCCTATTCTAAACAAACAGAGAGTTTCTAGAGCTTTTTACTCAGGTATGTTAAAACATTCTGCAGAATAAATATAGCATTCTAGCTTGCACTATTGCGGCTAATCTATTGGCAATAAAATGCCTCCGTAGCTTTCCTTCTCCTTTAATTGAAATCCTGATTTTATGTGTCCAAGTCTGTGATCTGGTAATATTTATCATTAGAACTATCTTGCAGCTTTAACCATTGTTGTTTTTAATTCATTACACTGTTTTATATGCACAGCTTATGTGCAGGTTCCAATCAATCATAGAACTTGAACAGACATTTGACTTTATGAGTAAATATTAATACAATTTGTAACGTCTTCCTTGGGGAGACGTTGTGGAATACCAGGAAGTTGGGAGCCTAAAGACTACAGTTAGGTAACCCAAGGTGTAACAATACACAGCATTATGGAGATCAGAATCCATGATAATGGTAAAAGAAGTGATTACAACTCACAGTGCTCACTATGTATGTACAAACTTGAATTAGTAAAAAGCGGCAGGCAGGAATACAGTCCAGAATCAGGCCAAATAGTCAAGGCAGACAGCAAACAAACAAAGTTGAGGGACAGGCCAGGAGTCAAAACTGGGAAATCCAAAAACAGAGCAAGGAGGGGCAACATCGTACAGGAACAAAAAAGGAACTAGAACAGGACTTTGAATCAGAAACAGAGTGGGTCAGAAGAATTTGGAACAGGATCAGACGATACAAGAATCAGCAGCAAGGTCACATCATCACATGAACAGCTTAATGGCCAAGCACTGGGCAGAGGTCAAGGGCTTATAAAGGGTCAGGATTGGATCATGAGAAACAGATGGGAATAATGAGATGGGTGGAGAGATAGGGCAGAAGACTGGAGTATACCAGGAACCACAAGAATAAAGAACAAGAAAAGACTAAGGACCTCCAGTGGCATAACAGGTAACTCAGCACAGAGTACGGAGTTTGAAATCCAGCAAGTCCTGACAAAAATACTAATATTGGTAAAATACTCTGCTCTCTTGATCCTGTTCCTTCTTGCCTTTTTTATCTGTATTTGCTCTCACTTCTGTCTTTAACTTCTCTCTCTGCTGGTACATTCCCACACTCGTTCAAACACACGACCATTAAACTTATCCTTAGAGGTAACTTTTATTACATTATAGAACGGCCAATTCTAAGCAACTTTTCAATTGGTTTTCATTAGTGATGGGCGAATTTGTCAAGTTTTGCTTCGCCACAAAATTTGCGAAACGGGCGTAAAATCAGTAAAACGCGAATTGTGTCGCTGGCGACAATTCGCGGGCATCAAGATTGATTCTGGCAACAATGGAATTGGCGATGAATGGGCTGGTGTCAAAACATGGAAATTTGCAGTGAATTCACGTCTTGGCAAATAAATTCGCCCATCACTAGTTTTCATTATTTATTTTTTATAGCAATGCTACAAATGTATTTGTTTTCTTACTTATCTTTCTATTCAGTCCCTCTTTTATTCATATTCCAGTCTCTTATTCAAATCAATGAATGGTTGGTAGGGTAATTTGGACCCTAGTTACCAGATTGCTTACGATGCAAATTGAAGAGCTGGTGAAAAAAAAGCTAAATAAAAATGAAAAACAAATAATAAGAAATGAAAACTTTTTGCAAATTGTCTAAGAATATCACTCTCTACATCATACTAAAAGTTATATCAAAGGTAAGCAACCCCTTTAATAAATCTTCTCTGGATCCTACACTCCCCTCCAGCCCCCAAGCCCCCTTCTGCCACCCACACACTAAAACAGTGTCGGACTTGAATGCCAGTGGCCCACCAGAAAACCTTAGACCATGGGCCCACTTTCCATACTATTATTCCTCCTCTCCTCACTCAACCTTTTTATTCTCCAAGACTTTTATATCTACTTACTAAACTCTATTGTTCCATTATTAAGCCTCTTTTTTCCTAAAAGGAAATAGGGAATGACCATGAAATAGGCCAAATGGTTAGAAGCAAGAGGGCCCACTGACACTTGGGCCCACCAGGAGTTTTCCTGGACTAGTCCAACACTGCACTAAAACATGCCACTTTCACCTCTCATAGAAAAGACTACACAAATTCTCATCCATGCCCTCATCATATGTTGTTTAGTCTACTGTAACTCACTGTTCTATGGACTCCCCCGTCTAAACTGACTCCACTCCAAACTATTATGAATACTGCTGCAAGATTCATACATAGGGTTCAAAGTAAGATTCTTGTACTCTCTTACAAAGTGCTGGTACTCCTACTGCATATATATATATATATATATATATATATATATATATATATATATATATATATATACTGTATATATATATATATATATATATTTAAAACAAACAAAATCACCAAGTACACCCCCAAATGTAACCTTTAGTCTGCACTTGACCTCCTTCTCTCTTCCTCACTTATTACTTCCTCTCACTCCCAGATGAATTGTAGTCACTTTTTTTTGCCAACAAAACTTGATCTTGTATGTTGATAAATCTGCTCCTGAGTTTTATATCTGTTATAACACTTAGGGGCTGATTCACTAAGGGTCGAATATCGAGGGTTAATTAACCCTCGATATTCGACTAGGAATTAAAATCCTTCGACTTCGAATATCGAAGTCGAAGGATTTAGCGCAGATAGTTTGATCGAACGATCAAAGGATTTGAATCCAACGATCGAAGGAATATCCTTCAATCAAAAAAAGGTAGGCAAGCCTATACGGACCTTCCCCATAGGCTAACATTGACTTTGGTAGCTTTTAGATGGCGAACTAGGGGGTCAAAGTTTTTTTTTAAAGAGACAGTACTTCGACTATCGAATGGTTGAACAATTTTTACTACGAATCCTTTGTTTCGAAGTCGAAGGTCAAAGTAGCCCATTCGATGGTCGAAGAAGCCCAAAAAAAACTTCGAAATTCAAAGTTTTTTACCCTCGAATCCTTCACTCGAAGTTAGTGAATCGGCCCCTTATTAGTGATTCATGCAAAGTAGAGAAGTATAAAATACATGACACGTTACTCACATAAGGCTAAATCTTGGCTTATCTTTGGCAGTGATCACGGCAAAAAACTCTTGTTATTATAGTATATTAACCTAAAATTTCTTTAGATTAATGAAGAGTGGTGAAATTTCCCACTGGTGCACAGTGGCAAGGTCTATTGTTGACTTTAATAAATATACCCAAAGTTTGCCCTTAGACTATGCATTGTCTGAAATACATGGCTGTAGTATTAGAAATACATTGCTATCAGCAGCAAAACAGAAAAAATATTGTAACTCTTGAAAAAGTCTATTAAAAATGCACCGTAAAAAGTAAATTATTGGGTGTAACAATATAGTTTAGTTAACCTAATTTAGTTAACGTGAAAGGCAACATTTTACAGAAACTGTTTAAAAACATCACATGATGTTTCCCTGATAGACGAACAGATTGCAAAGGATTAAAGAAAGCAGCATTCCAAGGAAGATTATCAAGCAAAATCTGTTCTAAATTCTATTCAGATTACCGTTGCATGTCCTTTGCATACTGTATAACCAGAGCAAAATAAGATGTAAGAGCATTCTTAAAGACATATTAACAGGCTGGTATTTTATTAAATCATTGGGAATAGAATTATGTTTTAAGCCCCCGTGTATAACAACAAAATACAATCTATTGTTGGCTAAATCACATGAAGTACAGATTTTCTCACATTTTTTTCACAGTGCAATTTGGTAATAACAGCACTTTATAATGTCTGGAATTGTTTTTTATAATCATTTCTATAGAATAAATACCTTATGTATAACCTGAACTAACTTTTCACATTTGTGCCCTTCTGAGCTACAAAAAAAACTTACCTATGATGCAATTATAAAAAGTTATTTTAGTTATTAAAAAAAAAATAGCCATGAAGCTGAGGTGAATCACAGTCTCATTATTAAGGGTTTTTGTTATAGGGTGTAAATATTTAGGCTTTGAAGAGTACACTGTACTATTTTATTATGACTTTCATAAAATAATATGCACTAAAGCTTGGGCATCGTGTTTTATCTACTCCTTCTTTACCCCATTTGACATTTTGGCATTTCTTGCACAAAAAAAGTATACATGTGTAGCGCTATAGTAAATTGAGTGCACCTAACTCTACTATGGGCTTCACTCCTATTACATATGCTCCGGATGAGACCTTAAACCTTAGGGAGTGAGCCTTCGCATCGAGGTGGAAGCAGGGTGTAGTGCAACTGTAACTGTAATCAAGGTGCAAAAAATTTGGGCGCCAGTGGTTCTTATAACTTAACCAAATAACAGATTTATTGAGCACAGTATACAATCCTCAGTGGAGTGTACATAAATCAGAGAAATGCAGGTTCATACAGTACATTGAATAGGCAGTATTCACAACACCTTTGGTCAGTGTGATTCTCCTCAGAGATAGGAACAATACATGCAGCTTTGAGGAGGTACACCCAGTTTTCAGCCTTTTCCCTAAGTGGAACCTGAGGGGAATCTATCTACCCTAGGTCTGTACACTTAGTCCCTACTTCTGGGCAATGAGTACCCTGGGATCTTAATCCCACTACAATCCTCATAGGAGCCTCAGACTGCTCAGCTAAATAAACTGACTGACTATCACTCCTAGAGTGATCTATAAATGTGAGTAGCCTATTCTTACCAGACCTGACCTGTCTAGGTTCCAACTCGAACTCTGCCTCCTGCACAGGCTAGAGCCAGCATAAGATGGACACTGAAGTCTGCCTTCAGAGCCTTTTATACTCTAGCACAGCCCTCTGCTGGTCACTATGGGCAACAGCCAGAGTCAACAGTACCCCTCCCAACTGTATTTTAGGACCCATTTAGGTGGCCATAACATGGAGGGACTGCCTGCACAAAAATACTAGGGGGTGGCTATTTACACATCCCTACACATGCATTGAGGCAATAAATACTCAACTGTCTTTACATTATTTAATTAAACACTGATATATGGTGACTTGGTGTATGGCAAGAGGAAACTAGAATATTTGATCACATAAAAACGGCAACACAGCAGTAAATATCAATGCTTTAAAAATGTATGCATGCATGAAATGAATTAAATGAAAAATACTAAAGGATAAAGGAGTCATTTAATTGTGTGCTGACTAAGCTAAATAAACAGCATAGACTAAAGCTGGCCATAGATGCAAAGATCTGATCATACGAATCCTCGATTTTCGGATCGTGTGTGTTGAGTCCCAACATCTTTTGCCCGGCAGAGATCGGTCGTTTGGTCGATCGGACAGGTTAAAAGATTTCTGTCGGCTGCCAATGATATCTACGATTGCTGATCGTACGATTTTCAGAGGGAGACTGTCACTAGCTTTTGTTGGACATAACTTTCGTACGAATGCTGTCAGGGGCAGAACATTGGCTGATCTGTTCTTTTGTACTTTATTTGATTGGAATGGTTTGTGACAGGACGGGAAATGGGAAAGTCCAATCGTACGTTGATTCATACGATCGGATCTTTGCGTCTATGGCCAGCTTAAGGGGACAATTTACTAAACTGACTTTTTAGGGTTGGGCTTTTTGACGCCAAAAATCCAAAAAAAGTCACAGGGAAAAAAAGGGTGACTTTTCCAGGAAATATTATAAGACAAAATTGCAAAAATCCTAAATCCAGAAATACTCAAGATAAATCCTGTCGTAGAAGTCAATGGCAGATGTCCCTTTTACAATTGGAAGATCTTTCTCTGATTCAGGTTTTTGGGTGTTTTTTGAGGCTGGCTTTTGTGTGACAATTTAAAAAAAGTTATTTTACAAAAAGGCAAAAAGTTTAGTTTGAAAAATGATTGCCATTCATGGAAATGAGTTTATTTGTGGTTTTAATACATCTAAAATCACAAAAATGTTACCTTTAATAAATAGGCCTCCACATAATGTAAGTAAACGTACTGTGACAAAGCATTGTAAACATCTACAAAGTGAGAGAACCGGTCTGCAACTTGTCACAGAGCATTGTAACTGGTCTCAGTCACTGATTTTACCTCCATCATGATATTGTTGATTTGCAATGGAAATATGATCATTTAAATATTTGTCAGGAAATACCCAGAATCAAACTCTGAGCTGTGGGCTGAACAATTCCTGTCCTGTTCTCTTGAGCCACTGGGCCCTCTAAAAGCCAGTGTGTGTTTTGTTTTTATGATGCACTTACGCTTTCTCTCCCTTTTGCTCTCTTGCCTCACCTCGTGTTCTCAGTTAGCAATCTAGCCCCTTTATAAGCCTGTTACAAGCAAATCCTCTTGCTTGATAACTGAAGCCTTACAGCCTGTTCCTGCCCATGTTCCTGTCCGTGTTCCTGCCTGTGTTCCACCTGTTTCTCTGCTCCATGCCATTGTTACTTAGTTCCAGTTTCCCTTGCCTTGGTTTCTATTGGATCTCCTGGTATTTGACTTCAACCTGTTTTCCGGCCTCTCCTTGCCAGCTGCCTACCCCTGACTTCGGCCTGTTATACAGACTTGTCATTGTCTTCAGTCTGCCCCCAATCTCGGCCTGTAATATGTACTTGTTATTATTGCCACCTGCCCCGGACCACTGGCCCAGGGTAAGAACTTGCATATTTTATATCTTACTTTCATCTATGTTGCGTATTTTCTTCTCCGTAACATATTTCCGGCCTATCAACACCTCAAATATCCATTTTACTTGTGTTATACAGCACTTAGGCTCCTACGCACTAGCTACTCACCTGTGGCTCAACCTGACAATAGTCTAGGAAGATTTATAAGAAGTCTTTGAACTTGTTGGTTAGGGTTATCAAGCTACCAGGACTTCCATAGTGATTGATCAACACTAATCAATGCACAAAGGTTTGTAGTGAATGTTTGACCATGTAATGCTATCTTGGTCTACACATTTTGACATTGATAATGAACTACTTTCAAGCACTCGATGATGACCATATATGCATGGTAAAGTATAATTCTTTATTAATGTATTCAGTCATTAATTTAATATGTATTCATTTTAGTACATAAATACAGTAAGTCATAGTAAAATCTATTTTGGTTTCTGCAGAACAATTAGATCAGTTTTGCTCTCTGGGTACAGTTATCACACACAGTTTCAATAAGACCCTTTACAGAGAAAGACTAGTAAAGTATTGAGGACTATCTCAACTCTCAGTCTAAACACTTGGCTCCTTATGCTGGTAAATTACTTACACAAAACACTCAGAGGGTTATTTACTAAAATTTGAATTTATCTCATTTAATAAATAAAAAAAACACACAACCAAACTCTAATAGCCGATTTGACCTTATTTTTTATTAAAAAAAAGCTCAATTTAATTGTTTGGGTAAAAACTCAAAATCGAGTGAAAACCAAAGTGTGTGAGTTTTTTCCTGAATCACTAGATTTTTTTTCAGGCTTTTTCCCGAAAAACCCAAATTTTTTTGATTTTTGCCCAAAAAGGTTGCATTTTCATCCGAAAAGGTCGCATTTTCTGGCTAATTCCTGTGCAGGCAACAGAAACTTCAAAATATGATGGGGACCTCTGCCATTGAATTATACACAACCTTGGCAGGTCTGAGATGGCAATTTTTTGGATTTTGGCTTTTTGCTGGATTGGGCTTTAATAAATCTAAAAGAATTCAGGGTTTCTCAGATTCCTGCCCTTTCTAAGGTTCATATTAAGTCTTTTTGCTTAATATACACTAGAGCATCCTATATACTGTAATCTCTGGATCATATCTTCCCTTCTTTATTGAGGGGAATGCAAGATAAAAATTCACCCCTTCATTATAAACAGTGGGGGCATTTGATCATTAGTAGGGCCAGCCTAACTGTCCCACTTTACTGCCCTAGGTAAATACATTACAGTAGGCTTGAGAAATATGAATCATTATCTTCCATTGCATATGCTTTATGAGGTGTTATGATAGGGACATAATAAAATTGTGTTTTCTATCCAGTACTTACACATGCACTTTTGCATTTTGGGAGATTTGGCTTTTAAAAAACAAACAAAAAAAATCATGGATTGCATATTGTATACCTGCTTTCAGAGGGATGGGCTAGAAAAGCAAACATTCTGAGGGATGGTGATGTATCCGATACAGTAGTTGAAATCAAAGAGCCAGGAATAACATTTGCTATATATAGCATTACTGACATTGTAAAAGTAGTCATAATAAGCTCTTGTTTCAGTAAAAAAGGCAAAATAATGCCATTTTAATTAAACTGGATTTATTTGATTAGCCCATTTATATATCAGATACAAATGGTTACTTACAGTACAATAATTATTTTTTTTGTTACTTTTTATTCCCTTCCCTTTTTCAAGCACTCATTTGCTTGCCATCACAGTTTTTTCCAGGAAAAATAATAAGAGGTTTCACGTGATATCTATATATTCAAAAAAAAGTTTACATACTGTAATTTATGGGTATCCGATCTGCTTTTATTTTTGAAGTGCTCTTTGCCAGTCCTCAAAAATCCATTAGCAAAATCAAAAGGAAAAGTCGGTCATTATTATTATATTTTTTTATTCCTTACTTTCCTATATTCTTCACTTTTGTCAATATCTTCAAGTGCAATATTGACTAGAACACCTTGCTTTAACCTTTTTCACCACTCGCTCTAAATGGCTGCAGCACAATGTGTGACAGTCTAATGTACCACCACAAGGCAAAGCAATTTTCACAAAGAACTGAATTTGTAAAGAGAAAATTACTGATAGAAAATGTTCCCTGTTGAAGCTAACAATACATTGCATTGGGCTTTGGAAATCATCACAATAGTCATAGAAAATGGATCATGGTATTAGACTAATTGCCCCTTTTTGTTATCTGCTTATCTGGTGAAAATAGTAGTATCCGTGTAGCTTTAAATTATATATTCAGACACTATATTCTTAGTAATTTTTAATAAACACAACTAGCTGTAAATATGAATATTTAATGTTATAAGTATTTAACCTTGTTATTTTATAGTAAGAGTTTGGCTCAACAAGGTCACAGCCCATCTCTTATTCTGTTTCATGGAGAAAATAAGAATTTTATCAATGCACAACAGGTTTGCTAGAACATCTTTTTACTAAACTAAAAAAAGTCCACATGTTGCATGAAGGATTAGTAACCAGTTCATTTGCATGACTACAAAGAAGCCAAAACAGTCTTGTCTCAGCACTGACTATTATCTGCTATGCACATGGGGATTTGAAAGTGTTCAGAGGGAAAATTGTAGCAATTCTAATGATCTCTTTATTTTCTGTGGTTCAAATGTACTATTTACTATTTATTGAGGTATGCTGGGGGTTATTTATCAATTTGCCACAATGGCTGAACCCACCATATACACATTATGCTGTTGAATGGGTGGTTCACCTTTAAGTTCATTTTTAGAATGTTACAGAATGATTAATTTTAACTTTTCAAGTGGTCTTCATTACTTATTTTGTTATAGTTTTTAAATTATCTGCCTTCTTCTTCTGACTCTTCTTCTGACTCTTTTCCGGTTTTCAAATAGGGGTCTTTGACTACATCTGTAAAACGAAAGCTCTGTAAGGTTACAAATTGATTGTTATTGCCACTTTTTAATACTCATCTTTCAATGCAGGCTCTCTGTTATTCATATTCCAGTCTTCTTATGCAAATCAAGGGTAATTTGGACCCTAGCAACCAGACTGTTAAAAATTAAAACTGGAGAACTGCTGAATAAAAAGTTAAATAACTCAAAAACCACATATAATAAAAAATGAAAACAAATTGCAAATTGTCTAGGAATAGTAATCTATACATCATACTAACAGTTTATTTAAAGGAAAACAACTCCTTAAGTTATCATTGTGGTTATGTCCCTGCTGGGCCTGGTTGATGGTGGCTTGCACATGTTTACTTGTTGCTGTTTTCCAGAAATATGAAATCAAGACTGAATATTATCAACACTGCAATGGTCACTTATAATATGCAACATTTCTAATAAGGTTGACACTTGTTTGATTTAGCTATAATTTATCCATACACAAATTAGGGGCTCAATATTTTGAGCCATTCTTGTTAGTCATAAGGTAGGATGTACTTTCTCAATGGGGCAAATTCACTAAAGGGCAAATTTTCTCCAGCAAACGATCCACCACACTTGACACCACTTTGTCATGTGCAAACTTATTACCACTGCGCTAATTCACTAAAATGTGAAGTTGCATCTCAGCAGCGGAATGATAGTGAAGATTTGCTTGCGTTAATTCATCAGCACAAGCATTTCATATCAATCTTTCACCAGTGTTCAAGTGTTAAGTTCTGCCTAGCGAAACTTCATTAGTACTCTTACACGTAGGTCAATTTGAATAGGGCGGGTACACATAGGTCATATATATGTCTTTATTAGATATGTTGGTGCAAATGCTTGAAGAGGCCACTTATTATTACAAATGTCCAAGAGAGCAAAATAAAGGTTAAATTGATTCTCTAATGTCCTAGATATGAGCCCACCCTAAAACAAATGTGGCATGCCCCTCAAATTGGTTAGAAAAAAACACGAACATCTTTAATTGCTAGAACTTTTGAAGACAATCCAGCTTTAAAATATGAAAAAATGCCAGTGTTTATTAGAACTTTTATGACTTTCCGGCATACAGGATATGATGTCACTGACATAAGATTGGGGAGGATGTAGATTTATTTTACCAGTTCACCAGTTCTAAGGAGGAGAAGGAAACTCTGGCAAAAGAGATAACGTTCTGTAAATTTCAACTTTAGTGAACTTGCAGAGTAACGATTGAGCCCAAAACTATGCTAGTCTTTCCCTAGCAAATTGTCCTCTAAGCCTGTTAGTACAGTAAATTGGCGATGTGCCTGCTGATGAGATTTCTAGCAACAGCCACTTTATCTCTATGTATCAACTACCAATCTTTGTGTATTAATTACCTACTCAATACACCTACAGGTTTTTTTTACCCCTTAGGGTTACCTGTTATACAAGTTGATTATAGACATTGTTTAGATATAGTATATTCTGTTTTTATATTTAGGGGGTGTATATTGTGCTCTCCATGTCCAGAGTTGACTACTACTAAAGGTACTACTACTCCTGACCGAAAACCGAAAACTTCTTAAATCCACTTTACTAATCTGCATAATGGAACACAGTTACTCCTGCCTATTGGTATATGAGTATAGAATTTGTTGAGCCTACTTGATCATAAACAATGCAGTTGTGGCTGAAACACAAAGTAATGTATTGAGCAACTCAGTGGTATACTATATATTTTCATGCAGATGAATAGAAATGCAATTGAATTGCAATAGTCACAACAGTTAACATACTGTGGTTCTTCTCACAGTTTACAGGCTTCTTTTGGTGGATATTCATTAAAAACTTGTATTACCTAACCCTATCTGCCTAGTGATGCTACAGCATGCCATTTAAGGAATCTAACACAGCACTCTGACAGTATGTCCTTATTGAGAGCTATCACTACAGGATGGACAATGCTGTTAAACATGCATGACCTCTAGTCCATCTGAATTACCTCAGTCCCCTGTACTGTGTAGCCAGTGAGTTGAGTGCACAGGACCTCTTGTATTTGTCTCTATCAGGGGCTGCCATATTTGTGCAGCAGTATTAACATTAGAAACTCTAAAGTCAGTTTGTCAAAATAGTCGTTTTGGGAACTTCAAGTAACAATTAATTACAAAAGCAGCCCTATCAGCGAAAATCTGTCAATATGACAACTTGCAATGTACATTAATATTTTGAAGAGTAGTTTTTTATTGCCTCACTTTAAGGGCATACTGTATGGGGCACGTTTACTTAGCTCGAGTGAAGGAATAGAATAAAAAATACTTCGAATTTCGAAGGTTTATCTTGGCTACTTCGACCATCGAATTGGCTACTTCGACTTTCGACTACGACTTGACTTAGAATCGAACGATTCGAACTAAAAATTGTTCGACTATTCGACAATTTGATATTTGAAGTACTGTTTTTTTAAAAAAAACTTCGACCACCTACTTCGCCAACTAATACCTACCAAGCACCAATGTTAGCCTATGGGGAAGGTCCCCAAAGGCTTTCTAACCATATCCGATCGAAGGAAAATCGTTCGATCAATGGATTAAAAAGCCTTTGAAAAGTTCAATTCGAAGGATTTAATTGTTCGATCGAACGAATTGCGATAAATCCTTCGACTTCGATATTCGAAGTCAAAGGATTTAACTTTGAAGGTCGAATATCGAGGGTTAGTTAACCCTTGATATTCGACCAATAGTAAATGTGCCCCCTAGTGTCTGAATGATATGAATAGACATGGCACAGGATGGCAGTTGACTAATCAATTTTTACTTGCTCTCTCTCCAGCATACCCACGCCCCAGCATAAGCCTAGGTTACCTGCCTTTGTAAACACTGAATTGCAGTAAATATTTCATATTAACTTAAAATAAAGCAGGCAAATCAGTGAACGTTTATTTCAGTAAAAATACTGATCATTTTAACATCCATTTTTACCTGGGTATACATATTACATATTATTAAATCTGCCTGTCAGTATTTCTGTATACGACTGGGCTCTCTAGACACAGTACAGAAACGTTATTTATCTGTTTGCCTTACGGAAACCACTAATTAAATCACATCATACAGGTAACTTGTATTGATTTGTAGCTGTCAGAGTCAGGTTATTAAACGGAATGAAAGGGTTGCCAACAAAGTGACAAAAGTTAAAAGTGGAGAAAGTAAATGGAACAACTGCATAAAGAAAAGAGCATCAATGTGGAAGCTTTCGTATCAGTAAAACTGCACCTTCCCATAGTTTTGTAGAACAGATTATTATTTTATCTTACAGATCAATTCCTGGATACCGCTAGACTTGGCGGGCTTAAAGGAACAATACGATTTAGCACTTAACCTGCACATGAACAGGGGGATGTAATAAGAGTTGATAAGGGGAACTATTTGAAATGAGAAAATGTACGCCTCTGTGTGAACAAATTTGCCAAAATATAAAACAGTAGAACCCCCATTTTACATTTTTCAGGTGACCAGGGATATTGTGTAAAATACAGAAAAAAGTAAAATGTGGCAAATGTGTTAAAGCAACTTATTCTTCACGTACTCAAGGGATATATCAAATCAGTTTTACTTTGAAACACAATATTTAGCTGTATTAATGACATGGGTTAACCATTGCAACATTAAATTTACTGTCACGTTCAGCATCCTATATCCAGAACCCAAGCTAAGCTCCCTGGTCTCGGCTCTCACTTCTGCCTCTAACCGCCGCCTTTCACCTCAGGAGGAGCCCTCGGCTAATTGGATGCCGCCAGGTCTTATTTGAGAGAGGAGCAAAGCTAACGGTTCTGGATGAACAAAGGGGCACGATCGTCTCACCAGGATACTGGAAGGAAGAACACCACCTGGAACAGGCAGCTAGCACATGTAGAGAATCGTCAGACAGGCCGAAATCAGGATTGGAGAGCGAAGAATATTCAGTGGACAGGCAAAGGTCAGATTTGAGTGGTCAGAGTAGTAACAAGCAGGCTAGGATCAGGATTGGAGAGGTTGGAGTAATCAGGCAGGCAACGGTCAGGATTGGAGAGGAACAGAATAGTCACAGGCAAAGCAAGGGTCAACCCAGTAATATCAGATAGAATACATGAAGGCAAGGCACCTAGGAACTTTACAAATAGAACCTAACAATGGGCAATGTGCTGATACCTGAATTCCCCTTTTATACTTTTTGAATTTTGTGCGCACCATAGGAGAACCAGCACTGGAAGGAGAAAGATGAATGCGGCGGGCGTCCCCTCCGGAGGCATGGCAGACGTCCCCACATGCCCAGGAGGAAGCCACTGGACCACCAGGGTAAGTGTTCGCCACTAGACCACCAGGATAAACGTTCTTTACAGTTACACTATGGGGGCATGTGCAAGTCATCTGTGACAATCACACTGTGCATGCTTGTATGAGGAGCATACTAATAGAACTTTTTCATATTTACAGACAGAAACAGGACAAACCACAGTTTTTAGGAACATCAGAATAAAATGTTGGTGTAAAATCTGAGAAAACATTATGTAATATCAGGGGAAAACACCCACTGAAATGCAAAAGTGGGATCACATAAAACTGTGTGAAATCCTGGAAAGCTTCAGGCTAAAATGGAGGTTTTACTGTATATCTTTTTTCAGTTGTCAGTTGAGTTGCAAGGTGCTTGCAAAGTTTATTTTTATTGTGCGCAAGGGAAAAATTTGTTGCACAGAGAAAAATGTGCTTGCATTGTATAAATGTATTCTGTTAAAGCTGCTTACTGAATGGGGGGTAATTAACATAAATTGTCTTAGTCACCCCATTACTGTGTCCCAATCTCTTACCATCACAATCCCAAGCAATATACATCACACTCACATTTGTTATCTTGTGTTAAAAAACAAAAGGAGAGAATGGTATTAAAAGGAATCTATCCCTGGGTAATTGTGTATTAATAGTTACCTAATCATGTACAGTATGTAATTAGGGGTCGAATTGTAAATTCAAATTCAAATTATCGGGTTGGATTCTTGGTATAAAATCCAAACTTGAATTTGAATTTGAGATTCATCATACCTGGACCCTGATAACAACTTGAATTTGACTATTCACCACCTAAAACCTGCCAAGTGCATATAGAAGTCAATGACAGAGCTCCAGCGACCCATTTGAAGATGTTAAAAGTCTTCCTAACATTTGAGTTTTTTTCTGGTGGAAAAAAAACTCGATTTGAGTTTAGTCGAATGTGATTCAAGTTCTTGGGTCCGTAATATTAGTTTGAGTTTTAGACATTCACGTTTTTTGCTAAATAACCTCCCATTCAAGTTGTGAGTATATTCAATTTTTTTGAGTAAAAAAAACTCACATAAACTCAAAGTTCGACCTTTGATAAATCTGCCCCTAAATGCTCAAATTGTATTTGTTTGGGATCTAAATTTCATTTAGATGCTGTCATAAGAGGTATTTGAAACCACTGGCAAATTCGATTTTCCTTGTCCTACAGTGCTTCTTTGTGGAAGCATTTTATAACAATGTGCATAGTTTATAGGGTTTTTGTTTGTTGTTTTGTTTTTGAATTTCCTTTGCAGGACATAGGCATTTAAGTTATCCACTGTTTTTAAGTGCTAGAAATGTACTTCTTCTGCACTGAAACATTAGGATATCTTAGTCTAATGTCCTGCTTTATTTTATAACAGTCTTAAAATAGAAATCCATTAGCAGAATGTTGTACACTGAACAGGAAGAGTGTAGGAAGTTTGCTTTCTTATCATTTCTTATCATTATTGCTTTTTATTAAATAAGAAAATATCAAATTATTGTTTTTAAGACATTCAGCTTTCCTTCAGTAATTATTTTTTAAAACTCTGCATAGTTGTTAACATAGTGCTCTCTCTTTTACTGCACACTCCTTGGTAAACTTAGCAGTTATAACTAGTAACAAATAATGTGGCCTGTTACACTCTTTTGTTATCAACCTGGAAACCAATTATATTTTTTAATTAGAAAACAAAGGTCCTCTCCCTTTCACAAAACCTGTCCCTGCATATACAAAAGTATAATTCAATAATGAATGTGTTTTTAATTTGATATTGACTTGGATTAGGATTTTATTAGACTAAGGATCACCTTTCCTGATACTGTCTACATTTACTCTACTTGAATATGAAAATTCCAAGATGTTAAGGGACATGTTAGCCAGAGGAGGCCAGGCCAGCTTGGTGCCGAGGCCAGCCGGCTGGTTTTCCATCACTTCCTCCAGCGTGCGCGTTAACGCACGTGCCACGATTCCGTGCATACACAGTGATGCTGAGCAGCGTACACTCACATTCAATGCCAGGGGAGTCTGGTCTAGGGGTAGGCAGAAGAGGAAGTTGCCCAGCGCCCCCTAATCGTTGCATTCCTAGGCAGCTGTCTCTTCTGCCTACCCCTAGTTCCAGCCCTGATGTTAGCACTTACCTTACTGATCCCTTAGTGGTCTGAGTTATTAACCTACAACCCTACAGTTTTTCAGGATACATCTATTCATGCATGACATGTTTATATTCTGGTTTGAGTACTAAACACCAATGTTAATGCTTTTGAAGTCATATCTTTCTTCTCCTGTAAGTTCCTGTTAATTCAATCCCTTTCCTCTCTGAATATAACTAACATAAAGGGAAAACAATACCTTCAGAATTAACTAACAGATAATTATGCACCCAATTAAAAAAAATCTTACAAGGTACAAAATACACATGTACATTTTCATAAATATTTCTCTTTACATGTTTCACCTTGAGT
Source organism: Xenopus petersii (assembly GCA_038501925.1). Classification (NCBI taxonomy): domain Eukaryota; kingdom Metazoa; phylum Chordata; class Amphibia; order Anura; family Pipidae; genus Xenopus; species Xenopus petersii. The sequence goes on along the minus strand of CM076674.1, from coordinate 57,386,393 downwards.
CACCATTTTTTGATGTTCTTTGTACTATGTTAGAGATCACCTGACAGGAAATAATGCAGCTTTAACAGGAAGAGGTGTGTGCATAAAAAACACAGCCCTATTCATTCATATATAAAGCAGCTCTTTTTTGGACTTAAATGCATTTTTGGCTCACAGAATATAATGTAACGGACAGAAGATTGAGGCAGAACTAGCTACTTTAATGCACTTCCCCTGGTCTGAGGGGGCAAAGGCAACTGTGGGGAAAGAGGTAACGTTCAGTAAAATCCGCACTTTAGTGAATTTGTGGAGCAACGACCGTTCGCCAGAGAGAAAAGTCGCCTGGTGATAGATTGCAAATGACCTCTAGCACTAGTCTCTTTTACTACCGAATTGGCGCCTGCGCCCATTGGTAAATCGGCGATGTCCCTGGGGGTGAAAACACTAGATACGCAAGAGATAATATATATCCATATAAAATAATTATAGGAGAAAACTCGTCTATACAACTAAATGAAATCATAGGACAGTAAATATTAAAGTTCAAAAGTCTAATAAAGTATAATTTGTCTTTACTTTGGCTCATAGTCAAGTTTTACAGATTTTACAATGGAATGAAACAAAACCTTTTATAAACTATGAATTGTTAATAGTGTTAGTGAATTCCTGATGTAGTGCAGTTTTGAGGCTCTAAATGTATATTCATATAATATGCTATAAAACATTAATGGGGTAGGTCAGGGAAATTGCCATCTTGTAATATTATATCTGTAGGCAATAACATTAAAAAATGCCTCACCATGGTCATATTTATAATTAAAATAAATGTTAAACAAATGTTCAATTTTCTATTTTATACTTAAACCATCTAGAGCATTGAGCAAAAGATATACATTCTTTCTTTGGAGAAATATTAAATCCATTGCCAGAGGAAACCTTGCAGGAAAAAAAAGTTTAAAGGAACTTCAATTGAAGTTCAATAATTGTGCATTGGGGAACATTGCATACTGTTCAGGCTACAAAGTAGCTGACAATAAAAAAGAAAGAAGTCTATCTATTTCATCCTTACATCAGTAATTTTGTTCTTTATAATGTATATTACTATTTCCCAGTAAACAAAGACCTAAATTACAAAACATGACACAAATGGAAAATCTATATATTTTGAAGCACATAACATTAAATTAGTATTGTTCCAACAAACAAATCAATAGATATGTTACGTTTGGCACCCTATATCCAGAATCAAAGCTAAGCTCAGTGTCAGACTGGAACACCAGGGGCCCACCAATTAATCTTAGACCAGGGGCCCACTCTCAGTACTATTTTCTTCCTCTCCTCACTTAACCTCTATTCTCCGAGTGGGACATTCACTAAGAATCGTAGTTTCGCCGCATTTCGCCAGGTGTATTTTCACCAGCGCTCCGCAAATTCACTAAAATCCGAAGTTGCGCTCAGGGGTAGCGTAAGGTTGCGAAGTAGTGCTAGCGTTAATTTGCGAAGCGAAGTTACGCTAGCGATGATTAATTTGCAAACGCCACCAAATTCAATTTCCAATGGAAATATTCGTAGCAGAACTACACAAGCCTGGGAAACCTTCAAAACAGCAAATACAATTTTTATTTTGCCCTACACATGTGCCCACTGTGTAGTTAAGTTGCCATAAGTTAGGAAATTTAGGGGGGAAGGAGGGGAGACCCAAAATTTTTTCAAGGCCAAAAGTTTAGCAGCATGAGAGCCCACTGAAACCTGGGCCCACCGGGACTTTTCCTGGTATACCTGTGGGCCAGTCCGACACTGGCTAAGCTCCTTGGTCTCAGCTACTTCTGCCTATAATCCTGCCTATAATCGCCCCCTTTCACTTTGGGAGGAGCCCTCGGCTAGTTGGATGCCACCAGGTCTTAGTTGAGAGAGGAGCAAAGCTAACAGTTCTGGACGAGCAAAGGGACACGATCGTCTCACCAGGATAATGGAAGGAAGAACACACCAGGTACAGGCAGGCTGGGCCAGCAAAAGCAGAAAATCATCAGACAGGCGGGAATCAGGATAGGAGAATGTAGAATAGTCAGTGGACAGGCAAAGGATCAGGATTGGAGAGGTCAGAGTAGTAATCAGGCAGGCATGGGTCAATACACTGAAGAGCAAAAGGATTCACTTAGAAATGGCACTAGGAACTAACTAATTGAACCTAACAACGGGCAATGAGCTGGATACTGAATTCCCCTGAGCTGGATATTTGAATTTCGCGCCCTTGGGTGTGATGTCATCACGCCGGTGCATAAGCCCATAGGGGAAACAGGAAAGACGCATGCCACCCGGCCGGTAAAACACCTGCCAAGGCCGGGGCCGGTATTACAAATTTACCTGCAATGCAGTTGCCGGTAATTTGTAATACCTTTTAAAAAAAAGTCCCTGGCCTGCCCCCAATTTGCACAGAATTAACCTTTTTTCCAGCGGTGTGGACATCTATATGATGTTGCTCCGCCCCCTTTTCTGGCACACCACGTAGCTCCACTCCCTTTTCCATCACAGACCGCCCCCTTTTGGTGCCTGCCCCCCACTGGCCGGTAATATTTTTTAGTAAAGGTGGCAACCCTAGGCATGGCAGGCGCCCCCGATTGCCCAGGAGGAAGCCACTGGACCACCAGGGTAACTGTTCCTTACAAGATAAAGTAAACAGGTGGTATAATATATATTAAACTTTTAGAAGAAGTGCAGTTAGAACCAGGTATAATTACTGTGACTGTGAGTGTATGTGAACAAATCAAAAAAGGATGCATGTACAAGTGTAATTAAGTAGCTCTGGAGTCATTCCTTCAGTTCAGTTGTATGTACATTATTGATCAATGTTGTCTGATTTATAGTATGTTATTTGATATAAAATACATTCAAATTCAATTCATCTAATAACTTTTGCAAAACCAAAAAGAGATAATGGTAAGTGGGAACAGGCAGTGAAGGCCGATGTTTCCTCCTGTTCAAATAGATAAAACTTTGTGTTAGTGATCTCTATTGTTTTTTAAATTCCAATAATAGCAATTTAAGCAATATCTTTCATCTATATTTTTCCTCTCATTTAAGTATAAGGATGTTGGGCTAAATGAAGTTTACGTAGAAAAGGTCATTCATCTTCAGTTTCCCAACAGACCACAATAATCTCTTCATAAAATAAAAAAAAATGTCTTCTGCCATTTAAATGAATCTAGCTTAAGAGATATTAGCACTTTGTTTTCAGTTATGGTTTTGCTCACAAATCACTCTATTATTGTGGCTACAGCCACCAAACTACAAGATCTGAGTCACTAAGGATAAGGTACTAAAAAACATGCTGCTGCTTACTAGCATTACATGTGCAGCAGCCCAACTTCCCAAATTGGCATTTAATGAATGGGAAAGTGCTGGGCGATTTTATTCGTCAGGTGCAAATTTGGGATGAACTTCCGCGTTTCGCCGCTGTCTAATAAATTTGCAAAATCGCCATGACAATTCCAACGCCGATGACAAATTAATAGATGCCCATCCATTAGATGCGTCAGAATTGTCATCAAAAAATTTTGACACCGGAAATTCGCCCATCACTAGAATAGGGTTATATCCAGCTCTATATCCCCTAAATAGTGTTGCTTAAAAAAGAAAAGTGCCACTCCCAGGATATATTTGACATGTTATTGCAGAAATTGTGTTAAAAATACAATTCTTTTAAAGCATGAGAGTAACAGCTGCCATATTACTTGCATTTAGTTAAACTATCCTATTTTACATAATACCAGTTATAACGAAAATTGTTGGCACAAGTGCTAAGTTTAATATATATATATATATATAATATAATAATATATAATGTATATGTCCTATAATGACCGTGCTGTTTAGTTTTCACTAACTCACTTAGAAAAATAATCACTCAGAAAAGTAACCTTCACCAAAACCTACTACATTTTAAACGTTTTAATAACATTTAAAAATCCTTTTTTATATCCAACTCTATTAATCTACTTTTTCTACATTTAAACACATATTTTATCTGAATATTTAAATGATCAGAAAGCCAACATGAAGATTGTTGCTTTTCCAAAACCAACAATTATAGTATAGTAAGAAAGCACCTGAAAATGTTTCTAGTCAAAAGACAGCCTTTACACAAATGTATATGCAAAACATATTGCTTTGGAGATAAAAAGATGTCTGCTTATTTATACATGAGCCATATATATTATTTCTACAATAATATTTATTCAGATATCCTGATTTAATGTTTTGTTTTAGATTTGACATTTTTGAACACTTTACAGGCAATTCTGGTAAGGTAAATTGAGTACTAACTATGTGACTTCAGAATGATTTAAGCATTATGGGTAACTAGTTAACAGTGTTATTACAAAAACAGTAAGAGAGAAAAAGGCAAAGCAATGAAAATTACAGTTAAACAATACAAATATGTGTCTACCCATATTAAATCTATGTTTACTAATGCAAAAAGCGTAGCTGGTAAAATTATTGATTATAATTATTATCATTCTGCAACATGGCTGAATGAGTCACAAGTAGGACAGTAAATATAGAAGGTAATTCTTTCTTTTGAAGGGAAAGGGGCATGGAAATGAGGAGTAGTATTTCTGTATGTTAAGCATTATATGAAACCCAATGATTTTTAACAACCAAGAGCAAATTACAAATGTAGTTACCTTGGTAAAGGTGGCTAAACGTGGGCCGATAAAAGCTACTGACAGCAGCTTATTGGCCTATGTATGGGGCTTCCCCAAATGGTCGAACTGGTTGAAAAATCCCATCAGAGCAAGGACCACATCAGCTCACTGATATGGTCTTCTCTATATTTTTAGCTCCTTCGTTGTGATCCGGTCATTGGGCCCGATATTGCCCACTTTAAGACGGCCTCACCAAACAAACGCCTAGGGGCACATTTACTAAGGGTCGAATATTGAGGGTTAATAAACCCTCAAATTTGACCCTCGAAGTAAAAGCCTTCGACTTCGAATATTGAAGTCGAAGGATTTACCGCAAATACTACAATTGATCGATCAAAGATAAAATCGAACAATGAAATCCTTCGAATCGAACGGTTCGAAGGATTTTAATAGAACAAAGGATTTTACTTCTATCAAAAAACCCTTAGAAAAGTAATGGGGAAGGCCCCCATAGGCTAACATTGTACCTTGGTAGGTTTAAACTACCGAAGTATGTAGTCAAAGTTTTTTTTAAAGAGACAGTACTTCAACTATGGAATGGTCGAATAGTCGAACAATTTGTAGTTCGAATCGTTCGAATCGAAGTCGAAGTTGTAGTCGAAGGTCGTAGTAGCCTATTCGATGGTCGAAGTACCCAAAAAAACCTTCAAAATTTGAAGTTTTTTTACTACAAATACTTCACTTGAGCTTAGTAAATGTGCCCCCTACTGTGTATTAAAGTGTGGCCACCTTAATAATGACCATAATATTATTTTATTTAATATGTGTTGTAAAATGTACATCAACAAAGCAAAGGAAAGCAAACTTTAGAAAACCACATTAGGGTTTCTGTTGCAAAATATCAAATATTTAGGGGCCGATTCACTGAATTCGAGTGAAGGGTTCGAATTTAAAAAAATTCAAATTTCTAAGTTTTTTTTGGGCTACTTCGACCATCGAATGGGCTACTTCGACCTTCGACTACGAAAATCGAACGATTCGAACTAAAAATCGTTCGACTATTCGACCATTCGATAGTCGAAGTACTGTCTCTTTAAGAAAAACTTCGACCCCCTACTTCGGCAGCTAAAAGCTACCAAAGTCAATGTTAGCCTATGGGGAAGGTCCCCATAGGCTTGCCTGGGATTTTTTGATCGAAGGATTTTCCTTCGATCGTTGGATTTAAATCCTTCGAATCGTTCGATTCGAAGGATTTAATCGTTCGATCGAATGAAAAATCCTTCGATCGAACGATCGCAGGATTTGCGCAAAATCGTTCAACTTCGATATTCGAAGTCGAACGATTTTAGTTCCTAGTCGAATATCGAGGGTTAATTAACCCTCGATATTCGACCCTTCGTGAATCGGCCCCTTACTGTTCTGCTTTTCCTAAAGAAAGAAATCTAAAATCATTAAGGACCACCCTATGTCACTTAACTCAGATAAAAATAATAAAAAAATGTAATTAAAAGTATTTAAACGTCTGAGAAGCTTCTTATAAGACCTTATATAAAGACTATAACATGTGTTGTAAAGCAGCAATCAAAAGGCAAATAGAATGAGAGCTTAGTTCACTTTTAGCTGGACCATTTTTTCTAATTTTCCCTTTCATTTGGTATGGTACCAATAGATAGGAGGAAATCTGATGTAATTCCAATATTTAAAATGAGATTAAAGGGATTATACTGAATCAACCTGGCAGTTATAGGCTTGTATGTTTGACATCTGTTGTGGGCAAGTTATTTCAAGGTTTGCTAAGGGATCGCATTTTTTAATTTAAATTTTGTATTATTAGGTTTTTCAAATAGGTTGGCAATTCAAAAGGGAAAAAGGAGCGTAGAAGGGGGGCATGTGTGTATGTGATAGTTATTAATAGTTGCAAGATTATGCAGTTAAGATTTTAAAATACTACATTTACCCTTAATGGGACTAAAGTTATGGATATTCTTGGTGAAGGAGAACCTATGGGGTATTTGTGGATAATGTAGTGGACTGTTCAAATCTAACTGCTATTGGTAACTGCAATTTAGCACCAATTTTAGCAGATAAGCCCTTGTACAGTATATTAAGATGCAATAACAGTTTTTAAGTAAAAAAATAAAACTTTCAAGGAAAATAATCAATAACAAATCACAGTAGCTGATATGTTTTATGTGCTATTCTTGCATATTTACAAATTTACATATTGTTCTATTCTTGCATATTTGTTTGTTGCGTTAGTGCATTTGTTTTAATCGATTTAAAAATAATATAGACTGTGTCATTTTTGTATAAATCCAAAAGCCAAATCACTAAAACAGACATGAAATATTTTCTCACTCTCTCCTGAATCTTCTGCACAATAACATATCTAACATACCTTTTTTAAATAATTTACTGATACTAAGGGGCACATTTACTATTGGTCAAATATTGAGGGTTAATTAACCCTCGATATTCGACCGTCAAAGTAAAATCCTTCGACTTCGAATATAGAAGTCTAAGGATTTAGCCGCAAATACTTTGATCGAACTATCGAAGGAGAAATCGTTCGATCGAACTATTAAATACTTCTAATCGAACGATTTTCCTTCGATCCCAAATTGCCTAGAAAGCCTATGGGGACCTTCCCCATAGGCTAACATTGATGCTCAGTAGGTTTTAGGTGGCGAAGTAGGTGGTCAAAGTTTTTTTAAAGAGACAGTACTTCAACTATCGAATGGCCGAATAGTCGAACTATTTTTAGTTCGAATCGTTCGATTCGAAGTCGAAGTCGTAGTGGAAGGTCGAAGTAGCCAATTCGATGGTCGAAGTAGCCAAAAAATACTTCGAAATTGAAAGTATTTTTTATTCTATTCCTTCACTCGAGCTAAGTAAATGTGCCCCTAATTGTCATGCGGTATTTTATTTTCTTGTTTAAAAATATTCTCAAAATATTTTTCTAAGCTGTGGTATCTACACAAAAATGCTTATGTTGCAATGCTGTAAAAATATCACATATCAATTATAGCTACATTAGCAGCTATTTATGATGCATTAAAAATACAAAACCATAATAAAACTAAAAGACAAAGCTTGGTTTCTTTCTTATCCATACTTTAAACTACATTTAGTAGCTAATAAAAAACAACAACCTTAACATATTTGTATTTACTCTTCTCAAGTTTTTATTTATGTATTTAAGAGCAATGTTTGCCCGCTAATATATAGACAAAATACAGCTAAAGCAGAGTGCAATCCCTTTGTAAGGATCCGCTTCTGCGTTCCTTCCAGCACAGGCGCAGGCGCGCTCATCGGGGAAGGCGCCGCCGACGGTCGCGGACGCAAGGGCGCCAGCGACGGACGCCAATGACGGACGCACTGATGTCAGCTGTGCGACGCCAGCGTGATGACGCCAGTTTGGCGCCAAATAGCTCTATTTAATCATAACCTGTACTCTGACTCATTGCCTGGTTATTAGGTTATTTGACTGAACCCCTAGCATTGTATTCTACTGATCTTCTGTGTTTGACCTCAGCTTGTTCCCGGATTGTCTTATTGCCGCCTGCCCTGATCTTCTTGCCTGACTACGATTACGACTCTTCGCTGCCTGCCCCCGACTTCGGCCTGTCTGACTTCGCTTCTGCCTGAACCCTCTGTACTTCGCCTTGGTCAGTCTCATTGGCTACTCGTCACTTCACTTCTCCCTGTTCCACTCCAGGTGGGTTAGTGTTGTGCGAGGCGCTTGTGGGTTCGCATTCTGCAAATCCTGCTCCTTCCTCGTTGGATCAGACGGTAAGCCTGACACCCTTAATGTATAATCAAGCAATTTTTTCTATATTATGATTTATATATAGTTACATAATTAATTTTAATTAAAATCCAAAAATACAAAAGTCCATTAAGGGTTATATAGAACTCCAGTGCACATACTGTATATACTGTACATATAGATATACAGGCCTATTTGTATACTCACATATATAAAATATATATAGATACCTTTACTATACTAAAGAGAAATTCCAAAATCTTAATTAATTAAGATGACCCCAACACACTACGAGTAATGTTGTGTATAACTTGAATTTATGTTGTTTTTGTCAAAGTGCATAACCTTACATTTATCAACATTAAACCTCATTTTCCAGTTTGCAGCCAAATTTTAATATTCAGTTAAACCTCTCTGCGAAGGAAATGCATGGAACATATAGGTTTGCACAATTTAGTATCATCAGATACAATAGAGACTTTATTTACAATGGCCACCTCCTGCTCATTAATAAACAAATTATAAAGCAAAGGACCAAGGACAGACCCCTGCAGTACTCCACTAATAACATTAGTCCAATTAGAAAATGTTCAATATTTATCTTAAATAAAGAAAGACAATGGTCAATATTTATGTCACTAAAGAATATATTAACAAAAACATAAATATATGGGTGTCACAGATGCAGTATTCAGAATTAGAAGAAGAACAGTAGTTTCCACAATGAACACATTTGTACTTCAAGAACAGCCATGGGTCCCAGTACTCTTGCACTCATGCGCAAAAATGACTGTAACTTTTCCTGAATTGTTGCGTGCTTAATCTCCTGAGCTTTTTTTAGCGCTGACTTGCTTAATTATTAGGTTGAAAAAAGGCACACGTCTCTTGAGTTATAACCCTTCTGAAACCTCTCCAATTAGGAAGTGAGATACAGGTGAGGCTGTATCTCACTACTTAAAAACCCATCCAACCCATTCTTGAAGCTCAATGTATTGAAGCTTTAATGTATCTGCCAGTACAACTGATTCGAAGAGAGACTTCAGCTCTCACAGTAAAAAATTCCTCTGCAAATATCTGGATGGAACCTCCTTTCATCTAATCGGAATGGATGATCTCAAGTCTGCCGGAAGGACCTACTGGTAAATACAGCATTAGAGATATTGGGCCAGATTTAAGTCTGATAGAAAACGTTATCTCATGGGTTACCACGTGAAAACTTATGGACAAGATTCTATTTGAGGATACCTTCAATTTTATGGATACCCTCACTCCAATTTAGCCATAATGCTTTTGGTGTTAATCTTTGAAAAACAGAAAAATGATAAAAAGTGTTTATCAAATCAGTTCAGATCAGCCCCCTAGAAAAGTGGTTCCATCCCATCAGTTTTAATATTGATTGACTGAACAGGATAACCTTCTATAGTACAGGCATGGGAACCTGTTATCCAGAATGCTCAGAACCTGGGGTTTTCCAAATAATGGATCTTTCTGTAATTTGGATCTTTCTGTAATTTGGATATTCATACCATTAAACAAATCCAATAGACTGGTTTTGCCTCCAATAAGGATTAATCATATCTTAGTTTAGATTAAATACAAGGCACGGTTTTATTATTGCAGAGAAAAAAAATCATTTTTAAAATTGTAATTATTTGATTAAAATGGATTCTATTGGAGATGGTCTTTCTGTAATTTTGAGCTTTCTGGATAACAGGTTTCCGGATAACAGATACTGTATTTTATATCAAATCCCTAGAAGTCTCAGATTTTGTTAACTATAGTTTTGATTTGAGCAAAACTATCACATCTATCAGACTCAGGAGGCCAGACTGATTAAAAATGTGTTGAAGGATTGAATGACTAAGAATCCTGCAACAATCTTGTGCTTTTTCTAAACCTATGATCCCTTTAATAAAACAATATAAAATGCCTTCCATTTTTTGCTATAACAGTCATTCTTCTGCTGCAATGGCAGGAAGAGCTAAGCAGTTTGTACGGATAATTACCATATCATATTACATGGGTAGGATATTGTATGCATCTATTTGAACTTAATTATTTATAGTTTGCTAAATCTGTATTCTGCAACTGTACTGCAGGTTTTTTAATGCAATTCAGCTTCTCATTAAATCATTTTTTTATTGTCAAACTATGTCACTCAGCTTATTAGATAAACAACTGCAATTTTACAATTCTGCACCTTCATTGCAACTGGAGGCATATTGTATGCGTATGGAGTCTTGTGGTAATCAGTATGTATGTAATCTTACACTCACAGGAAAGAGGGAGAAAAATAAATGTACTCCTCCCAGCAGTTTAAATAATAACTAGCTTTAACATATGAAAGCATGGTTGCACACACACATATAGAAAACATCTTCTAAATGATAATGTGTATCACTATCCCATAGTCCTACTATGCCTGCAGTAAATGTAACCTTCGTCACCTTATTTTAAGTATTCTTTATTGTTTATTACAGTGACATGTTTGTATTTGGTAAGCGTTTATTTTACAGGTTTGCATGCAAAGACATATTAATAAAATGCTAATATGCTATTACTGCTACAAAAATGGAATTTCATTGATGCCTTGGGAGTCATTTTACCTATATTAGGAGCCTATTCAAGATAAGTTATTAAAACGTTTAAAAAAAAATGTTATGACCTATAAATATTTAAACGTCATAAATTATTATTACCATAATAATTTGGTCAGAGAATTTAAAAAGGTATAATTGTGCCTGCTGTCATATTTTTCATACCAACCATTTTTGCATGAAAGAATGTGTAAAAGCAAAGGCTCTTTAAAAGCAGAGAATTAGCAGGATAAACAGAAGAGGATAAAAAAGCATTTAATGCACCCTAAATTAGTAATTATCATGGAATTGCTGGGATATGAAGCATTTTGAATTATAGTAATGGTGGCAGGGTGTAAAAACCCTCTACCTGCTGTCACTTCCCATTGATTTGGTAGGTTGTTGGGTCCCTGGCCATAGTACTTGAAAACATGGCAGGGTGACTTTTGAAAACTAACTGCTGAAGCTAGGAGGACCAGAAGCATCATGTAAATAATTGCAGGTGGGCAGCAGTGTTTCCATTTCTGCCACAAATAACTCCAAGGGGGTTATTTACTAAAATCAGTTTTTATCACATTGTTTCAATAAAAAAAAGCTTGACCAAACTCCCATCCACGATTTTGCCTTATTTATCATTGCCTTATTTATCATTGCCTTATTTATTAACTTGAATAAATCAGATCAGGGAAAAAAACGCAACAAAATAGAGCGAACCCCCAAATCAACAATTTTTTCAGAATTTTTAGCCGAAAACCCAGAATTTTTTGGAATTTTGGGCTAAACTCAGCACAAACCATGATATCTTCTAATTGGGTACATCTCCCATTGACTTATACATGACCTTGAGAGGTCTGAGATGGCGGATTTTTGAATTCAGGCTTTTTTTCAGCATCGGGGTATAATAAATCTTGAAAAATTCGAGTTTTTTGTTTCCACAAACATTTTCTTGACCAGAAAAAATTTAGTTTTCACAAAATATCTGCCAAGTGTCTAGTCTACATTCCTTCTCTTTTCTTCCTATCTACGTTTGGAGCCGTTTGGAGCTTATCTCGCCACCGTCCATCTATGCCACTTCCAACGAAGTTAGGCAGGTTGTGCCTTATGGGAATTAATGGAAGGGAGGGGAGCACATGAAACTGGTCATTGACACGCAAAATAGGAAAGGCTCACCAAATACTAGCCTGAGCTGAGTAATTAATAGAATGAAGCCATCCTTCCACCATATGCAAGTTTTTTGCATAACCGGCTTCTTCAGGGGAATAAGGGATGCGCTCTCGTCACTATTTGGTTTAAATATTTTCACTTTGGCGTCCTTTTTCATGTGGAGCTTTCACCTTGGCTGCATCACTTCTGGATATTTCTGTAGCAGGCAGCTTATGCAGTTCATCTTCCTCTTCAACACGGAGCGCATGCGTTTCCCTTCCGTCACAATGTATCTTTTGCAACCGCGTTGCCTAACTATTTCATTACTGGCTGGACCCAAATTATGGAACAAGTTTTGCTCATACTGTCAGTGACATACTATATAATACTCACTCTTATCAAGGTTTTTAATAATTGTTATTGTGCATTCCCCTTATCGGGGAGGAGTATATATTAAGCTCTTACATAACTTATAAAAATGGACTAAATGTGAATCCTTCATTTAAGCCATTTGTAGCTTTGCTGTTCATGGAATGAACCCACCGTGCCTTCTGCTGCAGAATTTTTTTATGGCTGTCTATTTGACTTGTTGGATTGCAATGAATTTTATTAATTGTATGTTACCAGTGTGAAATTTGTTAATGTGGTTTGCTACTGATGTGTTGTGTTCTTGTTTCACATCTCCCACATGTTCTAAAATTCTCCTGCAAAATTCTATCAAACGTATCTCATACCACATATGCACATCATTACATATATAACACATGTACTTTTACAATTCATATCATTTCTTAGTTCATATTCTACATTGTCTCTTCTCCTTATATTCTCTCGACTAACAATCACCACATTTGTAGCAACCCTTTCCTTTATTTGTTAACCATCTTAACTTATTAGAGTCAAGCGTAATGACTCTGAGTTAACTTGTGTCATAAGTTTCTACTGCATCTGAAAGTGGCGAGATAAACTTCGAACCGCTCCCAACGTAGATCAGCAGGTTGCGCCTTATGTGAATTAATGTAAGGGAGGGGGGCTTATGAATCTGGTCATAGACACGTGAAACAGGAAAGGCTCACCAAATACTAGCCTGAGCTGGGTAATTAATAGCGTGAACCCATCCTTCCACATATGCAAGTTTTTTACTATTAATGTGTTTTATGGACATAGTCTGGCACTGCACAAAAGAGTGTAATGCAGTGGGTTTGTTAATTGACTTGCTTGTCATTGATGTTGTGCATAAGGTATGCAGCTTCAACAGTGATTTTTGAAAGTGGTTACCTCATCAGAGCATTCATAACATTATGGGGCCGATTCACTAAATTCGAGTGAATTCGAGTGAAGGATTCGAATTTAAAAAACTTCGAATTTCGAAGTGTTTTTTGGGCTACTTCAACCATCGAATGGGCTACTTCGACCTTCGACTACAACTATCGAACGATTCAAACTAAAAATCGTTTGACTATTCGACCATTCGATAGTCGAAGTACTGTCTCTTTAAAAAAAAATTCGACCCCCTAGTTCGGCAGCTAAAAGCTACCGAACTCAATGTTAGCCTATGGGGAAGGTCCCCATAGGCTTGCCTAAGTTTTTTTCATCGAAGGATATTCATTCGATCGTTGAATTGAAATCCTTCGAATCGTTCGATTTGAAGGATTTAATCGTTCGATCGAATGAATAATCCTTCGATCGATCGATCGAATTTCCTTTTCTGTTCAATTCCTAGTCGAATATCGAGAGTTAATTAACCCTCGATATTCGACCATTGGTGAATCGGACCCATAATGTATATATATGTGTATATATATATATATATATATATATATATATATATATATATATATATATATATGAGAGAGAATAAAAATAGAATAGTAAATATGTTGAGATTAAAGCTTCAACTTAGTTTCACAGATCAGAACTAAAAGAGCAGTTTATCATCTAAAGCAACAGCGCTTATTCATTAGATTAATTACAGTAGGTAGGTACAAATTAAATACAGAAAGTCAACAAGGAAAACTATGTAATCAAATGGTAGTAATTTGTTGTTAAGATTACCTTAACAACAAACTCAGGTCAAGAAAAGAACCCAATAGGCAACAATAGCCTTACCCCTCAGAGAAGTGGGAGTAACTCTATAAGTAGCATTATCAGTGCACATATTGGGTGACCTTAGCACAGATTTTGCATTGCAGAAGATATCTTGGCATGCCCCTCCCAAAAAGTGACCAAGTGCTAGTTGCTCAAAGCACCTTCAAATGAATGGATGCAACTGGGTTAGATCCATGCACAGTACCTGGCAGTTTATATTGCTAGGTTTCACAACTATCAGCTAGAGAAATCAGTATCTGTGTGATGCTTCAATAAATAAACCCAACCAATATCAAAGAACTTTAAAAAATCACCCTGGATGTTTTTTTTTTTTGCATTATAAAAATCTAATAACCACAACTCAGACAGTTACAGCAATTACGGGCTTTCAATGCATTCCTTTGGGCAAATAGATGAGATGAAAATAGATCTTAATCTAATTAAACAGAAGACTGCAAAATCCAAGAAGGAAAATCCTGTGAGCAGTCTGGAAGATAATTATCTATCCTTAATTGAATTGGTAACCTCACTCAGACATCGGGCTAATGTGTGCCAATGGAAGATTAATGCAAAAGAATGATAAAGATACTACCATGCTATGAAAAGGCAGAACTATACTGTATACTGCACACTTTTCACATAGATCGTGTGCTGGGTGAACTAAGTGAAACATATACAATGTTAATAGCAAGAGATGAATATTGTATAACTATTAAAGTTACAACCATCTCAATGTATTCTCAGTTCATAGCAAAGTTCAGCTCATTATGCACATATTTTTTTCATTTAAGTAGGGATACGCTGTGACCACATTATAGAAGGAAAATAATGACTGCATTCACGATTGCAACAATTTATGATATTGCAACATCCTATGCTATTTACAAGAAATGCCTTCACCTGGTTCATAAAGTGGCTTGTTGGCTTAGTATATTCCAATATATATTAATGATGAAGTTCAGTTAATGGGAAACATTGTTGTAAATATAGGGAATATTTGATTTAGATGTCAGGGAAAATCAAGCTTATCTGATTATTAACTTATTGCTCTTTATGTTTATTGGGGGGATCCTTGGTCCCCTACCTGTGTACATTTCTGCCTGTGGTACAATGCTACCACATCCAACATGGGAAACCTCAAACATTGATGACTACTGAGCATGCCCCTTGAGTTCTGGATGCAATTTAGCCATTTGAATAAATTCCCCACAAAGGAACCCATAAATGAAGTAGTGGCATGACTCAGGTCCAACCCTAAGTAGGAGCTCATAGGTGTCTGGCTAAATGCTACCACATCCAACATGGGAAACCTCAAACATTGATGACTACTGAGCATGCCCCTTGAGTTCTGGATGCAATTTAGCCATTTGAATAAATTCCCCACAAAGGAACCCATAAATGAAGTAGTGGCATGACTCAGGTCCAACCCTAAGTAGGAGCTCATACTGTAGGTGTCTGGCTAAAAAAGGAGGGTTTATAGCTGGGGCATGAGTGGGTGCCATTGTAGTGTGAGGTCAGGAGCAAATAGTCTAGCCTCAGAGTTTTCTTTGTCAGTAGGCAGACAGTTGGTAAGTATAGGGTTCCGTTGCTGCCTGTTCCCACCAGTATTCCCTGACATGCAAGTTAGGGGAGGGGTAAGGAATGAGTCTCCCACCACCCCATCTCTTTAATATATCACAGCTGAATGTAGACAGTATTGCATTCAAATGGGGTTGCAGGATTCTGCAGGAGCCCAGGATGCAATTAGCAGAAAACATGGCATTGCACTTGACAAATAATCCCTGAAGCTTCTTTTTTCCCCCACAGCAAGCCAAAAATACTAGTGATGGGCTAATTTCTCCTGTTTTGAGTTGCGTAAATTTTGACGCCGGCGTCAAACTCAATGGGTGTCTGAATAGTGTTGACGTGCAACGGTTTTGACGCGAGTGACTTTTCCGACGCGTGTTCAAATTTATTTGACTCTGGCGAATTTTCGTAGGTGTTTCGCAAATTATTTGGCTAACAGCGAAACGTGGAAATTCATGACGAATTCGCACCTATTCACCCGTCACTAAAGAACACCTATTATTCAAACTACTATTTATCCAGACACAGATGTTAAGGCACTGATTGCTGAGAGCACCATAAGTATCATGTCCCTGGGTATTATCTTGTAGACAGTTTGATCTGCACTGAATGGACACAATCTTCTAAATGGACTTTATAGGTGCTGTTTTAAGAATGCTTGAATCTTTGAGTACTATAACCACACCTGAGTTCCTAAACTATTGCGTGGTTTCTTCTTTTAAATACAATGGCTTCCTGACGATTTCAGCTGAAGTGGGATTTTTTTTTAAAACAAATTCTTAAATCAGCTCCCCCCATATTTCCATAAGGATTGAATGTTGCAACCACCAACTGAAAATTATTTGTCAGTTATTACAACCACAATTACCAAATATCTATTGGAGCTCCTGCTATTCATTAAAAACATAACACATTTTTCTGCAGAGGAACGGGTAATAAATTAACTGACTTTGAAAGACATTTGTTATGCTTTTTACACTGCATTGATAAATGATTAGGACATACAGATTGATTCAATTATACATAGTATGTTCATATGCCTTGGTTCCTGTGCTCATTAGAATTCCTGGTTAACAACACAAGTATGTTTGTTACAAATGCAGTATACTTTATGTAACGAACATCCCATAAATCATAAATTATCGGTATGTAGATGCCATAAAGGCATCTTATATTTTCTGGTTATCAACATTTCAATCCAAACATTTTCACAGAATACAACAAATCAATTTGTTTTTGTAATTTAAAATAATGCAAATACAAAATATAGCTAAATGTGTAGGCAGAGTTGACTGCTGTATCCGATACATTCAAGTGCACACTGCACAGTATTCATTTCCGTGGGGAAATTGGTGAGGCTTTGTGTGCCAAATTCAGTTAATCTGCAAATTATGTCAGCAATTTTCTTTCAGTTGCGATAAAAAAGAATTATACATATTTAAGTGCAGTAAACAAAGTACAATTTCAAGTAAGGATACACAAATTCACTATTTTAGGATTCAGCTGAATCCTGAAACCTTTGTGAAAGATTTGGCAGAATCCTGAACCGAATCTAAATCTTAATTCACATATGTAAACATTTTTGGTTTCCTTATTTGTGTGATGAAAAGTCACATGATTTTTCGGATTCGGTTCAGCCAGGCACTTGTATTCAGCCAAATACAAATCCTGCTGAGAAGGCCAAATCTTGGCCAAATCCCGACTTGGCCAAATCCTGACTGCCAAATCCTGGATTTGGTGCATCCCTAATTTCAAGCACATTCACCACTTTTTTCCCGCATTGTTTTTGCACAGAATTATGCTCCATTGCGTTCATAAAGGGGCAATGTGCTTCATCGCAAATCATCGCAAATCACTTGCAAATGTATTAGAAGTCTGTTGTTTCAGTGCAACTCAACGGTAATCCTATTGTTTAAGTGCAATTTGACATTGATTGAAGTAGGGCACTAAGGGATCTTGAAGCCATCACCTTTCTGGAGGTAGCTGTAGCTTCAGGCTTTCTCCTGTGTCAATAGGCAGAGCAGCAGTCAATTCAGAATAAAAGGCAGGAATGACTGAGTGGTGCAGAGCAAAACTATACAGAAGTGCAAAGAGCACATTTTGACGCAAGTACCTAATGAAAGTGGTGTTACGTATACTTGCAGACATACTGTACATGAGCCCTAGTTTGTCCTGGTCAATTACATTGCTGCATCTGATACACAAAGTGCACACTGCACAATAATTCATTTAGCAGAGCAAGATATGGGCTGTGTGTGCCAGATACTTCAGTTAATCTTGCTCCATCTGCATTTATCAAGACAAATTATAGCATCAGCATTTCTCTTTCATTTGCAATAAAATAGCCAATTTGTCCAATCGCTGGTAATACAGGTTTTAAGCAATTAAGGCCTTTATTTAATATATTCTAGCTAAGCTGTCTAAATTTGTCTTTGTCCTATGGGTAGCACTGAAAAACTAATGTACAGTACATCTAGAACGGAATGAGAATTTTAGTGTAATTTGTTAAACGCTTTAAGGGATACATTGTTTGATTACACACAGGACATCACATATTTTGATAGCTTTAGGCCTAAATGTGTAATTTAGAAAATCTGTCCTCTTGGACTGATCTCGGAATGACTGCTACAGGGCTTTATAGCATGCAAGACATTAGCAGTTGTTGGTTTACTCTGCAGTTTTGCGTAGAGTCTGCAGTTTTCTATTTCATGTACTTATTGGCCTAGATAAGTCAAGTTTATATTTTCACCAGTTACAGTATTAATGTGTTGAAACATCAGTATGTGTGTGGCCCTAGATGAAAGGCCTTATACATTGTAATAATGTTTCAATTTTTTTATTTTTTTTTGCAAGAACGGTTGTGAGTTTAAAATTAAAAGAAAAAAAAATAACCCAACTGAACAACCTAGTTGTTGCTTGTAAGTATAATACATTTGTTGATTGTATTGTAATGAGCAAATCTGATCTGCTTTGCTTTACAGAAAATTTGTGAAAAGATGGAAAATCCGCAAATTCATTGAATTCAATGGGCAACACATTTTTTTGACGTGCAACAATTTTTTTCACTCATTGGAGTCTATGACCGTTTTTTTCCGATGCAAAATTGGGCAAAAAACTTCACTCATTACTACTTGTAAAATAGTTTTGCAAAATTATCTGCAAGTACACATTACACTTCTGCTTAAGTAACTATTTTACCTCAAATCAGATGTAGAATTCTTATTTTGAAATTACAAATTATTTTTGTTGATTTGGTCCATTATATAAAGTATCCCCAATAATATTACAGATTTTCTTTAATTTGCCCAGTGTTACAAGGAATTTGAATTTAATTTAATATGATTTCAAATATATGTTTCTATTTATATTTATTTATCTATCTATATCTATCTATCTAGATGTTTCTCTACAGAGTATAAAGGTTGGTTTCAAATAAAATATGTGTTGCCATACACATTGTCCATTCACAAGTTCCTACACAACACTTTCCCCTGTCAGAAGATATTATCAAAGCAAATAGTACTGTAATCTGAGACCACAATTAATGAATTCCTGCAAATTGACTGTTTGACTGGGAAACCTAAGGGAGAAGTAGTCCTGATGCAAATGTGGCAGCAAATGTGGCAGTAAGTGATACATTTTTAGAAGGGCATTGATTCACTGTGGAATTCTACATTTCTCGAAACCTCAGAAAAATCTTGCCACCAAAATATTTGCTGTAAAAACACATGCAAGCAAAAATGCAGCAGCAAAATAGCTGTTGACTTCAATGCATTTTACAGGAAAACCCAAAGTGATAAAACCCCCTTTACTTCAACTGTGCAAAAAAATGCTGGGAAAAATTGACCATTGACTCCAATGCATTTTATGCACAGTGAAAAATGTCCATTGACTTCAATGCCTTCAGTGCCTCATTCATTTCTCTATAGGGTCGCAATTTTTTTGGCAATGTGAAATGGGTAAAATTCGCTCATCACTAGTGTCAGCCAATATGTTTGGCAGACAGGCCTGGATTTGCCAGCCAGGCACCCCAAGTCCCCATGGATGGTGCATCCATTCCTCACATCTCACTCACTTCTGCCTTCCCCCATTTGCAGATGGACACTCTTTCGTACTCTGGTCTTAGAGTGCAGGCAATTAAAAGAGCAAAATTTTCGTTGCCGAATTTTAAAAGCTTTGTAAAAAATGTAGAAGCACCTGGACAGCATACCTCCTCTTAATATGTGCATCTCTAGGTTCAGACCTTTGTGGCCTTCCAACAAATCTGGGCCTGTTGGCAGAATGAAAGAAAACAGTAATCCCTCCTATTAGTTTAAAAAAAAAACCTTGAAGAGGCCCATGTTAGCAGCATAACAAGCTAAGGAAAATAAATAGGGTTGAATGGTAAATTCAAATTTTAACTTTTTTTGTGTGTCAAAATTCGCAAATTCGAATTTAAAAGCTTAAAATTTAATGTGAGATTTATCAAACCTCAACCATGTAAACAGTTCTAATTTGAATATTCCCCACCTAAAACCTACCAAATTAATTTACAAGTCAATGGCAGAGGTCTGTTGACCCTTTTTTTTTATATATTCTTTATTTTCAAGAAAGCAAAGAAATCAATGCAGAGCATATAAGTACAAGGAGATGCAATATGATAACACATGAGGAAACAATACATACATCAGTTTCAGCAAATCGGAAGCAAATTCCAGTGAGAACATATGTCCGTTAGTACAAATAAGCTACTGTAATATGCCATCAATCAAATCAAAAAACGTGATAAACAAAAGAAAAAGAGAAGAGAGAAAGGAAAAGATGAAAGAGAAGGAAAGGAAAAGTCACTTGGTCACTCGCCCAACCAACAGCAAGGTTCTATCAGCATACAAAATAGCAAAGTAGACACAAAGTATAACAGTCTAGGAAATTCTAGTAAGCTCCTAGTCCATGTGTGGCTATTTTCATCAATTTTGTTCCAGATAAAGTACCCAAGGAGACCAAGTGCCTATAAAAGCCTCTTGTTTCATATGGAGATAGCTGAGTAATTCCTCCATCCGCATGATATTACCCATTTCACAGATCCATTCAGCAATGGTTGGGGGAATAATAGATTTCCAGTGGCGAGGGATAACAGATCTAGCTGCTCCCAAGCAAAAACCAATTAGCGATCTTTTGTATTTTGTAGCAGAGCCTGGTAGTATTGACAGCAAACCCACAGCCGGTGTTGGCTGCCATTCTAATCCAGTCAATTTACCCATAATCTGAAATACAGAGGCCCAAAACGGCTGTAGGCGAGCGCAAGACCACCAGATATGTGTAGGAGATCCGGTCTCCCTATTGCATCTCCAACAAAGATTTGAGACGTTAGGGTAAATTGCATGTAAAATATCTGGACATTTGTACCACCTGGACAAAATTTTATAATTGGTTTCTTGAGTTTTGCACGCAATGGAGAATTTGTGTGTCAATAAAAAACTATTTTCCCACTGTTGCCTCGTAAATAGTGTTTGCAACTCATTCTCCCACTTAGCTGTATATTTAGGTAATATATTATCCAACCCGGGGTCAGATAAATTGTACAACACAGATATTGCATGCCGCACTGGTAAATCTTGAGAACACAACACTTCAAAGGCAGAAAGTGACAAATTGCGGGGCCATGCACTCATTAGCTTCTTTAACCAGTGTTGGAGCTGTGTATATTTTAGTCGCAAGAGGAAAGTGTCAGCCTCTAGGGGGCACAGGGTTGGCAAGGATACAAGCTGCTGGTTCTGTAAAACTTGAGAACAGTAAATACTCTCATTATATCTCCTCCCCAGAAAGAGGCCTCTGGACATACCTGGAGGAAAATCAGGATTGCCTATTATTGGGGATCGGCTTGCAGGAGAGTATCCTTGCATATCATGGGAAATGTGCAAGCATCAGGTCGCAATAGAGAGTTTAACCACCATAAGGCCTGTAACGGTCTATCCAATAATGATTGTTCGATCTGAATCCATTGTTTAGTCCCATGGTGGTGGAACCACTCCAATATCCTATTAAGTACAGTTGCCCTTAAGTATTTCCTCACACAGGGAAGACTTAAGCCTCCACGCGATTTATGTCTTTCTAAAATATTTTTACTTATCCTGGATTTCTTGCCCTCCCATACAAAATCAATAAACGCAGATTGTAATCTATCAAAAAAACATTTAGGAGGTCGAATGGGTATGGTTTGGAAACAATAAAGAATTCTTGGCAATATATTCATTTTTATTGTGTTTATATGCCCAAACTAGGAGATGTGAAGGGGGCTCCATTTTATGAGATCCTTTTTGATTTGGGTAAGCAAGGGTTCATGGTTAAGTTGGTAAAGCTTATCTAGGTCCTCCGAAACATTGACACCCAGATATTTTATTGAATTCGCCCTCCACCGGAATGGATAGTTGGACTGCAGTACACATTGTACAGCGGCTGGTAAGGAAAAATTCAGTGCCTCAGATTTATCCACATTCATTTTAAAGTTACTAAAATCCCCATACGTTTTAAATTCTGACATCAAAACCGGAAGAGATACAATCGGATTGGATATAAAGGTCAACAGGTCGTCTGCATACAAAGCCAATTTATGAGCTTTCCCTTTTATAGCGATTCCGGTAATGTTTGGATTATTTCTAATTGCTACAGCCAAATGTTCCATAACTAAAGCATATAATAACGGGGACAAAGGACATCCCTGTCGCGTCCCATTGTGTATTTGCACTGGCTCCGAGAAGGTCCCATTTACCTTGATTCTAGCTTGGGGGGTCGAATAAAGTGCCATAATTCGTTGTTTAGCCTTGGGCCCTAATCCAATTTGTGACAAAGTTTCTTGCAGGAAGTTCCAATTGACTCTGTCAAATGCTTTCTCAGCATCAGTAGACAGAGCCAATATAGGGATCCCCTGACGCTGCGCAATATCCATAATTGTAAGAACTTTCAAAGTATTGTCTTTAGCTTCTCGGCCCTGAACAAAACCAAACTGATCTGAATGGATAAGATATGGGAGGTGAATCTGAAGTCGCTCTGCAAGTATCTTGGCATAGAGCTTAGTATCTACATTTAAAAGTGATATAGGCCGGTAACTCGAACAAGCCAAAGGGTCTTTCCCGGGTTTATGAATCAGAGAGATATGAGCATCCAGCATAGTCATGGGGGTTCTAAGAGAAGAATCAAAGCTATTAAAAGCAGAGAGTAAAAAATCTGAGATATCATCCTGTACCGTTTTATAAAAGAAAGCAGAAAGCCCATCTGGGCCTGGTGCTTTCCCTGGTTTGACAAGTTTCAGAGATTGCAATAATTCTGTCATAGTAATCGGGTCCAAGGCAGCAATATCATCCTGCTGAAGACAAGGGAGTGCAGTTTGCTGAACATAATCCTTCAATTTGGCTACAAATTGTTTATCAGTATGCTGTAGGGGATTCTGAATATTATACAAATCTGTATAGTATTTTTGTAATACAGTGGCGATTTCTTGCATTCTAAACACCACCTTGTCAGTTCGGGTTTTTATAGCCGAAATAAAGGAGGTGTTCAATTTCTGTTTAAGAGCACGTGCTAGAGCTTTCCCAGGCGTATTACCATGTTCATAAAAATAACATTTCGATTTCTGCAAACCATAAATTGAATTCTTATGTAATTCAGTTTTCAATAATTCTCTAGCACTAAGGAGTTCCCTTTGAACAGTTTCAGACAGAGAGGTTTTGTGTAACATTTCTAATTTCGTTATTTTGGTACATAAATCAGATATAAGTTTAGACCTTGCTCTTTTCAATCTAGTGCCATGTTTTATAAAGATGCCTCTGAGCACCGCTTTAAGCGCTTCCCCTGTTGACCCTTTTAAGATGTTAATAGCCTTCCTGATATTCTATTTTTTTCCTGGAGAAAAACTTGAATCGAGTTTTATTCAAATTCGATTAGAGTTTTCGGGTCAGTAACATTTGTTTGAATTTTAGACGTTCAAGTTTTTTCTTAAATGAGATAACATTTGAGTTTTGAGTACATTGAATTTATTAAAATAAAAAACAAAAAAAACACATAAATTCGAAATTTGACCTTTGATAAATCTGCCCCAAAACTACATATAATCTTTATGATGGATTACGCTGCACATACAGAGTCAATAGTGTGACACATGGCAAAACATACAAAGGAAAAGTTTTGCTCACCACTAATTTTAAAACCATTAGGCAGGGGTGCAATGAGACTGTGACCACTTTATAAAATGTATAATGAAGCAATAGAATTCTTAATGAATCAGATGAAAATTGAGCATAGGACTGACCAGATATGGGATGACTTTGATGCAGTTGGCCAGCTTAAATATATTGCAATATATGGACAGCCAATCCCTGCTTTGTTTAAAGGGTAAGGCATTTTTCAGTAGCTGTATGCACAAAATGTCTCTGTCTTGATTATATTGATAATGGGTTGAGTGCAGAGGACTCTTGTATTTGTCTACATGGCAAAACATAACACCTGGTACTCAGGTTCAAGGTACGTGGCTAGCAAATTCAGAGTTCGTAAGTAACAAGATAATGATAAGAGAAGACAGCATTAGTATTCAGGTGGGGCAAGGCTAAGTAAAATATATAGAACACTGACAGACTACTGTAATCTACTTTATTGTGTCAGCTATTTAAGGTAATTTTCAGTTCAGTCCCCAAATTAATCTACATTTTATTGGCCAAGCATTATTCACCTATTTATATTGTTTATTTACTGTAGATACATGGGGAAGCATTATGCTTTTATTTTATATGGGTGCACATGAGAGAACACTTAATAACTGCAATTACACAATTGTAAAAGTTTAGGAAAACATGAGCCGGCTTCGAATATATGGTACTATATAGAACTAAAATCGCTATGGCATGCAATGATTTATTGAACGTATAATGTAGTATTTTTATATATTCATTACTAACATTTAGCCTGTGAAGCAATCCTTGAAGGAGAAAATGAACCCAGTTGGAAACAAGCAATTTGCAAAAAATTGTAATATGCTTCAGTGAACAATGCTATTATCTGATGGAATTTGAATGCCAAATAGGAATAAATAGTTGGAATAACAGATTGTCGACAACATTTTTTAGGAGACATCTGAGGTTCACTGACCCTATATACTTTTAACATCTCATTTATATACTGGCAACCACAGACTGAAAATCTGAAAAAAGTATATATATATATATATATATATATATATATATATATATATATATATATATATATATGTGTGTGTATATACTCTCATTTAAATAACAAAAGGAAATTTTGCTGCAAAGGAAAAGATGTATGATCAATTATATTTTTAATAGCTATAAATGCAACCTTGGTCCCCAACCTGTAGTGTAACATGACTGTCCTTTTACTCACGCTGCATAACATTATCACCTCACAGCATGCCATGATTGAATGTTACCCTTTGGATCATAATCTAGAGATAATGAGTTTTTAATATGTTGACAAAATATGCTCTTGAAATGTTGGGAGGTAATACGGGGTTCTTGAATTCATGGCGGTCAGTTAATAGTATCTAAATCTCCTGCAAATGTGTTTCCTGGAAAGGATATATTAGTACTGTACTGGCGCTTGTGCAGGTTTATTGGAGATATTAAATTGTGTTTTTTAGTTTTGCAAAGTTGATTTTGTTTATTTTTTTAAACCCAAACGTATAAAATTGACAGAAAAACATGGTATGGTAATTAAATCTGAGAAATGTTGCAAATGTTCTTACTGTACATCACCAATCACATCTTAGTTAAATATATTGGGTTGACATTGGGTTGACATACATTTTACCTAATATTTTTAGGGATGCACTGAATCCACTATTTTGGATTTGGCCGAACCCCCGAATCATTCGTGAAAGATTCGGCCGAATACCGAACCGAATCCTAATTTGCATATGCAAATTAAGGGTGGGAAGGGGAAAACACTTTTTACTTCCTTGTTTTTTTCACAAAAAGTCAGACGATTTCCCTCACACCCCTAATTTGCATATGCAAATTAGGATTCGGATTTGGTTCGGCCGGGAAGAAGGATTCGGCCGAATCCGAATCCTGTTGAAAAAGCAGGAATCCTGGCAGAATCCCAAACCGAATCCTGGAATCGGTGCATCCCTAAATATTTTATTTCTATTTCTTGTCCATCTCTGCCAAAGTTTCTGCCAATGCAGCAGGCATATTTTTATGGTGACATTGCATAGTTGCAAAAAGTATTATAATTGCCCCATTGTGAGTCTAATGTGCCATATTATTGCTTATGAAAATTGCGTAATTACTCCATTGTATTGTTGAAAATGGTTCCAGCAATAGGAAAACACTTCTGTATGAGCCAGTGAGCAATATAATTAAAACTAACAAGGGAAGCACATAAGAGTTCATACTAAATGTTACCATACAATTTGTAGTAGAACAACCAAAGAAACGTATAAAAAGATGAGTTTTGCCTTTAATTTCTCCCCAATAGGAGTTGAAAGTAGTGATGGACGAATTTGACCCGTTTCGCCAAAAATTTGCCGCCGGCGAAATGTCGCCGATGCCCATTAAAGTCTATGGGCTTCAAAAAAAATTTGTCGTGCGGCAAACTTTTTTTTTGACGCACGACGTTGTGCAAGTCTATGGGCGTCATTTTTCCGGCGAAACAAGGCAAAAAAATTCGGCCATCCCTAGATGAAAGCTGCAAGGGAGATGTTGCTAAACAGAGAATGGTTTCTCTGTTTAAATGATATTGCTTTGTAATGGGTAATAACACCAGTGAAATACTTAATCTTATATTGGTTGGGCAGTTTTTGTTATTGTGTATTGTAGTAGAAGCATTGGGAAACAGGTCGATGCAGTGTATGTTTCCCCTAGATTCCTGTATGTGTGGTAACCTCAGCAAATGTCAGTTTTGCAATGTTTTGTTTTACTATTGTTCAGCTTAAGTAAAGCTGGCTTATGAAGTCCTGGAGTCAATGGGCAAAGGTGGGTGAATCCTCCAGTCCAGTAGGCCACTCCAGGTGAATTGGGTTCCCAGACATGTAGCTGCTTGGTGATTAGGCTGCAGCTGCACAGGGGTTGGCTCCCTATGAAAATGAGCTGTGGTTTTCAAAGAGAGAGAAAGAGAACCTTGGGGAAAGCAGGAGCTGCTGGTATTCTAACTGTAGTGTGGAAAAAACGTATTTGTGTATTTAGATTTGTAAGGGATTGGGGCGCAAAGCCCTTGTCCTGGGTTAGTAAGGGAAAGCCCTTTGTATTAGTTATATTCGGACAGGCTTAGGTTTTTTTGTTTTATGTATTTTGTTTCTATCTGCAAATGCTTCCAATAAAATGGCCGAAGACCAGTTATGAACAACTGAACTGTCTGTGCCTCTGTTTTGGAGTGTCTGGAAGTGTACACAAAGGTCTATTCCCAAGTAAGACCATGGTCCAACTACCTGTAATCGCTACAGTATGTTGACTGTTTGATTTTAAAAACAAATGTTGAAGGGTATGACAGCATATACACATGGCATTTACATGTAGAAGGGAAAAATTAGGTTCCCTGCCTTCCCTTTCTTATATCAGCTTAAAATGCACTGTCCATATATTCATTACTGCAGTTTATTAGTTTTTACTTCACAAGACAACTTTTTTACATTTAAGCGTGTCTTATTATCTACTGCTAATAGGTGTTTGGATGTTTATCCTATGTAGGCATTACATGCTGGGTATAAAAATGTGTTTGATCACTTAATACAATCACATCTGAAACTAGGAAAAGTGATAATTTGCATGGGAAAAAAATTGTGTGATTTCTAGGGAAAATTATTTTTTAAATTCTTATGAGAGAAGAAAACTCACAAGGTCCCCTTTATTTTCCCATCCACTTATTTTAAAGAAACTGTCCATTTCAAGTTATTGATTGCTTCATTAGCTGACTGCGTTCTTAGCCTCATTTAATGATATTTTCTCATTCCTAGTAACTTTCCCTTTGGGATTCCATCATTCCTGAAGTATGAAAGCAACCAGTCCCTTAGCACATTATTCCATTTCATTGGCTTTCTGTACAGTTGTGTTGTTAAATTGCACATTATGTTAGACACCTCGGCGAGGAGGTAATTAATGCAGGTTCTTAGTTAACGCTAGGGAAACGTTGTTAATAAATTATACTTTTTAATCTAATTTCAGACATGTTCAGATGCCTATAGGAGCACTGTATTTGGTGATTAAATGTTTGCTCTCAAGTTTGCATTTATGGACTGATAGTACCTGAATTCTCTTGAGTCTGAAGGCAAAAAGTCATAAGTTGCAATGTCATTCTTCTTCTAAACCAGCAAGCAAATTAATCTGGTAGAAGAGCACACATGTCACTTGCACACTCAACACCAGTGAACAACAGAAATGACACCAGTAAAGTGCAATTGAGCCTGATTTATGAAGAAGTGCATGTGCAGTTTCATTAATACTGTCAAATCAGATGCAACTGTGCCAATCACAACACAGCTGAGCCAGTTGCATTTCCCCCTTGTGACTGCAATGATGCTATAATTCTGGGGGAAAAAACTCTCTATTATTTTTATTCCCTTGTAGTTAATTTCAGTAATGGGATGAGGCTGATAATTGCAATGTTTGTTTACATGTTACATGATTTTACCTACAGTATGCTTGGTTTTTCTTTAAATATACATACACACATAAATACAATATAACTACTGCAGTAATGCCCTATCTACACACATTATGCAGTGTCTATTTGAAAAAATGCATTACTCCTTATTGTTTGATTCATTTGTGGTGTTATACTGTTATCAGGTGAGATGTGTGGATGCAGTGTTGTTTTGGAGGTATTTGCAGATATTAAAGACAGAAGCAATAGTGAAGAGCATATTTATGTAAATTGCTTTCATTTTCAATGAACTTGTTTTTGCTATTGTTGCTATCTTAGTCACACTGCCAGATAAGACCAGTTAGGAAGAGAGGCAATGAAGCATCACAAAGCAAGCCTGCAGCACTATGAATGAGTATGCCAAGAAGTCTCCAGCTGTGTACATTAGACCTTTGAATTAACAGAATTAATTTCCTAATAGTTCCTGTTAATTCCCTTTTCCTACAAATGGCACCCTGTCCTCCTTGTCAGTGTTTTGCAGAAAAAAGGTAGTTATCTCTGAGTAATGTTGTTCCCACAGAAACATTGTGCTTTTAATTCCTGTTGGCTGAAACAGATGCTTTGGATGTGCTTTGGTTTACTTATATCTGCAGTTATTGTGGACAAGTGTAGCTAGTTATTATAAATGTCTGAGGATCCTTCATTGCCATAATTAACACAAGGAGGACAAGGAAAAGTAAGGAAAGAAAATCATATGCACGTGTAAAGTGTTTTTGCGGTTACTAAAGTCAACAGCCATAAAGGAACAGTTCCATGTAAAATAAAATTGGGTAAATAGTTAGGCTTTGTGAAATAAAACATGTTTCTAATTAGTTAGCCAAAAATGTAATTTATAAAGGCTGGAATTAACAAAAGTCAAACATAATAGCCAGAACCAAGCTTCCTGCTTTGCAGCTCTCTAACTTCATAGTTAGCGATTTGAAGAGAAACCAAATGAGACATAACTGTTCAGTTTGCTTTTGATCCTCATCATGCAACTACGATAAAAAAGCAAACTAACTGAATAGTTATGGCCCCCCTTCAAGTCACTGATTGATTACTAAAGCTCGAATTTGTCATCCTTGCTGAAAAATTGGATGAATGGCAAAAAATTGCTAAACTCGTTGAATTCAATGAGTTTTTTTTTCATGCTGAATTTTTTTTTTACAAAAAATGCAACTTAAATACTTAAATACTTACATACATTGAAGTCTATGGGCTTTTTTTTTGTTTGCTATGAAACCTGGAGACAATAAGTTTTACCTAGAGGGTGGGAATAGAAAATAACATCCTTTTACAGTGGTGAGCACTCCCTCTGTCTTTTCTCAGAGTTGGTAGCACAGTGGTCTCTTTATGTCAGGAACTCTTTGGTTTTGAACCAGGGACATGTTGTGTTCCAGGCACTGCGCCTCCTGCTTGAGCCACAGGAGGAAGTGTCATGGCAGCCTAGCTCTGCCTCTGTGTCAGTCTTCACTAGTATACACCCTCTATCCATCTGAGGACAATTGCTCATTTGAGGGCTATTTAAGCCTTATTCCCAGTCACCCCATTGTTGAATTATTTGTCTTCCTGCTAAATCCAAGCCTTGGCTTGATTACTGATTCTGCATGTACTCTGTTGGCCTGGCCTTTGACCTGTTCCTGATACACTCTCTACCACCTGCCCTTGACCCTTGGCCTCAACCTGGACTTGTTTTTGCTGACCTGTTATATCTCTCTGC
Organism: Xenopus petersii; assembly: GCA_038501925.1. Classification (NCBI taxonomy): domain Eukaryota; kingdom Metazoa; phylum Chordata; class Amphibia; order Anura; family Pipidae; genus Xenopus; species Xenopus petersii. The sequence continues at coordinate 57,356,294 of CM076674.1, read as the reverse complement.
AGCAGTTTGTGCATTTGTTACTCATTAAAACTTAAAGTTATTCAGCAGCTCCTGACGGCCAATCGTTACACTTTATGGAGGTCATCATGTTTAGTTATTCATACTTTGGAGGAATGCTTGTTAGAGATGGAGGTTTATGCACAAGTTTCAAGCAGAAGTGTTTAGGGTGGTCTTCTCAGTCAAGGCTCCACCTACTCCCACTTGCCCACCTATCGCTCTTATGGGTGGTGTACAACATGGCAAGTATCCAACCTTGTGATATTTTTTAGTTGAAAAGCATTCCATATGGGGATGTATAGTTGTTTTATAGTGATGGGAGAATAAATTGGCCTGGCAAGAATTTGCGGTGAATTTCCGTGATTTGCCGCCGGCGAAAAAAATTTGCCTGTGAAAAGTCATTGTCAATTGTGATTTTCACAATTTTTTCATGAAAACGTTTGAATTGCTTGATTTTTCCGTGAAAACGTTTGAATTGCTCGATGTAAGTGAAAACATTCGCATTGCTCAGTTTTTTGGTGAAAACGTTTTTTTTCATGAAAACATTCGAATTGCTTGATTTTTCCATGAAAACGTTTGAATTGCTTGATTTAAGTGAAAACATTCGCATTGCTCGTTTTTTTCATGAAAACATTCGAATTGCTTGATTTTTTTTTCATGAAAACATTTGGATTGCTCAATTTTTTTTTTTTTGTGAAAATGTTCGAATTTCGTGACCTGTCAGATTTCACGATTTTTTGACAGTTCAGTAGAAAACGTGAGAAATTCTCCCATCACTATTGTTTTATTCTTTATAACTGCTGATGTAGTTCCTGATGAATCAAGTATTATTGGGCTGATGGAAAATTTCCATCTGCCAAAAAGAAGTGCAAAAGAGCCACATCTCTAAAGCTTCTCTTTTCTTAATGCTGTCCTAATTGTTCAATAGTTAGCCCTAATGAGCGGAACAATGCAAAGGTAGCCATGTGTGTACATGGCTCCTTATACAATATCTTTACATTTTGTTAGATAATGTGATGGTCAGTGGTAGGACAAATAGATTATAAAGATCATTGGGAAGGTAAGATGCTGACAAATAAGTAGTCTGCCATGAGTGAATGCACAACTAAGAACAAAGGGCAGGAAAGTGAATGCTGTAGCTCAAGTCATTTAAAAGAAAAGATAACACTGATTACATGCAAAGATCTTAAAAAATAAAGTAACAGATATAACTGCTAGTTAGCATAAATAAGATAATGTTCAGTGGACAATTGTTTTAAAGTGGACCTGTCACCCAGACACAAAAATCTGTATAATAAAAGTCCTTTTCAAATTATTTATGTATTCATAGCTGTTGTAAACTCGTTTAAAAATCTCAGCTGTCAACCAAATATTGCCTGCCCCTCCTCTATGCCTAGGCATAGAGGCGGGGCAGGCAATTACTTTCACTTTCCATTCATCACCTCCTACACTTCCTAGATGTCACTGCTGTCCACACATTCCTCCTGCTGTCTTTACCATTTAATTGTGTAGCCAGTGCATGGGGATGGACATCAGGTCCCCCATTCTGATACACAAACAAGATTTTGAGATGATGCAAGGCTTGCCTTAATAACAATATGGCTCCTGCCTGCTTGCTATAATTATAAATTCCCAGACCAAAGGAAACAAGATTCAAATATGTTATTCAGTGTAATTAAAGTTTATTTTGTTTGACTAATGAGATAAAATAGGATTTGGAATATTTTTTTCAGGTGACAGGTCCCCTTTAAGATAAGTTCCAAGTATTGCCAGCATGGTTTGAGGAAATTTGTAGCTGCTATGTCTAGCAATTACTGTCAGGGTTTCTGAATGTGGCAAAACTCTGGGACTAGCACTGTTTCTCCCAGAGGTAACAAATAAACCATTATAGTTATCTAAAAGTAGGAGCTATACATCTCTATGTCAAATGAGGTTATGCTTTTCATAACTATAATCAAAAACAACCTGGAATACAGCAAATTATCCTTATGATTTGTAGGGTTCAAAGAGACTATAGCACTAGTGAAGTATTTCCATTCCCAATATAAATAATCTTTAATCTAAAATAAAGGGTCAATATCAAACAACTTAATAATTTAAGATTGTTAGTTAAAAATATTCCACTGATATATGAAGTAGTGACGGGTGAATTTATTTGCCAGGCGTGGATCACTACAAATCCCGTTTCATCGAACACAAATGTTTTCTTGAAACTGTAGCAGAAATTTGCATGTTTACACTATACTCAAAGGTTCTTGAACGCATATATGCTCCTAGCAGCATGCAGCCAGCACCAAAGCCCTCTCTCAACCTGCACTGATGAATAAACGTGCAATTGGGTGCATGGAAACTAGGGAACCCAATATTGGTGAAAGTTCTTTTAGCTGGTGACATACTTAAACATAACTGACTTGCACCATGGGAATTGGATACTGATTTCTGTATTAATACCACACATGATGCCATTAATCTAGCTTAGAAGACAAGGTAAATGTCACTAACTCTATTCTAAAAGACCTGTTTTGTCACATGAGTGTCATGTGTTAGCAAGCATTCCAGAATTGACATGAAGCAGGGTTTTCTTCCACTATCATCTCTGTGCCCAGTAGTAATTGTGTATGTTGACAAATGTGGGGTAAAACCTCACACCCAGACTCTAGAGGTGTTATTTACTAATATTCGTTAGGCTTTTTGGGGCAAAACTTTTTTTTTAAAAAAAATAAAAATTCAACATTTTTCAACTTTAATTAAAGCCTGATGCAGCAAAAAGCCCAAATCAGAAAATCCGCAATGTCAGACCAACTGAGGTTGTTTATAAGTCAATGGCAGAGGTCACAATTCTATTTTGAAGTTTCTGTGATCTGCACCATAATTAGCGGGCAATCTGACCATTTTGTGCTTTTCAGACAAAAATCAAGTTTTTCGGGGGAAAGTCTTGTATGATCGTATGATTTGGGTTTTCGCTTTGTTTTATCAAGTTTTTACCCAAACTGATTAAATCAAGCTTTTTAAATAATAAATAAGGTCAAATCTGGTATGGAAGTTTGGTTGTGGTTTTTTAATTAAAAAAATTAGATTTTAGTAAATAACCCTCTAGGACTATAAAATATACATACTACCCCGTTCATTCTGCCTGTATCATTGGGGTTAGTCTGGTTCTTAGTTTCAGACCCAAGAATGCTGCATAGTATGTATAATATATAACTATATCATATATAATATAACTATTTAAAAATATAAAATGTATTATCATAAAAATATATTTTCATTTGCAGTTATGTATAAGTTTCAGTTATAAACATGGCTACCAGCAATATAGTGAAATTTGTTTGCAAACTGGATACAATTATAATTTGAGATACTGATAAAATTTCATTTTAAGTGGGGTAGGTTACTGAATATTCCACAAAGACATAGTAAATATTCATAAAGGCACTTTACAACATGCTCCAATGTTGTAAAGCCAAATTCCATTACCCTCTTTTGAAATATGAAATGGGATAGGGGACAGATAGCAGAGGACCTTTTTCCCATAAAAATGATCAGTGCAGTAAAGGCCACCCCTTAAGACTAGAACTTTCATTTGAAGCAACGTAGATGGTTCTTCACAGGGAGGACAGTGAAGGTGCGGAATGCACTGACAAATGATGTAGTGATGGCTGATTCTTTTAATGCTTTTAAGAGGGGCTTGGATGGTTTCTTGGACAACAATAATGTGAGGAAATCTTACCCTGGTGGTCTAGTGGGGGGACGGCAGGGACGCCCGCTCGCCGCACTGAGCAGGTTCACTGTAGTGCCGGTCTGTTAGGGCGCGCGCGCCTCTTCCTGTGTTTATGCGCATGTGCGCTGACGTGATGACGCGCTGACTACTCCTTTGCCTAAACGCCTTGTACTGCGATCTTCTGTCCAAAGACTTTGCTTTACTGTCGTGCCCCTCTGCCTATCCAGAATAGTGATGGGCGAATTTATTCGGCAGGCGCGAATTCACGGCGAATTTGCGCGATTCGCCGTCGGCAAATAAATTCGTGAAACAGGCACGAAAATTCGCGGAAAAAATTCAACGACGTCAAAAATTTTTTTCAAAAAAACGGACGCCGGCGCCAAAAACGGGCGCCGGCGCCAAAAACGGGCGTCGGCGTCGAAAAAACTGGCGCCTGCGTCAAAAACGGGCGCCGGCGTCAAAAACGAGACGCCGGCACAGTTTCGCGAATTTTTCACCGTTTCGCGAATTTAGCGCGAAATTCGCGAATTTTTCGGCGAAGCAAAACTGCACAAATTCGCCCATCACTAATCCAGAACCCTCATCTTGCACCTCTCGTTTAAGTCCAGGTGGCATCCAAGTAAGCCGAGGGCTCCTCCCGAGGCCCAAAGGCGGTCACACTACTGGTGAAGCACGAGCTGAGACCAGGGTGCCTGGTGTTTGTTCTGGTGTTGGGTGCCGACCGTGACAAATAATGACTATTGCAATACTAAAAACTATAATTAGTATGTATAATTTATGTGAGTCTATGGAGGGGTCGGTGTGAGTGTGTGTAAGTATCTGTGCTGGGTTTAATTTGGAGGGTTTGAACTTGATGGACTTTAGTCCTTTTCAAACCAACATATTTATCTATACTGAAACCCTGCCAACTTTTGTGTTTTGCATATCTTTGAGATTTCATGAAACAATAGAAAAAAAACTAGGTTTGCCTTGATGAAATCATAATCAAGTACGGAAGCAATAAGAAAAACTACATGTACGGTAAAGTATTGTTGAAAAGCAGTACAATGATTTGATAGTGGAATGAAGTGTGATGATGTTTCAATAAACTAATGATGTTATGATGTTTTAATAAACTAATTTTCAACAGAACCATGTATCCTGGTTCCCAAAAGTATTAATATATTACTATATATATATATATATATATATATATATATATATATATATATATAAACACACACACACACACTGGAGAGAACTGATTTTTTGGAATTGTCAGGTTAATTTATAAGATATTTGACTTCTGCTATTATTTCCCATTTCTTGTGCCTTTCATGTATAATATAAGCTGTTTAAAGACATGTACTTCCAAGCACTAGAATTTAATAAACATTGTATTTCCATTAATAGAAGTTATCCTATTTTGTATTGACTCAGACACGTGTAAGTCTAGGATAAGTTTTGAGTCACTGTGCATACTGTTTTTTTTTCTATTGCAGCATCTGCTACACCCTTGGCTCACCTTGTAAAAACTAATTATTATTAATTAGTATTATGCTTGTCAATGCTTCTCGACATATTTGAACTGTGAGTAACAGATGTTCTATAAATTTGTATTGCCATTATCTGGTTTTGACACTGTGGTTGAATGTCAACACCTACATAAACTAATAATAAACCATGCAGAACCAACAATTAATTTTGGAATTATGTTACCAGTCATATAAGGGATTAGCCTTTGTTTAGAAATGACTTTTATAAAATGTTTTTTTCTATATGAGCATTGTAATGAAAAAAAATCTGTTAAATTTAAAATGTCCAACTTAATGATGTAAAAGTTTTAATGAATCAGTTCTGCATAAGTCATTAGAATACTGTACAACTGCTCAGCAAATCATTTCAATGTAAGAGTTCCCTCTAGAGAAAAACCAGCATTACCATCTCCAATATGAATATACAAAAGGTGCAATAGTCTATTTAAATAATACCTAATATACATTTGTATGCATTTAACTTTGACTTTGTCTTTTTTCAACCCAATTTAACTATGTAACTAGTTAGAAAAGCAAATAAATAGAACCAGCCTAGACCACAAGCTCTTACTTCATGACTGGTGTAATGAGTGCATATAAAGAAAAGTGTTGGGGTATTTGTCATCCTTGCATAGTGGAGTAAACAGAAAAGAATGAAAGTAGTGTGTCACAAGTATCTACCCTTCTGCCATACAAGCAATTAGTGGGTTAAAACATTTGGAGGGGAAACATAAAATTTCCTCAGCATCTAGCAGTAGGATTCATTGACCATCTCATGGCTAAAATATATGAAACCCCTACCAACAATGGTTTTAAATGTAAGTGGATATAAGATACACAGTAGACTCTATAAGACACGTAAAAATGAGGGCCTTGATGTGGCATGTAAGTTTACTTATTTTAGCGGATACAGGCTTTTTCTGTACTTTGGATTTTTCTGTACTTTCTGTAATTCACAATGCACATAAATTCGAAAAGCAAATTTCTATTCTTATGGGGGCAAGTAGTTTTTTTCTTTGCAGCTTTTTTTACATTTCCCCATAAGTCTACTAAAAAGCATTTCATTTTTGAGGGGGGGGGGGATTTATAAAAGTCAAAATGATCTCATTTGTTTGTTTTTTTTTGTTTTTAAACAAAATCGACCTAACTCCCATCCATGAATTTTTTCAAGAATTCAGCTCAAAAAAATTGGTGCTGGAAAAGGCTTGAAAAAATCACGCAACAATTCGACAATCTTATGACACCCAAATCGTATAATTTTTTTTCGAGTTGTCACCTGAAAATCCTGACTTTTTCAGATTATATGAAAACCAGCACAGACCACGACATCTTCAAATTTTAAAAGGGACATCTGTTATTGACTTCTATATGTTACAATTGGTATCCTGAACCTATAACAAACCCTCAAGGTCCCGGTCACAGGCAGACAGAAGACAGGACTTGATCAAGAACAGGCATGGTCAAACACAAGTAGAAATACAGACAAACACACCCAGAAACTATATACATACTGTATACCTTTAAGTTGGGCAAAGAATACTACACAGAGAGCCCTTCAAATAACTTGAATTTCGCGCCACTGATGACGTCACATTCTGCACTTTCTGGATAAATCTGTAAATAGTCAAGCAGTGTGAAACGGGAAGTATGCACATTCAATGGAATGACGCTACCCCCGCTAGACCACCAGGGTGAGTTCTTACACTACATGACCTCGACAGGTTTTAGCTGGAGTATTCTTGGATTTGATTCTTTGCAGCTTTGGGTTATTATACATCTCTAAAAAATTTAGGGTTTTTTTTCTCTAAAAAAAATTTAGTTTTCCCCTTTAAAATTGTAATAGAAAAAAATCAAGGTTTAATAAATAGGCCCCTGTATAATTCCAAAATGATTATTGAGCACCTAAGTTACAGGAACACATAGTGAGTTTAATGCAAATGGTCTGTGGTGACATTTCCCTAAGCTGAGACATACATTTTTTCCTATTTATTTCTAGTAAATATTTATGCCATAAAACATTTTTTTTATTTTTAAAACATTTATTTGTGGGGGGTTTCCTATATCATTTTGAAAACGGTACACATTTTTTCCCAAACTTTATGGGCTAAAATTCTTAATCAGTAACGTAATCACAATTAAATCCATGGCAATCCATTAAAAAAAAAATATGCAAAAATCACAACTAATGAATGATATGATATGTGCAGGAATGTGTGGTAAATCCATGAAGAAAAAAATTGGTCATTTTGGTGGAACTCTCTGGAAAACAACTATTTAGCATGATCAATCACACAGATAACTAAAACAAAAGGGGTTAACTTCCAAGTTTTGAAATAATCAGATGGATAAACACTCAGATTTCAAAGTGCTTAATATGTTTTTTAATGCACATTGTAAAAAAGGTAAGAAACAAAAATTCAATAATTCTTAATTTTAGATTGTTTACTGAGGTTTGCGGTTATAAAGTGAATTAATGCCAGATTCCCTGGAGTTTTATGTTAATGGTTTAGCCATGCCTTTGTATCTAAATCCCAATTATACCTGAGGTATGATAGAAGGGAGACTCCCAAGATAAACTTTGAATAATTTAAACTGTTTAGCTGTTGCATCTTTACTGTTTAGATGAGAGTGCCAATGATTTTCTTTCTATGATGTGGTTTCCTGGGGCACACAAAGTTTAAATTAGGTCCTGTGAGTGAAACAAACTTTCACTCACATTGCAGGCAAACATTAACAAAGAGCTAGAAAATATTTTGATGGAAGTAGTTGCAAAATCAATATTAATTTTTTTCAGTCGTAGCAGGTGAGTTTAAGACCAACGGATATTAGATAAATAAAACAAATTCAGTGCACATTCAAAGTTAGTTGACACATTTTTGGCTTTGGCTTCAGCAGATGTAGATTTCTGCAGTATTTTCTGTTGTGGATTCTAGAGATTATTTTTGCTATGTATATATTGGCAATTTGCCAAGGGAAAAATACAAATATTTATTAACAGTAAAAGAATAAACATATTCTGTCTAGCTCTGTATAAATATAGATTTCATGAGAGCATCCATATTTAAATAAAATACATTATAAGCTTAGCAGAGAATGTCTCGTTAATGCCCTCCGCCCATCAGGGAATTTAGCAGGGTCATTTTGAACCCTACACTTGGTTATGGATCTAACAGACCTTCTCAACTCAGACTTGGGTTTTAAATACCACCAGCAGTTACTCTTTTAACCTGCAATCCGGCAATTTGGACTTGCTTCCCAGATGTTTTCTCAGTGATGTTAATGTACTGTAGTAGGGTGCTATCCCATTGCTCTTAAGGTATATTGTGCTCTGGACCCTATCCAAGCTCTCCAAGAAGCTTAAAAAGTATATTGCAGCAAGCAGTAAAAAAAATCCAAAATTATTTTTTAAATATGTTAATAGTAAAAAAATGAAGCAGGAAAGGGTGGGACCTTTACTATCAGAGGGGGGTCAGCTGGTTGATGAAAACAAAATAAAAGCGCAGATTCTGAACTCATATTTTTCATCTGTCTACACAAATGAGGAACCAGTTAATGAAGGTTTCCTTCTAAATAGTCCCAATTCTAGTAATACAACTAATGATGCATGGTTCACACATGAAGAAATTCAAAAGAAACTAGAACATGTTAAGATTAACAAAGGTCCGGGGCCAGATGGTATTCATCCCAGGGTACTTAGCGAGCTTAACTCTGTGATTGCCAAACCTCTTAATTTTTCAGGATTCATTGAGATCTGGCATAGTGCTGAGAGACTGGCGAATTGCTAATGTGGTGCCTCTATTCAAAAAAGGATCCCGTTCTCAGCCTCAAAACTATAGGCCAGTTAGTCTGATGTCAGTGGTAGGAAAGCTTTTTGAAGGGTTAATAAAGGATAAGATACTGGACTTCATAGCAAATCACAATACTATGAATTTGTGCCAGCATGGTTTTATGCATAATAGATCTTGCCAGACTAACTTAATTTCTTTTTATGAGAAGGTAAGTAGAGACCTCAATTCTGGGATGCCGGTGGACATGATTTACTTAGATTCTGCTAAAGCATTTGATACAGTGCCACACAGAAGGTTACTGGTTAAATTATGGAATGTTGGCCTGGAACATAGTATTTGTACCTGGATAGAGAACTGGCTAAAAGATAGACTACAAAGAGTGGTGGTAAATGGAACATTTTCTAATTGGACCAGTGTTGTTAGTGGAGTACCGCAGGGCTCTGTACTAGGTCCCTTGCTTTTCAACTTGTTTATTAATGACCTGGAGGTGGGCATTGAAAGTACTGTTTCTATTTTTGCAGATGATACTAAATTGTGCAGAACTATAGGTTCCATGCAGGATGCTGCCACTTTACAGAGTGATTTGTCTAAACTGGAAAACTGGGCAGCAAACTGGAAAATGAGGTTCAATGTTGATAAATGCAAGGTTATGCACTTTGGCAAAAATAATAGAAATGCAAGTTATTCACTAAATGGCAGTGTGTTGGGAGTTTCCTTAAATGAGAAGGATCTAGGGGTTTTTGTAGATAACAAGTTGTCTAATTCTTAGCAGTGTCATTCTGTGGCTAATAAAGCAAATAAAGTTCTGTCTTGCATAAAAAAAGGGCATTAACTCAAGGAATGAAAACATAATTATGCCTCTTTATAGGTCCTTGGTGAGGCCTCATCTGGAGTATGCAGTGCAGTTTTGGACTCCAGTCCTTAAGAGGGATATAAATGAGCTGGAGAGAGTGCAGAGACGTGCAACTAAATTGGTTAGAGGGATGGAAGACTTAAATTATGAGGGTAGACTGTCAAGGTTGGGGTTGTTTTCTCTGGAAAAAAGGCGCTTGCGAGGGGACATGATTACACTTTACAAGTACATTAGAGGACATTATAGACAAATAGCAGGGGACCTTTTTACCCATAAAGTGGATCACCGTACCAGAGGCCACCCATTTAGACTAAAAGAAAAGAACTTTAATTTGCAGCAACGTAGTCTTCACAGTCAGGACAGTGAGGTTGTGGAATGCACTGCCGGGTGATGTTGTGATGGCTGATTCTGTTAATGCTTTTAAGAGTGGCTCAGATAATGTTTTGGACAGACATAATATCAAAGGCTATTGTGATACTATGCTCTATAGTTAGTATAGGTATGGGTATATAGCATTTATGTGAAAGTAGGGAGGGGTGTGTGTATGGATGCTGGGTTTTCATTTGGAGAGGTTGAACTTGATGGACTTTGTCTTTTTTCAACCCAATTTATCTATGTAACTATGTAACTATATTTCGGTACTTTCAAGGCTCAGCCTATAGCCATCAAACTGGTGTTCAGCAACAGATCCCTAACATAGCTAAAGTAATTTACAGGGTTTTACCTGGGATAGATAGGAACTGTAATTTAGAAGAAGCTAGAAAGCTGTTGCTTAGCTATCTCTACTTTACACTGTTGGAGAATCTGGAGTAGTTTATTGTTGCGCAAACAAAAAGTGGGTGTATTCTTATCTTGTGCGATGAGAGTGCTGCTGTTTTTCAAGTCCCCAGATTTCATTTGAAAAATCTGATAACCTTTACCCATACTCCATGCTCCTGTATTATATAACATGATATAAGAAGATGACTTCTATATTCCCCTCTTCTCTTTTTTTCCACAGAAATAAAGGGAAAAGTACAGATTTTTACAAAAATGTTGGTTACAGCATGAGATGAATTGCATTATGCAAAATGCTCAAAATTTCCTTGGAATTATAACTTCATATTTGTGGAAAATTGGATGGTACAGGAAAGGTTGAACTAGTGAGTAAATAATGAAAAATATTTGTGCTCCCTTTCTACTCAAAAAAAAAAAAAGTGCACAAAGAATAAACTACTCATACTATTTCTAATCATTGCTCCCATTCTTTCTTAAGAACTGGCTTGCCCCTTTAACTGCTTCCACTAGCCAGGCAGTACAGCCACTCTATTCAAAAACAAATTTAGAAATATAGAATCTGTGTTGCTCCCACTCTGCAGCTTTTTTCATGACAGCAATATACATTAAACCACTTTACACTTCTCTGCAGATAATTTAGAACTCCTTTGTTCTGAAGAGACAAATTAAGAAAGAGGCAAATTAAGAAGAAAGAAACAAAAATAAATTACACTTACATGCTACAGATAAAAGACCACAAGAGCAGTAGATACTATTTAATCAAACCCTTGAAATGAAATGTACAACTACTAACCAGATTTTTGTTAGTGTTTACTGCAATATTAGCCTTCATATATAATTGCTAGGTTTTGTAATGGGTGAAGAATAGTACTCATAACAATGCTTTACATGCACACTTCTATACTAGCATCAAGTGTTAGTATGGCTGTTGCAGCTTTTTTGGAGCATGAATGGTAAGTAGATGGGCATGTAAGTTTATTGGTGCTACTCCCTTCACTTACAGAAATGATTTACTATTATTACTTAGGAGCATTGCATAGTAGTGTAGGGAGGCACTGACAGGGCTAGGAGGAGGCAGATCAGCTTTGATGTCACAGGAAGGGGAGCAGGCTGGGGAGCTCACAGGAGACTGGATATGAGGGAGAGCCATGGTTAATGTAACTCACTTCAAGCAATGTCCCTCCCTCTATGGATGTGCAAGGATAGTTACTCATTATCAAATATGGGTGCAAGTACCTATATGGGCATCATCAATTTAAGCTCAACTTTGCGTCCATGTTGCTTTTGCTTGTAAATGAGCCTTCAACCATTATGTGACAAATTAACACACTGACATTGTAATCCAGATGATTAATATTGCCATAAAACTACCTTTCCATTTATAACAAGGTAATAAACTCTGGAATCTATAAATAAAATTAGCCTAATTAAAAACTATGTCATTACAAAAGGTGATAATTGAGTTGTCTAGCAAAATAATATTATTTCCCGTTTGAATTTTTTTACATTTATAGACCTGGATACAGAAAGCAAATAGTATAACAATACCAGCCAAAATAGAACTGATGTATTTCAATTTCATTTTGCAAATTCTGGTTTTAAGAACAAAATATGTCTTTATGAAGCCTCTCTAGAAATGCATTAAAAAAATAAAGTTTGCAGTTGCCGAAATTGCAGTTGCCAGTGCATTTCCAGATAACCGAGAGGAGTGTTTGTGAATTACCCATTAACTATAAGTTCCTGGTCAATTATGACTTCTGTCTGCCCCTGTGAACCTGTGAGTACCTGTTCAATAAAAGTCTGCCTTGGTTGATCGCAACAAGGTGCATATTTATTATGTGGTGTTAAAAACAGCATAATAATTCTCCACACATAGCAATGGTGTAATTTTTTTATGCACTTTTTCTTTGAGCAACTTTCATCAGAGCTTATTTACAAACCTCTGAAGCAGTGTAAATATAATGACTGAAAATCTGGTGTTTGCTTGGCATAAAATAACACACAGTTTGATAAATTCACCATTTATTTGACACAACTTTTTACACCTTTTTTTTGGTCAAATTTCATGTTACACAGCATAATAAATAGGCCCCCAATTGTGTAATGTCTTCTTCACATACTAAAGTCTTGGCAGGTGCCCTGGCTGGAAGCGTACTGGTTCATGTGTGGCCCTGTTACAAGGGCCCTGTCTTTACTGCCTGCCTTAGAGCAGGAGACAAGGACAGGGCCCTGTTGTGGGTTGCACCACCTTCCACCCACTAACTTGTGCATCTGAATGGTGCACTGCCTGCCCCTCACCAATACAGAATGCAATATGCAAGTGCATAAAAATGGTTTCCTTCTTTTCTATCAAAATTTGTCAGACTTTATGGCTGAAATTCTAGCTACTTTCTTGCTACTACACTTTTTAGCATAATTATAGGAGTGCAGACTGTGGCAAAACCCACTACACTAAAGAAAACTAGCTATGATAAATGTAAAAATGGACAATAATGTAAACTAATATACTTTATTCACCAGTAGATTCTTCTAGCAGACACAAAGTAATGTATTCAGATTTGAAAAGAGTTATCTTAAATTGTGGAATTTTCTTCCTAAAGTAGTTGTGCTGGCACATACTGAACATTAAGGGGCATATTTTCAAGGGTCGAATTTAGAACTTGAAAAACTTTCAAAATTCAAAAAGACCAACCAAAATTGAGTCAATGTTTTTTTTTTTGGCCAAATAGGTCCATTTTTGATTGAACAGGCCCATAATCGGCCGAATTCGAATGGTACGAGTTGAAGTAATAGCGCATTAGATCGAATTCAAGTCAAAGTTTTTCCCACAAAAAAACTTAGATTTTTCCACCAATTGACACCAAATAGATTCTAGGAGGTCCCCCATAGACTAAAACAGAAATTTGCGAATGGCGAATGGTCGAAGTTAGGGATGTTGTTTCGCTGCAGAAATGACGCCCATAGACTTGTATGGTGTTGTGTGTCAAAAAAACGAAAAAAAGATGCACAACAAAAATATTTAGACACCTGCAGACTTTAATGGGCATCTGTGAAATTTCTCGGGCGGCAAATTTTTGCGAAATGAAAGGGGTTAAATTCACCCATACCTTAATTAGAAGGCAAATTTTTAAAGAGACAGCACATGATAAATTTCAATATTCTCATTTTTTTCAAATTCAAATGGAATTTTGACTATATCCTAGTCGAAGTAAACAAAAAATAGCTCAAAATTAAAAATCTGATTTCGAAATTTCACCTCGACCGTTGATAAATCTGCCACTAAATTAGTTTCAAGAGAGGTTGCATGGCATATTAAAAAATGAGTAATCGATCGAAGGATTTTTCTTGGATCAAAAAAAGGTTAGGAAAGTGCTGGGGAAGGTCCCCATAGGCTAACATTGTACCTCGGTAGGTTTAAACTGCCGAAGTATGTAGTCAACATTTTTTTTTTAAAGAGACAGTACTTCGACTATCGAATAGTCGAACGATTTTTAGTTTGAATCGATGTCGAAGGTCGTAGTAGCCTGTTCGATGGTCGAAGTACCCAAAAAAATACTTCGAAATTTGAAGTTTTATCATTTGAATCCTTCACTCGAGCTTAGTAAATGTGCCCCTTACTGTATTTACAGTGTTCAGTTTTAAAACTCCTCTGGTAAGTTGTTTATTTTACAAAACATCATTTTAGTAGTCAGGCTACAAATAAATTATATGTTTATTTATTTAAATTATTTATTTACAGTATAACAAATGCAACTTCTATGTTTCTATACCTCACCAATTACTTAAGTTTTCCACTACCATCTGCTGATTCTTATGTATATATTCATATACATTCTTATTCTTTTCATGTAAAGTTCATTTTTTTCCCACATAAATATCAGTTTTCTTACAATTAACTTATGTAACATCTTACTATATTTTCAGCTACGTTAATTTGTTTATACCAACAACTTACACAGTATATTGGTCACAATCTTTGTATTTTATTTGATTATTTTCTACTTTGGAGATATTTTATTACCTGTGCATCAATGTTTAAACTTAGCAATTTAAAGGATTTCCGCTATAACCATCCTCAGGTCAGCACATAAGAGCCATATAATGGCTATAAATATTCCTCAAGAGAGCCTGATAGCCTCTGAAAGGATTGTAATAGCTATAATAAATGAATAATACAACATGAAATGGACAAGTTGCCATGAAAATGGCAAATGAACATGGCTGTGATTGCACTGCTTGAAAGATAATTGACTGTTTTATGCATCCAGAAAATCTTAACAGTTTACTGCAATCAGCAAACTTTATGGTGTGAAGAAATAGCTTGCTGCAGGAGTTTACTTGATAGACAGGAAACTGTAATAAAAAAAAATCAATGCTTAATTGTATGTACAGTATGCGTCTTGACTAATTTAAAGGGAACATGAAATGTATAGTGAAATAACATAAAGCCAAAAGAAAAATCGCAGAAATTTTGACAGTTAGTAACATGTAAAATTATTTATAAAATTTTTGTATTTGTATTGCACTTATTAATTGTTAATAGTTTATTTATTTCACAGCATAGCAAATCAAGATATAGGGGTTCATTTACCAACAAGTGCTTATGGCCTGAACTTAAATAAACATAATGCTTTGTTTGTATTAATGCTATTTATTAAGATACTTGTATGCTGGTCCTTGCTCCTAGTTGCGCTGAGTGCCTTTTTGTCTACCTCTCCTTTATTAAAAAATTGTTCTAGGCATGTAGTATTTTATCAGACACGCTACTCGGAAGCATTAAGAGGAATATCACAAGAGGTAAGTGCTGTGGAATAGGCTCCGCTACTCTACAATTGGTGTCATAAATGGAAAATGTAGCCAAATTTCCTTTAGTTGGGCTAACTAAAATAAGTAAAATGCATAAATAAATAAAAGGCTTTTTTTGACACCTGATTCCACAGATTGAAATGTAGTTTTGTTTATGACTGCAGTGACCAGTTCCCAACCCTCATTAGGTTCCCAATGTAATGTAACCCCTTCCTCACCTTGTTCTTTTGTGAACTGATTTTGGAATTTGAAGTCCCTTTGCATTACACAGCAGGTGGTGCACAGATTCTCTAGAGAGGTATCGAGTCCAAAAATCCATCACTTGATAGTTGAACAATGGAACAAGGTGAGGAAGAGGTTGAATTACACTGTGACCATTACACTGTAACCACAACTGAATTAGCTCATTTAAAGATGGTAGGTATGTTTTCCCTTTAAGAAATAATTTAGAGACTGATTAGATAAGAGGAAAGCAAGGCAGGATGTGTGTAACTGCTCTTGAAAAGTTATGAATGTGAGAAAAGAGAATGAGGGAATGGCAGATGATAAATAGAAAATAAGACACGGGGTACGTTGTGAGTATTTTTAAAAAATGTGATTCACTAAGATAGTGGATGGTTGAATGAGGAGCAGCTGTAAGGTAAACCATAGCAGCAGTAGAGGCAGTTAAGTAGAAGGCCAAGTTGTTGCATTAATCTTTACAATAGGATGCCAGTGTATGCCAAAGATATATTCTTATGGATGATGTAATCCTTTTCGTTATTTTGTCTGGTTCAACTTCAGAGTCAGGGCCTCGCCAGACCTGCAGACTTACAATGTTGTATTTCATAATGACTATTGACATGTATATTAGTATTGTATCCAGGGGGTAATTTCGGAGTAGACTACAAGATGGCAGTATTCCGCAGGTAAAATTTGTTACAATGTAACTGAATGTGTCTAGCCACATGGGAATGGACATGTTGTTTGTTTTTTAAAGGGTTTGGGTTACCCACAGCATTTGTATAAGCACCTGAGGAAGAGCTAGTCGGCTCGAAACATATCGTGCACTGTATGAATAAAATGAATCACTGAACTACTATCTTGGTTCTCCGAAGTTCTATGTTCTAATTAACAGTGTATGCCAGCATTTGTGGTGAGGTAGGGTCAACATTTTTGAAATAGTTGAGTTTCAAGCCCCCTCCCCCACAAAATGACTTTGTATTTTGGAAATTATGAATGTTAGAAGTGATCCAAGAAGGTGTACCTCAAAGAGACAGCTAGTAATATATGATACTGTATACTGGAAGATGTCCTGAAAGGAAAAGGGGATTATTTATGGGTGTCATTAGTATAGAGTTGTAACTGAAGTCAGTAACATGAAAGTCATTTGCAAATGATGAGCAAAAAGGAGTTCAATATGGTCCTGTCAATGATTAATTAGTGGAGAATGTTCAGTATCTACTTACTATCCAGTAACATCCATACAATGACCAAATTTGTATGTTGTATATATTTACCATTTAATAATAACATTTCTTTATAGGAGATGCTTATTTATAGCTGAAGTCTTTATTAGCTTCATAAAAATATAAAATAAATAACCTATAAATAAAGGGCAGCATAATACTGTGATATACATCTACACATTACAAGAAATGACTACACAATAATCAGACAGTGTACATCTGTTTGCAAACTTGCATTTTTATAGCCTTTGGGAGGAAAAGAGACTGTGTGGTATTTTTCCTGTGAATGGAAGGCGTTGCACAATGGCCATTTTCTGAATAGAGCTGGGTTTAATCATGTAGCCTCACAATTTCTATGAAAATTATTTTGTTTACTTAACAAGTAAGCTTCCATTTCATTATCTATGAATACAAGCATAATTATCATGTTCTATAGTCAGGAAATATGCATATTGATGGGAATAGTTAGATTTTTTTCTTCTTAAATATTCTTCTTTGTTTTGTGTAATGATGGAAAGACGACAAGTAAACAACGATTTTAATTACACAGACAGCACAAGACAATGCAGGTCTTAGAATTTCCAGTTTGTGGAAAACAAAAACCTCTTGAAAATAAAACAAATATGTACACCGTGAAGGTTAGAAGCCATTTAGTTAATGTTTGTTTAAAAAAAATACCAAATTAAATGCTATATAGTTGATATTTATGCAAAGTATTTTCTGAAAAACTTGGGCAAATTTGAAAAAAGACTCTTGTCCGTCAAGTTCAGTCCTTAGTCCTAAGTGAAACCTGTCTAACTGCTAGAAACCTTACCAACCTGAACCAGAGGAGGACAAAATTCCTAATTCATCAGTTTGTACTAATAATAAATATAAAAAAATTGTATTTGATCACTTACTAAAAAGGCTTCACACTTCAGTACAACTGCTTTAGAAATAGAATTCTACAACTACACAGTTCTCACTGACTTTTTTTAATGAAGATCAGGAGCATCTCTAACAAGGAAGGGCAACATACTGCATGTGCTATTGCAGAGCTAAAACTATGTAATTTCTCAATCTCTTTACTCCCCTTCCCCATTTCTCATCATTACTAGCAAGAGGAGTTTAA
The DNA here is from genome assembly GCA_038501925.1 of Xenopus petersii. NCBI lineage: Eukaryota > Metazoa > Chordata > Amphibia > Anura > Pipidae > Xenopus > Xenopus petersii. Next base: position 57,338,279 of record CM076674.1, on the reverse strand, counting down.
TGATTGACACTGATTCGGACAAAGACTGGGCCATCTTCACACAACCACAACTGCAGTAACTCTTTGTAAATTAATTAATTCATTTCTTAAAAAATGCTACTGTCCACTCCAAGTCTTTTCCTGGGTGCTAGAGGGAATTCTGTTCACTTGTTCTTTTTTCTAAAATTATGAACATCACAATACGAGTAGTGCAATATTCCGAAGGTTTGCTATCAGTTAGCTTAAATGTATTTCTTGATCTTTTTGTTTGTATGGATTGCATTATTTATGCATGGATAATTGTTTTTTTTTGTAACTTATATTTTTATTTCACACAAAAAAGAAAATACAAAGTAGTAGCATGGTCGGTACAGTCATTTCAGAAGAAGCATATTGAACAGTTGTAGGTCACAAAAATAAGTTCACATCCACTGCTTGTTATCACAGACCACACTAGATATGGTAAACAGTACCTGTACCGATTAACATTAAAGCCATTGTACAAAATAATACAGTAGAAAAGAAAAAAGAAGAGAAAACAAAAAAAAGACCAACTAGAGAAAGAGGGGCAGAGGTCAGTAGGGGGGGAGGGGGGGAGGGGGGGTCCTAGTTCTCTAAGTGCCAGTGATATTTCTAAACAGTTTGCGAGTTAAGTTCCAGGCTGAGTGGAATTCGAGAACAGCTCCCATGGGGACCAAATCTTAAGATAGAGAGGGACACTATTGTGCAGTCTAGCCAAGTTATATTCATATTGCCTGACGGTATTAACCCGGCGTTCGACTTCTGGTAGGGAGGGAATAGAGGAGGTCCTCCATTTGGCCGCAATGGAGATGCGAGCCGCTGAAAGTATCTGGTTAGCCAGTTTTTGAGTGTGTTTCGGTAGACGCTTATAAGGCTTCCCTAAGAGTACATGCAGTATGCATTTATCCAAGGTATGGCTGGTCACCTGATTTAACAGGATTATAACGTCATCCCAGAATGACAAAATATGAGGACAAAACCAGAAAATGTGGGGCAAGGTCCCCCGGTGCCCGCATTCACTCCAGCAGTTAGGAGAAGTATCCGGGAATAAACGGTGGAGCTTGACTGGTGTGTGGTACCAGAACATCAAAATTTTAAAGATATTTTCTTGTTGCCTGACACATGTAATCCCTCGTTTAGTATTATCCCAAATGGCTTCCCATTCCTTGGCATCAATCGTCCGCTCTACACATTCGTCCCATTTGGGCATATAGCTGTGCCTATTTCCTGTACCCGGGGAAGGGTTAATCAGTAATTTATAAATGGAAGAGATTAGACATTTTTGGGGTAATCCCTGGACTGCTAGACGCTCAAAGGGGGTAAGCTGTTCATCCCTCTGTGGTGCCAGTAATGGAGTACAGTAGTGTCTCAACTGAAAATATTCATACCATGAAAGTGAAAGATCTGGTGCCCTATCTAGTAGCGCCTCCCTCGCAGGAAAGGTACCAATGGCTGGTGAGGTCAGATCCCGTAGAGTGAAAAAAGGGGCATCTTTCCAGCGTTGTAAATATTGTGGGGTCAAAGCTGGTCGGAACTGAGGGTTACCCAAATGGGAAAGTAAGAGGGAGGGATTGGAGGCCAGCCGAAGTTTGAATCTCAACTTCCACCAAAGTTTCAAAGTAAGGTCTGTAGACTTAAGCATCGGTACTGGGGGTCTACTTTTACTAGGATTGGACCAAAGCCAGGCATTAGGGTGAAAGGGTCGGAAATGGTGTGTTTCAATATTAGCCCAAACAATGTCGGAAGACCAGCAAGACCACGCCAATACCTGACGAAGTTGAGCTGCCTCATAATAAAGCCTAAGCCGGGGCACCCCCATACCACCCATCTGAACCGGGGTTGTTAAGGTGTGTCTATTGATTCGGTGCCGTTTCTTTCCCCATATAAAAACGTGGAAGAGTGTCTGAACCTCTTTAAACAGCATCTGGGGGACAGGGATGGGCAGGGTCTCAAAAAGGTAGAGAAATTTAGGGAGGATAGACATCTTGAGAGAGGCTATCTTACCCATCCAAGATATAGAATAACCAGCCCACTTCTGAAGTGTAGATTTTGTCTCTTGGACCAAGGGTGGGAAGTTGTATCGGAAAAGATCGCTATATCGAGGCGTGATCTTTACTCCTAGGTGGGTAATATAGTCTGTCTTCCAATTATATTTGAAAGTGGCCTGTAATGCTTCTAAGGACAGAGCAGGGATAAGTAAGGGAAGAGCTTCAGTCTTAGCCACGTTAATTTTATATCCAGAGAGAATGCTATATGTATCTAACAATTTATGTAGGGATGGAAGGGACACCTGTGGGTTGGTTATCGTTAAGAGCACATCATCCGCAAAGAGAGCAATTTTGTGATGATCAGGACCCACCTCTACTCCCGTAATGTCTATATGATTGCGTATATGGGCAGCAAGTGGTTCTATACTCAGCGCATAGAGGAGGGGCGAAAGAGGGCAACCCTGTCTGGTCCCGTTCGAAATTTTAATTGGGGTGCGGGAGTGTCCAGGCAACTTCAGATAGGTGGTGGGGGTGCTATATAGGGCCTGCAAGGCCTGGAGAAAAGGCCCAGTTAAGTGAAGGTGGCGGAGAAGTGTAAAAAGATACGTCCAGTCTAGGCGGTCAAATGCCTTTTCGGCGTCCAGACTCAGTACCAGTGCTTGCCGTTTTTGCACTTCCAATACGCTAAGCAGGTCAATTACACGTCTTGTATTGTCCCCTGCCTGGCGGCCTAATACAAAGCCCACTTGATCTGGATGGATCAGCTTGGGCAGAAGAGGGGCTAGGCGGTTAGCTAGAAGTTTGGAAAATAGCTTTAAATCGGTATTCAAAAGGGCGATGGGCCTATAATTGGTGCATACCGTTGGGTCTTTACCGTCCTTAGGGATTAGGGTGAGAAACGATGTCAAATCCGTTGGGGGGATCGGGGTTCCCTGCAGGTAGCTATTATACAGTTTGGTGAGATAAGGTAAAAGGGTGAGGCGAAAGTGTTTATAGTATTGATAGGGCAACCCATCGGGACCTGGGGCCTTATTATTAGGTAGAGTCTTAAGTGTGGCTAAGACCTCGTCTTGTGTGATTTCAGCGTTAAGGGTGTCCAAATCAGCATCTTGAAATTTAGGTAAGTTTGCATGGTGTAAAAAATCTGATGGGGAGGGTGATGAGGAGCCCAACGGTTGGCCTTGTCTCAAATTGTACAAGGTAGAGTAATATTTATGAAATTGCGCGGCTATATGGTCTGGATTATGCATCAGAGTGCCTGAGTCATCCCTGAGCGCAGCAATGGTGGAACGGGCTTTTAAGTCTTTTAGTTTGCGGGCTAGGATGGTGTGTTGTTTGTCGCCCTTCTCGTAATAAGTTTGCCGAGTCCAGAGCAGTGCCTTTTCAACTACAGTTTCCTTCTGGATTCGGAGCTGGCTATGAGTTTGGATAATCTGTTCGAGTAGTGTATCAGCGGGGTTGTCGTTATATAGAGATTCTAAGGTGCTTAACTGGGATAGGAGGTCGTGTTGTAGTTGCATGTGTTGTTTTTTTCTAGCAGAAGACAGAGCAATAAAGTGACCCCTCATAGTGGCTTTATGCGCTTCCCACAAGGTGGTCAAAGACTGGACAGAGCTTTCATTCAGAGCAAAGTACTCTTTTAGCAGAGTGTCCATTTTGTTAAATGTATCTGGGTCATTCAAAATGGTTTCATTAAGTCTCCAGTTATGCATGGATAATTGTTGATCTTCCCATTACTGATTACAAACATACAGGCCAATAGATTGCAGGATGGAAATTCAAAAGCAAACAAAAAACACGCATAGCAACTCACTAGCTCAATACTAGAAAAAAAGAGACCCGTCATTTTAAAATTCATTCTTGGTCTAACCATAAGCAAAACAAAACAAAATACTTTCCAATAAAATAAATGCAATTCAGCATTATATAACTTCTTATTTCTAGGCTTTCAATCACTTGTGAAAAGGCAGAAATCCTTATTATAGTAATGACATGTTAGCACTGTAGCATGTTATGCAGGGGGCACTGCTAGAAAGAGCATTGCCTTTATCAGCTGGGACTTTATTGCTGCAATTTGTTTGCATGCTTTAAGATATATATTTCACAGTTAATTACTTTTACTTATGTTGTCCCTGACTGTTGCCAATAGAGATATGGGATTTGTTACATAGGAATGATTGAGACATGGGTCTTCCTGGTGGTTCTAATTTAATGTTTAATTGTTTTTTTAGTACATTTAGGGGCAGATTTATCAAGCGTCGAATTTCGAAGTGCAAAAAACTGAAATTCAACAATGGAATAGGCTAGGTTTGACATTCGAAGTCGAATTCATAGGCTTTTTAAGATCGTACGGTCGTACTTCGAATCGAACGATTCAAACAATTTAATCGTACGATTTTACTTTGACTTCTAAAAACTTAGCCAAATGTTGGCTATAGGTTCTAGGAGGTCCCCATAGGCTGACATAGCAATTCGGCAGGTTTAATATGGCGAAGTGTTGAAGTCGAAGTTTTTTTAAAGAGACAGTACTTCGATAATCGAATGCTCGAATAGTCAAAGCATTTTCACTCCGAATCAAAGTCAAAGACACATTTAGCCTATTTGATGGTCGGAGTACACAAAAATTACTTCAAAATTCGAAGTTTTTGAATTTGAATATTCACTTTGAATTTACTTCGACCCTTGGTAAATGTGCCCCTTAAAGAATGGTGATCCAAATGATGGTAAACCCCATATCTGCAAAAACCCCAGGCCCATGCAGTAGGATAAGAGATCCCATGCCTGTACTTAATTACGAAAGAACCAGTGTGACAATGCCTTAGGTTTGGCATTTCCAGCTGCCTCTTTACTGCATGTTTGCTAGTAACACTAGTAGGTCAAAATACCCAGAAAGTACAATTTAAAGACTGTAGCATTTGTATAACTTTAGTGTGCTCAGGAAGAAACAGGGCGGTAAAAACACCATTTCCTTACCTGTCACTATTACCCTCTAAAAATAATAACTAACATATTGTGTCACTAGGAAACTGGAAAATGGCAAATGATAACCGGCAGCAAAAGTATTTTGAATTCCGCAGTTTTGCCTCAAAGCACTGCAACAGACAAAATTCTGCAAATGCCATAGGCTTTATAGAAATGTCATCAAAAATGCAGAATCATTATTTAAGAATTTCTAATGCAAATACGACTGTTTCACAGGTGGTGATTTTTTTATAATTGCATAATTTATTCTGAGTAGTAATTACTTTACAGAGCCTCTAACAATTGACAATTTATTTGATAAATCAGACCCTACTGTACTGTCTTATTTTGGTTTGCAGTACTGATTTTAAAAATGTGTGAAATTATTTTGAAAAATGTCTCTAAGGACATGTAGTGCAATGAAAAATATGAAATGAAATACTGAAAAGGTAGGCATTTACACATGGTTAGGGCCAAAAATTAAATCAAACAGTAGCCTACAGGCATTTATATATAAATCTATAGACTCTGGGCTGGGCTTCTGTAAAGAGTGGACAACAGACTCTTGGCTGCATGTCTATTTACAGTAAGCAAAAAAACTAGGTATGGGCGAATTTTTTTGCCTCGTTTTGCCGAAAAAATGACGCCCATAGACTTGTATGGCGGCGTGCGTCAAAAAAAAAGACGCACGTCAAAACAGTTTCGCCGCGCAACAAAAATTTTTTGATGCCCATAGACTTTAATGGGCGTCTGCGACATTTCGCTGGCGGCGAATTTTTGGCGAAGCAAAACGGGTCAAATTCGCCCATCCCTAAAAAAAACCCATGTTGGGCACCTTCAAAGCCAGCCTGATAGCATGTAATACACAACAGTCACTGTATCCCACCAGTTTTATGATTTCAATACATTTTTATCCCACTACCTAAGTGGGGGAGTTTGCACTAGGAGCACACAGGAAAAATGTGAGTGATCATCATTTTGTATTGAGTGGTCATTTACAGGTACAGGTGGAGTTAGCCTGTTTAGGTGGTGGTGGTTGACAGTTGGACTAGAAAAGATCTTGCAAAGCATTGTTGAAGAATAGAGAATCCCATCTAGAATTTTCAAGGGAATCTCATCTAGGACTTCAAAGTGCCTGGACAAATAATCTGGCATGGAAGGTGTCCATTTGATCCAGGGCCCAGGGATTCTACCTTTTTGTCAAAACTGCATCTTATCAGGAACCTCTGTTAAACTTCACCTCTTAAACAAACCTAAGTATAAGTATTTACTTGTTTAATTCAATATAGTGTGTGGGTGTTTATTTCCTTGATATTTAGTTCAAATTCTAAGCTTAAAAGTGCCATTAGCACTTCGGGACGGTAGTACCATCAACAAGAAACTTACAATGCACATTACAGAAGTAAGAATTTCTGCAAACTTGAAATACTTTTTCTCTTTATAAAAAAACAGCTAGAATCTAGTTGGTATTTTGTTTTTTTAGACCTATAGGGTGGTTAAAATTTGATATATTATTTATTTGTGTGAATAAATAGACCTTGTTATTGTTAAATAAATTTGAAAAGCTATATATGCCTTTGCAATAGGACTAATATTTTGAGGATAGTTGGAACATATACTAAGAAATCACTAATGCTTTGTCATTGCTTTTCCAAACCGCTCTTTGAAGCACACCAGCAGTTTTATTTATTTTTAAATACCCATGATGGTGTCCATTAGAGTATTCATTACAGAATAAGTTCTTCTTAGCCATCTGTAGTTATTATGAAAATTAACTCCTTCTGTGCCTAGGTACTAATAAAAACAAGTCCTTTAAAGGAATATTGAAGACATCATTACATATAAAACAGTTTATAAACCAGTTAACATGTAAACACAAAATGCGTGTATGCCATAGAAGTGCTGTTGATTCAAAATAAAGGAAAATTTCAAGTCAGATATTAGGATCCAGACAATTATCTTGACTTTACCCATGTTCTGACAAACCAATGGCTTCAACAGTCTCATGTATTTCCCTTATACACAGAGGCTCAGGGAAAGCTTTGTAGACGTCTAGAATATGTACCTAAAAGAGTGTTTCTGACAATCAGGGCTTAAGCAATGTACAATTAAAGTGTTTTGTATTATTTGCTATTGACTATTGGCTATGTCCCTTCTTAGGCACTCCATTAGCATGAGACAACGCCAACTAGACTTTAAAAATCTCCAATGTAATTGTTCTAATTTGAAGTGTGACACAATTGTGGGGAAAAACATTATTATTGCACTGTAGATTCAGCAACATAATTTGTGTAATGTATAGGTGGCAGCTATGCAAATGTTGCTTGTACAAGCCAGTAATGATTATCAGGAATGCTTTAGAATTATACATAATTATTTCATTTTCATACCATGCTTTGGAACTAATATTTTTTTTATTTTTTTTACCTTCTTTATTGATATCAATCAAATATGTTTACAGCAACACAGAATGTAGTATTGTATAGACATTGTATCTTTTACACCATAAGCAAGGTCACCATAGTAGCTGAACGAAGCATTCTGTCAAACAGCATGATCAAGAATAAACATGTGCAATAACACATATCCGAAATACAGCCAAACTGTAAGAACGAGAAACAGAGAAAGAAAAAAAACATACAGAAGGTTTCCCAAAAAAAAAAAAAAAGGAGGGGAGGGAAAAGGATCAATCACACCATGTAGTTGAGTCTGCTTCAACTGTAGTTGAGATTCTTGTTATGATGCAAGTTGAGAGAGAGAGGGCCATAGAAAAGCAAATAGAAAAGTGTCCAGACTATGGGGCATGTTTACTAACATTGGAGATAAATATCTGGAGAGATTTCTGGAGATGTTGCCCATAGCAACCAATCAGATCTTTGCTTTTGTTTTCTAACTTGGCTGTGGCTGTTTAAATCTAATTGCTGATTGGTTGCCATGGGCAACATCTCCAGAAATCTCTCCAGATATTTATCTCCAATGTTAGTAAACATGCCCCTAAGGGTCCTCCAAGCCTATTGAGTACTTTTTCCTCTGTAAGTTACCTACGGTTGCCAAATGGCATCATAAATGGAAACTCGATTTTCATTATGCGCCGCCATTAATTCCATATCTGCTCTTACATACATTGCTGATAATATATGGTCAATTGAAATTGGTCCTCCAGGTTTCCAAAATTTGGCAATCAAGCTAGTGGTAGTGTTAAATAGGTGAAAAAGCAACTTTTTCGTAAACTTAGGCACATGGTCCGGGAACATCAGTAGCAACGCCACTTGTGGTTCATATGGGATGTCTAGTTCAAGACCAACCGTTATAATAGTAAACACAGATTTCCAAACGAGCTGTGACAGTGGGCATTCCCACCACAGATGAAGCAGAGTTCCAGACTGACCACAATTTCTCCAGCAAAGTGGGGAATGAGATAGTGAAATTTTATGCAAGGTTGCCGGTGTAAGATGCCACCTATATATTAATTTCTTGTAGGACTCTAAGTGGTTGGTGCATCTGGTTGCACCAGATAAGATTTATGCTGCTTCCAACCACGTATCAGGATGGAGTGATATATGAAGATCTCTGTCCCATTTAATCATATATGGGTATTTGTATTCTGGAGGATCTGAAAGAAGCGATTTATAACAGTTAGAGAGCACTCCCCTCATGGACCAGCCATTAACCGAGAGTCTCTCCAGAAATGAAGGAAGAGGAGGAGATCTGAACCCCGGGATGTGCGATTTGAGCAAGTGTGTAAGGCGTAAATAGGTGAAATAGTCTCGGCCATCCAAATGAAATTTGGATTGCAAGTCTTGGAACAATAAATATGAACTGGGACCAAACAGATCTTTAACAGTCTGCACTCCATTAGTAATCCAGGGCTGCAATATTTTTTTATTTTTAATACACCTATGTCTCTGGTTTTGATTCCAGGAGCTGGCAAGACAACCATGGCAACCTTCCATTTCCAAAAAAGGCAAAGAGAAAAGCACAGGGAAGAAAGGCATTGCTTATTGAATGATGTTAAAAGTAACCTTTATGATCCAACATTTGATTTATCAAAGATCGAGGTTAATTTTTGAATTAATTTTTTTTAATTCTGAGCTATTTTTTGTGTACTTCGGCTAGGGAATAGTCCAAATTCGATTCAAATTTGAAAAAAACTTTAAATATAAAAATGTATCATGTACTGTCTTTTTAAAAATTCAACTTCGACCATTCGCCATATAAAACCTGCCGAAATGCTGTTTTAGCCTATGGGGGACCTCCTAAAACCTACTTGGAGTCAATTGCTGGACTTTGAAAAATCTTTGGGAAAAACTTTGATTCAAATTCGATCGAATGCGCTATTACTTCGATCGAAAACTGATCTATTCTGCCAAAAAATACCTTTGACTTAATTTCAGTTGGTCTTTTTGAATCTGAATTTCAAAGTTTTTCAAATTCGAAATTTGACCCTTGATAATTATGCCCCAGGTGTAAATATAAAAAAATGCAATGTTTATTCATACAGTAGTTGTTTTTAAACATTAGCATCCTTTCAAAAGATTTGTCATCTCAACTTTATAGCAAAAAGTGCAGATAATTAACTATGTGTAGGCAAAGTACATCTAAGTTCTAAATTTTATATAGATTTCAAGGCAGTATTTATGTTAGTTTAAGCGTTATTTTGCCTTTAATATAATTGTATGCTTGTCTGTTAAAGGATTATACATTTTCATTTTTTCCAAAAACAAAACATTTCAGTTAAAAGTTTCAGGCTTTTCTCCACGAGTCAGCGTAGCGTGGCTCTGTCCTCTTAGAATAGTCATCAAATACTTTGCAGTGTTCCTAAGAAAAACTGGGTCTCTCTTAGGTGTCATTATAATGAGAACATTGGCTTCTCTCATCCCAAACAATAGCTAAAGCTTAAAATAAAAAATCTTTCTGTAATATCCCCGCTAGAGTATTACATTGTTATAGTTGAAGTCCATGTTTCATGATGTCACAGATGTTATAATGGCTTCAGTAGAACTTGTTTAAAGCTATTTTACTTTAAAATGATAACAATATAGCTAGACGGATATCCTAAGTGACCATTCAAACTTCCATTTAAGGATTTAATGTCACAGAACCATAAGGAGACCTACACATTTTCATAACCGGTATATAAGAAGAAGGTACTGTAAGTAACCTCTTATAACCCTTAATACATAGACTTTTAATTAATTAAAATGTAGCTATTCCTGAAGCTTGTAAAATATTTTGTGGATTGAGTTAACATACTATAGTTATACAACATGATTCAGTATTCACATTATACACAGCCAGTCAAAAGCTCACCATGTTTAAACCTATAAATATAAAAAAAAATATAGAAATCTCAGAAAAATTGATGGGCAAATGTATTCGCCAGGCATGGAATCGCTGCAAATTTCCAAATTTCGTCACCTGCAAACATTCAGCGAAAAAATTCACTGCAACAAAAAACTCTCTTGTGTAAAAATAATTTTGATGCCCATTGACTTTAATGCATTTGGACAAAAAAGCTGAACGTGTAAAAATTGTTGCTCATGTAAAAATTGTCCTGCGTCAAAATGATTTTCACACCCATTGACTTCAAGGTGTTTTTCACAATTTTTTTCAGAGTTTTTCCAATTTTTCGGCAAAGTGAATGTTATGCATTGTTATGAAAACTCTGTTGTGAATAAAGCATACAGAATTTCATTCAAAGTTACCCTGGATGCTGTTGCCTATTACCTTGAGTTATTGCTTAAGCTTTGATTTTAGTGAACTCCACAGTACTTATTATACATATATAGCATGAGCTTTTCTAAGTACGTGTATGGGACCTGTTATCCAGAATACTTGGGACCTGGGGTTTTTATTCTACTAGAAAATCATGTAAACATTAAATAAACCCAATAGCCTGGTTTTGCTTCCAAGAAAGATGAATAGTATATTTGTTTCAATCAAGTACAAGTTACTGTTTTACTATTACAGAGGAAAAAGCAAATCATTTTTAAAAATGTGGATTATTTCGATAAAATGGAGTCTATGGGAGATGGCCTTTCAGTAATTTGAAGCTTTCTGGATAATGGGTTTCCAGATGGATCCCATACCTGTACTATTGTTATAACTATTTTATGCCTTTCTCTTTAATATTACAATATGGTATAGTTATACTGTGTCTCATTCTCCTCAAATCCAGACAGATGCATGCTTCATCAATGTAGGTTAGTAGGCAAGATAAAATTATTAATAGTGATAAGACTTGATCAGACTAGTGATTTAGTCCACACCCTGCCTGAAATAAGTTTATGGCTTAAAAATACATAAATTCTGACTTTTTTTTTTACTTGATTCTCTGTAGTTGTTTATGTTGTATAATATAACTTTTGTTGATGTTGTGTTCTATGTTAAAATGTCAAATTATTTAATAAAAAAGAGCAAAAACCTGAATATCCACAAAAATGTATTTAGGAAAGCCTGAGCTCTTTGCAGGTAACATTTGAGAAGACATGATGACACAAGAGTGATAAGGTGTCAGATGCTAACACTGAACAAAATAAGTATTAGAGAAGGTGCCGACAAAGTTAGTTGTAAATTACTGGATCTACACAGCAGCTCAGCAATATGTCATACATATACTGTCTCTTAAAATGTGCTGGTTATTACTTTTCTGTAATACATTTAAAAATAGCAGGTATTTCTACAACTATTAGTGCACTCATCATATACATTTACATGCCTTATACGTGGTCTATTACAGTATATTATTTCTTCTTTTATTACTCATTTGCCTATATAGGTGTAATTAGGAATTGTATAAATGTAGCATGTGTACTCAACACAGTTTGGTCATTTATAATACATTAATCTAGGAGCTGGTTCACATTTTGCTCAACATTTATGAGGCAAAGAATGATAAATATCAATACAGCAACACGGTTGAAAGAAATAAACAGCAGCACCCTCTTCACTTCATCCCTGTACAACTCAACTGAGACTAAACTTCTGCACAACTGCTATTGAAAACATTATCTGGAAAAAAACTGAAGCTTTCTTTCAGAGATACTTTCTTTGTAGATACCCAAAACCAACTATCGGGCTGCAGTAATAGGGAGTAGTTGTGCTCATGGATTGAGACAGGTCTTTCCACTTAAAAGGATTAAGTGGGAAGAAACAAAGCAGTAGAATAAATAGGCAAGTGCATGACCAGGCTTGGCTTATATTCTCCTTGATAGACCTTTGGAGTGAAAGAATGCTTCATCTACAGCTTTCTATAACCCAAGACACCTGAATGCCAATATCAATTTATTACAAGAACCCAAATCTTATACTATCTTTTTTTTGAATGCCATATTTAATTCACAAAAGCTGTTTTTTTGTATGGTGTAAGAATTTCTTGACATTTTAACATCGAGAGTAGCTCTGTAAGAGAACTGAGCTTGCCAAGTTCTTCATAGTAGTTGTTGAGGAGTTTTTGCTGGACCACTTAGAGACGTTTATGTTACTTAAAAAAAAAAAAAAAAAAAAAAGGTTTATTGATAACATGTGTGTGGAGAAGTATTCATGGATGGTACTTCTTACCTGGCCCTGGCGATAGTGTGTTTTTTTAATAGGTTTTCTTGGTGTGACATACAAAAAGGGGCCCCTTCCCAATAGAGTAGCATGACTTGGCTCAGTTACCTCACAGTCTACTAATAAAATCACAAGTGGAACCGCACCACTATGATCAGAACGAAAATGTCTCCCTCTTGTAGCAAAACAGGGACATACTATATCTTACAAGGTCCGTGTAATAAAAGCGACTCACCCTATTGGTCTAGTGGGGGGGACTACAGGGATGCCTGCCGCCCCCTCAGTGGGGACGCTCGCCATGCAGTCTTCCTCCTCAGTAATTTTTTTCTAAGGCGCGGGCGATGTCAGTGCGCAATTGGCGCGAAACTCAAATGTTTAAAAGGGACATCTATGTGTAGAATCCTTGCCCGTTATAGGATTTGTCCCTGGTGCTGTTAGCTTGCTATTTCTGTCCTTGATTCTGATCCAGATTACCTGTTGTGACCCCTGCCTGTTCCTGACTTCTGTATACTGATCCATTGCCTGAATTCCGACTATCTCTTCTGCTTAATCCATCTATTGATCTCCCGGTTTTGACCCTTGCCTGCCTGACCACGCTTTGAACTCTGCCTGCCCGGACCCGGCCTGATTTTTTACGCTCACTTTCTGCCTGCCTCGACCCGGCCTGTTCCAACTACGATTCTGTCTACACCTGTCTACAACTACACCTTGTACCACGACCTTCTGCCCATAGACTTTGCTAACAGTCGTGCCCCTCTGCTTATCCAGAACCTCTAGCCTTGCACCTCTCGTTTAAGTCCTGGTGGCATCCAAGTAGCTGAGGGCTCCTCCCAAGGCCAAAGGCGGTCACACTACAGGTGAAGCACGAGCCGAGACCAGGGTGCTTGGCATTTGTTCTGGTTTTGGGTGCTGACCATGACAGTCAGTTTCAATACTTATGACAGAACTTATAAGTTGTGTTCTAAGACACAGTAAAGTTATACATCTAATGAATTATATATGCAATATATCACCACGCAAACAAGATGATTCTGGAAATTCCATTGTATTTCCCTGCTGTTGAAAATGTTCTACAGTATGTTCAGTCCTTATCACACATATGATATATATATATATATATATATATATATATATATATATATATATATACAAAAGTCAACTACTTATTCTATTTAATAGCCTACAAATATTGTTATATATACATGTCCATACTTATTGAGAAAACCTTTTTGGGATACTTATACAAATCTTGTGTGTGCCCCATCATGATAGCCATACATAATATGTAACTGGCTGATAGGTGAAATGCACCGCAGAGAATTTTTGAAAATCCTCCTTTGGGGCATTAAACAGTTGTCAGAGTTGAGCAAAACACCCAAGAAGTATATAACTGCAAAGAGAAATGCAGATAAAAGTCTTGTAGGGGGTTATTTACTAAACTTCGAATGCAAAAATCATGAAAATGTATTAAACCCAGAGGATGGAAAAGTCTGAATCAGAAAATCCGGCATGTCAGACCAGTTGAGGTTGCATATAAGTCAATGGGAGAAGTCCGAATTATTTTTTGATGTGCGCTTGGTTTCATGCAATACTCCGTAGTTTTCGGGTGAAAATTCGGAAAAAAACGTGAAAATTGGATGAAAAAATAAGAAAAAATCAAATCAAAATAACCCCAGTAGAGTAATATAAACAGACATGAATACTTCACATCCTTTGGCCAGATCAGATCCTCAAGATGCCCTCCCCAACTTTCGCTAGCAAATTGTCCTCTATGCCTGTTGGTTAATTGGCAATTTTCCTGCGGATTGGATTTCTGGCGAATTTTCACTAGCGTCGGCCACTTTTCCCTTTAGAAAATCTCCCCCATTGTTTTGGAGGAATGCTGATCCCTCAGTCACTGGGCACTCTCTCTCCAGAAGGCCAGAGTGTACAAGCATGGTCTATTGCATCACATTGTAGTAGTTGAGAGAGCTGAAACAAGAGGGAGGAGTTGTGGGAATGGTTACCTACATTAGCAGCATAGTGACTGGGAATGAACTTGATGATTGACATGAAAGTATTTAAATATTGAAATTCATGGTTAATTGTGCATAGCATTTTGTTGCAGTTATTTTCCTTGTCAGATGACAGGTCCCCTTTAAAATAGTGGATTAAAATACAGTATCTAAATGTACAGTGTACAATATGCTGATCACCTTCAAAGCATAGTTAAAGAGAGAACTAATTGACTGAGGTCAGTAATATGGACAGAGTAGCTGTGCACCAGTGCACTCCTGCATTAGCATTTTTATAGAACTGCTTCGCACCTGTGACATTTGCCTGTTGTTTTTATTTGTTCTATTCATCTATTTACCTGTGTAATTGCCAAATCATTATCTTTTTTACCACAAATTATAAGGCTATTGAATCAAACACGTTTCTTGAATTTAATTTTTTTTTCTATTGATTTCTTCCTGGTCTTTGCAATGCTTGCAGAAAAGTGTTGGTGATTTTTAAAATCTGCTTTTGCAGTAAAAAAAAATGAGCATTTTACTTTCTTTTAGCTGCCTGATAGTATTAAAGGGAAATACTAACATGTCAAGTGTTTCATTGCTGCTTTGTTATATATGCTCTGCTCAAATTGTGGAAAAACCATTTAGTCAACCTCAATTAAGAAGAATTACAATTTTAGTAAATCCTCGAGACATTGCAGTCCTACCAAAAGTTTTATTTAAAGTAAGAACTTATACAGCGGAATGTAATAAAAGTCGGTAACAGAAAAACTATTTGCAATGCGAAAAGTTATGCCTTTGTGCGAACAAATTTTACTTTGCGCAAACTTAATATAGTTTTTGCGAACTGTTTAACTGTTTAGCTTCCGACAGTGGAAGATTGTTTGCGATTTAAATCGTTTGCGCCAATGCGCAGTAAATGTAATAAAACTTCTTACTTTCCGTTATGTTTGCTCCAAAAGATCACGACACCTTCAATCACTTCCTAAGAATGCGCAATTAAAATTCGCAATGCATTAACAGTTTAAGGAACAATATTACATTGCGAGATGTGGATTTTTATTCTTATTGGTGTGAATTGTTTTTTTCTTTGCAACTTTAATTACATTCCCCCCATTATGTATAATACTTTATAACCTTTTTTCCACTTGCACCATATATTTTTTCTCAGTGTATTTGACAACTAACTAAACTACTTTAATAATGAATAGTAAATAATGAAATATAGATAGATACAGTAAAAGCAGTTTCTAATTGTAATGGATGTATAGTAGTGATCCTTGATTATGCATTTCCAGATGTAATACCATCATAAGATGGTTTAATTTGAAGACAACATTTTCTAAGTATTAATATTTTAAAATATAAA
The DNA here is from genome assembly GCA_038501925.1 of Xenopus petersii. Classification (NCBI taxonomy): domain Eukaryota; kingdom Metazoa; phylum Chordata; class Amphibia; order Anura; family Pipidae; genus Xenopus; species Xenopus petersii. The sequence goes on along the minus strand of CM076674.1, from coordinate 57,322,419 downwards.
ACTGGCATCATTTAAATATGGTATATGATTGAAATCATACTCACAAGTTTTTTTAAACCACATTTATAATACAGTATATGATCTTTTTCTATTTTAATACAGTATTTCAAAAGCAAAAGTACAATTTCACTTTGTTTACATACATACAAATCAGATAAAAATTATATTAAACGCATTATTTGCAGTGCTTTTAGACTGCACTTGCTAAAAGCAATTTAATTTAAATCAAGTTCAGTTCCAGATTGAGAAATTATAATAGAGTCAGAAAGTGTGGGAGGAAAGGTGTACAAGAGCAATGTAGGTTGAAAAGACAACGAGGGGAAATAAACGTCAGAGTAGCACACAATGTTATTAAAACAGAGTGAAGGAGATACAGAAGGAAGACAATTTACAAGATATTAAGCTATAACACTAAAATGTGTTTCTTACTTTAACATTTTGTGTCAAGTTTGGAAAGCTCTAAGTCTGGATATTAGTAAAGCATATCATTTATTTCTTGCTCAGTCAGAGAGAGTAGCATGCAACAGAGTTCCCTGGTCCCTGGAATGAGTATTTGTCATTGAAGTTGGGGCCATAAGCCTGTTATAAACTGTTAAACAGTTTAGTGACTATGAAATTGTAATGCGTGGGTGTGATCCTGGCTATGATCCTCTCCAAAACCTAATTACTGGCAAAACTATTGGCTGCCAAATTCATGCAGTCACTCTTGCAACCCTAGAAACAAAATAGCAGCTGATATTGCAATCTTGAGAGTTGCAGAACAAAAAAAAAAAATTAAATATTTCAAAATCAATGAAAAAGAAATAATAACGATTAAATACAAATTGTTTAAGAATAGTACTATGTACATAACATTTATATTCTTTGTAGGTCACAAGTTTAAGGCTACTTTGTTTAAGATCATTTGAAACAATGAAATTTCAATGGATTATATATTTTACTTGACCAGGTTGTTTGTACTGCATGTAAATACTTTCCATAAACTATGCTTCCAATAAACAATTCTATACAATCCAAGGAATAGTCATAGAAATAGATAGCCTTACTTCAAGTACTTAGCTGCCTTGCACTGCTATAAAGTGTATAATAGAAGCTTTGTTAGCTTTCTTTATGATAACAAGTTTGTTTTTTACTGGCCATTTTACTGTTGCACTTAGTGATCTCTTTCATAATAAAAGGCTGAGAAGAGTACCCTGTGCTGCCGAGTCTTAGTAAATACCTTGAATTTAGCAGAAGAAGTATTTTTGTACCGTATTGTTCAACTATCTTCTATTGAATTTAGACAAAAATGCATTCTTGTCACTTCGAAGGCCATCTCCCACAGACTTAATTTTAAACAAATAATTAACATTTTTAGAATTGCTTTCCTTTTCTTTGTAATAATGAAATGGTACCCTATACTCAATCATATTATTATAATTAATCCTTATTGGGGGCAAAGCAATCTTATTCAGTTAATTTAATGTTTAAATGATATTTTAGTAGAAATTAAGTATGCAGATCAAAATTATGGAAAGATCCCTTATCCAAAAGAACCCGGGTTCCAAACATTCTGGATAACTGGTTATACCTGTAGTAGTAATAGGTTTGACTGATGAGTAGTAATAGCTATGATTTAAGCAAATGGTAAAAGTATGCAGATTTTGATTTAAATAGAATTATATCAACCTAGAAATATTTGTAATGTTTTTATTTATTATAGCTCCACTTTAACCTGTTAGCTAAGTGCCCAGGTTAGATGTGTAGGGCTAACAATCTGCAATATATGTTACCTTACCTCAGCAGATCAATTGTGTTCGTGTGCACACTAATGATGCTGTATTACTGTAGCAAATGACGTCACTTCGCTAGACTATAACGTTGCTTCGCTCTGGCGAACGGACGTAACTCCGTAAATTCACTAAGATGCATATTTACTGAAGGTTACATCATTCGCCAGACTTGCCTTGTGCAATGGAGTGCATAGGACTCAATTTTTAGTGCAAAAGTCCTAAAAAAACGCTGGCATCTTTTCCTTTTTTCTGAGTGATAGCCTGCAAAGGTCCGTACATTTTGTTATAGGGTAACCGCTTCCCCCCTCCATTTTCTTACATATGGAACATAAACTATACACTGGGCTCATGTGTAGGGCATTATAACAACTCTGTTTTATTTATTATTTATTAAGGTTCCCTGGACTTGTGTAATGTAATGTGTTTGCTGCAACATATACGTCCATTCAACTTTATAATTTCCCCGCCTTATGCAAATTAGGCAACTCTAGCGCATCTTTGCTTTGATTGCCAGATAACACCTGAACTGGCACTTGTATAACAGTGTAACAAACTGTAACCCACAGCACCTTAATACCCCTCTGAATTGTGTCTGTATGTTACCCTCCCATTTAGACTGTAAGCCCTACGGGGTAGGGTCCTCTAGCCTTTTGTTTCCTTGACACTGAGCACTTAATCTGCATTGTAATTATATTTTATATTTATGTGAATTGTATTCTAATAATGCACTTATTGTTACTTTTTATTCCAATGACCCCTTGTTTGTTACTACTAATTTATTGTTTTGTTGTACAATGCTTACAATTACAAATAAAAATATACATACATACAAAGTAATGCTAGTGAAAATTCGCCATCGTTCGGTGCCCTTAATGCAACTTCACACTTTAGTGAATTGGCGTTGTCCTAGCGAATTTATGCCTGGCGAAGTGTTGCGATGGCTGTGAAGCCGTCACATTTCCGCCAGTTAGGGAATATGCCCTGAAGTGTCTATCTGAGTGATTATTGCTGTTTATATATAGTAAATGCATACAGTTTTTATATTTTTTAACACTGACCTGTTTTATTGATTTTATAAAATGTAAAAGAAAAAAATATAGTAGGAAGTTTACATAACCATGAAAATAAAAATGCAAATGAATAACAAGAAGAAAAAAAAAAAGAAACCAAAAAAAGGAAAAGAAAACAGCTGGGTTATTTTCAAGTTTGCTTATGTTCCAGGGCAAACGACCAAACGTATCTGAAATCATTCATTTTGTTTGCCATTGGAGGAGAGTCTCATACATGCAGAGCAGAGAACAGCAAAGGGTCTCCATGTTGTTTTGTAGTAGGTATGTCATTTTTTGGTTGGTTGCTATATTTTTGCTTTCAGCATTGTCAGTGGGAGAGTAGGTTTCTACCAATTGCGTGCAATTACAGTATTAGACTTGCTGCCATCAGAATGTGTTGCGAGATCCTGTGGGCAGAGTAAGATTGTTGGATTTTTTCCATAGGAGCATGACAAAGGGGTATTTCCCAAAGGTTTTGTGCAGTCCCAGAACTTAGAAACCACAGTGTATTTCCACCATATTTGAAGTATAGATTATTTTTCTGGGCATCCTTGAAAGCAATGAGGGTTGCAGGATGGGTAGATCCTGTGTAGCCGAGTTGGAACCAAATAGGTTCTGTGCAAGAGTTTTATTGAGCTTTCTCTGTTCGCTACACAACGTGACTACTGCCAGGTGGTAATTGATGCTTCCAGCAGTTTTTATATTTTAGATATTTTTGCAGGTAATGTACATATAAGTGTTTTCTTACATATATTTACGTTCAAAAGCTTTATTTCTAGAAATGTGTATTTAACTAAATGTGACTGCAAAATAGAAAAAGGTAAATATTGCTTACTTTAAGCATTGAAATTTCCCACACCGAACATTTAGTTTGGAAATGTGTACTGATTGAAAAATGTTTTCTGCTAAGCATTTTGAACAGGCCCTACAGAACACATCATTTACACAGTATTTCACACACCGCTCATAACCTTTTGCAACTGTACCTTCACGTCGTAATCTACATAAGTGTTTGGCTGATTATGTGAGACTGTGATTATGCCCATTGCAATCAGAAATCACTGATACAGGTGTTAAATGGCCATCTTAATAGGCTTTTAACACAGTAAATTGCTAAATGGGCTGGACAAAGCTCCTGTTTTTACAAATTAAATGTAAATTTGTTCTCCACCTATTTGCTCTGTCTCAAATACAACATTCCCACATTCCTAACTTACTGTATATAAAAAGTCTTAAATAATTTAGTTTCCTCAACAGAGACCTCCATTTCTGAATGTTTTATAAAGGTATTTAACCCTTTCTCCACTTATGCAGTTTATAATTAAATCCGTGGGAATTAAGGATAGTGCATGCCATAGCAATGCATATTTATCAATTAGTGAAGTTAAAGATTACCACAGTCCACTATGTGAAATAATGCCATTCTCCATTCATTTCTATAGGTTTTTTAAAAGTATTGATCAATGAGGCAAATTCACTAAGATTCGTAGTTGTGCCAGCGTCCGCTTCGCCGCACTTCGCCAGGTGTATTTTTGCCAGCGCTAAGCAAATTCACTAAAATCCGAAGTTGCGCTCATGGGGAAGCGTAAGATTGTGAAGTTTCGCTAGCGTTAATTCACCAATCAAAGCAAAGTTACACTAGCAATGCTTAATTTGCGTAAAGCGCCAAATTGAAGTTACAATGGAGGTATATGTAGCATCACTGCACAAGCCTGGGAAACCTTCAAAACAGCAAATAAAATTTTTATTTTGCCCTACACATGTGTCCACTGTATAGTTAAGGTGCCATGAGTTAGGAAATGTAGGGGGAAGGAGGGGAGCCCCAAAAATATTTTCGATCTTTTTCAGCCTATCACCAATAAAAAAGAAAATGCCAGCGTTTTTCGGGACAGAACATTTTTTAACTTTTTTTGAAGCAATCCCTATCTACTCTATTGCACTTCGCCTGGTCTGAAGTGGTGAAGGAAGTCTGGCATAAAAGGTAGCGTTCAAACAAATTTGCGCGTCAATGAATTTGCGTAGTTACGTCCATTGCGCAAATTCGCCAGGCATAAGGGTGCATAGTAACGCTAGCGAATTTACGCCAGCGTCCGTTAGTGAATTGGTGAATTAACGAAAATGAGATACGCTAGCGAATTAACGCTAGCATTAGGCGCTTCATCCTTTAGTGAATTTGCCCCAATGGGTGAAAATGAAAGTTCATCCTTTCATAAAAACGCCTTACAAAATCCCATAAAAATGAATGGAGATGAATTTCACTCTAGAGGACTGTGGTGATCTCTAACTTCACTCTTTGATACAGTAAATATACTCCCTTGTGTAGAACATTACCAGCAGCTGATGGGGATAGGGTTAGAATGGCTTTATGCTTGTATAAAGCAGAGGACTCTAGTGTCACTGACCCAGAAGCTATTGTAATTGCAGCTGAATTTGTCAGTAATTTGATAGCACTTTACTCACAGGGACAAACTGCCTCTGAAAGGGACATAGATCATTATTTATCAGATGTACCCTTTCCTAAGCTTGTCAGGGACCAAAGGGAGTTCCTAGACAACCACATCACTGAATCAGATTCTCTATTCTCTAAAAAGACCCCTGGGCCTGATGGGTTCCCGGCAGCATGGTACAGATTGCAGCTAGATGTGATTGTTCCCAAACTGATGGATACTTTTAGGACATCCTGAGAGGTGGGCTCCCTTCCCACATCATTTTATTCAGCAATCATTACTTTGATATCAATATGAATGATATATATGGGAAGGACCCAGAATGCTGGGACTCATATCGTCCCATTTCCCTAATCAATACAGATGTTAAAATATTGGCCAAACTCTAAGCAACTTGGTTAGGTAAAGTGATCACCTCTTTTGTTCACATCAATAAAACAGGCTTTATGCCCAATAAAACAACCACAATCAATATACGGCAGCTTTATACCCACCTATAAATGACCACCCACAGAGGGTATGACAGCTTAATAGCATCATTAGCTATCACAAAAGCCTTTGATTCAGTCAGTTGGCAATAACTCTGGTAGGTATTAGGTTTGGATTTGACCCCAATTTTATTACCTAGATTAGATAGCTGTACAAACAGCCGGTGGCCAAAGTATGGGTTAATAATACTGTATCTCCTCAGTTTATACTTGAAAGAGGCATGAGGTAGGGATGTCCCTTCTCCCCTTGCTGCTCAAGATCCGTAACACTCTAGCAATCAAGGGCATACCTCTGGATAGGATTGAGGAAAAATTGCCTTGTATGTGGACAAAGTGGTCTATCTTGGTAGATGGAGGGAATCATTTCAGACAGCTCTGATGTATTAACAGAATTTTGGTCATTAAGTGGGCTGCATGACAACAAATTGAAAGCTACTCTTTTCTCCATAAGCGGCACTAGTCTTAGAGATGAAGTAGGAGGTCTACAATGGGTCTCCCAATTTAAGTATCTAGGCATTAATATTGCATAGGATTTGTCTCTATATATTGCAGACAACTTAGAACCAATTGAGCTAAAGTTTAAAAGAGCAAGCTCTTGATTGGTTGAGTTGCCGTTGTCTGGGAATGCTCAAACCTATTTAAAATGATCTTTCTGCCTAAATTGGTATACCCTTTTCTGCACTCCCCAGTACCTATCCCAGACAACTTCTTTAAAAAGCTAAACTCAAGAATTAGCTCCTTTATATGGGCCAATAAAATGCCAAATAAGTCCTGGAAACTACTGGCAGCATCAAAAGAGAAAGGGGCCTAACCTTTCACAACATTAGGAATCATTATGTGGCTAGCCAAATATCATACTTGCATTACTGGTTTCACCCAGACTCAGATAATTCAGACTATCCTACAAGCCTCCATTATTCGATCCCTGGAGGATTTTCGAAATGCTCCTTACAGGCGCATCAGAGATTCTCTGTGGATTCTAGAGGTTATATTATTTCCAATTAAACTCTGGTCTTAAATAAGTAAAGCAACAGCCTCACCTTCCACACAGGTATTCCCCAAACTTCTACCATGGAAGAAGTCTAATCTTCCACAACTGAATGGTCAATATTGGCTACTGTTGGGAATCACATTACAGACCTAACCATGGATGGCTAATTTCCATCACTAGAGCAGCTGAGGGCCACATTACCCGTACCTTAAATTATACAGATATCTTAAGCCAGGGGTGTCCAAACTTTTTGCAATGACAGCGAGATTTGGTTAGGTGAAAATGTGTGGGGACGACCATTCAGCCGGATATTCTTTGCCTAGTGATGCGGCGCTGATGCTGGTGTTAGCAATAGACACGTACTGGTACATAGCGATGTGCCGCTCTCGCATACTTCTTTAGGGCTGAAGGTGTCAATAAATGTACTGACATGCCAGTACAGTAAACTAAAGAAGTATGCGAAAGTGGTGCTTCACTAAGTGTCAGTACATGTCTATTGCTAACACCTTCAGCACACAGGCAGCAGTATAGACCAAGTGATCATTTCTCTACGCGATTCCTGATTGCACTGTGCTGGTGGTTCGCATTATTATTAATTTCATGACAGAGGCTGCGGGCTGGTGTAAATTTGAAAGCGGGCCACAGTAGCCCTAAGCTAAGACACACATTCAGTGCTCAGTTTGGCTCCTTAACCATTGATTTGGCCAGTTTGAAGACTGAGACTAGACTTTGGAACCCTAACCTCAAGAAATTGCTCTCATATTTATATAGAACTCTGCTGGATCCTAATGTTGATTCATTTACTGAGCATGCTCAAAATGGGCTCAGTGTATCTGAGTCTCAGGACTGGCGGAGCCAAATAAGCAAAGAGTCCCAGTAATGAACGTCCGCTGAGATGTAGGCAGATGAATGGCAGGGAAACGGGATAATGATAAATGTGGACAGGCAGAGTTCGATAGGCAGGCTGAAGTCAGACATAGTTGGGGACAGGCAGAGTTCGGTAGGCAGGCTGAAGTCAGACGTAGTCGGGGACAGGCAGAGATCAGTAGGCAGGCTGAAGATAACAGAAGTATCTGTAGACAGGCCGAGTCAAAAACAGGAAACAATTCAGCAGTTCAGGAACAAGGATAACCAGGAAAATAACCAAGCGCCGTTTCCTTTTTATGGCATCTATGTAAGGGGACTGTTTTGGCACCAAGCGGCAGGGTGCAACGTGATGACTCTTCACATTGAATGTAGTGCGTCCACGTCCGATGCGGCGTGCGGGCGTCCAAATAAATGGACACACGCGCCTGCGAAAATAAGCGCACACAGGAAGCAAGCCCCGAAAATGCGCAGTAGTCTGCACACCCGTGCGCCAACGCACAGGCAAAGATGCTACTATGTCCAATGGTGCCTTACACCAAGTTACACCCTGAAAAATGGGCAGAAGATACCGATAGTATCTATGGGTTCTTAATCTCCACCAGAGATAAAATTATACAATTTAAAGTGGTTCACCAGTTGTATGTCACCCCTCAAATTCTGAAACAGATGGGCAGGTCTGAGGAGGGTGAATGTCATAGTTGTAAAATATCCAATGCAGCTTCATCCACATGATTTGGGAATGTGATATTATTTCCATATATTGGAGTGCAATTGTGGGACACCTACATCAGAATTTAGATATAATTAAGTCTAGAGATGGGCGAATTTATTCGCCAGGCGCAAATTTGCGGCGAGTTTGCACGATTCGCCGCCAGCGAATAAATTCGCAAAATGCCTGCGAAAAAATTCACAAAACGCCTGTGAAAATTAGCCCGAAAAAATTTGGCGGCGTCAAAAAAACTTGTAAATTATATAACTGTGCTATATGTCTAAAGCAATGGACAACGATACACAGTTGTTTCTTCTTGTTTGTTTATTGTTTGTATAAAAGAGGAAAACATTAAATAAATTCCTTTAAAAAGTTAGTGGTTGAAAAGCTTTAATCACCGATGTTGCTTTTCATACTTGTAGTATTACTGGTTGAGTTGTTATATAAAAAAAAAAGACTGAACAGGTGAGTATTGCTACAACGTTAAGGACAAGCTATAAAGGCATCTGTGAATTTGTTTAGCTTCTATAATTTTTTAATAAAACAACTCTCAGAAATGGCAGAACATTCCCTTTAGTCATCTGTGTGTTGATGAATCTATTTACAACCATTCATCCAGGAGAAGGAAAAGTTACATTTTACTGTGGCAGCTATGTCTATTGGGACTGGAAATTCAAGGTTAAAGCTCTTGTCCCCTCCTGCTGCAAGCTGGCACATAGAGTAGGAGCAAATGTGCTGTCACTGCCAAGTACATAAGGGAGATAGTAAGGGAAAAATTAGCACATATGAGAGACAGGGAAAGGGGCAAATGAAGGAAAATTTAAAAAATAAATTGAGCTTTCTCTAATCCAGGGAACCCACTGGTTCTATTGTTAAACAGATTGCTACACACAAGAAAACGAAAAGATTTAGGTGTGTTAAAATTACTGGCAACCAGATAGTTTTGCCACTTGTTGTGAATATGTTGAACTGTTTTGAGCAGTTTCACATATTGATTTCCTAAGGGTTACTATGTAGCACTGCTCACCTATAGTACTGCATGCTAACACCAATCCAGCTCATTAATCTCCAATGCAAATGGCATGCAGTGATTCAATATTTGGACAATTATGTTCCTTGCTGGAATGAGTCATTCGAGCGCAGTAAATAAATAGTTAAATTAGCATAACCTCTTTTACAAGCAATGCACATGGGCTGTAATAAATCAACTACCATGTGATGAAACTGCCTTAAACGCATTGGTGCATTGTAATACAAGCACACAGGAAACTTCTACTCGGATATTCTGCATTGCATTAGTGCCAGGCTAGATTTTAATAGCAAATAACACAAGTTATGCTTAAAGATATGTTTGTGTTATTTTTTTAAATCATCTATATGTTTCCAGTTCATGCCTTAATGACTCTATAGAACAAAGTTTCCCTTGTGTCCATCCTTTGGGATGAGATGACTTGTCACATTAAGTTATGTTCTCAGTTTTGTTTTGTCCAAAAGGGAGCTATTTTTATGGATTTCTACAGTCAATTTGACATTTGAAGCTAGAACCTATTTCTTTTTTCAAATCAAGACACGTATTATATATTTTGACAGCATGCTTGTTAACATTGTGGATTTGGCCATATAAAAGGTGTACCGTTTTAATGTGTGTGACATACATATATATATATATACACATAACTGTGTGGTCTTTTGTCCTTTCCAGTAAGAAAAACACTCAACACTGTCAGTTTCTCAAATAAGACCATCAGAAATAAAAAAGAAGATCATTTAAATACATACGTCTTAATGGCCCTAATGGCTGCAATATATTGTAGCATATGATGTCTATTTGTTTTGAGCCAGTTAATTGCTACAGATTATATAACATTTTCAGTCCGTACAACAAAGAACTACACTGACACAAATATTACATTTATAACTCTAGCAGTTCTTGAGGGTGGCATTTGAAACTTCCCTTTTGCTCCCTCATTATTTTGGTACCACTAGGCAACAAAAAATGGTAAAGTGTGTGCCTTGGTTCATTACAACAGATAAAAACAAGTGGATACAGGCAATAATTATGGTAACTTTAGCCTTATGGCTCTTTTCTAGTATCCCATCACCTTGCTTCCATCCAAAGCAGTCAATCCGTAAATCCAATGTGTAGGTGTGGATACAACATACATACAACATCAAGTGTGATAAAGAGCAAGGAAGCTCAAAACATGGTGTGTTTGTGAATAAAGACACCTTTTGCAGCAGTGCTTCTGCGCTTTATTGTATCCACACCTACACATTGGATTTACGGATTAAAAACAAGTGGAAACCATGTCTTCATTTTCATTCCTAAACCTCCCTGCCCCACCACCACATGACAGCCCTTCTTCAGATCTTTTGGACCTCCTTGAAAGTCTGCCTGCTGCCACATAAGTATTACAAACCCACTTTCTTAAACACTTGATGTTGGGATGGGTTTCACACTTACACATACACACAATCTGACACGTATACAAATACTTGGCAGAATCACCAAAGGGCGAAGTGGCCGCCTCTAGCGAAAATTTTCCAGAATACTTATCTGCAGGAACATCGCTAATTTACTAACAGGTGTAGACGATAATTTCCTAGTTAAAGAGATCGTCGCTAGTGCAGTTTCGTGCCCTATCACCAATCGTTACTCCGCAAAGTGCACATTTTACAGAACATTACCCCTTTTGTCAGAGTTTCCTTGGTCACCTTAAACCAGGCAAACTGCTAAAATAAAGCTATATCCTCTTCAATCTTAAGTTATAGACATCATATCCTGTATGCCGGAAAGTCATAAAAGTTGTAAAAAAACACTGGTTTTCGTTTTTTAAAGTGGGATTGCCTTCAAAAGTCCTAACTATTAAAGGTTTATTAAAACATTTTGGGTGAGTTCATGTCTAGGGCATTAGAGGATCTCTTCATTCTTTATTTTTCTTCCTTGGACATGTGTAATAATAAGTAGCCACTTCAAGCACTTAAACCAGCATCTCTAATAAACATGTCTATTCGACCTATATGTACCCGCCCTATTCAAAATTACCTAAGTATAAGAGCACAAACAAAGGTTTGCTAGGCAGAAATGAATGCTAGCAAAAAATCTGTATGAAATGCTCACTCTGACAAATTAATGCTACGAAACTTCGCCAACCTTCGGCTGCTGAGATGCAACTTCGCATTTTAGTAAATTAGCCCCATGTACTCTTTGTCCTAAAATGTGTTTTTGCCCAGTTTGACTAACATCAGTGTAGTTCACAACACTTAATTACTTTTTAATTTTATTTAGCTGATTTTATTGCATTTTTAGCTTACCATACCACAACAGAAACTTCCCAGCTTGTAAAAGAAAGTTATGCAATTTTATTCAGTTTTACTCTGGGTGGGCCTTCCAAACCATGTCTCTAATTAGTTCTGCCTGTGCTGTTGAACTGTGTGCTTTTGTAAAATTATACTTCATAATGCATAATACATGAAGAACTGGTGCAACTTGTATTGTGTATATAAATTGGAATGCAAATGACACAGCAGGTGCCTTTTAGAGGGAATTTATACTATTATAGGGGATGTGCTGTAGCGTTCAGCTTCACAACTCAAAGCCACTGCATCTATAAAATGAAATAATTTACATGCAGACCCTTGAGGAAGTAAAACATATAATAGAGCATCATAACTTAGCCTTAAATGCACTGTAATGTAGCTCTCATTTGTTAAAGTCATCTAACGAAACAGATTAAAGAATGAGAAAAATTAAAGAATGTTCTGTATTGTATAATGAATGAAGCCATTACTGGATATGTAATTGAAAGAGTTCATAACAGTTTTTATAAAGTAGAAGAGTAACGTGTCAAACAACTAGCTGTTACACATAAAATCATACCATTCCTGCATTAAAGGAATTTTAAAAATGCCATGTACTGTCACACACTGTAAAGACATGTTTTTTTTTTTTACCGTTTTGTTCACTGTTGTAGACTTTTGGAATATGTCACCTGTATATACATCAGGTTTGTTCAACATTCTCTTTTAAAATTCAGTGAATGACAATATGCATTCTAATGCGTTATTCTTTGAACTGTAAATGGAATGATCATTTCAGATATTTTAAACACTTTTCCTGTTTAAGAAAAGTCAACTTTAGGGGGCCGATTCACTAAATTCTGTTTATATAATATAAAAATATCTGGAACGGTCCAATTCCTAAGACGGACCAATGGCTAGTGTCAGAGGGTTGATATTTGTCACCCCCGCCCTCTACGACGCCATAACGCTATATGGCCCAAGGCAGGATGGACTATTATGGCGAATGGTCTACTGTGGACAATGGTCACTCATATAGCTTATATTAGGCCATACAAACAAAAGATCATCACTCTGTTACTTAAATTCCAGAGTATCAGTCTAACGCCAGTCTGTCTGTTGGGGCCCCTTACTGCTGAAGTGCGGCTCAGATTACTGGAAATACCACAATGGCCTTGGTTAGCCAATAGCTGATTGCGAGGCTGTGGACCGTTGGAGCTAGGCACAGTATGTTACAACATTCCTTTGATAACATGTAAGACTAAGTAAATCATTTAGACATTAATTGTACAAGGAGGAGACAGACTATGTATGGTATTTCCGTGAAACCCTTGTCACAATTATTGTAAAAGCCTTCTGAAAGCTATATAATGCCTGGACCAAGAGGAGGGTCTTTGGTAAGTCCTTGGCTGACATTCTGTGTGTTACTCCAACAGCTTACCCAGACAAAACTGTTATGTTGTATTATGTAAGAATAAATTGCCTGACTATTACTAAAGGTTTTCCTTTACTGAGTTTTGTCTTACATGAGGTCGAAATGGTACTACTAAAAGTACCATCATTTCGAGTGAAGCATTCAAAGTAAAAAAACTTTGAATTTCGAAGTTTTTTTTGGGCTACTTCGACCATCAAATGGGCTACTTCGACCTTCGACTACGACTTCGAATCAAAGGATTCGAACTAAAAATCGTTCGACTATTCGACCATTCGATAGTCGAAGTACTGTCTCTTTAAAAAAAACTTCGACCCCCTAGTTCGGCAGATAAAAGTTACCGAAGTCAATGTTAGACGGTCCCCATAGGCTTGCCTAAGTTTTTTTGATCGAAGGATATTCCTTCGATCGTTGGATTAAAATAATTTGAATCGTTCGATTAGAAGGATTTAATCGTTCGATCGAAGGAATAATCCTTCGATCGTTCGATCGAATTTTCTGCGCTAAATCCTTCAACTTCGATATTCGAAGTCGAAGGATTTCAATTCCTAGTCGAATATCGAGGGTTAATTAACCCTCGATATTCGACCCTAAGTAAATCTGCCCCTAGGTGTTTTTTGTGCCCCTCAGATAAAAGTGGAGGCATTGTATTGAACAATAATATATATATAATGATATAATATATAGATTATCTGGTTGATACTATATAGCATAGCAAACTCTCTTTCCCTCTTCTGCCTTTAAGATGTAGAGAATTGCAGAACAATTTCCTGGTGGATCCATGTGTAGAGCAGATTAAAGAGAAGAGGAAAAGGTTTTTGAACCAGGGATACCTTAAACTCATTTTGGAACAGGCATTAATCTGAACCAGTTCAAAGGTTGATGATGTGAATATTGATAAACAGGAATGGTTCCATATTCTCTGGTACAGGTATGGGACTCATTATCCAGAAACCAGTTATCCAGAAAGATACAAAATAAACATTTTCAAAAATTATTTCCTTTTTCTCTGTAATAATTAAAAAAATTAACTAGTACTTGATCCCAGTTAAGATACAATTAATCCTTATAGGCTGCAAAATAATTCTATTGGGTTTAATTAAGGTTTAAATGATTTTATGGTAGAGTTAAGGCATGGAGATCCAATTTAAGGAAATATCCCTTTTTAAAGATAGCCCAGGTCCTGATTATTCTGGATAGCAGGCCCAATACCTGCATTTCAGGCCAGAAAAAGGATATTGTTAAGAAAAAGTGGAACAGTCTACATTCAGATCTCATAGCGATGTCTTAACATTTGAGATCTACTGGTTAAGAACCCTGTACAGGAAGGGTCAAAATAATTTTTTCAGTTCTATATTCTCTGGTATATCAGTCCATATCAGATGAAGGATATCGTTAGTAAAAAGTAAAACAGTGTAAAATAAGATGTCTTAGAGCTCTGTTCATTTTCCCTCCAATGAGGCTTCATAAAGCTTTAATAAAAATTAATGTAAACAAGGCTCCAGGGCCTGATGGCATACACCCCTGGGTTCTAAGAGAGCTTAGTTCAGTTTTAGACCAGCCCCTATTTCTGATTTTCTCAGATTCACTTTCATCTGGTATGGTGCCTATGGATTGGAGAAAAGCTGATGTTATTCCAATATTTAAAAAGGGATTACAATCTCAGACTGGCAATTATAGGCCAGTAATCTTGACATCTGTGGCGGGCAAATTATTTGAAGGCTTGTTAAGGGATCACATTCAAAAATTTGTCCTAGTCAATGGCATTATGAGCAGCAATCAGCATGGCTTTATGAAGGATAGGTCATGTCAGACAAATTTGATTGCTTTTTATGATGAGGTAAGTAAGATGCTGGACAGTGGGGGGGGGGGCAGTAGATGTGATCTATTTGGATTTTGCCAAAGCGTTTGATACTGTGCCCCACAAACGACTGCTTTCTAAACTAAGGTCTGTTGGGCTTAAGGAAGTTTTTGCAGATGACACAAAATTATCCAGCCCAATTAATTCCATCCAAGATGTGGCATCCTTGCAACACGATCTTGACAAACTGGCAATCTGGGCAGCTAAGTGGCAAATGACATTCAATGTTGATAAATGTAAAGTCATGCACCTGGGATGTAAGAATATCCAAGCCATGTATACCCTTAATGGGACTGCACTAGGCAAATCCATTATGGAAAAGGACCTTGGAGTCCTTGTAGATGATAAACTTGGCTGTAGCAAGCAATGCCAGTCAGCAGTATCAAGGGTAAATAAGATCTTGAGCTGTATTAAAAGGGGCATAGAGTCACAGGAGGAGGTGATTCTTCCACTGTATAGACCACTTGTAAGGCCCCATCTAGAATATGCCATACAGTTTTGGTCCCCATCACTCAAACAGGAGAGGGTACAGAGAAGGGCAACTAAGCTGGTGAAAGGTATGGAAAATCTTAGCCATGAGGAAAGACTGGCCAAATTGGGGATGTTCACGCTGGAGAAGAGGCAATTAAGGGGTGATATGATGACTATGTATAAATATATAAGGGGATCATATAATAATCTCTCTAATGCTTTATTTACCAGTAGGTCTTTCCAAGAATAAGCATAAATACAGTTCGTCTTGGGGTTCTCCGGTCCTGCGTTCCACAGCGCGTGTCCTACCAACAACGCCAGGCAATTAAACATCCAGAGTGGAACGCAGGACCAGAGAACCCCAAGACGAACTGTATTTATGCTTATTCTAAGCACACATATGTGAGTGCAACCTGTATTTTTATCTTATTATTATATTAAAGAAGTTTTTACATGATTTTAGCATATCTTTTTAGAGACCTAAAGATAACCAGGATTGGGACAAAGAATCATATTATATGCTAGTGGCAAAACTAAACGTTTGTAAGTACCCATTACCCTATACAGGAGGTGGCCACGTATATCACTAAAAAGTCACGGGTAAAGGGCACTTGAATCCCTTGGTGTAAGATATCAAACCACACCATATAGCAGTTGCACAAAGAGGTGCAAATCTTATTTGAAAATACTACACTATATTTTATTTTTGTGTTTTTTTGGTGTCTATCCCTAAGCTTACAGCGCTGGTATATCTTCGTATGAAGCAAAGGTTTTTACATTGTGGTTGATCTGAGGGAGAACAGATCTTTTACCGGCAAAGGGAGTGAACTGCAGAACCTTTGGATTTTATTTATTTCTCACAACGAATTCTACAACCTCACTACCTCACTGTGAAGAACCATCTGCTTTTCCTCAAGTTCAGTTTCTCAAGTCTAAATGGGTGGACACTTCTATTTCTCCTCTTCAATTCTGAAAAGGATCTATAATGTTCTCTAATCTACTTGTAAAGAGAAATGGACCGCTGGCAAGTGCCTTTTCTCAAGAGAAAACAACCTCAATTTTGAGGCCTTAACAGGGGCCTATAAAGAGGCAACCATATGTTTACATCCTTTGTCCCTTTATAAGTTGTGTAACTTACATTTTTATCTGTAAATATCTTGTTTTTTTATTATAGATTTCTACAAGAGAAATTGGAGATGCAAAGGAACGGTTTTGCTTATTAAAAACGTCAGGGACTCAGATTATGTAAAAAAGCTTTTAAATCTCTGGTACCTTCTATGACTGCACAGCATTCTGCTGTTTCTTTCTTCCAGTAATAACACTCTGAGGGCTCCTGACACTATTAATTCTCCTCCCTTTTTCTTGTCTCAAAACAATTGAACATTACATATAAAATACAATATTAAGGCGAATAATGTATTACAAACAATGTACTTATTAAAAGTGCATTAAACCATGTAATGGTAGATTTCTTGAAACAATCTCCTCTTTTATGGAACTAATTACTTTAGGTCTGCTATAAAATACTGTATAATAATATAAAATGTGCTGTTATCCCATATTATCACATTTATTCTCATATCAGTGTCACTAAAAAAACTAGAAATTCCTCTTCCTTGAGTGCTGTACTAGGCAGACTTTACTGCCAAAATGAAAATGTGTGACTAGATATTGCTAGATTTGTCTAATAACGATAGAAGATAGAATATGTAGTTCCTTCACATCATCAAATCAAATTTTAACATGTCTTTTTGTGGAAAATTCAGGCTTCTGTCATTTTAAAGCTATATTTTCAGCATGGGTTTTAGACATTAGACTGAAGATGAACCTTGCTGACATCATCCCTAGATCTCAGCAAAATTTGTGGCTAACTAAATTTTAGTAAGCAGTAATTAAATGTAATGTTTGTAGTTTTATGTGGTACAGTGAACATGTCGTAATTATTAATCCGATTTGTAGTTAACTTTATGTAGTTTACTCTGGTATATGATTAGTGCTACCAGGTCTTGTAGTTAATGATGGGCGAATAAATTCGGCAGGTGAGAATTAACATCAAATTTCCACGTTTCACCACTGGTGAATACATTTGCGAAACTGTGGCGAAAATTATAATTTGTTAATCTGTAGAAACAAATTCAAATCCTTGCTCTCTGATGTTTATCACTTGTGTAGAGAAAGGATTTGGACAATTTGTTTCAGAACTGCAGCATTCCGTGGAAAGTAAATTGTTAAATCTTAGTTTGGTAACATTTTACCATACATTTATAAATTAAGGCGCTTTTTCATCATCAGTTACATAGTTACATAGTTACATAGTTAAATTGGGTTGAAAAAAGACAAATTCCATCAAGTTCAACCCCTCCAAATGAAAACCCAGCATCCATACACACACCCCTCCCTACTTTTAATTAAATTCTATATACCCATACCTATACTAACTATAGAGCTTAGTATCTGGTAAACCAATGGATCACTTCTCTGTAAAGGTACTATACTATATTGACATACTTCTGTAATGTGTAATGGTACTATACTACTGTATGTAGTGATGAGCGAATTTGTTCGACAAGTTTCGCCGAAAAAATGACACCCATGGACACTAATGGTCACTTTGAATTTGTGGAAGTGTGTCACCGATATGTGCAGTGGACTCTAAGGGATGCCAAGGAACCGAAAGCGCAATATGGAATGCACAGGACATTTTTTCTTCAATGTGGTTTGACAACGGATATTTGAGAGTGTGATTTTAACTGTTTATTAAACTTGTGATAAACACTTCCACATATGTCCATTTATCTCTCCACACTAAGAGGATAAAGAAAAAGTCTCAGAACAGGAAGAAATAGATTTTACTCAGCGCCTTCCTTGTCTCATGTCTAGTGAGTATAATATACCACTGGGGGCACTAGGACTCTAGAGGTTGGTTGCTATACCACTACCTCCCTAGTTACGCTCTCACACTGTGGGAACCACTGCTCACAGCACCTTATGCTCATAGAGCTAATGTGATTGGTGGGGATTTTATGATTTCACGGTTTTAAAAGTATATTTTATTCAATCATGGATTGTTTTGTTAAATAACCTCTCAAGGAGAAAGTAAAAAGTGGTGAACAAATGCACTGTTGTTATCGAGTTATAAAAAAAATCACTAAGAGGCAGATTTATCAAGGGTCAAAGTGAATTTGAGGGAATTTTCGAAGTAAAAAAATTCGAAATTCGAAGTAATTTTTTTGATACTTCGACCATCGACTTCGAATTTACTTTGAATTCGATTCAAAGTAAAAATAGTTTGAATATTCAACCATTCGATAATCTAAGTTCTCTCTCTTTAAAAAAACTTCGACTTCAATACTTCGCCAAATTAAACCTGCCGAAGTGCTATGTTAGCCTATAGGGACCTTCTAGTGCAGTTTTCTAAGTTTTTTAAGTCAAAGTAAAATCGTTTGATCATACGCTACAATCATTCGAATTGTTAGATTGAAGTAAAATAGATTTTACTTTGATCGTTTGATGGCCAAATTTGGTGAAAAATACTTCGACTTCGATATTAGAATTCAAAGTATTTTAATACGATGGTCGAATTTCGAAGTATTTTACACTTCGAAATTCGACCCTTGATAAATCTGCCCCTATGGGTGAGATTTGAATTTTATTTTATAAATACTACACTATATAAATTTTCTGTGATCTCCCCCTCGCTAAACTTTGTTTTTTTGAGGGATACATTAATTCATATTTGAAGAGTGTTTTATCTGATTGCTGGAATTTGGGGAAACCATATTTCCAGGATTTAAATTTAAATTTTTGGACTATACTACTGTATGTAGTGATGAGCAAAATTGTTCGACAAATTTCGCCGAAAAAATTACGCCCATGGTGAAAAAAAATGTTGTCAATGCATTTTTGCAAATTTTTGGCAAAGCTGAAACAAATTGGCATTAGGAAATATATGTAGCATTTATGAACATAGACTTTGCTATATCGATGAATTTGACAAAAATAATGGGGAAAAGCTACACTGCCATCAAGAACACAATTAATTAGGATGATAACTTAATTATGGACTGTCATTTTCAATAAATATTTCAGAAAATATGGTCATTATAGAAAACTTATGGACAAATAATATTTCACAGGATAGTATAATATGTCTACAGCAAAATTATTGCTGTCTGCTATGAATCTGAAAATATATAAGGTAATATTTTATCCCACTGACAGTGGTTTATAAAATAATTAATGGTCAATTCAGAAATTGAACACATCAGATATAAGCACAACATTACATTTTAATAGATTTTTTTTTAAATAAAAAATAAAGAATGAATGAATGAGTTATTGGTTATTGACTTGTATTATAAAAATGTCAGCACAAGGTTAAGGTTGATAATGCATACAAAGGAAGGACACAACATTAATACTGGACAGAATCATACAGTAATGTGTACTATATTACTTCAGAATTTACCAGGGCAAGCTACCCAGAAATTAATAATTGTGAAAAGCATTTATTCTACGGAAGGATAAGTTAACCCTGTAGTGATCTATTTTTACTATAGTTTCCAATTAAAATGCCATTTTAGTTAAACATTTAAAATTAAAACCAATGAACCTTTTTGGAGCACAGATTTGCAGTAGTCCCCATCGATTGAGCCCTGACACTCGTCCCCTATACAACCCTCTCGTGCATGTAGTTTACCCAAATGTGTGCGCGTCAAAAGTACGCATCTTCCGTGCATGGCGCAGTAAATGATGCACGGTGACGCTGTGACATAATTTTGGGGTGAAAAACTGTCTATTTAAACTTCTTCCTGTTTGTAAGACATTGCCCTTGTAGGTCTATACTGCTAGTATCTGGGTGCATTTGTTCTTCTGATTTTTCCTGGATTTTGACCTCTGCCTGCCTGACTACTGCTTGAACTCCACCTGGACCAACCTCTGCCTGCTTGACTACTGCTTGAACTCTGTCTGGACTGACCTCGATCTGACTGACCAAACCTAGTCTGCTTGTTTCATTTCTGCTGCCTATACTGTACTTCCCTGGTGAGCTGGTGTTGCCTTACGTCCTAACTACGTTATATGATCTGACCACTTTGCTCACCCAGAATGCTTGCTAAGATAGTGCCTTTTTTTCTACCAAAATGACAACTATGTTATCACCTGTGTGTTTTTTTTCCAGATATTTATGAGAAAGTAAATGTTTGTGTATTTTTTACATTTACATTTTTATTTTTGTTATATACTGTATGTATGCGTTTCAAGTAAAGTATTACTTTGGATGATACATTGTGTCCATTCACCATTCAAGTATAAATAATGTTTTTAAACCGTGTTAAATTATGTCATTGTTCTAATAAAACAGTAATGTCACAATGTCCTTAAATAACAGTTAAATTAGAGGGCCCATTAACTAAGGGTCAAGTGAATTTTCAAATTCAAAAACTTCAAATTTTGAAGTCATTTTTGGGTACTTCATCCATCGAATAGGCCAAAATTAGATTAGAATTTAAATATTTCACAAAGTCGACCATTTGAAAATCGAAGTTCTGTCACTTTAAAAAACTTTGACTTCGACACTTCGCCATCTTAAACCTGCCGAATTGCTGTTTAGCCTATGGGGGAACCTCCTATAACCTATATGAGCCGTCGGCTAAGTTTTGAGAAGTCGAAGGTTTTTTAGTAAAATCGTATGATCGTATGATTAAATCGTACAAATCGAACGATTTGAAGGATTTCATTGTGCGATCAAATAATTTTGATGAAAATACCTTAGACTTCAACTATCGTACTACACCTATTCGATGGTAGAATTTTGAAGTTTTTTCACTTCGAAATTCAACCTTTGATAAATCTGCCCCTAGTTGTACTTGATGGACTTTGTCTTTTTTCAACCTGATTTAACTATGCAACAAACTATTTAACTATGTAACAGTTGCTAAATTATAATTTGAATTTTGATTGAAGAGTAAATCATTAAGTGAATATGCTTAATTATCAGGGTGAACCAATAAGCAATTGATTGTTGGATTTTTACCATTTACATTAAGAGGCAGATTTATTAAGGGGTTTTTCAATATAAATGTAATTTGAAAATACACCATCTAAAACCTGCCAAGGTCATGTAGAAGTCAATGGCAGAGGTCCCTTGAACCATTTGAAGATGTTAATAGCCTTCATGATGTTCGCATTTTTTTCTCACCCACTTAATTCGATCTTGCCCACTCCCACACCTTGTGTATTACTCCCTTCCCTTTAGAGTGTATGCTCTTTTGCATAGGGCCTTCCTCACCTTTTGTACCGGTATTGATTGTGATGTATGTAACTCCGTATGTTCTATGTATAGAATTGTGATTTAGTTGTATAATCACATTTACTTTACAGTGCTACGCAATACTGTATGTTGGCGCTATATAAATACATGTTAATAATAATAAAATAATAATGATGTGGTAGAAGAGCAACAGGTCAACACGTCTATTCTCATCTTCCACTGGCTTAACATTCATGTTGTCTGACTGGCTATAATCTTTGACAGCAAAGCACTTACATTTCAGATATATATCCATCCTGTAAAAGGATAATATCTAGTGCCCTTTATATAGATGGCTCATATACACCTCAAGAACATTTTATCCATAAGTGAAAACAATGGGATTAGCACATGTTAATATGTGATATCCTGTGCACGAAAACCTTTTAAGTTTATTTTGTAAAACAATCCCATGTGTTTGGTCCATCCAGCAAAGCATTGTGACAGTATGTGTGAGTTATAAATATAATATCATAATTTATTAGTAACCTAGTTTTTCTTAGTTTTAATGAGGTATAATAATAGACTGATCTACCACTATAAACAAACAATCATCTAACTAAAATGCAATCTCGGAAAATACATTTCTGAACATACATTTACATATCTAGCACATCTTACTGTAATCTATAATATGTGCCTGTGCTTTACTAAATCAGGGCACTCTCCCATAAGAACTATTAATCTAAATGACTTTGGTGAAATAACAAAGTAGATCATATGCATTCTTTTGCCCTCTGGCAAATGCTTGAGAGTATAAAAATGTAGACACTATAAATGATGTAACTTTTGGCAACAACATTATATCACAAACTCAACTCATTGCTGTAATGGACACAGATGACCTTGTTTTCATTGTGTTATTTTCTTCTAGTAATCCTAATGAATATTATGCATTGGTTAGTAAAGCAGAAATGAACAGTGGGATAATGAAATATTGTTTGTTTGTGTGAAAACACTACTTTGATCAGCATCTAAAGCAAATATAATGCATATTCCTTGAAGCTGTAGGTCTCTGGATGCTTGGTGGGTTTCTTGGCTTAAATTCCTGAAAATGTAATGTACTATGGGGCAGATTTACTCAGCGGCAAGGTGGCAAATGCTAGCATCAATTCACTAGCGTTACTTCGCGCAGGGACATTGCCAATTTAATAATGGGCGCAGGTGTCACTTCGCTAGCGAAAGAGATAGATGATAGCGGTAATTCGCACTCTATTGCCAGGCGACAAATTTGCTCTGGCGAATGGATGTTACTCCGCAAATTCAATGAAATGCGGATTTTACAGAACATTACCTCTTTCACCAGACTTGCCTTCGTCAGCTCAGACCAGGCAAAGTGCACTGGAGTGCGTAGATCTTCCTCAATCTTCTGTTACTTACATCATATTTTTTAGTGGAAAAACTTCTGCTGGCATTTTTTTCCTTTTTTCAGAGTGATAGCCTGCAAAAGTCCTTCATTTTTTGGGGGGTAACCTGGTTCCCCCATACATTTTCTAAAATATGGAACATTAACTAAACAGTGGGATCATGTGTAGGGCATCATAACAACTCTTTTCTTTATTAAGGTTTCCTGGACTTGTGTTAAGTAATGTATTTGCTGCAACATATACATCCATTCAACTTTAAATTTCCAGCTGTATGTAAATAAACCTGACAGCAAGACCTCCAGCGAATTTTCACTAGGCAGAAATGAACGCTATCGCATCTTCGCTTACAATTGCTGAAGTAACACTAGTAAAACGTTGCCAGCGTTCGGCGCCCACGGCGAAACTCTGCATTACAGTGAATTAGCGTTGTCTAAGTGAATTTTAACCTGGCAAAGTGTATCGATGGGTGCGAAGTGGTCGCTGGCAAATTTTAGATGTAGACAATAACGAAACCAGTAAGGCAACTGTTTGGAAGCAATGAATTATATACATGACCCTCTGCTGACAATGAATCAGTGGTTATGAGTTATATGTGTAGTAACTTATTGAATGGAGACTATCAGGGTTGGATGGACTATGATTAACTCTTATTTTTGCAGTATGCATTTGATATAGAACACAAAGCTCCACTAACTTTGTACATTAAAAACTTTGGGACAGATTCAATCCAGTGAGGAAGAATTTATCTCATGGTTTATCACATGAAATCTCATGGAGATTCAATTCAAAGAGGAAAATCTTTTCTCCTAATTCACTTCCAGTTTTTTTCCCGTAGACTCCAATAAAGTTTTCATGTGATAAATTTGAGAATTGCATCTCAAATTGAATTTTTTCCATTACTTTTCATGTGATAAACCTTTTTCTCACTCAATGAATGTGGACCATTATTGGAAATATGTGTAATATTTTGTTTTAATATTCTAAAATTTAATTTTAACCATGTTGCATAAGTTAATACATACCAATGAAGCTTTTCAAACATATGGCAACTTCCCACCTTTATACTGGTTTTGAGCATCAGTGTAAAATGTGATCAATATATGGAATAGAAGTTTACACCCTTTGTATTGTATGGAGAACAGAACGTCCACTCACAATGGATATGCAATAAGGTGTTGGCCCCATTGATTAATGTTGCTTGTAATAGAGGGTGAGAACTATTAAGAATTTGGTGTCTCCATCTGATATTTTTAATAGGCAAAAAATAATGCTTTTATAAATGCCCTGGCAATATATGTGGGACTTGCAGACTGACTGGACCCAAAAAAATGTTGGTTACCAATAGTGAAACTCTTTATTAATTGTAACATTACTTATGTAATATATCTATTGTTTTGTCCCTGCGGATTGAAATATGTTGGTAGTACTAAGTAAGCATTAGGGAATACAATAGTGGAACATTAAAAACCATACGCAAAACCATAGTGTTTGGTGCATTTTATTAAATACCATGCTGGCGACTAGAGATGGCGCGAACTGTTCGCCGGCGAACTTGTTCGCGCGAACATCGGGTGTTCGCGCTCGCCGGAAGTTCGCGAACGTCGCGCGACGTTCGCCATTTTGGGTTCGCCATTGTTGGCGCTTTTTTTTGCCCTCTCACCCCAGACCAGCAGGTACATGGCAGCCAATCAGGAAGCTCTCCCCTGGACCACTCCCCTTCCCTATAAAAACCAAAGCCCTGCAGCGTTTTTTCACTCTGCCTGTGTGTGCTGAAGAGATAGTGTAGGGAGAGAGCTGCTGCCTGTTAGTGATTTCAGGGACAGTTGAAAGTTTGCTGGCTAGTAATCGTTTTGATACTGCTCTGTTATTGGAGGGACAGAAGTCTGCAGGGGTTTGAGGGACATTTAAGCTTAGGTAGCTTTGCTGGCTAGTAATCTACCTTCTACTGCAGTGCTCTGTATGTAGCTGCAGTGGGCAGCTGTCCTGCTTCTGATCTCATCTGCTGACTGCTGCAATAACAGTAGTCCTTGTAAGGACTGCTTTTATTTATTTTTTTGTTCCAATACAGAGCAGTATCAAGCAGATTACTAGCCAGCAAACTTACTATCATCTGTCCCTGAAATCACTAACAGCTCTCCCCCTACACTATCTCTTCCAAGCACACACAGGCAGATTTTTCAGATACATTTTTGCCCTTGATCCCCCTCTGGCATGCCACTGTCCAGGTCGTTGCACCCTTTAAACAACTTTAAAATCATTTTTCTGGCCAGAAATGTCTTTTTTAGATGTTAAAGTTCGCCTTCCCATTGAAGTCTATGGGGTTCGCGAACCGTTCGCGAACCGCTCGCATTTTTGCGCAAGTTCGCGAATATGTTCGCGAACTTTTTTTCCGACGTTCGCTACATCCCTACTGGCGACTTGAGAGGTCTCTTCTTTGTACGACTAGAGCATGTTCCATATACATATAGGGGAAGATCGTTTTTTACAGTTGCATAAACAGGAAACATTTTTGATTTTTAAGTTGAGCTTCCTGGAACCTGATGGTCTTAATAGGGAACTGCTTTTAATTGTTTTTTTATTGTATTTTGGCAATACAATTGGTCTGAATCGGGAACTAGACCGTGTGTATGGCATCAAAATGGCTAATAAAGGTTGCAGGGGAATGTGGGGATGTGCTGGAAGTAGAGGGAACTCTGGGTCTGGAGCACTTTGCAGCTTGTCTGGTCTTCCATAATGGCGACCTATCGTCCCAACCCATTGCACTGTTATAGTATACTGTATTTTGATTAAAAAAAAAACAAGGTTTCAAGGGATTTGTTTCCATATGTCAAAATTATGTTATCTTTAATACTATTAGAAGTGTTTTGTCACATCTGCTGTTTTTGGTCCTTGCCATTTGGGTCTAGTCAATAGGGTTCTCTTTACATGCCCACTGTGGCTGTGATGGCTGGCATCTGGGACAACCTATGTGGTATAAAATGGCAAGGATGGATTATTGTTTTTTTGTCAATGGTTTCAATAAAGCTGTGGTCGACCTCCACCCACTAAAAGGGAAAACTGAGTCCGGTGTTTTATTGCTAACGTTATCTAAATCTGCTGTAATGGAAATGTTTTATTACAAACAAGCGCCTGCCTCCCCACAGTCTGCTTTTAATGGATGTTTTACTGTTTGTTCTTTGGCAATACATTTGATATACATATTGCACTATGTCATTACATTCCTTTATGTATAAATGTGTTTATTATGCACTTAATCATGAGCATAGTTGCACTTTTGAGAGATCTGCTTATAATTGCACTTAAAAATGTTATATGTGTGTGTATATATATATACACCTATATATATACAACATCTTCAAGTGCAAGTGGTTGAGAATAAACCACACCTAAAATTGCACAGGTGCAAATATACTCATAATATATATATATATATATATATATATATATATAGATATATATATATATATATATATATAGATATAAATATATATATATATATATATATATATATATATATATATATATATATATATATATATATATATATGCAACAGAGGGCTAGGGCACACACATAAGGAGTTACATACCTGGGTGCAATACAGGGATGCAATATTCACTCAAGAAAAATGCTGCTGCACACCAGGATTTATTGTGAAAAAGTTAGTCCTTTATTTGATCGACGTTTCGGTCCTCACCTTGGACCTTTATCAAGATGCATCAACAGACAAGTGAAAATAATTTATAGACTCACCCACCATACACCCGCCACCAAGCCACGCCCCTGTTGCAGGTGTGTGTGATAATCATTAAGTGAACCTTCAATCAACTGACATGTGATTTTCAAAAAGTTTTTTTGAGCTGTAAGAAAATACAAAATACACATTATTATATAAATTTTTTAAGGTGCTACCTATAAAATACCTATGTTTTGAGTAAACTTAAAAAGGGCTGCTATAAATGTGCAGGGTGCACCACATGCAGAAACATGTCAACAGGGAAAACCTTTCGTCACCCTCATTCAGGTAAAGAATTTCATATAAAACACCGAATCACTTGTACAACCACACATGTCATTTATATTATATCTTGCCCCTGCGGTTTGACCTATGTTGGTAAAACCCAGAATACTTTAAGAGAAAGAATGGGAAATCACAGGTCCTCGATCAAAAGAGCATTTGAGTTGGGTAACTCAGACCTCCCCCTATCTAAACACTTTTTGTTGAAAGGCCATAGATTGCCCACTTTGAGATTTATGGGCATTGATTTAGTGCCAGAACCAAGTAGGGGTGGTGATTGGGACCGTATGTTACTCCAAAAAGAAGTTTATTGGATAAAAACATTGGATACCGTGGCCCCAAGAGGATTAAATGAATACTGCTCTTTTTCTCCCTTTCTTGATAATAGATAGAAACAACAGGCTCCTAAATTATTATGGAACTTAAGTCTTGTGTCTTAGCCTTTTTCAGTAAGATATATTTTTCGCCACCGCGTTTGGTTTTAATATTTATATGACATGCTTTAAATGTTTTTTAACATTTTATTGGTTTTATAGGTAGCACCTTAAAATATTTATATAATAATGTGTATTTTGTATTTTCTTACAGCTCAAAAAAACTTTTTGAAAATCACATGTCAGTTGATTGAAGGTTCACTTAATGATTATCACACACACCTGCAACAGGGGCGTGGCTTGGTGGCGGGTGTATGGTGGGTGAGTCTATAAATTATTTTCACTTGTCTGTTGATGCATCTTGATAAAGGTCCAAGGTGAGGACCGAAACGTCGATCAAATAAAGGACTAACTTTTTCACAATAAATCCTGGTGTGCAGCAGCATTTTTCTTGAGTATATATATATATATATATATATATATATATATTATGAGTATATTTGCAGGAATACTGTCAATCCACATAATCAGTTTTTTGCACCTTTATATGTGTTTTGTGGTTGCCAGGGATATGTCCTGGTAACCACTTGCAAGATCTTTAATTTAGGAGGCCTAGAACCTGATTTTAGTGGTAGGGATAATTAGTTTTTGCTGTTTCCAATTAATCTTTTATTGTTAATTGTATATTGATTTATATGTTTTTAAGACGGAGCCTCATGAAAAGTGATGGTAGCCAGGAGTAGTCAACGTCTTTTTGATTGATAGTCTCACCACTTGTATTGCATCTATATTTGTGAGTAGACATCTGTCTTTCACCATTTAAGCAACAATAAAAGGATTAATGCATGATCAAACCCTTTATGCTTTCTCCTTTTTTGGAATTGCAGTGGAAACAAGCTGGTTGGTTAACATTGTGTCTGTGTGTATATATGTGAGAGGGGGAGCACAGCAGTAGACCCTTAGGGCTCTTACACATGACCGTTCCAACCTGCGCTCCCCTGCGTTCCGTTTTTTGGCGTTCAGCCGCAGGGGAGCGCAGGAATAGACGCAAGTAATTATTTGAAATGGGGCTGTACTCACTCAGGCGCGTGTAGGCGCCGAGCGCAGGTTCAGACGCAACATGCTGCATTTTTCCTGCGTTCGGCGCCTACACGCGCCTGAGTGAGTACAGCCCCATTTCAAATAATTACTTGCGTCTATTCCTGCGCTCCCCTGCGGCTGAACGCCAAAAAACGGAACGCAGGGGAGCGCAGGTCGGAACGGTCATGTGTAAGAGCCCTTACTTGCAAAATTTTACTCGTGTTCCCTGCTAATTGGTAACAGTTAACTTGGAATCCTTTATCTAATGTCTTATGGGAGTTTTCCCTTGCGCACTTTTTCTTTTTAAGATTGAATAGTGTATAATACTCCAACACAGAGCAAATTGTAAGAAGTACAGGAGTTAAGAGAGGCAGCTCTGCAATTTACAAAGAGCTTATTCCTACACTTTTGTCTGCACACCTACTAATGAATGCTTAACAGCATCCAAATGTGCAATATAAAATACATTCTTACAGCTTTTTCCTGCACTTCTTGTTTCTGTTGTATTCACTTCATGAAACAGTAAACATATGACAAAGTTTTAATTACAAGATAAAGAAAAAATGTGTTCCAGTTCATTTATGGTTAATATAGATATAAATGACTGCAGCAATTCCGACTTTTCTGCATAATAACCTGAAAGTCAATTCTTGAGTCTTGCCCTATTGAATCTCCAATGACTGATGACTAGGGAAAATAATGAATGGTTGCAGAAGCCAAACCAGGCTTCAGAGATATTGAGGTGTGTTCAGATTGATAAATATGAGTAATTAGTGTGATATAGTAATCTATTATTTTTTATATATCATTTGTCACTTTATTAAGTATGGTTATGTTATATGCATGTCGACATTGTGCCCTATTTGTACTAGAATTTGAAATATATTCATTTAATGATACATTTTCTCATTTTAATAATGACTTGTTTATGAGATTAGCTACTGAAAACATATTTCCTTACTGAAGCCTATTTCAGAAATAAGGCTAAAAAACAGCAGGATACAAAATCTTTGTGCAGTTCAAGGCAGAGACTTACCTGTCACTTCTCTTTGTAGTAAATGCACGTTTGTGCAGGGTAATGAGGATCTGTGTCTTTGTGTAGGTACAAATCTCCTTACAGTGTGGACACTGACTAATATTACAAGACGTAAATTGGAATTTCAATAGGAATCGTTGTACACCTCAAATTACCAGTGGTAATGAGTGGGGAAAAAACAGTAAAATAAAAATAGAAAATAATACAGTGTAGTATCTTAAATACCACACTAGCAAAAATGCGTTGATTCTAGTGGTCGATTATACTCACAAAAGCACATAATATTAAGGTGTTAATCAGAGTACAGGTACTTGACCCCCACTTTCGGTCTTCTTACATAGTTACATAGTTACATAGTTAAATTGGGTTGAAAAAAGACAAAGTCCATCAAGTTCAACCCCTCCAAATGAAAACCCAGCATCCATACATACACCCCTCTCTACTTAATTAAATTCTATATACCCATACTAACTATAGAGCTTAGTATCACAATAGCCTTTGATATTATGTCTGTCCAAAAAATCATCCAAGTCATTCTTAAAGGCATTAACTGAATCAGCCATCACAACATCACCCGGCAGTGCATTCCACAACCTCACTGTCCTGACTGCGAAGAACCCCCTATGTTGATTCAAACGAAAGTTCTTTTCTTCTAGTCTAAAGGGGTGGCCTCTGGTACGGTGATCCACTTTATGGGTAAAAAGGTCCCCTGCCATTTGTCTATAATGTCCTCTAATGTACTTTTTCCAGAGTAAACAACCCCAACCTTGACAGTCTACCCTCATAATTTAAGTCTTCCATCCCTCTAACCAATTTAGTTGCACGTCTCTGCACTCTCTCCAGCTCATTTATATCCCTCTTAAGGACTGGAGTCCAAAACTGCACTGCATACTCCAGATGAGGCCTTACCAGGGACCTATAAAGAGGCATAATTATGTTTTCATCCCTTGAGTTAATGCCCTTTTTTATGCAAGACAGAACTTTATTTGCTTTAGTAGCCACAGAATGACACTGCCCAGAATTAGACAACGTGTTATCTACAAAGACCCCTAGATCCTTCTCATTTAAGGAAACTCCCAACACACTGCCATTTAGTGTATAACTTGCATTTATATTATTTTTGCCAAAGTGCATAACCTGCATTTATCAACATTGAACCTCATTTTCCAGTTTTCTGCCCAGTTTTCCAGTTTAGACAAATCACTCTGCAAAGTGGCAGCATCCTGCATGGAACCTATAGTTCTGCACAATTTAGTATCATCTGCAAAAATAGAAACAGTACTTTCAATGCCCACCTCCAGGTCATTAATAAACAAGTTGAAAAGCAAGGGACCTAGTACAGAGCCCTGCGGTACTCCACTAACAACACTGGTCCAATTAGAAAATGTTCCATTTACCACCACTCTTTGCAGTCTATCTTTTAGCCAGTTCTCTATCCAGGTACAAATACTATGTTCCAGGCCAACATTCCTTAATTTAACCAGTAACCTTTTGTGTGGCACTGTATCAAATGCTTTAGCAAAATCTAAGTAAATGAAATCCACTGCCATCCCAGCCAACCCTTCGAAAAGCTTTCCTACCATTGACGTCAGACTAACTGGCCTATAGTTTTGAGGCTGAGAACGGGATCCTTTTTGAATAGAGGCACCACATTAGCAATTCGCCAGTCTCTCGGCACTATGCCAGATCTCAATGAATCCTGAAAAATTAAGTAAAGAGGTTTGGCAATCACAGAGCTAAGCTCGCTCATTACCCTGGGACGAATACCATCTGGCCCTGGACCTTTGTTAATCTTAACATGTTCTAGTCTTTTTTGAATTTCATCATGTGTGAACCATGCATCATTAGTTGTATTACTAGAATTGGGACTGTTAAGAAGGAAACCTTCACTTACTGATTCCTCATTTGTGTAGACAGATGAAAAATATGAATTCAGAATCTGCGCTTTTAATTTGTTTTCATCAACCAGCTGACCCCCCTCTGATAGTAAGGGACCCACCCCTTCCTGCTTCATTTTTTTACTATTAACATATTTAAAAAATAATTTTGGATTTTTTTACTGCTTGCTGCAATATCCTTTTCTATAGCAATTTTAGCTTGCCTTATAGCTTCTTTGCATGATTTATTGGCCTCCTTGTACCTTCGATCGAACGATTAAATCCTTCGAATCGAACGATTCGAAGGATTTAAATCCAATGATCGAAGGAATATCCTTCGATCAAAAAAAGTTAGCCAAGCCTATGGGGACCTTCCCCATAGGCTAACATTGACTTCGGTAGCTTTTAGATGGTGAACTAGGGGGTCGAAGTTTTTTTTAAAGAGACAGTACTTCGACTATCGAATGGTCGAATAGATGAACGATTTTTACTTCGAATCCTTCGATAGTCGTAGTCGAAGTAGCCCATTCAATGGTCGAAGTAGCCCAAAAAAACTTCGAAATTCGAAGTTATTTAACTTCGAATCCTTCACTCGAAGTTAGTGAATTGGCCCCTAAAAGTCTCTTTCTCTTCAACTCTATAATATATACTGAGCAGTAATGATTTCTGCCCATTTAAACATTATAAATGTGTCTGATTTAACATATTTCCCCAACCCCAGCTGGAACAGTTAATTTGAATGCAAATATTATTGCCTGAATACACATCAGGGAGCAAGAATTTGGACGAAGGATAATGTTCAGCAAAGGTGTTTAGAAGAACTGAATCAGTTATCAGGTTTGATGAAAGTGTTAAATGTGTCTTAACTGTAAAGAATGTTTTTAATGTGGTCGCAGCTCCAGGGTTCCAGGGTCTTTATGTTGTTGAACTCACTTTCACCACAAAAAAACGAGGAGGCCCAGATGCTCTGCCCGAGGCCTTCATCATAAGGGAGCAGATATCACCATATTATTTGTAGGGTAGGCACTCAAAGAGCAATCCTACAGGCAGTAGTAGTAAAAAAAAGTTCTTTATTGAAGTACAAGTGTGGATTACAGCCTTACGCGTTTCGTGTTCTCACAACACTTAATCATAGAACCCACTTTCCACAATAATATGTTACGTGATATTATAGGGCTTATTTATAACAGCAACTGCATTTGCGATCACACAAAAATGGAGGCAGTCATTGCCCACATTGATGCCATTCATTAATGTTAATTGTGTTCAAAGATGCTCATTGCACATAGCTATAGTTGTGATCTGCACTACAGCATCCATCCTCCTGTACAGAATGCCCATGGGGAGCGAGCCAGGAACTTGGAATGACAGGGCCATGACAGGGCTAGGAAGTAAGGAGCCAGAGTAGGGTGTTAGGGATTATTGGTGTAGTTTCCTGGGTTGCTGTGAGGATGTGTAAAGAAGAAGGGTTAAGGGGGAAGGATATGAAGGGGTGTTCTCTTTTACCATGGACAGCTCCCCCCCTGCCCTCAGAGCAAGGGAGTTGCAGTATAGGAGGATGGTATTAGGGTAGTGTCATAGCGAGAGGGGCTCTCCTCGTGGGAAGACCAAGTTCTAGTGGTATCAAGTGTAGGGCATAAAAGGGGTTAGGCACACAGGGCCCTTAATCTTAGGCCATATCATTAAGGACCCAGAGTGTCTGAAATATGTTAGGAGTGTTTGCAGCCTATAAGTCCGTAACTGCAATACAAGTTATACTCTAACTCAAGGCTTTTGGAGGTGCAATCCACTTTGCTTCTTGCTGCAGAAGACTTCCACCACATATTAATACACATATGGCCTGTTAATGCAGAGTGTGAAAATGATGTAATCCCTCTCTGACAAACTCTGGATTAATCAAATGCAAATTTAATTAATATAAAAAAAAATCAAATTTTGACACATTGAACACTGCACTTGGCCATTGAATTGTGGGGGAAATGCTACATGGCGGGTAAACATTTTGATCAAAATTACACTTTGCACACTGTACTTGCAGTTTTTATAGTTACTACAGATTTTAGCACACACTTATATATAATTATAAAATAATACTAACAATAATAAAAAAAAGTACAAACTTTTAGATAAAGGCAGATTTTGGCAGAAATGTTTGTTCATGTATTTTGTCCTGGGGTGGTGGAAAGTTTCCACTTACAGTATGAGGAACGGGTAAAAAGTATGCAGATTTATTTTAAGAACATCATTGTGAATACCATCATTTTAAATGCCTTTTAAAGAGTGATTACTTTACTGTAGACTAGGTGATGCTGTTTTGCCAATTAATGCTATGTCATGTCTTTGTGTCTCATACATCACATTATTGGGCAAGGTAGCCTTTATTCATTCACTGGATGTTCCAAGAGAATTAATGATCATAGCCAGCAAAGCCTTGCTTTTCTTCCTGATAAATGATACTAACCTTTAGTTTTTAGTGCATTTACCATACTTCTAGCTTTAAAATGCATACCATTTTTTTTATTATAAAATGCCACTAAAGAAACAAATGCAAAAAGTGATGTTTTGCATGTTAGTAGGATATTACATTTTTGTTTATGATAGAGGCTGTATATTTTGGTAAACACTGAACGCAATGCTTATTTTTAATCTATATGTTATAGTTAGATTAATAATTGTGAAATTGATAAGGCTAGCTTGCTTCTGTCAGGCAGCAGTTACATGTGTTAAATGCTTCAATAAAAAGTCTGCTCTGTGTTATATTATGCAGCATGTACTGGAATCAGAACCTCCTTGGGAAATGTATAATGTGAATTGCACTAATCTGTCTATCCACAGTTATGCAGTATTGGTAGTTTCCCATGTGAGACAGCTAAATTATATTAAAGTCTTAAAGACAGTTAAACCTGTTGGTACTGTAAATACAAATACAATGACAAGAAATATGAACAGTGTGGCTGAGTTAATTACTTTATTAAGTATAGTTTTAATTGATGCAATCAGAATTTTAATGCCAGCTCTGTTCTATGATTGTCTTTGGCTTTTTTTTTTTTTTTTTTTTTTTTTTAGAAAAGTATTGTATCACAGTGTAAAGTATTACAATGCAGGAAAATCATTGGTTTTAATAGAAAGATGTTTCATTTTTTCAAAGAAGTTAATGTGTTTGTTGAATTGCCGACACTAAATTAGAAACAATAGTTCTGTAACAGCTTTTCTTAGTAAGTTTCAGCTTCATGATAAGGTGAATATGACTACATCTAAAGCAAATAGTGATGGGCGATTTTATTCGCCAGACACAGATTTGCTGCGAATTTCCGCATTTCTCCCAGATAAATAAATTTGCGAAATTGCCTCAGAAATTTGCTGTGAAAATTCGCTGGCGTCAAAATATTTTGAAGACGCAACAATTCCGATACCGGCGACAATTCTAGATGCCCATTGACTGTAATGAGCGTCAGAATTGTCGCTGGTGTCAAAAATATAAATAAGTTTGAGTTTCACAAATTTTTTCGCCTTTTTGCGAATTTTGCTGGAAATTCGTTAATTTTTCGGGGGGAAGCGAAACAGGAGAAATTCACCCATCACTAAAAACAAGAGTTTTATCAGTGGTCACAAATTGCAGGACTAACTCTCCATAGTTCGGTCAAAGCAGTGACTGGAAGCTTATATTATTTTGGGTTAACAACAATTTAATATTGTGCAAACCCCCGTACTGTTTTATGATAACTAACAAAAAAATAATTGTTTCATATATAAGTAATGTTGTTGCAAAATAAGCTCTTACTTCAGTCTAAATTCACTGGGATCCTTTATCTGGAAACCCATTATCCAGAAAGTTCCATATTACAGGAAGCCAATCTCCCGCTGTCTCTATATTAAGCAAATAATTATAATTGAAAACAAATGTCCCTTTTCGATGTATTAATAAAACAGTACCTTGAAAATGATGTTACATACCGTAAGCTGCATGAATTCATAATGATGGCAAAACCATTCGATTGGTTTTATTTAATGTTTAAATTATTTTTAGTAGCCTTAAGGTATGTAGACCCAAATTACAGAAAGATCTCTTTCTGGGAAACTCAAGATCCCATACCTGTATTTCTAGTTTAACACTTAATAAAATTATAAAAACAATAAAAATAATAATGGTAAATAATGAAAGGAAAATGTTGGAACCCTTTAAAATTGCACACAGCATTAATGGAAGGTTGGCTGCTACTATATATAAATATAGGGATAGGATATCTTATCCACAAG
Organism: Xenopus petersii; assembly: GCA_038501925.1. Taxonomy (NCBI): domain Eukaryota; kingdom Metazoa; phylum Chordata; class Amphibia; order Anura; family Pipidae; genus Xenopus; species Xenopus petersii. The sequence continues at coordinate 57,286,715 of CM076674.1, read as the reverse complement.
CCAAACTTCCAGAAAGCTTCAAATTAAAGAAAGGTCATCTCCCATATAATTCATTTATTTTTCTCTGCCACCTTTGAAGGAGTCAGACATACTGATGCTCAGCTCTCGGCCAAGATTGGAAAAACAAACACAATGGGACCTGTTACTGCTAAATATTACTTCTAACAGATCCTTTGACTAATAAACAATGGGCAAATCTGTCCTCCTGACAGCATTTATGGCAAGTGAGACTTGGGCCCTGAACATTCTCAGGATGATACAAAGAAATACATGAAGACCTCAGTGACCACACATTTCATCTGGAGAACAACATGGGTGAGATAATCATAACCAAACAGTTTCAACTTTCTGGCTAACAAGTTGATTTTGATGTTGTGTACAGTCTCTTCTTTTATACCTTTTTTGTTCAGAAACAGCACTCAATGGGCCCGAACGTCAGTAGACATTCTGCCTTTGTTTATTATTGTAAGCATCTTTAAAAGCATCCATACATTGTTTAAATGATTTAATAGGCCATCATTTCAAGTTTCGGTACTCATTTTTAAGCTAATTCTCAAGCTATTTAAATATTTGCAAAAGCCTGAATTGAATTATTTTTAAATTGGATTAGCCTGAAATGAAAATGTAGAAATAATCCATTTAAACAGCAGTGTGTTAACACCTACACTCATTTTTGCAGTGTGGAGATTAACATACAGGAGAAAATAACGTAAAGGTTAAATAATAAACCTTGTTTCCACACAACAATCAAATTTAATCTGCTCAATGCATGCTGGCATGGGGCCAGCTTCTCCAGAGTGACTTGGAACATAGGTCAAAGGTGGCATTATAAATAGACTGGCCTTATTCTAAGGGGTATAACATCCTTAAAAATATAGCAGCAAGAAATGTATTTATGTAAATAGAGAAACCTGTATTGTGGTACCTTTGTTCTACTGACAACATTATAAAATGCCTTTGATGCTGTCACAGGAAGTAGAAATGAAGTAAATTGTTTGGTGTTCAACAGATAACAGATTGACTTGGTGTCTTTATGCACTGAGTAGACCTTTGTCAGTGGCCTTGGACAGCTAGAAGCCTAAATGGATTATGCCATGATTTTTATGTAGTTTTTCACTACACTACGTATATACATTTCAAATAATTCCCTCTACCTCTTAACAAATGTATTTTTTAGCTGTAATAATGGAATGTAGAAGCCATCTCTGTGCATGGTGCCTGTTTCTGGACTTTCAGAAGGAGTCAGCACTAGGCAACAGAACTGCTTTGAGATATGCTATTGTTTATCCTACTCAATTTACTGTCAATAAGACCCAATTCATGTAATACTAAAGCAGGATTTCTCTTTCTTGGGTTCTATTCTCATGTTTCATGGGAGCGAGTTTTGCAATGCAAACCATTTCTTTTTGGAAGGGTGTGGTGACAGAAAGTCACACGGATAGTCAAGTATGAGAATCACGGGCTGAGGCAGAAGGATTGCTATTCAGGTTTTTACTGTGCATCCACATGACATGTTTTGGGCATCAATAGTCCTTTCTCAAGTGTCTGCAATTTCAGTGAAGACAATTATTTAAAGAAACACATGGGAAGAAAAATTGTATACCAAAAAGGAAGAAAAATAAAATGGGAAGGACTTTTATACACTTAGACAAGGCAAGGGGGCAACAAAAAGAGGATACTCTTTGTAACAAGGTTTGGAAAACAAAGTAAATGTTATTGAGAAAGTATTAAAAAATATTGGCTCATGGGGGCGGAGTTGGCTGCGCACCGGAACTGCCGCATCTTGAAGAGCTTCTGTGTTCGGCTTACTGTGCGGAGCAAGTTTGCTCATCGGAGACTGCTGGAAATCACCGTAAGGCAGACAAAGGGACTGCACGCTACCCGGTGGATCTGCCATAGGCTCCGGTTTGACCCTATTTCCCAGCTGTGGACGGCGTCGCCATTGGGGCCTGTGAATGCCCACGCGCACTGCCTGCATTGACAGCTCCTGCTCACGCTCTGTCCAGGCAAGATATAGGAGGTGAGACAGGCAACTCATTCTGCTGTGTACATGCTGCTGTTTAATGGCGTAGAAAGCTTACCTAACTGGTACATAGCTGATGAACATTGTGCAGTTCTATTTGGTGAAGCTGCGTCACAGCAGCCTTTTTTGGCCTGCACACGCTTAATTCATCATACGACCTGCCTCTTCATAACCTCTTAGTTGGCAAACTACAAGGCGTTAACTAAATATTGAGATATTGGACAACAGTATTAAAAGACTTTCTGTAAGCACTATTTGTGACACTGTTTTCTACGTGATGCAACACCACCCTCTACATATATGTGAACTCTAACTCCGCCTCCTCCACGTTTACTCCTGTTTGCACCTTGTCCATTTCATGTGCTGATGACTTTTATGTTAAAACTTTCTGATGTTTACAATGGTTTGTATTTTATTGAATTATCAATGCTCACTATGTGTTATGTATGGTAACTTTACCTATATGAAGCGACTCCATACACTGGTAACATTAACAGAGGAACTCAAAATGTTTGTATTAACCATACTTATTTTACAGGTTCTTTACTGATTACAATGGTTTGAGTAATTCTAATTTGCAAATGATAATTTTGGAAATATGAAAGGCTCCGAAGTTTAGCCTGTTATCCCACTCACAACAGGATTAAACTACAAGACGTCATATATTTGTGACGTGTGACACACATTTTGTTTTAAATCTTATGTTTAGGTTATTTATTTGTTTAATTATGTTCTTAGTTACAATGCTGAGTTTTTTTTTATTCAATCCGTTTCCGTACGCAGTATAGCTTTGCTCCTCTCAGTGTACAAACTTTGATGAGATATATCACTCTGCTATCATGTCTAACTTAACAATTATTACGCATAATGTTCAAGGTTTCAACTCACCACAGAAGCGGTCAAAGGCTTTTAAATACTATCGCTCTATTCACACAGATATTTTATTTCTACAAGAAACGCACTTCTCCCTAGATTCCATACCCTTCTTTTTATCGTCCTATTTTCCAATGTATTATTCGGCAGCGGGTCCTGAAAAAAAGAATGGCGTAGTAATATGTTTTAGTAAAGGCTTGCAATTTAAACTTCATACCATTAACAGGGATCCTAATGGTAGATATGTGTTACTTGTTGGAGAAATACAGGATACGGAAGTAACACTGCTTAACTACTATGCTCCGAATGTGGGGCAAGATGGCTTTTTTGACAAGCTACGAGAGATAATACAAATACATCATAAAGGTAATTTGATACTAAGAGGGGACTTCAATATCTGCTTTCATGCCTCATTGGATAAAACTTATAAAAATCCATCACACCCAGTTATAGATACAGAGCAAGCTAACAAACTATTGGGTATATTACAAACACTATTGGTGATAGATGCCTGGAGGGAAAGATGGCCTACAGCTAAAGATTATACTTTCTTTTCTAATCCACATAAGACGTATTCCCGTATCGATCATATTTTTTTGTCACAACTGCTCTTACCGAATACAGGTACGGCTAAGATCGTGCAGGCTTCTTGGTCTGACCATTCTTTAGTACTGGTAGAATTGAGGTCGTTGAGATCGCACATTGAGGGCAGTATTCAACAATATTTTGCTATAAATCAGGGCACGGTAGCTTCTCCAATCACGCTATGGGAAGCACACAATACTGTTCTAAGAGGGGAAATTATTAGTATAACAATGGCCTGTAAGAAACTGAAACATGAAAAAATACAACAATTACAAAACAAACTGTTAATTCTAGAAAAGCAGAATAAAGCTAAGTTTTCTCCTAAAATCCAAACTACTATACTAGATGTTAAAAGGGAGTTAGATCTGCAATATACGCAAGATTTTGAAAACGTGCATCAATGGCAAATCAATAGGCGATATAGCAAGGGAAACAAATCAGACACCCCCTTAGCCCGAACGCTACACTCAGTAATGACCCCAAATCTCCCTTTACATAAAATTCGGACCACAACCGGCTCCATTACAGGCAATCCGCAGAAGATCTTGCAAGAATTTACTGATTTTTACTCCAAAATTTATAAAGCCCCCTCTAAATTTAATGTAACCCAAGCAGACAACATCTTTGCTAAAGTGAGTTTGCCTACCCTAACTCCTGAACAAAAGCAGATGATGGATAATGATATCACGATAGAGGAAACTTCATTAGCAATTAAATTACTTCCAAATTCTAAAACACCTGGCCCATGTGGCTTTTCAATAATGTATTATAAGAAGTTTGCTTCGCTATTGTTACCACACCTTACAAATATGTTCAATAATTTGATGCATGGAGGAAAATGCACTCAGAATCTATCTTGGCACAAATTGCATTAATACCCAAACCCAATAAAGATTTATTAGACTGTGGTAATTACCGTCCTATTTCAATCTTAAATAATGATGTTAAAATTTTAGGAAAAATATTGGCCACTCGTTTGAATTCATTTTTAGCAACCCTCATTCACCCTGATCAAGTAGGGTTTGTCCCCAACAGAGATGGCGGAGAAAATATAAGGCGTCTGCTACAATTAGGGGTAGATTTACTATGGGTCGAATATCGAGGGTTAATTAACCCTCGATATTCGACTAGGAATTTAAATCCTTCGAATTCGAATATCGAATTCGAAGGATTTAGCGCAGGAAATTCGATCGATCGATCGAAGGATTATTCATTCGATCGAACGATTAAATCCTTTGAATCAAACGATTCGAAGGATTTTAATCCAACGATCGAATGAATATCCTTCGATCAAAAAAACTTGGGCAAGCCTATGGGGACCTTCCCCATAGGCTAACATTGACTTCGGTAGCTTTTAGCTGCCGAAGTAGGGGGTCGAAGTTTTTTTTAAAGGGAAAGTACTTCGACTATCGAATGGTCGAATAGTCGAACGATTTTTACTTCGAATCGTTCGATTTCGATCGAATTCTAACGAATTTAACCAATTCGATGGTCGAAGTACCCCAAAAAAACTTCGAAATTCGATCGAATCCTTCACTCGAATTTAGTGAATCGGCCCCTTAATATATACTCTTAATTCCTCAAAAACTTCAGCGTTGGTGTTGGCTTTAGATATTCAAAAGCATTTGACTCAGTCACCTGGGATTATCTATACTATGTGTTAAAAAAAATGGAACTTTGGAGACAAATTTCTCTCATCTATCCAAGCTTTATATAACACCCCACAAGCTTTTGTAAAATGGGGTCCTTTTGCCTCTGAGACAATTACCTTACATAGGGGGACAAGGCAGGGGTGCCCCCTCTTGCCGTTGTTATTCTAGTGATTGAGCCTTTAGCAATATTGATCAGACAAGACCCAAATATTATATAATATATGGTCTGAATGTTCCCAACCTACTTTACTATTACCAGGCCGCGCAAATTATGCCGATAATCCACTTTTATAGACCCAATCTCCCCCTATGGGCTCAAATTGAAATAGCGTGTTCGAAACCAATAAATCCTGCTGTGTTGCCGTGGATTCCTAAGCAGGAAAGGCCTACTGCTTCCACTCCCGTGCTCAAAATGGCACTATCAGTTTGGGATCAAACCATACAAAAAACACCTTTGATGTCTCCTCATTGCCCAGCTATGCCTGTATTTGGTAATCCTATTTTTAAACCAGGGCTACAGGACATGGACTTTTGTTGGTGGAAATCCCACAATATGATGTATGTCGCTCATTTTCTTGGCTTGCAAGGCCTTAAGAAATGGTCTACTATAGTTGAGCAGAGTAGTCCCCCGGCATCAGAATGTTTTCAGTATATCCAATTACAACATTTTCTTAATATAGTGATTAAAGGATGTACTAATACTTTGACCTCTTCTGCCTGGGAACAAATGTGTGTTAAATTCCCTTGTAGTGGAGGAATAATATCCATACTGTATAAAGAAATTTTAAATTCTGTGATTTCTTCCCTTCCATCTTACTCTAAGCAATGGAATAGAGAATTGGACACTATAGCAGGTGAATCTACATGGCAACAAACTTGGACAAATACGGCTAATATTTCAAAAAATATTTTGGCTCAAGAAACATTGTATAAGGTAATATCTGGATGGTATATGGTTCCGATGAAATTACATAAATTTTAACCCACTTCCAGCCCACTCTGCTTTTGTAACTGCGGCATGGATGGCTCTATGCTACATATTTGGTGGCAATATAGACAGGCGTTCAGATTTTGGTCCAGAATATTTACATTAATTGATTCAATTATGGGAATCAGACTTCAAAAAGATCCTATGATGGTACTACTTAATACGACTATTCCAGTCCCGAACAAATATCAGTGCAAACTCATACAATTTATCTTTACGGCAGCGAAACAGACTATTGCTACCTCCTGGAAAAATTCCTATAATTATGTTCAGAACTGGATTATGGTAAATGAGAGACTGTTGAGTATTTCTACAGATAAATATAATGTTTACACCAAAATCTGGACGCCTTGGATAACATATACCAGGTTACAATAAAGATATTGGATGGGAACTTTATGGTTTAAATTCTTATAATTGAATGAGTGTAACATCTGGTGAGGTTAGAATTGACACCTGCAGGATGGAACTTTGCGTGGTTATAAACACTGCATTAGGAGCAAAATTGTAACTTCATATTAAACACTGACACGGAAATGGATGTTTAAGTTTATTAGTTTAATTTTTGTTAATATGCAATTTCCAATGATAAAATGTTTCGATTTATGCTATATGACTGTGAGACATGATGGATATAAGAGTTTTTCTTGACCCTCAGGGTAATTGAATAAGGTGACAATGTCCTCCTCTGCGTAGGAGAGTATCCATTTTCTGAAAGTAAAAACGTATGAAAATTAGCTATGAAGAAAGTAAATGCTGTAATATTTTCTAATAAAAAAAAGTTTTGAAAGAAAAAATATTGGCTCATTCTTGAACAGGACCCACAATACAGGCACATTTTTAATCTCTCCCCCACTTTGTTTTCCAAAACAGAGATACCTGATTCCAAGGTACACCCAAGAGATGCTAAGCCTCCCCAAACCACTCTGATACCTTAAATTAAAAAAAAATGGCTACCTTACTTTCCTGGTTCCTGTCTGTTGGAGAGCTACATTAGCATGTGAACAGGTTGATACAGAGACAGAAGAAGAGCTGCCATGGGGGAGCCCAGCTAGGGGTGCTGTGGAGATGAGGCAGTGAGAACCTCTATAATAAAACTAAATAGGGAACTGTAATTCCATCTAGAGTATTTTACAGAGGAAAAGCAATCCCAACAACACGTTTGCATGGGGGGGGGCAATGGGTGTCTTTTTACACCAATGCAGAATCCACTGAATGACAACTTTAAGTTAGCCTGTGTATGATCAGCTTTAATTTCCCTTTAGCCTCACCTGCCAAAAAAATCATCTACAAACAACAATGGGTGGAGGTCACTCCAATAAGAAATAATGTATTGTTTTTTAAGAGAGGTGCAGCATAGCCCCAGACCACTCCCAAGAAGTGGACACAGATACACTATTGAAAATATATAGGGCGTGCACACACTTAAAAAGCTTTTTTATGTAATATAGTGTAATAGCATTTACAAACTTATACAGTCAATTTGAATCCAGAGTATTTACACATTAAAGAGAAAAAAAAATGTAAACATTTTTTGAGCATTTACATACCACCCATTCGCAATGCGTATACCAAGTCAAACAAGTGAGCAGACACTGTTGCCAGAAATGACAATCACCCCGACGTTTCAGCAAAAAGCCTTCATCAAGGGGAATTCTAGGTGCAGGTTGCCTGTGGGTTTTGCCTACAACCATTTGCCACAAAGTACATTAAGTACTACAATTCCTAGTCCTGCTGCTCCATTTAATCCCCTAAAATGGTAAAGGGTATGGAAAATCTTAACTATGAGGAAAGACTTGTCAAATTAAGGTTGGAGAAGAGGCGCTTAAGGGGTGATATATTAAATATGTATAAATATATAAGGGGATCATAAAATAATGTCTCTAATGCTTTATTTACCAGTAGGTCTTTCTAGCTGACACCAGGTCACTCATTATGATTAGAAGAGGTTTTTACAATGAGAGTTGTGAAGATGTGGAATTCTCTCCCTGAATCAGTTGTACAGGCTGATACAATAGGGGTTGGATGGCTTTTAAGCAAGGGAGGGAATACAGGGTTATGGGAAATAGCTCATAGTACAAGTTGATCCAGGGACTAGTCCGATTGCCATTTTGGAGTCAAGAAGTATTTTTTTCCCCCTCTGAGGCAAATTGGAGAGGCTTCAGATGGGTTTTTTTTTTTTTTGCCTTCCTCTGGATCAATTGGCAGTTAGGCAGATATAAAGTTGAATTTGATGGACGTGTGTCTTTTTTCAACCTAACTTACTATGTTACTACTTGCTAATTTTTTTTTTTTGCTCTAAAATTGTTTTGTTATGCAGGGTGGCTAGTGTATTTAGTGTGAGCACTGACCATCCTGTGTCAACTAATTTTATTTTATTTCAGTGTTTTTATTGCATCATAGTGATTTTTTTGCGTTTTTCTCTTACAAATTTTCACTGCAGTTTCTTGAAAAAATGCCCATAAGAAAAACCGTCCATTGTCTTTAATACATAAGGACATAAGGACGAAAAAAATCGCCATATGAAAAAATGCCCAAATGCATTTGGAGCATGAAAAAATTGTTCAGCGCGTAAAAATTTTTGGATTTAAAAACGCCCATTTACTTTAACGCATTTCGGGACAGATTCACTAATCACTATTTACAATGAATGAATGAGGGATCATTTCCTCTATACTAGTAATATTTAACGTTACCTGAGTATACCTGATTGTATACTAACTTATAATGCTCTATTTGCTCATTCTTTTGATGAGCAATATGCTGTAATTTGGGAATTAATGAACAGATACTATGCCCTTTCAGGAACATTAACGCATGGATACAGACCCACAGAACTTTGATACCAATCGCCACAAGTAATGCTGTCTGGTAGAATGAGGTGGAACACATCGTACTGAAACTTTGTGAGCCAATATGCCCTTAAAGGGAGACAATTGTAGAACCTGTGTTCAATTGGAACCTCGTTGTATAGCACTGTTCTTAAAGATTCATTAAAAACATTATAAATCATATTAAAGCTTAAGAAATCCCCTTTAAGAAACATTTCTCCTCAAAGAATTAACGGGAAATCAAAACAATTTGCCAGTTATTTCTAATGCAAGTTTCCTATACATCTGTTCTATTTATTTCAGGGCTGTTCAACTGGAGGTCCGCCAGCCAGAGGTGTCCCTTTAAGGGATTTTTATAACCTCTAGTTTTGCAAGGGCTCCATAAACCTATGCACATGACATCAACATTTTCATATAATTTAATCCTCAAGCTTGTTACACTTGTTTATCGAAGTATGTAAAATATAAAAAAAAATCATAAATACTCATGTTTAGTGGCTCCAACTTACTAATGTGTTATACTGTATTTTACATTTTCCAAGGAAAGTAACACAAACTTTTTCTATGCACTGCAATAGATTTTCATTTTGTTTATTTTAAACATAGTCAAATAACCTTCACAATACTATTTCATGCACAACTCGAAACTTAAAGAATGTTTTGTAAATGTCTAATCGTTCCTTGTACAAACAAGCCATCCTCCCAACCATTTCTTGTTTCCATATTCAAATTATTTTCTGCTGCTCATGTGAACAAGTTCCAGCTCATTGATATGCTTTATATAATGCAAAACACTTCTGGAAGCAAGCAAGAAGAAGCAGAACACAGTATGACATTGCAGGGAATGCTTTTAAAATTCTGTTTGATATAGAAATGAAACCATTTAGCTCTCTTGTCTTCCTCGTATCATCCACCTGCTGAGGAACATGATTTTCCTTCTAGCTAAGGAAAATCCTAGCTATGTTTAATGTGCATTTTTGCAGAACTATTAAGCTCGTGTTTAGAACTCTGCATATAACATTAAATCACAGTTTCTTAACAATGCAAAAAGTTTAAGAACGAAAGAAAAGGCACCAAAATGTGTATTATACTTATGCTACAAAGTATCAAAACATGCAGTTCTTTTCTTGAGCATAATTTTTTTTAACACATCAATTTTGGTCCAAACCTATATCTCAACTAACATAACTTGCATATAGAAAATTAATTTATATAAACAGTAGGGGAAGAAAAGATTGAGAAAGAGCATATTACATTGTTCCAATTTTAAATGCGCATTCTTTTTTTATGGAAATATGACAAAAATCATTTCTTGTTCAGGTATAGGACCTGTAATCCAGAATTCTCACAACCTGGGGTTTTCTGTATAAGGGATCTTTCTGTAATTTGGATCTTCATACCTTAAATCTATGAGAAAATTATGTAAACATTGAACCCAATAGAATTATTTTGCTGCTAATAAGGATTAAATATATCTTAGTTTGGATCAAGTACAAGTTTATATTCAATTATTACAGAAAAAAATCATTTTTAAAAATGTTAATTATTTGATTATAATATAAACTACAGGAGATGGCCTTTCCATAATTTGGAGCTTTCTGGACAACAAGAATAGTACTGGGACAGGACTGACAAAAGCAGACAGGACCTCAACAAGGGTGAACAAGAACCAGGCAAGGATAGGGAAAGAGCAGAATCAGAGCAGGAGGCAAAGCAGGAAGATTGAAGCAATACTCAGGCATTGAGGAGTGATGGCCTTATATAGGGCAGGGTCAGCCCTGATTACCTGATCCCAAACCACCACTAAGAATACATGGCAGGACTGGGGAAGCAGGACACGGCAGAAGCCCCACTCCTGAAGCTTCGCAGCCAGCACTAGTCTAGGAATAGATTGAAACTGCTGGACTGTTACTTGAGTAGCTGGCTCTGGAGCTGAGGGCAGGGGCTGCTGCTGGAAACCTGGCCCTGGAGCTGAGGGCAGCAGCTGCTGCTTGGAAATGGTCCCTGGAGCTGAGGGCAGTGGCTGCTGCTCAAAAACTGGATGTGGAACTGAGGGCACCGGATGCTGCTGGGGAAACCCCTGTTGAGCTGTGAGCAGCAGATGCTGTTGGGGGTAGCCGGCCCTGAAACTGAGGTAGACTGCTGCTGGGTAACCTTCCCTGGAACTGAGGCAGACTGCTGCTGAGTAGCCAGCCCTAGTACAGGAGCAAATTCTTTTAGAAATGCCAGCAAAAACTGAGCAGTATCATAGATAACTGGGGACTTGCAGTTAAGTAAGTTTCTGTCCAGGAACAAGCTTTCCCCTCCAGCAGGAAGAAAATGATATCAGTTACTTGATCAATTGGGGCAGAAGCAAAAAAAAAAAGTGTTGCTGCTTGGAAATGAGCTGAGACCTCCTCTGGGAAGACTAGGATTACCATTAAAATATTTATGAGTGACTGTGAAAAACCGAGTCTTCTTTAGATTCGGGCCAGAGGACACAGTAACAGCACTCTTTTGGCCTGAGAATTCTGGCATAGGTAGGGGCACTTAGAAGTGAAAGGTAGGAAGGTGAGTCTTTCAGGCAAGAGCTAATACAGTGCAGGTAGGAACAGAGTGACAAGGGAATAGAATAGGTCAGGCCGAATAAGAAGGACGGAGTGGACGAAGACCAGGACTAGGCAGAGCAGGTCAGGACGGGGAGGGTGAAGAGCAGGACAGGACTGGGACAGGACTGACAAAAGCAGACAGAAGCTGAACAAGGGTGAACAAGAACAAGGCAAGGAGAGGGAAAAAAGAAGAATCAGAGCAGGAGGCAAAGCAGGAGGACTGGAGTAGGACAGAAAGGACAAAAAGCAGGAGCAGAGAACAGGACACAAACTAGACAAGGCAATACAAGACAAGGCAAGAGCAGGGAAATAAGAGCTAAGATCAGTGCCTCAGTGCTCAAGTTAGGCCAATGCTCAGACACTGGTAGTGAGAAGGGCTGGCCTTATAGAGGGCAGGGTCAGCCCTGATTGGCTGAACCCAACCCACCAATAAGGAAGCTGGGGTGAAATGGCTAAACCTGAGACCCAGCAGAAGAAAAATGACAACTTGCTGGCTGATTTCCTGGCCTGGTGATTAAGGCGAGGATTACAGCAGATATAAAATGTATTTGGATCAAACAAGTATAGGCCTATTATCTGATATTATCTGACCCAGGAATAATAACCCTTTTCAGCTACTGTTTTCTTTGTTTCTTTTCGTCCTGTTGCTAACTACTATTGACATAAAGCAACTCAACAACAAAAGATAATCATTTTAAAAACAGTAAAAACAGCTTTATAAGAGCAGAAGGGGATACAGAAATAAAACCAAAAGCATTCTTCAATTAATTAGCTCTCTCACCATCCCTATGTTGCTTGCAAACAAAATAATTTATTGTCTTCCTAGGCTGCTTTGCTAAACCTTCGCCTTCTGTCTCCCCATCTTATGTGTGGTTAAGTCACTGCCTTTGGGCAGTGCTATTGACCTGCAATATTATCCACGGTGAAGTATAAAATGCAGTAATGACTTGTATCTGTGTTGAATTCTGATTCTAATATCTAGAGTATAAACTGACATAAATATGTCAAACATGAGTTCTGGCTATACAGAATGAAACATTTCAGAGGATTCTCTGCATAGAAGGAATATGAATTATATGTGTAAGGTTTAGAACAGCCAATAATAGAAATCTCTCCACCAAACTGGCCATGAAGAAACTAAGACATCTGTGTCCCTCACAAAGTATAATTGCAGTTATGACTTATGAGCACTGGAACTCTTGTATCAGGACTACCTCCTCCGATATGTGATGGGTTATAGTAGTAAGACAAAACAGAGGCGCCAAAAGGATAAAAATAGCTAAAAGCACTTAAAAACCCAATGGGTAATTCAGAGGAGGTAGTAATGAACTTACCTCCTCCAAGCAGACACCAACGAAAGTGGTAATTTTCAATAATAGTTTATTCACCAAACAGTATAGCAATGCGTTTCGCAAGCATTTCCTGCTTCATCAGGCAATATGGAACGGGAGCAAAAACAACAGTGTCTTTGTATAAACACGCCAGGCGCCTCTGTGACCTCTGTTTATACAAAGACACTGTTGTTTTTGCTCCCGTTCCATATTGGCTGATGAAGCAGGAAATGCCTGCGAAACGCGTTGCAATACTGTTAGACAGCACATAGGCTCCCACCTGCTAACCTCACACCTGAGGTAGTTCCTGACATTATACCTCTGTATATGTAGATATGGGCACCACTATCTGTTGTTTTTCTGATAAAATGCTACTTTAGCACTGTGTCCCTCTTTCTGACTAAAGTATTTATATCATGTACTGTATGATTGCTTCAGATCAAAGTGTGGGGCAATGTATGCACCCCTTAATCGTTTGTATTGCTAATCAAGCTTTTTTGTCGAGATTTAGTCCTGACTTTCATGTTATGCTGAACCATTGGCATGTTTTCCCAATGATTATTTTTCAATATCGATTGTGTTTGTATTGGTTAAGCCTCTCCTTGTTTTCCATATGATATGCTAATGCTGGATACGTCTCACTGCCATACTTTACTCACATATATATATATATGTGCTAGAGTGATTTCCTTAAATAATTCAAAACACACATCAGACAACTTTGCATATATATTGTTGGAAGTTCCAATAAAAACACTTTTAATAATAAGCATCAGTGAATTTCACTTTCAATCCACTCTCACCCATATTACAATAATAATAATAATGTATTGTGTAGAACATACATACAATAAAATGTCTATGGCTTATTTGTTCAACTTATAATATAAGAGAAACTATATTGTTGTCCTCTATTACCTGAATTGGCATGTGCTGATGTCCATACTGTTTAAAACTTCAACAATGAACTTCCCGAACTTCCAGAAAAACATTTAAATGCATTTTTTACACAGGCATACCTGTAATTCCACAGAATGAAAGGAAACCATGATTATCTCTCTCTTTGAGCTCACTGGGATTTACAGTGTAAAGCAACTCTTTGGGGCCTGAAGTCCCCCAGCTATCCATAAAATCTGTGCATCACCTATTATGAAAGCAAAGAGATTTTAAATCCAAGAATCTATCACTTTGCAATGGAACATGGTGAATAGTGATGGGCGAATTTGTCCCGTTTCGAGTCTATTAAAAATTTTTGAATTTGCGAAACAGTGAAAAATTCACGAAATGCATTGAAGTCAATGGGTGTCAAAATTATTTCGATGCACGTCAATTTTTATATGAGCGCCTATTTCATCCAAATGCATTAAAGTCAATGGTCGTCCGAATAATTTTTGATGCGTGACAATTTTTATGCGCATGGCTTTTCTGACGCACGGGCAAATTTTTTGGACATGGTGGATTTTTCCCTGGCGAATTTAGCTTTGAAACGTGGAAATTTGCTACAAATTTGCATCTGGCGAATTTATTCGCCCATCACTAGTGGTGAACATAAGGAGGTGGAGAATTGGTCTCAGCAAGCACATGGACTGACTAACATGGTTTCCTTTCAATCTGTGGAAATAGACTTGTCTGAGTAACAAAAATACATATTTATTTCTGGAAGTTCAGATAGTGAGGAGCCCTCAGCTTACTTGGGTGCCACCTGGACTTAACGAGGGGTGCAAGGCGAGATGTTCTGGCTGGCGAAGGGGCACAGCTGTTAGCAGAGTCTTTTGGGCCGAAGGTCACGGTACAAATGGAGCAGGCAAAAGAATCGTCAGACAGACAAGGTCGAGGCAGGCAGATATCAAGAATCGTCAGGGAGGCTAGGGTCAAACCAGGTTGTCAATCAAGGGTTTAAGCAGGAAGAGTTGTCGTAGGCAGGCGAGGGTCAGGATACAGAATGCAGAATAGTCAGGAACAGGCTGGGTCAAACACAGGTAATCAAACAGACTAGATACAGAACAGATCAGACGCACAAGGCTCAGGAACCACTAGAAACAAGTTGTATCACGGGCAACCATTGCAATGCTGAGCAGCTATTTATGTGTTTGAAATTCGCGCCTTTGCGCGCTGGCGTCACCGTTTTCCCCTGAGAAGGGGGCAAATCAACAATGAAGTCCATCGAAAGATGGGACCAAGGTTTTTCTTGAATGGGTAAGGGAATTAACAGACACTGGGAAGAATTTCGAGAAGCCTTGGATCATTGGCACACTGGGAATTCACAAAGGCCTTAGCATCCTGTTTGAATGATGGCCACCAAACATGACGGGATAGCAGGGACACCGTCTTCGAAATGCCTGGGTGCCCTGCCATCTTAGAATCATGAACCTCTCTCAATACTTGCTCCCTAAATTCCTGTGGTACAAACCATCTCCCGAAGGGTTATCCGAAGGAGCAGATGTTTGAAGAGGGAGCAATAGAGAAGAAAGGTCAGATTCAAGGGTTGCTATGATAATTTCCCTGGGAATAATGGGAGTACACTCACTAGAGTCAGAAGAAATGAATTCGAAACTCCTAGAGAGTGCATCAGCCTCTGAGTTTTTAGTCCCAGGCTTGAACGTTAGAGAAAAATTAAACCTTGTAAAAAATAGAGCCCACCTAGCCTGCCTAGGATTTAGGCGCTTAGCAGACTCTATGTATAGTAAATTCTTATGGTCAGTATAGACCGTCACCAGATGTTTTGCACCCTCCAGGAGGTGCTGCCATTTCTCAAAGGCCCATTTGACTGCCAACAATTCCCTGTTACCAATATCATAATTCACCTCTGCGGATGAAAACTTCCTGGAGAAGAAAGGGATGCAACTTGTTGGTAGTCGGGTGCCTTTGAAAAAGGACTGCCCCAGCTCCTACCTCAGAGGCGTCAACCTCCACAATAAAAGGAAGCACAGTGTCGGGGTGACGAAGGATTGGGGCAGAACTGAACTCCTTTTTAAGGAATTCGAATGCTTGAACAGCCTCAGGAGGACACATGCTGGGGTCAGCGCCTTAGTTAAATTAGTGATGGGGGCCACAATGAGGGAAAAATTCTTAATTAGCTGACGATAATAATTAGCAAAACCAAGAAACCTTTGGGTTGCACGTAACGAAAGGGGTTGGGTCCAATCCAGGACTGCTCTCACCTTGCCTGGATCCATTTCTAGACCCTTGATGGAAATGTTATACCCCAAAAACTGAACAGAAGAAACCCCAAAAGTACATTTCTCTAGTTTCGCATAAAGATTATTTCCCCTTAGTCTTTGTAAGACTGCACAAACATGATTTAAATGTTCCTTCATGTTGGAGGAAAAAATAAGAATGTTGTCTAGGTAGACCACTATGAAGATCCCCAGCAGGTCCCGGAAGATGTCATTGACAAACTCCTGAAACACTGCAGGGGCATTACAGAGACCAAAAGGGATTACAAGATACTCATAGTGGCCATCCCTGGTGTTAAACGCTGTCTTCCACTCGTCACCCTCCCTGATACGTATCAGGTTATAAGCCCCCCTAAGATCAAGCTTGGTGAAGACCTTAACACTTTTAACCTGATCAAAAAGTTCGGAGATTAAAGGGAGAGGATAGCGGTTCTTTATGGTGATCTTATTGAGCCCCCTATAGTCGATACAGGGACAAAGACCACCATCTTTCTTCCCAACAAAAAAGAAACCCACCCCTGCAGGAGAACTAGAAGGTCTGATAAAACCCCTCTCAAGATTTTCCTTTATATACACTTTCATGGCCAGGGCTTCCGGCAATGAAAGAGGGTAGGTTCTACCACAAGGAGGCGTGGACCCGGGGATCAAATCAATTGGCCAGTCATACTGCCGGTGTGGGGGTAGGGTTTCAGCTGCCTTTTTAGAAAACAGATCAGCATATTCTGCATATGCAGCAGGTAACCCCTCAAGGGATGTAGTTGCCACTACTGAGGAAAAGCATACCCCACCACACCCCATTGAATTACCTCCCTCGAAACCCAGTCAATCAGAGGGTTAAGCCTCTGGAGCCATGGTAACCCCAAAATGAGTGGAGAGGTAGCACCTTCTATAAGGTACAACGCTATCTCCTCGCAATGCACATTGTTCATACACATAGAAAGAGAAGCAGTCTGTTTGGAAACCACACCTGACCCTAAAGGTCTCTTATCCACTGCCCATATTCTCATGGGGGTAGTTAGGGAAACCAAAGGAATCTTGTATTTGGCGGCAAAAGCAGCATCCAGAAAGTTTCCCTCCGCCCCAGAATCCACAAATGCGAACACCTTGGCAGAGCCCGTAGGCCAGATTAGTTTAACCAGAATCAAAACCTTGGAGGCAGATTGGGGAAAGGAGGCTCCTGCACCCAAATGGAGTTCCCCTTCTCCATTTCGGTTAGGGAGCCTCCCTTTCCTCCTAGGGCAAATATTTAAGAAATGACCCTTTTCCCCACAGTATATACATAAACCCTGGAGACGCCTGCATACATTCTCCTCAGGAGTTAGATGGGATATGCCTAACTGCATAGGCTCCTCCTGAGGCAGAGGCACAGAGGGATAGGAAAACTTAACATTGGTCACCATATTAGATTTTACATTAGTAACCCCAGAATAAGTAGAAACACCCCTCTCACCCCTTCTCTCCCTTTGTCTCCTATCTACCTGGATGGCGAGAGACAAAAGGTCATCCAGGTTTGAAGATAGGGGGTAATTAACAAGGCTGTCCTTAACAGGATCAGCTAACCCCAAACGGAACTGACTCCGTAGAGCCATTTCGTTCCACCGAGTTTCTACTGCCCACCGGCAGAACTCGGTGCAATACACCTCCGCATCCCTTCTCCCCTGGCGCAACTTACGAATCGCGGAATCGGCAGAAGATGTGCGATCCGGGTCATTGTAAAGAATAGCCATGCTGTTAAAAAATGACTCAAGGGAATAGCGTGCAGGGTCAGAAATAGGCAGCCTTAGGGCCCAAATTTGGGGGTCGCCCAGAAGCAGGGTCATAACAAACCTTACTTTCTCCTCACCAGAAGAAAATGAGTGAGGGAAGAAACCAAGGTCAAGTTTACATGCCTCTTTAAACACAAAAAATTTGGTGCGATCCCCACTAAACTTTTCGGGGAACACAATTTTGGGTTCATGGGGCTGGATAGCATTACCCCACATAGCAGAAGAACCCACAGGAGAAACAGGAACAGGCAGCTGCTGCGGAACTTGCGGATTCTCCAGCTGATGGGTTAGGTTGTGAAAACCCTGTAGGAGATTGTTCTGCTCCCGCTCTTGGTCCTCCAAGCGCTGTAGCAAGGTGGTAAGAAGCACTTCGGTGGTAATTGGAGGAACTGAAGCAGGAGGAGCAGCATCATTGTGACTTTTGTCCTCCATGGGCCCGTGATAATGTCACGGCCGGCACCCGATACCAGAACAAATGCCAAGCACCCTGGTGTGACCACCGTTGGGCTTCGGGAGGAGCCTTCAGCTTACTTGGGTGCCACCTGGACTTTACAAGGGGTGCAAGGCGAGATGTTCTTGCTGGCGAAGGGGCACGGCTGTTAGCAGAGTATTTTGGGGCGAAGGTCACAGTTCAAATGGAGCAGGCAAGAGAATCGTCAGACAGGCAAGGTCGAGGCAGGCAGATATCAAGAATCGTCAGGCAGGCTAGGGTCAAACCGGCTTGTCAATCGAGGGGTTAAGCAGGAAGAGTTGTCGTAGGCAGGTGAGGGTCAGGATACAGAATGCAGAATAGTCAGGAACACGCTGGGTCAAACACGGGTAATCAAACAGACTAGATACAGAACAGATCAGACGCACAGGGCTCAGGAACCACTAGAAACAAGTTCTATCATGGGCAACCATTGGTATGCTGAGAAGCTATTTATGTGTTTGAAATTCACGCCTTTGCGCGCTGGCATCACAACGCCAGCGCGCCTGCGACTTTAAATAGGAAGGAGGCGCGGCGCGTGCGCCCCAGAGAGCCGACGCCAGCGCAAACACGCTGGCGCGGCCTAAGATGGCTGCAGGGACTTCTGACCATGCGGCGAGCGTCCCCGCCGCACAGGTATTGTTACAGTTTATGTCCATTTTATACATATGACAAACTGAGTGAGGTCATGTAAAAAAATGAGGTATATTATCCTTTTAGTTATGAAGCTATACCAATGTTTTCCCTGGTGTAGCTGTCTGTAAAAGCATTATCAGTCAAATGCCCAAAATTTGTATGTACATTTGCCACTACATCAATATGAATGAGGCTGTTGATTAAAGCAAACAGTCATGCATTGTACTTTATATCTACAGACAATTCATTATTTAGGTTTAGGGGTGATTATTTTATGCAACATTTAACACACATTTGCCGTTCCGAATATTTTATTAAAGCTATTGTTATATATATTCTAATTTACTTTATAAACTTCATAATAATGCACAATGTATTGAGAGATGTGAATAGAAACCTAATTACCAGCCATGATGGCGCAAAGGCTGTGCATTTATTTCAAAGGAACAATTTAATCTATTAGGAGGTGCTTGTTATGTTCACACACAAAAAAAGTATTCATGCAACATGCCTAGCTGGTTAATTACATTTGCTTGCAGCATGGAAAGCCTGGAGTACATGTATTAGAGAGAAATTATACATGTCAATGGGGGTCATTTATCAACACTGGGCAAATTTGCCCATGGGCAGTAACCCATGGCAACCAATCAAATTGCTGCATTCATTGTTCTACTTGCAGCTGACTTCAAAAAGCTAATCACTGATTGGTTGCTATAGGTAACTGCCCATGGGCAAATTTGCCCAGTGTTGATAAATGAGCCCCACTGTGTTTATGCTTAACTAACATCTAACAATGTACATAATACATGTATACAGTTATTCCATAGTCTAGATTTGGTGATCATCTGGAGAAGGATGTTTTCAGAATATACTACACAATAAAAATATTTGTTTGTTTCCTGATTAATCTATATTACAAAAACACTGTTACTTTCTTTACAGTCAAGAAAATGCAAAATCCAAAAATTGTCTTCTGTTAAATGTAAATAATTTTGGGTACTTCATTCGAAGTACCCAAAACGAATTCTTCGAATTCAAATTTTTATACGTTCGAATTCTTCACTCGAGCTTAGTAAATCTGCCCCGAATAGTTTCAAAATGTATGTTATGGAACACATTTCATTAGGAATTCATGGAGGGGATGTAGATAATATAATGTTCCAAAAAGAGCTGAGGTGGATTCATGATTTAGATACTTTGTGGTCGAAAGGCCTCAATGAAGAAAGGAAGTTTGGTGTCTTTTTATAGCCTTGATATAGTAACTCATTGTATAAAAGTTAAATTAAAAGTTAAATTAAATTATGACCTGAAGCAAAGATTGATCAGTTACGTAAAATGTGTGAACGTCATATGGAGTATTGTAAATAAATGTAGATAATAATTTTTCTCCATTTATGTAAAAGAAAGAGGCTAGATTAACCCAATTAGTGGATCAGAAATTAATTAACTTAAAGCCTAAGAAATCACATTCCTATGGTAACATTTACATATTCATTCAGTGAGGGCTTTAAGAGGCACCCTCAGTATAACAAAAGTGCGCCCTGATGAAGCAAGTTATGGTAAAACATTTGTAGGTGACGGCATGGAGGAAGCGAATGGGCATCCTGGGTTATTGCAGCAGTGATAAAGAACCAATCGGAAAAGAATCTGCCGACTCTAATACCCACGAGAAGTGCGGATGGTTCCTGAGGAGCGGGGGGTTAGAGTATGCTAAATGCCGTTGTAACTCACCAAATGTAACCACTGCATATTAAATACAGTGACTTATTTCAAAGTGGTCCAATCACAAGGACACCAGTCTGCATGAACAAATGGTTGTTGAAAGCCGACTAAACTTTTTAAGTTGAGCACATAAAACTGACTTTCAAGTCGGCAACAACACTGCATAAATATCTCGCCAGGGAATAAATGAGGCTGCATTGAGGATAATAATTCATTGATTCCCACTACAGATTTAATGCCGATCCTTTCTACCGAGCTGGGAAATCCTCATCTTCTTTAACCTGAAATTGGCTCATATTTCTTCTTCCAAGACTTTTTAACAGGACAATGCAAATGATTTTAATTGGGTTCCACATGAATTTGTTTAGCTACATAATATAATGATAATGAAATTGTAATTGATTAGTGATGGGCGAATTTATTCGGCAGGCTGGAATTCGCGGCAAATTTGCGTGATTCGCCACCATCGAATACATTCGCAAAACACCCGCGAAAATTCGCTGACGGAAATTCACTGGCGTCGAAAAAAAAATTTGGGGGAAATTCGCTAATTTTTCGGCGAAACGGTGCAAATTCGCCCATCACTATCATTGATTGCTTAAAATAATTTATTATATTTGAATTGTTATAAATTATGAATTTTGTGGTTAGTGATTAATTGAGAAGACTCATTGTTTGAATAAAATGTAATGAATTGAGATATATCTACTGAGTGTGGGTTAAGAATGTCTGTTTAAAATTCAGTATTTGGCTGGCCCATATGGTAAATCACCAGCTAGGGCCATTTCTATAATGTATGGTAAATTTATAATACCCTATAATTCCCTCCCTTCCCAGATGGTCTCAACTGCCCAATAACCTCTTTTAAGTACAAGCCAACCTCTGCTCTGCCTATTTCCCCACTCTGCCTGCCCATTTCCAGCCCAATGATGTCATCGCCCCACCCCTAAATGATATCACCCCCCTGCCCAAAACCAAAGGCTGGTATCATTATGGAAAATGGTGGCAATGATATTTCACACAGAGTAGGAAAGCCAGTACTGATGATGTTATAAAGGGTGGTCAAATGTTATTTATGTATTTAAACATGAAATGAAAGATGAAAACTTTTGTCAACTGGGAAGGATAACTTGAAAAAGTTTTCATTTTCAAATGATTAAACCTTTTTACTCTTTTGAAATTATTGATAGTTTGTCAGAATCACTTTCTTTTTTTTCCACAACAAATGTCTCTGTTGAAACATAACTACAAAAAAAAAAAACTGATGTCAAGTTTAGTAAAAAAGAAATGTGTCATTTTGTTTGCTTCTCCTACCTGACAAGTAAGCTGTTTGCCAGTGTATGACACTTCTTTTAATGAAAATCAGTAAGAATTAGGCTACATAGACAAGTATTATTTAAGAATTAAGCTATTTCTTCTACTTAGGAAGTTTAATATTGGTCCCATAATTAATCAAAATGCACATATTTGACCTTGTAGGATAAATAAGCACAAATGCATTTCGTGTTTACACCATAACCCAGTGCATGCCCTAAATCAGGTTGCTGGTCAGCTTTTTTTTAGATTGGCCATTAGCTCTGGCGAATGGACGTAATTCCGCAAATTCACTAAGATGCGGATTTTACTGAACGTTACCTCATTCGCCAGACTTGCCTTTACCAGCTCAGACCAGGCGAAGTGCAATGGAGTTCATAGGACTTCCTCAATTTTTAGTGCAAAATTTTTCGAAGTCCCAAAAAGCGCTGGCGACTTTTCCTTTTTTCTAAGTGATAGCCTGCAAATGTCCGTAAAATGTATTTTTGGGTAACCGGGTAACCGGGTTCTCCCCTCCATTTTATAACATATGGCACATAAACTATACAGTGTGTAGGGCATTATCCCTGGACTTGTCTAATGTAATGTATTTGCTGCAACATATACTGTAGGTCCATGCAACGTTATCATTTCCCGATGTATGCAAATTAGGCAATCCTAGCGCACCTTCGCTTTGATTGCCGAAATGCAAGCGAAAATTCTCCAGCCTGGACGCAACTCTGCATTTTAGCGAATTAGCGATGTCCTAGTGAATTTACACCTGCCAAAGTGTTGCGATGGTGTCGAAGCCGTCTCTGGCGAATTTTCGCCGGTTAGAGAATATGCCCTATAGACTCCAATAGACTTTAATGCATTTCAGAGTATTTTTGGCAACGCGAAACGGGTCAAATTTACTCATCCCATGCCGCCCCTGCGTTTATATTTCCTTTACTAAAAAATTTTTTTACTTACAGTATAGCTAGTCTCTATAATCATAGTTTCGCTATACAACTTTTGAGGCTGTACTTTTACAGAAGCTCCTGTATTATTTCTGATTTTGTAAAACATTCCAAATAATGATGTTGAAAAAAGAAACACAAATATTTATTTAGTTTGTGGAAGAAATGTATTCTGAACGACAGGTGTAAGAGTAGTTTCACAGGCATACTGTAGTTCCTTCACACACTCCCAGATATGCTGCCACTTTACGATTCTAAATACATTTTTTTTCCTTTATCATTTTTCATTTTCAGCAATAAAAAGCTGGAATACAGAATTTGGTGAGAACTGGACTAATATACAGCATAATAACTTGGAAGATGAAATATAGAGCTTGCCAAACTTCATAGATTTCTTTGAAATTGCTTTCATTTTTAAAGATAATTCTAGTTTAAGCCATCTGCACAACTCTAAGATTCCTCATAATATATTTTATTGATTTAACATTATGAATTTGTTTGCTGTGCTCCTAAATAAATCCTTCTGGATAGTGTTTGTTTCTTTTAAGACTGATTGCATCTCTGAATAAAATGAGGTCTAAACGTGCTAAAATGATGCAAAAAAACACAAACCGGTGCAGAGGAAATGTGAATGAGCAAGATGCAAAACAAAGAGAACAGTTGATGTGATAGGTGACAGTACTGTACTTCTCAAATGTTAATATAGTGCATATGAACTTAATCACCCTAGATGACAGCTGAAATGCTTCTTTCGCATAACTAGCATTAGAGATTTAAGTGGCCATACAGCTAATTGCCCAAAGTTATTATTATTATTTTGTAGTGCTGATATGTTCTCCACTGCTCTACTGAGATTATACATCATTCACATCAGTCCTTGTCCCTGCCCCAATCAGATCCCTATCCTATCCACACACTTCTCAATGTAACAGGAGTCAGTAAAATGTATAGACAGTATATACCCATGGTCAACATGAGTTCAATGAATAGGGCTTGCGCTGAACATACGTTTTGCCTTTTTTTTTAATCACAAAAAAATATGTTATTAATTCTTGATCTAAACAAGACTAAAGCTACTCCATGTTTGTTCCTTGATGGGTATATAATAAGAGTATCAATGCACAGAGAATGCCCCATGATGGAGTGTCCTGGTCAGTAAAATTACCAACACTCGGCATAATCGACTGCTTGTCGAGAATCCAAAAAACGTCACAGCAAAGGAGTGAAGGGAAGCAAGGAAGTTGAATACTGTAATCTATTTACCTCACAAGATTCAAACATGGAGTCGATTCAGTTTCCCTGTTAAAGGAGAAGAAAAGGCTAAAACTAAATAAGCTTTATCAGAAAAGTCTATATAAATAGACCTTTATAAAATAAAAAATACTATATACCGCTATAAAAATACTACACCAGTAAACCCTTAAAATAATGCTGCTCTGAGTCAAAAGAAACACAGCATTTTTTCCTTCTATTGTGTACACATGGGCTTCTGTATCAGACTTCCTGTTTTCAGCTTTAACCTCCAGGGCAGGACTTGAGCATGCTCAGTTTGTTCCTCTCCCCCTCCCTGCTGTAATCTGAGCCCAGAACTATAAATGAGCAGGGAGAGACTCAGGCAGGAAGTTATGCCACACCAAGCTAATATGGCAGCTGCTATCCTAAACAAACAGAGGCAGCTTCTAGGGCTGTTTACTCAGGTATGGTGAAGCATTCTGCAGAATAAATATAGTCTTATAGCTTGCACTATTCTGGTTAATCTATTGGCAGTAAACTGCTTTCCTTCTCCTTTAAGCCTGTTTAGTTAAAGTTATAACAAAAACTGCATTAAACAGTCTGTAATAAACTTTAGTACTTCGTCCCTTTAAGCCTTGAACACATGATGTAATCCTAAAGCATACCTCTAACCCTTTAGGAAATACATCAGAAAAAACATTTTTGTCTGTGTTCAGACTATACTTGCGTAATTTGTATTTCAGTCAGAGTACCGTATATACTCGAGTATAAGCCGAGTTTTTCAGCACCCAAAATTTGCTGAAAAACTCTACCTCGGCTTATACTTGAGTCAGTACGGGAAAGGCTGCGCTTCAGGAGCTCCTCCGTGACCCTGCATCTGTGGGGTTGGCAAGACTGCCCTGATCCTGCACTTCCTAAATGACAGTTTCGAGGAGAGATATCGGCGCACAGTAGAGGAGATGCACTGCCTGAACCTGAGCCCCGGGAGCTCCAGTTGCGCATCCAGATCCTGGACACCAGTGGCAGCTACTCCTTCCCAAACCTCAGCCCATCAATGAATAACTCACTGTGCTCACCGTCCTGTAATTGCCGGGTTCTCTCTGTATGCGGCAATCTCTATGACTCCACGCAGCAGCTAGCAATGGGTGCAATATACAATAGCACCGACCGGAAACAGTGACACGTGTGATAAAGTTCCTACAGGCACAAGATCAGCCACGCCGCTCCTGCAGCCCCTGGAATATGGTATGTCTAGTGAATATGTAGCGGTGTTACACAACAACCTCTAGCCATCTCCAGCTAGTCTAAAGCTGCTGTCACTTCTCTATACTGTATAATACATGGGAGGCCGTCGATTTGTAACATCAGCGTGTTTAGGTAAAAGCCTGCTCATTCAGGTACCTCCACTGCTCCACTATGGCATCTCCAATCCCATAAGTGTTAGGACCATTGGGTGCCCACTGCTTGGGTGTCCATTGGAATGATTACATAGGTGGGACACTTTTGAACAAACTGCACACAGTCGGGATCAGGAGTGTGTGCTCTACTGAATATGTCCTAAAATGCATTTCTCACCCTAGGCTTATACACGAGTCAATAAGTTTTCCCAGTTTTTGTAGGTAAAATTAGGTACCTCGGCTTATACACGGGTCGGCTTATACACGAGTATATACGGTAATCAATATTGGGGTATTACAGCACTGGCAGTGTTAATTTAAGATGAGCAAAAACTGATTTTTGAGAATCGTTAAAACAGTACTCAAATGAGAGCTGAGTAGCCGCAGCATAGTGAGATTAGACTATTGAAAATGAAAGGGAGTACTGTGTTTAGGTCCAGTGCTGACTGTATCCCACAGCTTGCGAATGTGACGTCATGTGCACAGCTGCATGTGACAGAATATAATGTATATATTCATTATATATTCCATAAATACATCATTAAGGGGCAGATTAACTAAGCTTGAGTGAATAATTCGAATGGAAAAATATTGGAATTTTGAAATATTTTTTGGGTACTTCGACCATCGAATTGAGCAAATACGATCGAATTGAACGATTCGAAGTAAAAATCGTTCGACTATTCGACCATTCGATAATCGAAGTACTGTCTCTTTAAAAAAAACTTCGACTTCATACTTCGCCACTTTAAACCTACCGAGGTGCAATGTTAGCCTATGGGGACCTTCCCCAGCACAAGTTTTTTTTGGTCGAATAAAAATCCTTCAATCGATCACTTAAAATCGTTTGAAATGTTCGATCGAAGCTTTTGCTCTAAAATCCTTCAAATTCGATATTCGAAGGATTTTACTTTGAGGGTCAAATTCAAGGGTTTTTTAAGCCTCGAAATTTGACCCTTGATAAATCTGCCCCTAAATGTTTGAAATCTTTGCTGCCTTAATCTGCTTTAGCAGAATAAAGGTGTTACATTAATGAATGGCTTAACTTTTACCATAACTGTCTCTTTTATGTAACATCACTGAACCACTTCTATTACAATTAACTTTTCTTTGTGCTTTTTATTATTATGGACAAATAAAAAATAAATTGGTCAGTTCTACTTTAAAATTGTCAACCATGTTTGAAATTCATTCACTGAAATATGTACACTATACAGACTATACCTAAACTTTTTGAAGCCGTTCTGCTAGGCGTTTTTTTTTTCCCCTTCTGAACAAATTACATTGAAATATATGTACATTTAGCAAACCTGCTGATATCATCTCCATCTTTCCTTAGAGTATAAATTCAGGCTATTCAGTGGGTGGTAACAGAGAGACGCTTAATTTGACAACCAGGAGCTGTCGTTCTATGATTAATGTGAGCTACACATTCATGAGTTTTTCTTCAAATGAAATAACAGAACCCGGCAAGAAGCCTGTCATCATGTAGGAAGTCTGTTTTAATATGTGTTAGCATATTCTCTTGACAGATCCTTTTTTTTTTTTTTTTAAATTATGAATTGCAAGCCCAATTCACAATCATTTTTTAGGTTTTACTGTTTGGCTTTAAAAGCACTGATTTTGTAAAGAAAGACATGCTTATTACTATACATTTTTTTTCTGATTTCTAGGGTGCAAAATGCTTAACATTTCACAATATACTCTAAGCTGCAGGAATGTTCATCAAACTGAGTGTGGGGAACTTGAATAGATCTTTAAATTCTCATTGCAAGAATTGTCAAACCTATTAAAAAAGGTAACTGTATCCTTTAGTGCTAAATGCCCAGACTTGCTAGCCTTTATATTACCATGACAATAAAATGTTGAAAATGTTTCCTACAGAGTAGACCCGAATGATAATTAGACTTCCATAGTGCTCTGGCAGCACTGTATTCAAGATGGTTGGGCAGGGGCATCCCCCATCCTATCCCCTATCTGCCTATTTGCATTTCAGGGCTAGGTGCAAAGTGCAGCCAGACCATGGATGTAAGTGCTAGCCTCTGTAAATTTAGATTTAAGACTTAAAAGTCAAGTCAACCTCAAAATAAAAATGTAATATCCCATATACAAATAACCTAAAAACAATAAAAGTGTGTAATGAATGTATAATGCAAAGTTGCTCAAATTTATGTTTTCTTTTATTAGGCAAAACATTTTTTGGGAGTTGACATTCTCTTTAAATAGGTAGTTCACATTTTCATAAAAAAACCCTATAAATAACAATTTTGGCAACAGAGATAAAAATCACACATGTTTCTAATAAATAGAGAAGTCACTTAATTCAAGGGAAAACATATTCTCATCCCTGATGCTTGCCGTAATGGTAAGAACAGAGCAAGTTTCAATTCCTATGTATGTCCTGTTACAAATTATTACACTGTTTAATATTATATTGGGTCTGCTTTAAGGAACTAGTGGGCCAGAGCAAAGATCTGATTTTTGGGCCCACACAGGCTCAAGAAATAAGTGATAAACTAACCACAAGCTGTTGAACTTAAACATAAAAATAAAATATGATAAAGGCAGACAATAAAGGCATGTTTGTGGAATAAACCATGATAACATCATAAGAACAATAATGTTTTAAAATATACCATGTTAAATATACCACATATGTTTTTGAAAACTCCCATAGGGACATATGTTTGAACAGAAAGTGAAAAATAGTGATTTCTGGGGGATGTTTCAATCAAACATTATTCCAGGGAAAGGTTTCATGGTGGGTCCCTATCCTCGGGGGCCTATGCAAATGCCCCTTTTGCCAATTTCTGCTCTGAAGTTTAGCATAAAATCGCCTATTCCTCTATAATAAATTGTGAGAATAGAACTCCTACATATTCTGGCAATAAGACAATTAAGCTACAGTGTTTCTTCTTCTGTGCATATGATCCATTAAAAGCTGCCATCTACTGTATTTAGCAGCTCATTGATACTGAGCAAATTTACACCACTACATATTATATCTATTTATTTTTAAATCTATTCCTTTCTTTAATTATCTATTTTCTAGGTTTAAAGCATAATGGATAATTTGGATAGAGGTATAATTCCCATGGAACTCTGAGCAGAGTTTTTAGGACAATAAAGCTTTCAAGTCTATTTTCACCTCATAGTTTTATTAATATTGTGTTTGTAGTCCCATCTGGGAATTCTA
Source organism: Xenopus petersii (assembly GCA_038501925.1). NCBI lineage: Eukaryota > Metazoa > Chordata > Amphibia > Anura > Pipidae > Xenopus > Xenopus petersii. The sequence goes on along the minus strand of CM076674.1, from coordinate 57,257,997 downwards.
AAGGAGAGTTTCCAGTCTGTTTAATTAAATCTCAGTTTGTACATTTGCCTCATTGTGTCCTTAGTAACTACTGTAAGTACATAAGGCTGGGACTAGTTCTGTAGTGAGCCCAGTAAGGCCCCACATAACCTTACCCATGTTATTAATGGAAAGTGTGGGTCAAAAATGTGGAGAAACTACCCAATGCCACATAATTGAATAATCACTTTAAGTTTGCTGGAAATATGATGTTTGCTTGACTACTAGTATTATGTCGATAGAAATTGTTTCCAAAGTGCTTCACAATAATAATGCAAAAGCATCCTTTGATATTTGACTTTTTTCAATAAAAGTATTTGGCATCAGTATTCAACTTTTAGTTGTCAAAATAAGTCTGAAGAAAAGTTATATTTTACTTTATTTAATAAAATGGGATATTCTATTATGATAGCCTCATCCAAGTAACACCCAGCAGCCAATCGGCTATTAACTTTTTAGGTTTTGGGTATTCAGAATCAGAATAGTGATGGACAAACAAATTTGGCTGGCACAAATTCGCCAGGTGCTTATTTGCGGCAAATGCTCCACATTTCGTTGGCAGCGAATAAATTCACAGACAAAAAATCAGCTGCGTCAAAAAAAAAATTGGGCGTACGTCAGAATAGTCGCCATCATAAAAATTGAGTCAAAATTATTTGGACACGCATTGAATTTAATGCATTTGGACAAAATAGGCTCAACCACTAATCACAAAAGAAAACATTTCACTGGATTGACGGTTAAGTGGACCAAAGCAACATGTTCCAGGCTTCTTCAAAATCTGTAAAAGCTTTAATTTAGTGTTTCATTTATCCTTATCAGAGTGATTTTGCCCCGTCTTCATAAAGCCCATCATATTAAATCTCGTAGTCGTAAATGGAATACCATCAAGAAGTTATTGCTCTAAATCATGGATGCTTTGAAAGTATGCTAATTTGTTGCCCTTTTCCAATTATGTTAATGAATGCTAAGTATCCAATTCCCTCCTCCAGGACATTCAATATTTGCCTCTGACCTAGCGAAGCTCATTAGGATATTTTCCTCGATATTTTTGTCAATTTTAATTGCTTGTTGCCGTGATAAATCCAAGAGTAAACCAGATAATTATAATTCTGCAGCCAATGTCCCTGTTTGATTTATATACTGACAAAGAACAGCTAAATGCTTTTAAACTTCTGTATAGGAACGAGAGTGCTAATACAGTATATTACCATTTTACATGCAGTATTAAAGTTGTTGAGCTAATTTGTGAAGTTCAAATGTTATATCTTGGTACTTGAAACAATTACTTTAAAGATTACTTTAAACAATAACATTAAAGATTCTGTGAAGTAGGTATGAAAATACTAATAAACAGAACAAATATCCCTTGGCACTTAAAAACTATTTTCTCTAACACAAATGTTAAAATGCAAATAACTCATTCACTTTGCAATTAATACACAAAGCACATACTAACCTTCAAAAGTAAGCAATGACAATTTAAGTAAGCAGCAGTTTAAAGTGCTTTGTACCAATGTTCCCTCGAATTCCTTGTCGACTATATGCACAAAAATTTTTTATTGTACACATATTTTAACGTTGAATGCGCATTTTTAAAAACTGTGTGTGCAGGTCAAACCAAATGCAAAATTTTGTGTTTTCACATAAAATTCTTTGTGCACATCCCAATTTGTTGTGTGCACTGGTCTTGTGTACACACAAATGCACAGATTTGAGGGAACATTGCTTTGTACCATAACTCTCCTGCCATGAAGTTGCATTATTCCCTGCTGATTGGCCTCTCTGTTACACAAGGTCCATTCCTTCACCACATTCCATCTTCCCATCTCCTGTTTTTAACACTGCATTACCCTGAAACATTTTTTTCTTTCCTTCATCATTTTTGTCTTGGGTATTTCAAATTCGTCTTTCATTTTCTATTCCATTCTAATTTTCTGTTACATCAATTTCCTTTCTTCTACTGACTCTCAAATATACTTAGCCTCACTTTTTAATTTCTACTTTATATCTTATTTTGATTTTACATTTTAAATTATACTTTCATTTCTTTATTTAAGATTCTTTTCTTTGAGGCATGAGGAACATTTATTCTGGTACCTACTATTCTGTGGCCTTTCAGTTGGTGAAAAAGTCCTCTACAGTAAGGAGAGGGTACTAGTGGTATTATTATTATAATTAGGGAACTCCCAGGTGAGATGTTTAAAAATGGAAAGTAAGTGCTAAGTGAGCTGGAGGAGTTACCTGGCCAATATGGGCTATTATCAAAAAAATAAGGGGAGAGTAAGCAGTGAGTTTGATAATGCCAAATGTCAGAAAACTGAGACATGCTTGCAGTTCTTGGAATTCTCAGCATGGTTTTCTTGGACTTCTTTCTAGTTTTATTCAGTACTTTGAAGACATAAAGTCAAAAACATGTGGGAGGTTTCTTCTGACTATGATCTGCTGACTATTTACCAACCCTTAATAAATCACCCCTTTTATTTTGTAGGTGCAATAATCTTACAAGGCCCCTGATATATCTGTAAATCATGTCCTTATCGTAGGTCAGATAACTATATTCTTGTTGTATTAGTACAATGTTGTATAGCTAAAGCGAAGGTTCACCGTTAAATTTACTTTTAGCATTATGAAACAATTTCCAATTAGTGTATTTTCTATTTATTTACATTTTTTTAATTAGTTAGCTTTTTGCTCAGATGCTCTTCAATTTGGAACTTAAACAGCTATCTGATTGCTATGTTACCCTAACAACCTTACATTGAATAAATAGCAAAGGGCTAGAATAACAAGATAAGCAGTAAAAGTAACACAAGTTATGTGCAACCTAAATAAGATTGAGCGCAATAACACTCTCTGCACTAGCAGAGCCAAATTTCCGGGATTAAACCCAGAAGTTAGGCTCTTACAGTTACAGCTTTTTGCCGCCCCTTGTAACTGGCAGTTTGCTGCCGCCTCAGGCAAGGTTCTCTTCTTGCCTCATGGTAGGAGCTGCCCTGGTGGCACTGTATCAAATGCTTTAGCAAAGTCTAAGTAAATCACATCCGCATGAAGACCAATTGAAAACTGTTATATACAGTTCTAAAGCGGTAGATGAGATAACCCTTTAAAAAATTATGGTGCAGGAGAAAAAGTTGTTTATCTATACTATGACGATGTTCTGATTTACAACTTAATCTCACTGGAAAGATGCTCAAACATGAGAGCTATAACATCTATGACAGCTTCTGTGAGAGAGGAAGGTTAATTCATTTTAAAATATGGGAGAACCAGGTTATATGTATGATCATGAGAGAGAATACATAAATAAATTGAAATAAAGTAAACTTGCCCATTGTTAGAAATGATCACACATTTACACTACTAGGAGACATCTGTATTCTACATTTATGTTTTCTGGTTCATTACTGTATATTATTCTGTTCTTTTCTTCTCTCTCTTCTCTTTTTCATCTTGCATTTGAATATATACCTTTAATCACCATATAACATTGTAAGTACACAAAATGCATTTGAGACATCATCCTTCTCTTCTTTTGTACATGGCTGAAATGTTATAATCTTATGTTACCAAAACAAAAAGAAAATCAGATCCCCAACAGGATGTTATTACCGCAAATGTACCTTGATTGTCCCCCTCAATTTTGAACACAACCCTCTGTCTTCTGGCCATTTAAACACAGATATGCTTTTAAATTCTCATAAGGTATGTATCGGACGTTGTTATTGTTTATAGTGATGGGCGAATTTGTCCCGTTTCGACGAAAAATGTGCTAATTTCCCGCAAAATTTGCAAAACGCCCTGGCAAAAATGCACCAGCACCCATTTTTTTGATATGCCTGCTTATTTTCACGCCAGTTTCGCAAATTTATTTGCCAGCTGTGTATCGCGGGAATTCGTTGCAAATTCGCCCATCACTAATTGTTTAATATAGCAAAGTGATTAAACGATGGTCACTACAGCAACCCTGCTCCTACCTAAATATTACCAAGGCAAGTGTCTCTTAGACCCTTTGCGCTTGAGGGAAGATCTGAATGAAAAGGAAGGTATAAGTAAAATAGTATCTCCTACATGAAATTGTAGTATCTTTTTCCAGTAAAATCTTTTGGTTTCAATGTCTTTTCAGCATTGTTTTCTGCTACAGTTAAAATAAATTGTAGTTTCAAACAAATAAAATATACGTTATTACATTCAAGGACAGAACAAGATTGAAAACATTATTCTTAATTGTTCCCATGCTGTCTGGAGAATAAAGAACAAATTAAATCCAGCTAAATGAAATCAGAGCTAAATTTTGGCACAGGACTCAGCAAGATCCCGGATTGCCAGCAGTGATGCCTAAAGGCAGAAGCCAGTGTTTTTTCCTCATAACAAAAAGCCATTGTCACCTTGAAGGTGGATTCTTTAGAAAGAAAATGTCAGGGCTGATGCAGAAACGAATTTAATTGATACATTATTCATCTTCCTGTGTGCCTTTTTAAAAGAAAAAAATGTTTAGTGGTTCTTTTTTTATTAAGTGACAGGAAAAACATAGTTGTTTTAAATGTTATGGTGTGGATAATAGCAGTAAATAATTAAGTGACTTCCTGAGAATGCAGAGCAAAAAGAGCATACTTGAAGAACTATAGCTATACTTTTCAGAGAAGTGAATATAAATTGTACTTTTTATGTTAAATTATTTGCAACTTTCACAGGATGCATTGTATAAATACACATTCCTTCAGAGCATTGTTGTGGTCAAACATTGTTGTATACTTTGTGATCTACTGTATGTTCTCTATAGTACATACAAATATAATAGAAATGCATTTACTGTGGAAATAGTTTCAAAATGAGACTCCTGTGGGTGGTTTGACTATAGAATAGGATGGTGGCATAGGACAGAAGCACTGGCTGTCAGAATCATTAGCACGGGTTAAGAGCCTGCAATAATAAAACCCAGAACTGTACTATTAGGGTCTCAGGAAGTAACAGCATGGTCAGAACTAACAAGAAAGCATCACTGCTCAAACAGACTGCATTCTTAAGTCTGAGAGATAAAAACAGCATGGTGCTCTCCTCTAACGCTCTGCTCCGTAGAGTTCAAGGCAAAAAAAGGTGACAATGGTAAGTTTTCAAAAACGAACCCCTGCGCCAGCATGTTAACAAACATTAAATGCATTCTGAAAGATGTAAAATAAAGGTAATATTTGAGCGACTGCATCTACTAAAAAAAAAAGGAGCTAACTGAGAAGTTAAAAAGAAGACTGTGATCAGTCACCCTGAGATAGTATCCACTTAAGGAAGACAAAAGCCACAAGTTGAGTCAGTTACACTTTTTTAAAAGCCAATACAATGTACTATGTGAGAAATAACAATGCATGCCATTCTCAATATTTTCATTGTACTACTTTAAAAAATTATAAAGAATATGGACATTTAATACCTGTCCTGTTACTTGAAGCCAGCACATAGCATACTTTTATAGATCACATAGAGTGCCTCAATTTAATGGACCACTATACATGACTAAACTTTTGCTACGCATTCCACAGTACAGTTTATTGCATACAATTTGGTAGAGATTTAGTGTAACTATTATTTTTACAACCAAAGAATATACAGTATGTGCACTTTTGTTTCAATATATTTTTTCAAAAAAGTAGAACCCACATTTTTTCAAGGGGCCATAAAAAATTGTGTAAAATCTATGAAAATATAAAATCAAGGCAATGTATAATACATTATTTATTGGTGGCAGGGCCAGACTGGCATTCTGTGAATGTTGGCAAATGCCATAGTCAGTCACTCTTTAATTGGCATATAGGGGGCTCTTTGGGCCCCTGTGTATTTGTAATGCCAGGACCTATTTTCAATCACAGTCTATTTGTAAGAGGCGCCGGCAGACTTAATCAGTTTCTTACCTCTCGGAGCGCCTCTTTTCATGTGCGCAGGTGCACACTTCCGGTTTGACCTTTTTTGCCAGCGTCCGACGCTGACGCTGGGTGTTTTGACGCTGGCGTCATGACATCATCAAACAGTGCCTAATTCAAACTTTGGCGCCAAACTTTCCTATTTAAGCCTGATTCGCCATTTTTTAAGTGCCCAAGCTAGGCTTCAGTTTATCTGTTCCTGCTCAAGCGGTATTCTGCATTTTGTCTTCCTGGTTTCGATCCTTGCCTGATAATTCGACTACTACTTCTGCTGCCTTGAACTCTTCGCCTGACCCTGACTACGTTTTCTCTTCATCCCTGCCGGTACCTCAATTTTGGCTATGCACTTCCTGTTGGCTTCCTCAGCAGAAAGTCCGGGGTCCCAAAAGGGTATCAGTGAAAACAGGAAACCACAGGGTTCACCGGTGCATCCAAAGGTACTGTTCACCTCACAAGGTTCCCATTAATGAGATCTTACACTAGTCCAGTGGTCTACTTGCCTGGTGGGACCACAGAAAACTGTAATATATTACCGCTGGAACGTTGGGGAAGACCTCTGCCTCGTCTGCAGCGATGCCCGGCATCCGCTCTTCTGGGTCCGCATGTCGGTCTCATGCATCCTTTTACTTTGGTGTGCTGCATGACGTCATTATGTGTGGTGCAAAATTCAAATATTTAAAGGGGGCAACGGTCAATTGTTCTTTGCCCAAAGTAGGTCTATTTCTAGTTCCTGGGTCCGATTCTAGTCTGTTTCTCTGTTCTTGACCCGTGCTTATTCTTGACTACTCCTGTATTGTTACCTGAACCGACCTTTACCTGTATTTGACTATTCTTCCAGATCCTGACTTTGTACTGCATTTACTAATTGGTTTGATCCCAGCTTATGTCCTTGACTATGCTTTTTGTTCCTGATTCTGTGATGCACCGTCTTATTGGTTTGTAACCTGGCATGTTCTCAACTATGCTTTGCCCTATTCCTGTTCCTCCTGTTGCACGTTATGGTTCCCTTGCCTGCCCAGAACTCTTGCTCTGATTCCCTCACTTTAAGACCTGGCGGCAGCTGAGTTGCGGAGGGCTCCACCAGAAGTAAAAGGCAGCTGTTGTAGGCAGAAGTGTGAGCTGTGACTTGAATCATGGCATCAGTTTGGGAAGCCATATGTGACAAAAACAGTGTATAATGCGGGGAAACTTAAAATCAGGTTATGTAAAATTAAGGTTTGACTGTGTTTTTTTTTTTTTTTAGATTTTTTTCACCATGATTTTTACACAGATGTGTTTTGTGATGATAAATGATTTCATTTCCTGTGGAAATGGGACCTCCTGACGTTAGGTCTGTTTACCCAAGTGTGTTTGCAACCCATTTATTTGTACTGCTGTAGGCCATGCTACTGCAAAAATGAATTGCATAGAAATTCCTAATTTGTATGCTAAATTGCTGGATTTGGCTATACATATCCCATTGTATTTATTTAGCATATAATTTGATATTCTATGAGACTGAAAAGTTCAAAAGTATATTTAGGATTTAACCATATCCAATCAGTCATGGCTATTAGTGATGGGCGAATTTATTCGGCAGGCGCGAATTCGCTGTGAATTTGCGCGATTCGGCGCCAGCGAATAAATTCGCAAACGCCCGCAATTTTTTTTTTTAAAAAAACGGATGCGGGCGTCAAAAATGAGACGCCAGCGCCATTTTGCGAATTTTTCGCTGTTTCGCAAAATTTTCCGGCGAATCGAAACAGCGCGAATTCACCCATCACTAATGGCTATCTATCTATCTATCTATCTATCATCTGTCTATCTATCTATCCATCTATCTAGTATTTTAGAAAGTAATAATGACAATGACATAGAGACTATGATAAAATGAATGTATTTTGTTTTTTTTCTAGAAATTCTTACTTTAATAACAGTTTTCCTGCAGCCATACATGGATCTTGTTCAAAACACTCAATCACTTGAAAAGGTACAGATGTATGTCTTAATATTAATGGCCTTGCACTGTATAAATTTCCATGCAAATTCTGTCTGAATTAGAGAGGCGAATATCAATCAATATCTGACAGCTATAAAAGTCATCACATAAAGTAGATTGCAAAGAGCACTGTGCGGCGTATCTCCTGCCTCGGAGAATTATTAAAAAAATCCTCTTCAAGTAACCATAATTAAAAATTAGATTAAAAAGGTTATCTTTATAAACACAACAAAAATGCCTGACCTTTTATTATTCATGAACTAGAAGAAAGTCCATTAGCCAGGAGATTGATTTTTCCCCTCTTAAAAGTTATTTCTTTTTTGATGTACTTACTTTATTTCTGCAAGTGCCATTGAAGAGCCCTTTTAAAAGAATAAGAACACAAATAAAAACCATTGACAAGTTACGGATTGCTTAACACCTACTGTATGACTTGAAGCTGCTTGTATTATTCCGGAAGATGTTATTCCATTTCAATTAATAGAATGGTATGGCTGCAAGATACTGTATGCTGCTTCTGCTGAAAACAAGACTTTACTTATGCAGCAATATTGTGTTAAACACATATTCAATTTGTATCAGGGCTGTCTAAAAAAAATCTGACTACAGATACATCTATCATTCTTTACTCTACTCAATATTGAAGTACAAGATGATTCCTGCTTTAAAGGTACTGGGAGCTTTAGTTCAACAACTATGAAGCCACAGGTTGGTCATCCCTGGTTATACAATATATTCCACTCATTCCTTAATTGTGTATAATGCTAGCCACCTCCTGTTTTCTTAATACAAATCTACTGCCAGTCATTTCCTCTTTCATTAGAGGAATGGAATTCCTCCTACTGTTTTCATTATTACAGGACTGTGTAATGGCAGACACTGCATGTTTTCATTATGGAATAGCTGTGTGGTGCCAGATGGCACTTGGTCTGTGTTGCAGAATGATATCTGACCACATAAAGTAAAAGGTTTTTAAGAATGAGTATAGCAGTACTGAATCACTGGGATTGTTTAGCAACTTACTGCATATAACATGTATCATAAAGGTACAACATTTTCATATACCACTAAAAACATGGATTAATAGATGCTGAGATTATTTTTGTTGTGACTGCACAATAGATCTGGGCTCAGTTTAATAATTATATCAACAATAACGCCGCTTCTTCTAACATTATTAGAGTGGCGGTACTGTCTATACCTCCTACTTTGCCTTACTTAGATCCTAGTATTTCTTATCCTGTAATGTCATCCCCTGCCTGTTCTTAGTGACCTTGCACATGATCAGTGACTTTGGGGCAAATTTACTAAAGGGCGAGGTGGCTAATGCCAGCGAAAATTCGCCAGCATGATGTAATTTATTTACTTCACCGATTTACTAACGGGCGCTGGCGTAAATGCGCTAGCCAAGTGGACTAGTCTACCGCTACTTCGCACACTTAAGCCAGGCAAAGTTGTGCTATGGGGAAGGGACGTAACTATGTTAATTCACTAACTTGCGCATTTCACTGAATGTTACCTCTTGCGCCAGACTGGTCCCAAAAAATGCTGGAGTCTTTTACTTCTTTAAGGGTGATATGCTGAAAAAGATCATAAATTGTTTTGGGGGTACCCTCCTTCCCCCCTACATTTCCTAACATATGGCACCTAAACTATACAGTGGGCACATGTATAGGGCAAAATAACAACTCTATTTTATTTTATGGAGCTTTCCCAGGCTTGTGTACTGTAATGTATTTGCTGCTACATATACGCCCATTGTAATTTAACTTGGCGCCATATGCAAATTAGGCATTGCTAGCATAACTTCGCTTTGCTTGACAAATTAATGCTAGCGCAACTTCGCTACCTGTCGCCTCCCTGAGTTCCTTACACAGACAGTTCCTGTGCCCGGAGAGACCCAAATTTCCACTACAATTAAATACATTTTATTCAATACGTAAAAAAACATTTAATTATTATGCTATGTTGTCTTGTATGGGATACAGAAGGAGGCATTTTACATCAAAGGACTTAAAGACTAAGCCTAGGTTTATTATTAAGATATTTCAAGAAAAAAGGCTACAAGGCTACAGAATGGATGTCATAAATAGTGCTTTTATGAAGGCAAAACTATCAGTAGAACTTATTGATTATTCAGCTCAGGACTGGTATTGGAAAATAAAACTTCAGCAATACCCTATAAAAGAAATTCAAGATGTTCTACCGCAATCAATGTACGGCTCTTGGAGTTAAACAAACTAATAACACAAAATAATCTAATTTCATATCAATGTGATACCCAGTTATGATAATTTTATTTTTTTAAAAACTAGGAATTATATGAATTTACCAACATTAAGATTACAAAATAAAGCAGTGTTAATGTGGTCAGTATAAAATATAAAGTGTTTATTCTCTATTTGACAGTTTTTAGTTTGTTTTTGTAAGTTGTATATTAAATTATTTTAAGCATTTTAATACCTTATTCATATTTCTGATATCAAATTTTGAGGTTATATGAAAGTTGGAATTTTGCTCAGTCTAAAGCATTGATGTAAATTTCTACTGTTGTTCCTTTATTTTCTAATGTGTATTCATTTTCCCAGTGTAACATTTAGAAAACAGGTTCTCACCAGGTGATCCTTAACCAGTATATGCTATTTTGTGCTGGAGCAACATATACAAAGCTATGTTATTTTAACTTGCGCAATTAATATTACATTATATTGATTGCAAATATTGATGTTCTCATACTGACTCAATTTCTTATTTCTCTGTCTACAAGAGTCCTCCACATGGCCTAATCTTTGTTGACAAACCACAGTGCTCCTCCTTCCCCCTCCTCTCCTGTTGCGTTTGCCTGGTGCTGGTTAGAAAGGTTGGCTAGTGTAGCGGGGTTAACCCCTGTGTGTTTATTATATCAGTGATGTAACGTTTTGGGGGAGTGCCCCTTCATTAGACAAAGGGGCACGCACCGAAACGTTACATCACTAACCTTTGTTTACACCATTGCCTATTGTCTCTATCTTGGGATTGGTGCTCCATATTTTGTACTGAAGTTGCATTTATTATCCCAAACGTAGGGGGAAGCCAAGGACATGATGTTAATGGATAAATAATAAAAGGGGATGGCTCATGAATGCTATTGTCAAACCCAAATAATACAAATAAAGATAACTTGTGGACAAGACTGTAGTCCAGATTACTGTACGTAAATTTTAAGCATTGCAGCCTCCTCCATGGTTGGTCAAGCTAGGAAACATCTAAACACCAATTCAAAGAGGGACATGCTCCCATTGTGTTTTATTGAATACAAATAATTGCATTTACAATCTGAAGTAGGCAGTCAGTTTAATAATCCCAACAGCCCAATGCAGTTCACGAACATATGACTTGATAGAATGAATAATATTAATTTGTAATAATTTAATTTAAAGGAAAATTTGTCATTTCATCTCACAAATATACTAATTAATTATATACAATTTTTCCCATGAGGAAGTCACATGATAATGAAATGCATTGGGCTGTTATGACTATTGAATTTTTTTTTTCACTTGCCCTCAGAGGTTGAATTTAAGACCTAATGAGCAAGAGCTCATTTTAAAACTCAGGTTTTACTATGCTTTCAGATGTAGTATGCAACAATGTCCAATTCTCAACACCGGCTGCTATGTTGGTTGACCTCCTCAAAGTCCAGAATCCAATTAGATGGTTGAGAAAACCTTGAGCTAGTTTTCTGCAGTCTTAGAAACACCTTTTCAATTACTTTAGTTATACAGATAACATAGTTTTTTAAATATTGGATATGATATTTTTAGAATTAATCAATCCTTTTTAAAAAGTTTCTTCCTCACTAGTTAAAGGATGATTACTTGTGGTCCTATCTATTAAACAGCACCAGTGATGAGCAATGACTCCCATAGACTCCAATGGGTGAAGAATATTGTTGCATATCAACAAAAAATTTTAATTTGAAAGGGAAAAAAAAAAATTAAAAAAAAAAAAAAAATATATATATATATATATATATATATATATATATATATATATATATAGGAAATAAATAACATAGCTTGACTGTACTTTTATACATTTTATCTAGAATATGTTAACAATTATTCTTCATGAATTACTGTAAGTCTTAGAAAAAAACAAATAAAAACTGGTTATTATTCAGTTTCAGTGCTAATACAAAACACGAATGGACTTTCTTTTGACCTTGCTTTTATTCCTTTTATATTGTATTTTACTGTCTAATTCTCAAAGGACAAAGATATTTACATGTACTAGGAAACCTTTCTACAGCAGTATACAAGACAAAGGTTGGATAAGTACTATGAAATATTCCCAGATACATAATATAACAATATTCAGTGAATTGCAAGCAAGCTGACTTAGGTTACCTTGCAGTTTATTGCATTGAAATATCCCCTCTGGGAGTATCACTTTACAATTTAAAACAATGAAGTCAGTTTACAAAGTACGTTCTTGCATGGCTCCTGTATTTTCCTGCTTATATACTGTATGTATGAATATCTTGTAAAACACAAACATCTTAAAACAAATCTATAGATGGTTGTGTGTATATCTATCTATCTATCTATCTATCTATCAATGAAAAAATATTCAGACCCTTCTAATTTTCTGAATAACACTATACTGATGTGTTGAGAACGATTAGGGCCAATATAGGACATACAGTTTTTTTCTTTGAACCATTGCAGTCACAACTCGACCTTGTGTTTAAAATTCTTGTTTGTTGAGTTTAAGTTTATTGTGAAGCCAATTGCCTGCATTTGTACTTTTTATTCATGTGCCCCTGACAAAGACCGCCTTGTTTAACGTTCAAACACATTCTTTTTTAAATGATATATGCAATAAAAGATTTTGTTAAAACTTGTCACTGAATTGTCCTACTCCTCTTAATTTTTGTTCAGAATATTATCCAATGGACAATTCATTTTTAAACGAGCTTCATTTTTTTTTTTAGTTTATTGCAGCAGGTTTTCTGTACTGCCATCTTGCTCATCTTTCTCAGGCATCCCAAGTGGCATGCACAACTCTAGGTTTGATGAAGGTAGCCTGTGAAAGGTAAGAAACATGGTGGTGTGGTCCTGTGTTTCTTTTTTGTTAGCCAAGGTTCCATCTTGGATTTCCTGTGTGGTTTTGCATCTTTTTGCTTTTAAAATTCATCCTTCCTCTTATACCTGCCCAGGATCCAAATAAACTTTTCAAGCCCAGATGCTCTGCATGTTAAATAAAATTTTGCAGCTCTAAAACTCCAAAACTAGAAGCCACTCCCATGAAGACTGTGTTGTATACATTCAGAATCAATGTATTCATGAAGGGGGCAGTGTGAGATATGTAGGCATCCATCTTCCAACCTTTCCCCATTTCCTATATTGTATGTCATTCAGATGCACAGGTTTGTGAGCGGCTCCTGGTTCACTCCAAAACAGGGCCCTTAACTGCTATTCATCCTTGCCATACCACATTATCACAATAAACAGCAGTCATCAAAACACTCTTAATTTCTTGATCTTTATTGGGGAAATAAAACCACCGCTGTCTGTTGATCCGTGAAATTACACGCAATATTGGATTTTAAGAACACTGCAGTGATCAAAACATTAAGCATGGCAAAGATGAAGACATTTTCTTATGTGCCTTAAAAAATAAACTTTGTGTAGCACAGAATGGTTCGCACAGTGAACATATTTGCCCTGTGCATGGGTATATTTATAAAGCTGGATAAGTGCGATGCATTTCATGTGTAAACAGAATTGTGAATTGTTATTTGAGCTGTGAATGTCCATAAAAGCTTTTTAAATATGGCATATTTGTAAACTTATTTGTGCCCACATTCTGGGGCATATTTTTCAAGGGTCGAATTTCGAATTTGAAAAACGTTGAAATTCAAATTCAAAAAGACCAACCAAAATTAAGTAGAATTTTTTTTTTTAGACGAATAGGTCCGCTTTTGATTGAATAGGTCCAAATTCGAATCGTACAAATCGAACTAATAGGGCATTCGATCGAATTCAAATCCAAGTTTTTCTCAAAAAAGATTTTGATTTTTCAAAGTCCACCAATTGACTCCAAATAGGTTTTAGGAGGTCCCCAATAGGCTAAAACATCTATTCGGCAGATTTTAGATGGCAAATGGACTAAGTTGAATTTTTAAAAAGACAGTACATAATAAATTTCGATGTTCAGATTTTCAAATTTTTTTCAAATTTGAATCGAATTTGGACTATTCCTTAGTTGATGTACACAAAAAATAGCTTGAAATCTGAATTTTTTGAATTCAAAAATTAACCTCAACCTTTGATAAATCTGCCCCTGTGTTTGAGTTACACTGCAACTTTGGTGGTGAAGAATATACTTGCAAAACAGTATGGTAAATTGCAAATTTAAATTACTGTCAATGCTATTTTCACGTCTTACACAGTGGTCACACTGAAATTCCCATCTCATTTGCAAGCTATTTGTGAATATTTGTGTACACTGTGAATTTGCCAAAACCAGAAAGATGGGCATAGCTCTGCAATATTTCAGCATTCAGGAAAAAACATGGGCAATAAAAACGTTTGCGAATAAATATGCAGTGTGCATATATTGTGTTGGCTTAAAGTAGCACAGCTGGCATTTTTAAACAAGTGTTAAATGAGTGGAAAATGTATTCAATGTTTTTGACTTCAGTACCACATTGATGCCAGTGATATCCAAATATACTTGTCTACTCCTGACTTCTCTCTTGTCTTTTCTGAAGTTATGAATGGTCTTTCTGCTACTGTATCTCCTCGCGAATGTCACTGCACCAACAAATGAAACCTCAGGTTTTATTCAGTCAATAAAATTACCTTTCAATCAAAAAAATTACCTTTCAATCAATCACAATGTCAGAACTCTAAGGGATTCCAACTATGGTCTGCATGGATTTTAGGATATGTCATATCCTGCTGAGCCACTGGAGGTGTTTGGAGCCTGTTGCTCGCAACTATTTACATAGACTCCTGCTACCTTTAGTTACTCTGTTTTCACCCTTACTCTCATTAATGCCAGGTGCCTACATTCTGGTCATTATGGGCCTATATAAGCCAGTCCCTTTTACCTTCCTTTGCGGGATTATTGATATCAGTTTGGTGATCTTGACCCTCCCATGCTTGTTTTTGTTTCTGTTCCTTTTCCAGCCTAAGTTCCCTCTTTGCCTGAATTCTTGTACATGTTGATTTCCCATCTTTGACTTCTGCCTGCTCCAAGATCAGTTAGTAGTGTGAGCGAGTTGGCAGCACACAGGTCATGGGGCCAGGGGAGGCTTTGCAGGGGGGCTTTGCGGAGGGCTTTGCTGGGAACTATTCCTTGTGCAGCATTTACTTCATACTGACACGTTCCTATGATTTTTATAGGAACATGTCAGTATCACTTTAAGGGAAAAAATACACCTTTATTAGGTTTTTATTAGGGGGAAAAAGCGCAGGAATGGGCAGAAGGAGCAATAGATGAAGAGACCTTTTTTTCTGCAGGATCCCAGTCTGTCTCTCAACTTATTAAAGGCAATTTTACAGGAGATCTCTGACCAGTACCATCTGACATTTTAAAACTTACTGCAGTTTCCTACTCAATTTTGTCATTTTCAACTTTTTCTACATCTGATATAGCTTTTCAATCCTCCTGTTTTCACATATCTGACAATCCTTCTAGTAGTGAAGAGTTGAGGGTTTTCTCTGATTGAGGCAATTTAGAAAATATTTCTGATGAAGAGTGCGAAGATCTGGAACTTTAGATGCGAATAGAATACCAACTACATTTACTGCTAAGTACAAGGGCCAGTCAATCACCAGTTACAATACCTGTGCCAGCTATTTGTACCTGAGCAACAAACAATAAAAAGCAGTCATCGAAACACTTTTAATTTCTTGATCGATGTTGGGGAAATAAAGCCTTTTAAAACCACCGCTGATCCGTGAAAGTGCGAGTAATATTGGATTTTAAGAACACTGCAGTGGTGAAAGCATTAAACATGGCAAAGATGAATGCCAATAAAAGACATTTTCTTATGTGCCTTAAAGGTGCAATCAAGACACACAGGGGGCTCATTTATAAACTTTGTTTGCACAGTGAACATATTTGCCCGTTGCATGGGTATATTTATAAAGCTGCATAAGTGCGATGCATGTCGTGTGTAAACAGAATTGTGAATTGTTATTTGCTCTGTGAATGTCCATAATAGTTTTTTAAATATGGCATATTTGCAAACTCTTTACTTAATTCTGCAGGATTCATTGAGGTCCGTCATGGTGCAGAGAGACTGTAGAATTGCTAATGTGGTGCCCCTTTGCAAAAAGGGTTCCGATTCTCAGCCTCAAAACTATAGGTCAGTTAGTCTGAGATCTGTGGTAGAAAAGCTTTTTGAAGAGTTAATAAAGGATAATATACATGACTTCATAGCAAATCATAATACTTTGAGTGTATGCCAGCATGGTTTTATGCGTATTAGACCTTGACAGACTAACTTAATTTATTTTTATGAGAAGGTAAGCAAGGACCTCAATTCTGGGATGGCAGTGGTTGTGATTTACTTAGACTTTGCTAAAGCATTTGATACAGTGCCACACAAAAGGTTACTGGTTAAATTAAGGAATGTTGGTCTGGAACATAGTATTTGTACCTGGATAGAGAACTCAAAGATAGACTACAAAGAGTGGTGGTAAATGGAACATTTACTAATTGGACCAGTGTTGTTAGCGGAGTAACGCAGGGCTCTGTACCAGGACCTTTGCAATTCAACTTGTTTATTAATGACCTGGAGGTGGGCATTAAAAGAACTGTTTCTATTTTTGCAGATTATACTAAATTGTGCATAATTATAAGTTTCATGCAGGATGCTGCAGAGTGATTTGACTAAGTTGTAAAACTGGGCAGCAAACTGGAAAATGAGGTTCAATGTTGATAAATGCAAGGTTATGCACTTTAGCAAAAAAAATATAAATTCATGTTTTACACATGTGTCGGGTGCTTCCTTAACTGAGGAGGATCTAGGGGTTTTTGTAGATTACAAGTTGTCTAATTCTGGGCAGTGTCATTCTGTGGCTAATAAAGTTCTGTCTTGCATAAAAAAAGGGATGAAAACATAATTATGCCTCTTTATAGGTCCCTGGTAAGGCCTCATCTGGAGTATGCAGTGCAGTTTTGGACTCCAGTCCTTAAGAGGGATATAAATGAGCTGGAGAGAGTGCAGAGACATACATAGTAACATAGTAACATAGTAACATAGTAAGTAAGGTTGAAAAAAGACACATGTCCATCGAGTTCAACCTTTTTTTTTTTTTTTATTACCTACCTATCTGCCAGTTGATCCAGAGGAAGGCAAAAAAAACCCATCTGAAGCCTCTCCAATTTGCCTTAGAGGGGAAAAAATTCCTTCCTGACTCCAAAATGGCAATCGGACTAGTCCCTGGATCAACTTGGACTATGAGCTATTTCCCATAACCCTGTATTCCCTTACTTGCTAAAAAGCCATCCAACCCCTTCTTAAAGCTGTCTAATGTATCAGCCTGTACAACTGATTCAGGGAGAGAATTCCACATCTTCACAGCTCTCACTGTAAAAAACCCCTTCCGAATATTTAGGCGGAACCTCTTTTCTTCTAATCGGAAGGGGTGACCTCGTGTCAGCTGGAAAGACCTACTGGTAAATAAAGCATTAGAGAGATTATTATATGATCCCCTTATATATTTATACATAGTCATCATATCACCCCTTAAGCGCCTCTTCTCCAGCGTGAACATCCCCAATTTGGCCAGTCTTTCCTCATAGCTAAGATTTTCCATAACTTTTACCAGCTTAGTTGCCCTTCTCTGTACCCTCTCTAATACAATAATGTCCTGTTTGAGTGATGGAGACCAAAACTGTACGGCATATTCTAGATGGGGCCTTACAAGTGCTCTATAGAGTGGAAGAATGACCCCCTCCTCCCTTGACTCTATGCCCCTTTTAATACAGCTCAAGACCTTATTTGCCCTTGATGCTGCTGACTGGCATTGCTTGCTACAGCCAAGTTTATCATCTACAAGAACTCCAAGGTCCTTTTCCATAATGGATTTGCCTAGTGCAGTCCCATTAAGGGTATAAGTGGCTTGGATATTTTTACATCCCAGGTGCATGACTTTACATTTATCAACATTGAATCTCATTTGCCACTTAGCTGCCCAGATTGCCAGTTTGTCAAGATCATGTAGCAAGGATGCCACATCCTGGATGGAATTAATTGGGCTGGATAATTTTGTGTCATCTGCAAACACTGATACATTACTTACAACACCCTCCCCTAAGTCATTAATGAACAAATTAAATAAAAGTGGACCCAATACTGAGCCCTGGGGGACCCCACTAAGAACCTTACTCCAAGTAGAGAATGTCCCATTAACAGCTACCCTCTGTACCCGATCCTGTAGCCAGTTTCCTATCCATGTGCAAACGACTTTGTTAAGCCCAACAGACCTTAGTTTAGAAAGCAGTCGTTTGTGGGGCACAGTATCAAACGCTTTGGCAAAATCCAAATAGATCACATCTACTGCCCCCCCACTATCCAGAATCTTACTTACCACATCATAAAATGCAATCAAATTCATCTGACATGACCTATCCTTCATAAAGCCATGTTGCTCATAATGCCATTCATTAGGACAAAATTTTGAATGTGATCCCTTAACAAGCCTTCAAATAATTTGCCCACCACAGATGTCAATCTTACTGGCCTATAATTGCCAGGCTGAGATCGTAATCCCTTTTTAAATATTGGAATAACATCAGCTTTTCTCCAATCCATAGGCACCATTAGTGATGTAGCGAACTGCCGATTTGATGTTCGCGAACGCCGTTCGCGAACACCGGCAAAAAAGCGAACAGTTCGCGAACAGTTCGCGAACTTCGAACGCTCGATAAAATCGTTCGATCGAACGATCGAAGGATTTTATTCGTACGATCGAACGATTTTCGTTCGAATCGAACGATCGAAGCTATTCGATCGAATGATTTTAATTCAATCGAATGCTTATAATCGTTCGAACGAATGGAAATCGTTCGATTTTAGCGATCGAACGGTCGAATGGTCGAATGGTCGAACGAAATTTTACTTCGAATCGAACGCGAACACCAATTGGCGAACGTCGCGCGACGTTCGCGAACATTCGGCGGACGCGAACAGTCGAAGTTCGCGCGAACTAGTTCGCCGGCGAACAGTTCGCTACATCCCTAGGCACCATACCAGATGACAGTGAATCTGAGAAAATCAGAAATAAGGGCTGGTCTAAAACTGAACTAAGCTCTCTTAGAACCCAGGGGTGTATGCCATCAGGCCCTGGAGCCTTGTTTACATTAATTTGTATTAAAGCTTTTTGAATCATATCCTGAGTCAGCCACTGACTAGATTGAGCTGAACCATTCGTGCAGTTATTAAGTGAGCCTGTGAACCCAGACTCCTCTATTGTATACACTGAAGAAAATAACTGATTTAACACATTTGCCTTATCTGTATCTGTTACAACCATACTGGTACCATTATTTAATGGAGCAACACTCTCAGCCTGCATCTTTTTATTATTAATATATTTAAAAAACTTTTTAGGGTTAGTTTTCACCTCCACCGCAATTAACTCTTCATTTCTTTTCTTAGCCTTCCGGATTGCTGATTTACAACATTTATTACAGTGTTTATATTCATTAAATGCAGCTTCTGTCCCTACAGATTTGTAGCTTTTAAATGCCTCTCTCTTCTTTCCCATTAACTTCTTTACTTCTGTATTAAGCCACACAGGATGATTCTTAGAGCTTCTACGTTTAGTCCTTAAGGGAATAAATTGAGAACAGATTTAATATCATTTTAAAGGACAACCATGTCTGCTCTGTGTTTTTAGCTGAAAACCTAATGCCCCAATCAATGCTCTGTAGGGCAGCTCTCAAGGCACTAAAATTAGCTTTTGCAAAATTCATGTTTTTTGTTGCCCCAGTATATTTTTGTTTTTTGCACCAGACATTAAAAGATATAACCTTATGGTCACTATTACCCAGGGGTTCAATGACTTGCACATTTGCTATAAGTTATGGGTCATTTGAGATCACTAAATCAAGAATAGCATTTTTTCTGGTAGGCTCCTCTACAACCTGTGCTAAAAAATTGTTGTGCGATAAGTTTATAAACTTGTTCCCATTAACTGATCTAGCAGTACCGTTGCTCCAGTCAATATCTGGGTAATTAAAATCCCCCATTATCATTACCGTATATACTCGTGTATAAGCCGACCCGTGTATAAGCCGAGGTACCTAATTTACCTAAGAAAACTGGAAAAATGTATTGACTCGTGTATAAGCCTAGGGGCCCCATGTCAGATTTCAAAATGTGAATGTGACCCAGCCGCAACAATTGGGGGACACTGGGCAGGTACCTGTTACTGTCTGTGACTGACTGTGTCGCCGCCCGGATTTCATGTTTGCTTCCCTCTGCCACCCCTATTTCATGTTTGCTTCCCTCTGCCACTTCCCCCCCATCTGTCGCTCTCCCCACCCTGGCTGCTCTTCCCTCTGTCCTTCCCTCTGTCACCTCTGCTCTTCCCTCTGTCACCTCTGCCCCAGCATCGCTCTCCCCACCCTGGCTGCTCTTCCCTCTGTCCTTCCCTCTGTCACCTCTGCTCTTCCCTCTGTCCTTCCCTCTGTCACCTCTGCCCCAGCAGGACTGCCTGTGTCGCCGCCCGGAGCAGGTCCAGGAGCTCCGGGCGGCGCGTCCTTCCCTGCCGGCGTTCGCTTTCAAAATGGCGGCGCCCATGGCCGCCACGTGGGTAGCGGCCGGCGCCGCTACCCACGTGGCGGCCATGGGCGCCGCCATTTTGAAAGCGAACGCCGGCAGGGAAGGACGCGCCGCCCGGAGCTCCTGGACCTGCTCCGGGCGGCGACACAGGCAGTCACAGGCAGTCCTGCTGGGGCAGAGGTGACAGAGGTATGACCCGCGTATAAGCCGAGTTTGAGTTTTTCAGCACATTTTGGGTGCTGAAAAACTCGGCTTATACGCGAGTATATACGGTACTTTACCTAAACTAGTAGCCTTTTCTATTTGCATTAGGAGCTTTGTCTCCTCCTCCTCACTTACATTAGGGGGTCTATAGCATACGCCTACAATTAATTTGCTGGATTCTTTACAATTGGTGAAGAACTCCACCCATATGACTTCTGCTCCCTCATTTTCTAACATAACCTCCTCCTTTATATGAGCTTTTAAATCCTGCCTAACATACAGACATACCCCTCCTCCTTTTCTATTGCCTCTGTCCCTCCGAAACAAAGTATAGCCACTGATATTTACTGCCCAGTCATGCGACTCATTCAGCCATGTTTCGGCCACACCAATCACATCATATTTTCCTTCCATCACCAGCAGCTCCAGCTCTCCCATTTTACCAGCCAGACTTCTTGCATTTGTAAACATACATTTAATACTGGCACCATATTGAACATATGACATGTGGTCCTCCCTCTCCTTAACAGTATCCCCAGCCAAATCTCCTCCCCCATTTTCCCTTTCTTTGCCCACTATCTCATCTAACCTGTCTACCACTGAATCTTTTACTGAACCCTCCCCCCCCACACCTAGTTTAAAATCTCCTCCAACCCTCTAGCCATCTTCTCTCCCAAAACAGCTGCCCCATCATCATTGAGGTGCAGCCCATCCCTAGCAAAAAGCCTGTAGCCGACTGAAAAATCAGCCCAGTTCTCCAAAAACCCAAAACCCTCCTCCCTACACCAATCTTTCAGCCACGCATTAATCTCCCTACGCTCCAAACTAAATTGGTTAGAGGGATGGAAGACTTAAATTATGAGAGGAGACTGTCAAGGTTGGGGTTGTTTTCTCTAGAAAAAATGTGATTGCGAGGGGATATGATTAGAATTTACAAGTACATCAGAAGACATTTAGACAAATAGCAGGGGACCTTTTTACCCATAAGGAGGATCACCGCACAAGAGGCCACCCCTTCAGACTAAAAGAAAGAACTTTAATTTGAAGCAACGTAGGTGACTCTTCACAGTGAGGACAGTGAGGTTGTGGAATGCACTGCTGGGTGACAGTGCTGGGGCTTGGATGATTTCCTGGATAGACATAATATCAAAGGCTATTGTGATACGAAATTCTATAGTTAGTATAGATATGGGTATATATCACATGAACGTATGGACGGGTGTGTATGGATACTGGGTTTTTATTTGGAAGAGATTAACTTGATGGAGTCTTTTTTCAACCCGATTTAACTTTGTAACTATGTAACCTATCGCTAAAAAAAATAATAAAGGTTTCATAACCAGCTCTTCTAGGTTGTCTAGCCCATATAAAATTTTATTTAAATTTTAATTAAAGTGACCACTAAACTCTCACATTTCTAATCAATATTGCAAAATTCCAAAACACATTGTAAATCCCACACACGAAAACCATTCAAAATGTATGACCCCATCAGTCTTAATTTTCCCTTTTTGCTATATTTGAACAAAAATATCTATTTATCAGTTTCTTTAAATATATTTTACTAGTACTGTCCCCTTTATTTTGTAAAATGTGAGCCTTTAAAAAGAACCTCTGAGTTCAGAAAGCTATTTCTCTATATTTACACAAAACTAGCAAACCATAAATAATTGATAAACTCACAAAATTGCCAGGAACTGACTCAAACCTTGCAGGTTACAGACTTTTATCTACCATAAGCTCTTGGGTAAAAGAGAAGGGTCTGGTCTATAAAATTTGAAAACATCAAACTCCTCAACTTTAGCAATTTATCTTCAGAACTGAAGTTACTGCATTTTTCATAACACGGTAATATTGTACAAAATGGGTTTGACCATTTTAATACTGTATATAACATTTTATAAGATATGTACCTTCTATTATTTTATAATTATCTTCATGGGATGTAACATATTCATTGTTCACTAATTGATTTATTGTGTCATGTTAGCAATTTGTTTTTATGTGTTTCTTTTTCTGGAATTATTAAACAGAGATTATGTTACTAATGGGTAATAAAAAATATTCATTTTTAAGGCTTCTTTCCAGATATAAACAAAGAAGGGACAGAATACATCCATGTTTAACATGAGTTCCATAAATAGGGCATATTGTTTTAATTATGAAAAATGAAGGATTTGTTTTATTTCTTGAGTCAAACAGGGAAATTAAAGCTATTCCATGTTTTGTTGGGGTAATCTATTCGCAGAGAAGCAAAATGGGTCAGATTCACCCATCACTACCACAATGATAAAAGCCAGATTCTAATATATTTTAGACAAGAAACCTAGTATCAATTTAGTAAAATAGTGTTTACAGGAATCTAGTGTATTCTAGCCCTACTTTTATATTTTATTATGGAGTCTTGACCACTTCTTAAATCAAATATGAATTTCTCAGTGTAATATATTAGGAAATAGGTTGTCTATCCCAGTCTGTCAGAGGTTGACATGT
Source organism: Xenopus petersii (assembly GCA_038501925.1). Classification (NCBI taxonomy): domain Eukaryota; kingdom Metazoa; phylum Chordata; class Amphibia; order Anura; family Pipidae; genus Xenopus; species Xenopus petersii. The sequence continues at coordinate 57,234,602 of CM076674.1, read as the reverse complement.
TTTAATTTCCATATGAACAATGTGTAGACAGATTTATTAAGGAGAATGATGTGAAATTGAGAAATGACTGATTTTTTTTGGTTTTGCTCAAAAGGCTAGAGTCAAGAAACTACTCTTTATACAGAAACCAAGTGGTGTGGAATAAAGAACCTAATAAAATCATCACAATCAAATTCATCTATAGAAACAACAACTAACAATCATTCGTATCAAAACAACAAAAATACTATACTTTGCATGTGTCTAACTGCAAAACTAAGGCTGTGCCTATTGATTATTTGGGGCTTTCTTTCCAACAATGGGACAAGAAAGCAAAACAGTTCTTTATCTAATTTACATTTTTGCCTCAGTTGTTTAGTTTTAGGTTATGTTTTTTGTTTTTTATTTTTTTTAAAGAAAAACTGTCATCACAAAAAAAGAACTTGAGATAAATTTACCAAGCAAATACTAAAACTAGGTTTCAACGTCTTTTGCAATAAGTACAGAATCAAAAATAGTAGTATTTCCATAAGGCAATATACAAATTTTGCCATGTATGTGACAGCTAGAGGCCTATTTATCAAGGGTCAGATTTTAGTGATTTTAGACTAAACTCACAAACTCTAAAACTACGAATGTCATGACATTATTAAAAGATCCGAATAAAAAAAATATGAACGTAAAATAATGCTCTAAAAAATATTAATACCTCTAAAACCTTTTAAAAAACATCTAAAATGTCTGAATTGATTTAAAACGGTCCAATAGGATCAGAGCAGCACCCATTGACTTCTGTAGGACCTTGTCAAATTTTACCTGGTGAAGTTTTGTATTAGAGGTTTAGTGGTTTTTACACGTCATAAATCTAGCAGTTTTAGATCTTTTTTAAAAAAATAAGAAAACCACAAATTTTGTGAAAAAAAATTAATTTGATTCATAGTAAGTGGGCCCCCTAGAGTTACAGTGGTCAGGGAAGTGATCTGTTAGCCATGGTTTAGTTAACAAAAAATTCACTTAGTTGGTTGGTTTAGCTGGACTACTAACCAGTCTTTTAAAAAAGCATCAGTTATTTGTTCTGTGCTTTTAAATGATTAAACTGAATATAAGTGGTTATTTAAAATATCCTGCATTTATAGATCTCATACCTGTATAAGGTATTATAACATGTGAAGATAATGATTGGTGGAAGTATTAATGTAGATATTAGTATTTTGCATCTCATGGAAATTCAAATAGATAAAATAAAAACTATGATGATCTATGCTGAGATGCATGTCTTTCTTGTAATGACTAGTAAGGGCAAATCTGTCCCGTTTTGTGTTGCAAAAAATTCTCAAAACAACTGAAATTTTTGAATTGCATTGAAGTCAATGGACTTCTCTCTGTAACTTTTTTCAGTTAATTTGTTTTAGCACACAATACATAAGAATCTATGGCTGTTTTTTTGCAGCAAAACCTGGAGAAAATTTGTGTTTATGAATACTTAATGACTAATAAACCTTAACTATGAATCTGGGATCATTAGCATCTATAAGCAAGCCTTTGTTAGGTAAATGTCTATGCTGCTCTTTAAGGAAAAAGCAAGTGTGAAACTGCCTTTTTGCAGTAAGAAAATTAAATTGGTGTTTGAAAAAAAAAGGTACTGTAAAATCAATAAGCAAAAATATTTGAGAAAGAAATACGAGTCTAAAGAATGTCAAAAAGTGATTTACTGAAAATTCGATATTCATCAGCATGAGTGTGAATGTTGCTGGAGGAAATAGTGTATTATGTACTAGATAGTATGATTATTGTTAGCAATTGTGTAATATAATCACCTTCTAATATTTAAAGTATAGCTCTCAGGTATAAACTGTAAGTAATAAGAGCTGATATTGTTTTTCCTTAAGAAATTTAGTGACATTGATCCCAGAGGTAATCCTCTATCCCCCAAGCAACCAGGACAATAGAACTCATTTAGTAATGAGGAAAAAATGCATTTAAACAGTCACTATTATTTCTACCTATAATACAATGTTTTAATAGGAAATTCAGCATAACTGCAACTTCTAATTTTCTCGCAAGATAATGCAGCCATAAAATTGTGAGGTGCACAATGAGCACAACAGAAGGACCATGGCAGTTCAGTTATGGTACAAAATGTAACAAGTGCCAGGACGTTATGAAGTAGGAGGTCTGTGATTACGGGGGACACGCGCACCAAGAGCAAATATACATTACACAGGTGCTAGCTAGGGATGGGCGGATTTTTTCATCTTGTTTCGCCAAAAAAATGACAACCAAACATTTTTTTTGACACCCATAGACTTTAATGGGCATCTGCGACATTTCGCCGGCAGCAAATTTTTGGTGAAACATAACGGGTAAGTTTGCCCATCCCTAGTGCTATCATGGTATGTATGGGTTTGCTAAAGTAACAAAACATTTTATATACCAAGGGGTCCGTTTACTAAAGTGCGGTAAATCTGACTTTAAGTTTCCGCATGTTATCGCTGAGAATATTTTTACGCCAGAATATTCGCAGCGACTAAGTTTACTAATTTTAGCGAGTTGCGAATTTTCTGACGAAAAAATTACGTTTTTGCGAATATTTATGCTATAAAATAGTCTTTTTTATGGCGGTTATTATGCCAATTTTTACTGTGACATTTATGGCCAGAAATGCACCTTCAAAACTCATGAACTTTATTGACTGATGATTATACCATCCAGCAACATCACCACAGTAACACCAATCAAACATGTCTGCATCATATAAACCCTTCTGCCAATACAATCATAGGAACAAGAAATGATACCAGTCAATCTCTTTGCTTCATTGAAATGCACAGTTTAATGTAGCCAATCACAATGAAACCAAAAAAGTGTAGAGGCTGACGAATCCTTGGATTGTGATGCCCGCTGCCAATAATACGACTCTGAGCTGAAACTGCTGCTTTTGCAACAGATAGAAGCAGAAGCCAAAACATCCTGTCAGCAATAGCTACAGATCTCTCTCTCCTGTCAGCAAAGAATGATGGGTAAAAAAAAACAGCATTATGGGATATTTCCTGCCCCTTGAGAATTTTCTGGTGAAAAAAATACTTTTACGCCACTACATAGGTGGCGGTAAAAGTTTGCGAATATTCTGGCGTTAATTTTGTCTTTAGCACATTTCGCTGTTTAGTAAACCATGCGTTAATGTATACGTAGCGTTATTTTCAGGGAATGCGATAACTGGCGAACAATTATTCTTGTGCAAGAAAATTTGCAAATTTATATTTACCGCAGGTTAGTAAACTGGCGATAACATATTTGGCGAATATTTTTAACGCACTTTAGTAAACGGACCCCCAAATCACAAATAATTAATTTTTGACCTAAGGTCCAAGCTTTATCCAAGCAATGTTAAAACTTGGGCACAGATGGTGTTACTATGGCTATGAGAGCCTGTACTGTGTTTAATTAATGGCAGGTATAGTATATACAGTAGGTGCAATGAAACTAAGCTCATGAAAAGATAGAAGAGCTCATACTTTTTTTTAACTTTCTTAAATTTACCATGTTTTTTTTCATGATATATCAAAACTTTAAATATTAATTTGTTCTAAATGTTTTGATTACAAGTATCCATATGTCATACCGACACAAGGTAAAACTGATTGCAAAAAAAGGCAAGGGGTGTTATACTGTATATTCTTTACCCAAATGGTCTGGACCCACTATAATTGATATAAATAATGTATGATTAGAAAAAGAAAATGTTCCAAAAGAACCACAATTATTTATAAAGTAACTAGGGATGGGCAAATGGGCAAATTTTTTCACTTTGTTTTGCCGCGGAGCGGAAATGACACCCAGAGATCTGTATGGCATTGTGGTAAAAAAAAAGATGCGCATCAAAAAAATTCAGGCAAGTTAAAACCTTTTTTTTGATGCCCATAGACTTTAATGGGCGTCGCCAACATTTCACGGCGATTTTTTGGCAAAACTAAACTGGTTAAATTTGCTCATCCCTAATAGTAACCTTGTATTTTCTCAAGTGACAAACCATATGCTGTATCCAATGTGACTATCCTTGCATGAGTATAAAGAGACAATCATTGGCTACAGTGTTCTTTTTAATGTTTGTCTTTAAGTAATTCCTTGTTATGTGGATTGTGTGTATGATTTTAGAAGTAGGGTCAGCTGACCAGGACAAAATCCAGATGGCCCTGTTGCTCACCTACAGGGCATTATTAAAATATTTTGATGCCTTTTTTTATGTTACATTATTTGTCAACTGCATGACCTCATGTATAGCGATATGGATATGATTTATTATTTTCATTTCTGTAACATTATGTTTCCAAGAAGACCCTATGCTTGAAAGCTAAATATGTAAAACTACTAATATATAAGGGCCCTTCCAAACCACCTGGGCATCCTGTGGTGGTAGAGAATGTCTTCATTCCTATGAAGGGGCTGATTTACTAAAGGGGCGAAGTGAACGTCACTAGTGAAAATTCACCAGAAATACCATCCATAGCGAAAGAGACCATCACTGGCACAATTTTTCACTCTTTCGCCAGGTGCATTTTTGTGCTCAAGGGAACAATAGTTACTCCGCAAATTCACTAAAGTGCAAATTTTCTATTACATTACCCATTTTGCCAGAGTTTCCTTCGTCAGCTTAGCGAACTGATAAAATAAAGCTACATCCTCATACAGGGGACAATTAAGCTCTCTTCACTAGCAATGCGCCCCAGTGGACACTCATCGGCGATCTGAAGGTAAGCACGATCAGCTTCTGGCAGCCGCACTCCAATCCAGAATCTTTCAATCAAATCTGTGTGCTGGATCCAAAGTGTTGCAAATAATCTTAATGAAAAGATCCGCACTCCATTATGTGCAAAATTCAAAGTTCTTTTATTTTGTACATCAATCCGGATTTATGTACACATTAAAAGAACTTTGAATGATCTCCTTATATATATTTATGTATAGTTATCATATCACCCTTTAAATGCCTCTTCTCCAGCGTGAACATCCCCAATTTGGCCAGTCTTTCCTCATAGCTAAGATTTTCCATACCTTTTACCAGCTTAGTTGCCCTTCTCTGTACCCTCTCTAATACAATAAAGTCCTGTTTGAGTGATGGGCACCAAAACTGTACGGCATATTCTAGATGGGGCCTTACCAGTGCTCTATAAAGTAGAAGAATGACCCCCTCCTCCCGTGACTCTATGCCCCTTTTAATACAGCTCAATACCATATTTGTCCTTGATGCTGCTGACTGACATTACTTTCAACAGCCAAATTTATCATCTACAAGGACTCCAAGGTCAATATCCATTATGGATTTGCCTAGTGCAGTCCCATTAAGGGTATAAGTGGATATTTTTACATCCCAGGTACATGATTTTACATTTATCAATATTGAATCTCATTTGCCACTTAGCTGCTCAGATTGCCAGTTTGTCAAGATCATGTTGCAAGGATGCCACATCCTGGATGGAATTAATTGGGCTGGATAGTTTTGTGTCATCTGCAAACACTGATACATTACTTACAATACCCTCCCCTAAGTCATTAATGAACAAGTTAAATAAAAATGGACCCAATACTGAGCCCTGAGGGACCCCACTAAGAACTTTAGAGAATGCAGAGAATGTCCCATTAACAACCACCCTCGGTACCCGATCCTGTAGCTAGTTTCCTATCCATGTGCAAACTTCATAAGCCCAACAGCACGGTATCAAACGCTTTGGCAGAATCCAAAAAGATCACATCTACTGCCCCCCCCCACTGTCCAGCATCTTACTTACCTCATCATAAAAAGCAATCAAATTTGTCTGACATGACCTATCCTTCATATAGCCATGCTGATTGTTGCTCATAATGCCATTCACTAGGACAAAATTTTGAATGTGATCCCTTAACAGGCATTAAAATAATTTGTTCACCGAAGATGTCAAATTTACTGGCCTATAATTGCCAGTCTGAGATTGTAATCCCTTTTTAAATATTGGAATGACATCAGCTTTTCTCCAATCCGTAGGTACCATACCAGATGAAAGCGAATGAGAAAATCAGAAAGAGGGGCTGGTTTAAAAATTAACTAAGCTCTCTTAGAACCCGGTGGTGTATGCCATCAGGCCCTGGAGCCTTGTTTACATAAATTTTTATTTAAGCTTTATGGATCATATCTTGAGTCAGTCACTGACTACTGTAGATTGAGCTGAGCAATCAGTGCAGCTATGAAGTGAGCCTGGGAACTCAGACTTTTCTGTATCTGTTACAACCAAACTGGTACCATTATTTAATGGACCAACACTCTCAACCTGCATCTTTTTACTATTAATATATTTAAAAACTTTTTAGGGTTAGTCTTAGCTTCCGCCACAATGCACTCTTCCTTTTTTTGCCTTCCGGATTGCTGTTTTACAACATTTATTATAGTGTTTATATTCATTAAATGCAGCTTCTGTCCTAACAGACTTGTAATTTTTAAATGCCTTTCTCTTCTTTCCTATTAACTTCTTTACTTCTATATTAAGCCACATAGGGTGATTCTTAGAGCTTCTACATTTACTCCTTAAGGGAATAAATTGAGAGCAGTAATGATTTAATACAATTTTAAATGACAACCATTTCTGTTCTGGGTTTCAGCTGAAAAATTTCCCAATCAATGCTAATATTAGCTTTTCTGAAATTCATGTTTTTTGTTGCTATAGTGTATATTTGTTTTTTGCACCAGACATATGGGGGCCCATTTACTTAGCTCGAGTAAAGGAATAGAATTAAAAAAAATTGAATTTTGAATGTTTTTTTTGGCTACTTCGACCATCAAATTGGCTACTTTGACCTTCGACTACGACTTTGACTTCAATTCGAACGATTTGAACTAAAAATTGTTCGAATATTCAACCATTCGATATTCAAAGTACCGTCTCTTTAAAAATAACTTCGGCCCCCTACTTCGCCACCTAAAACCTACCGAGGTGCAATGTTATGGGGAAGGCCCCCATAGACTTTCTAACAATTTTTTGGTCGAAGAAAAATTGTTCGATCAATGGATTAAAATCCTTCTAATCGAAAGATTCAAAGGATTTAATCGTTCGATCGAACGATTTTTCGTTGGATCTTTCTATCGAACTATTTCATTAAATCCTTCAACTTCAATATTCGAAGTCGAAGTCGAAGGTTTAATTAACCCTCGATATTTGATCCTATGTAAATCTGCCCCTAAATTATATAACATTATGGTCTCTATAACCCAGGGGTTCAATGACTTGCACATTTTCTATAAATTCTGGATTATTTGAGATCACTAGATCCAAAATAGCATTTTTTTTGATTGGCTCCTCAACAACCTATGCCATAAAATTGTCATGTTTATAAACTTGTTCCCATTAATTGATCTGGCAGTACTGTTGCTCCAGTCAATATCTAGGTAATTAAAATCCCTCATTATCATTACTTTACCCAAACTAGCAGCCTTTTTTTATTTGCATCAGGAGCTTAGCCTCACTTACATTAGGGGGTCTATTGCATACTCCTACAATTTGCTGGACTCTTTACAATTGGTGAAGACCTCCACCCATAACACTTCTGCCCCCTCATTTTCTAGCATAATCTCCTCCTGTGTTTAAGCTTTTAAATCCAGCCTAACAAACAGACATACACCTCCTCCTTTTCTATTGCCTATGTCCCTCCGAAAAACAAAGTATAGTCACTGATATTAACTGCCAAGTCATGCGACTCATTCAGCCATGTTTCGGCTACACCTGTCACATCATATTTTCCCTCCAGCACCTTCAGCTCTCCCATGTCAGACTCCTTGACATGCCTGCAATGTATACTTCCTGTGGTCGCTAGGCAACCACTTTTGGCACAAGGAAGTTGTGGCAGTGGAAACTAAGGGGATTTACATAGTTCTTGGGTGCTATTATCAAGTGTTCCTGATCTGTTTTGACCCTGCCTGATTTTATCTAGTCCGCTGCCTGTCCTGATCTTGTATAGTCCACTGCCTGTCCTGATCTTGTATAGTCCACTGCCTGTCATGATCTTGCTTGTCCCTTGACTATTCTTCTGAATTCCGATTTTGTAATGTGTTTTGGTGTTTACACTGGCTCGTGACTTCAACTCGGCTTTGCTTTCGATCCTGTACTGCACTGCCTGATTGGTAAAGACTCGGCCTGTACCTTGACAATGCTCCTTTTCTCTGTACCTTCTATTAATGTTCAGGTTCCCTGGTCTGCCCAGAACTTGCTCCCTGGTCCTCTAGCACTAAGTCCTGGCAGCATCTGAGGCACTGTTATAGGCGGAAAAGTGAGCCATGTCCAGGTCATTGGGGTTTGTTCTGGGTTTGGGATACCAAATGTAACAGCATCATTCTGTAGCAGAACAACAGTGGATCTTTTCCATGTTACCACTATACCAACATGTTCATTCCAAGTATCTACAAGCTACATCTTAGGCTCAACCTGAAGTAAGATTTTTAAAATATTTATTAACTTTGAGATTTATTAACTAGTTTTTGAAAGGGGAGGCAATATATTGTAGACTTGAATGGATTGACTAAGAACTACTAAGGTAGATATATTTTCTAGGCCAGGGGTTACCAAAATGTGGGCCAACCCCTATCCAGAGTAGATGCTGGAGTCTAGATGATGATTTCTTTGCTCAAATATAATAACTATGCCAGGCAATGCCAGGGTGTATAATTTGTTTATGCAAAAAAATGCTGTGGAAATGTATTGTCGTTTGCAGGTGTACGGCCATATCTGGTATACTTCTTTTTAAATACTGTAGGAAGGGGTCAGTTTTTTCTGCTGGCATAGAAATTCCAGAGGAGAAAATGACCCATCTGTCAGTAGCCTAAGGGTTTACGCTTTCTCTTTTAGAACTAAAGCTTGAGAAAAGATAGGGAATGACTCAAAGCATTACTGTCTTTTTAAAATTCTGCTACAATAAAGTGCTGGTGCCCCTTGGGGACACGCACACACGCACTCAACCAATAGCTAGCTTTAGAAAGGACAACAAAGTTCTAAAGGCAATCCCACATATGATCTTTTCATCCCTGTCACGTCTTAGGGAAACAACATTGTTTAAAACAACCTTTACTAAAGGCAAACACTTAATTTCAGCCTTTTGTGATGCAAGTACTGGAAGGTATCATTCACAAATGCTTTCAGTATTCTACAGCCTTACTTGACCTACATGAGTGAAAGTTTAGAACCTGAGTACTTGATTTCATGCTGAGTGATTTACTAACATTTATTTTATCCACCACCACAACACTACTTTTAATATAAATGTGGACCTAGAGTTCATGTGCTGGTTGCAATAAGCCCTGTAATATGATGAATGATAGGCCTGTCTTATGCTCACAGGTGACAAGGACCTTATAGCAGCATCTACCATACCCAACATTATCTTAGGCAGTGATCCCCAACCAATGAATTATGAGCAACACTTTGCTCAGAACCCTTTGGTATCAAAGCAGGTGCTTATTTTTTAAATTTCAGACTTGGAGGCAAGTTTCGGTTGCATAAAAACCAAGGGGCAGATTTATCAAAGATCGAGGTGAATTTTCAAATGAAAAAAAAATTCGAATTTCAAGCTATTTTTTGTGTACTTTGACTAGGGAACAGTCCAAATTCGATTCAAATTTGAAAAAAGTATCGAAAATTAGAATATCGAAATGTATCATGTACTGTCTCTTTAAAAATTCAACTTCGACCATTCGCCATCTAAAACCTGCCAAATTGCCCCCTATGGGGGACCTCCTAGAACCTATTTGGAGTAAATTTGTGGACTTTGAATCGAATTCGATCGAATGCTCTATTCCTTTGATTTGACGATTCGGGTTCGGACAAATATTGACCTATTTGATGGAAAATGGTCCTATTCGACGCAAAACAACTTCAACTTAATTTCGGTTGGTCTTTTTGAATTTCGAAGTTTTTTCAATTTGAAATTCGACCCTTGATAAATATGCCCCCAAGTGTACAGAGCCTCCTGTAGGCTGACAGTCCACATAAGTGAACCTAATGGCCAATCACAGTACTTATCTGGTACACCCAGGAACATTTGTCATGCTTGTGTTGCTCCCCAACTCCTTTTACATCTGAATGCTGCTCACGGGTAAAAAAAAAAAAGGTTGGGAACCCCTGATTCTAGGTGTGGAGGAGACAAAGGGTGTCCATGTATTAGATGTTACACAACTGTCTATTAAATCTCTATTTCAAACAATGGAGCACTTTAGTACTGACAGATCACAGCATTTATTTCTCCAGTGCCTCACTTTCAAATGGTAATTCTTTTTTGTCAGAAGCTACTGTAGTTCCAATAACTTGCATTGATAAGTTCAAAAGAGCTTGAAAGTGACCATCTACAAGTTTGGATATATGGCTCTGAATTGTTAGGTTGTGTATGTGCTATTAAGACAATGGTTCTGGATGCATAGCAAGCCACAAGAACATTAAGGATTAATTTGCATGTACCTATCTAATTCCTTTAGTAAGTGTCAAAGTCTTTAATTTTTGGTTTTAAGGCAGCGCTATGTGTATAGTATGAGGATTGTGAATAACTTCTGTTTTAAGAAAGAGTTACACACACTGCATGTCTTGAATTGCAAAGGGCTCTTAGGCTCCTTATAACCATTCTCACCCTAAGCATGGTGCTAATTATTTACTCATTCAAATATTAATCAATTGGTGGGATCTAGTACAGGTATGGGATCTATTATCCAGAATGCTCTGGGCCTGGGGGTTTCTTGATAATAGATCTTTCTATAATTTGGATCTCCATAATTTGTCTACTAAAAAATAATGCAGACATTAAATAAACCCAATAAGATTGTTGTTCCTCCAGTAATGATTCATTATAGCTTAGTTAGGCTCAAGTACAAGGTTATGTTTTATTATTTATGATTTTTTTTAACATTTTGAATTATTTTATCAAAATGGAGTCCCAAATGGCCTTCCCAAAATTTGGAGCTTTCTGCATAAGCTGTATATGAATAACAGATGCCATACCTGTATAATATATGGAACTGCCACTTAGACACCATTGTACCCGGGTATGTGAATAAAATTGACTGTCTTTTGGTTGAAACTCGTTTAATAGATTCTTTAAGTATGACTCTGTTAATAGAATTATTTAATTATGTACCCATTTTGCTATAGCTGAGTAAAGCAGTGTTAAACCCATTTGAAGCACACCACAAAAGATTTCCAAAATACCATCACATTTTAGTTTCCAGTCAGATGAAAAAAAAAGAAACATACAGCAATAAAAATACAAATATTAGTTGTAAACATGACATTTTTTTCTTTAGTAACTAATAAGTATTTTGTGTTGAATAACCAGCCAAGGGCTGATTGATTGTATATCCGAGATTTCCACGTATAGTCTTATGTATGTAAATCAGTTGTATTGTATACTATGCAATTAGCATATGAAGCGTTAAAAAAAAACATACTGTAACTATTTTCACTGACTTTTTATGCCTAATGAAAGACAATTATGAGGAGGCATGAAAAGAATCCAGTTTTACTGTGGAATTTCAGCTATCAAGCAAAATCAAGCTATATCCTCCTGATGAACTTAACATTGCAAAACACAGAGACAACACATATCGATACATAAATTGTCCAAAATATGTAGAGCAATGCGGCATTTATACAGTCACTTGTTTATGGCGCTTTTTTTTGGACCGTGGAAATTAAATATAGTTCAGAATAAAATGTGATCATTAGACAACTGGCAATGAACTGCAGTCAAAAGACATGTCCTAAATGACAAGTAATAAAACTCTTATTCACAGATCTGACTCTTACTCGGTACATTTGTTAGGCTGATCCCAGTTCATAGGCCTGTAATGAAATTCTCAACACGTGTTGCCCAATTTAAAGTGAACCAACTTTTTTTTTTTAAATTGCGAAGTGTTTCTACAGTTCTTATTATCTACACAGGTGATAGTACAGTCTTGGAAAGCTAAACCTGTATCTGCCTACTCTTAAGTTATAAAAATCTGCAACTTTCTACTTCGGTATAGAATTTTACAAAGATGTATTAAAAAGTCAACGAAATGTGCTGTTATTAAAATTAAACATTTTACAAATGTTTCCGGACAGAACAGTAGGACTTCACATACGAATACAAACAAGTATTTTTAATGGCACATATTTGCTAAGTGATCCTTTTCCATAAGACAACTTGCGTTTCAAGACAATATATTTAAGGCCCATACTTTCTTTTTTTTTTTGGAAAGTTCCTATGGAATAGCTTAGTAAATACGAGCCTATAAAGTTTTAGAGGAGGAATCAAAAAAAAAAATACAGGTTACTATATTTCAGACTGCGGTAAGGAGCTGCTGGATGGTAATTAGAATGTTTCCCAGTTTGGGATAATAACAGTTTGTAAGGCTTTAAAGATTATATCTATATATGGATGTATATATAGATAGATACATAAATACACACATATATATTTTATTTTTTTGGGGTTTTACTATAAATAACAAAGGGATTAAACAGCTTGTGAGCCAGAGTAGTCCCCACTGGATTTCCATGATCTGAAGATGTGTCTGAACTCCTCAGGGGCTAAGAGAAGATTTCACTGCGTCATGAAGGAAGGGCTTGTTTCCTGCTAACTTTGCTCTATCGCTTCACTAAAACACATTTTGAACAGATTATGTACCACTGTAGCTTGTTGACCATACATTTAACAAGAGACGTTGCTCTGAGGCACTGCTTCCCAGACTCCACAGGGAAAAGGAAGCAGAAAAAAACAAAACTCATAGAGTTCGACAGCTACTGAGGCAACACTTGCCATTTACAATATAAGCCCATAGTTTTTTTTTTTTTTTCGTTTTTTTTTTTGCAACACAACTATATATTAATTTAATAAAATACACAATATAGCTCTTATACACTGAACAATTTGGCTCATATGCACTAAAATTGCAAATAAATCATAAAAAATATGTCATTTGATGTAAACATTTAAATCTTCTCACATTTGCACATAGAAATGGTCATGTGAAATTTGCTTAAATGAATAGGACAGTTTCACTTCCTGAGCAATTTTAGTGTCCAACCAACAAATAGAAAATGTCATTGAGGTTTAAAAATTAGTGATTTTTTTTTTACCCTTAAATGCCAAAATGTTTTAGAACCACTTTATATCGTAGGGTAAAAATAGAATTACTTGTAAATATCTGTATTTATTTGTGTGGGACACTAAAATTCTTATTTATCAACACTTTTCATTTTACATAAAGTGAAATAGCTTATGTGCAGGACACAACTTACTATATAATTGTCTATATAACTATGTTTCATGGAAATGCTGTAAATGGCAGACATTGTTTTCTGAAATGTTTTTGGAATGTTGTTCTCTATATAGAAATGATTTCCACAAATGGCTGTGAGGTTTGGTGCAGCTAGGACTACAGAAAAATTAGTTAGGACTTTAATTAGAAGCTAATGATGCTTGCTTAAAATCCACACATAAATTAGTTAACCCTGTTAATCAATGGGTTGTTTTACATCAAAAGACAAAAAAGTCAGCATCAACTACTTGAAGAAGTCGATGAATTCCAGGTGGAGTTTCGGTCCTCTTCCCTTATGCATCAGATTGTCAAACTTAACCACAGAGAGTTTTTTCATTGACTTTGTCCAGCTGTAGATTTAGTCAAAATAAAGCCAGTGTTTGTCTGAGAAAATGACAAATCAGTGAAAAAGATTTGGGGGCACTTTAACTCTTCACTTACAGCCAATAAGCAGCATCACACTTTTACCTCTCTTGCAAATGTGCTGTAACTGTATGTTACTTGGAAAAGGCAAAAAACACAATAGCCCATCTTTGCTATCTACTTTCTTACAGCCACAGGTTCACTTCCTCGACAGTCTTGTAAGAGCTTGTCAATTTCTCTCACTACTTCCTCGGCATCTACCGTCTCGCGGCCCAGGTCACGGTTTGAATGCTCCAGTTGCTCTAAAACAGAGTCCATTTCCCTTGAGTCTCGGCTCACTCTAGAATGCACATCTGCAAATACGCCAGCCATTGGATCTGAGGCAACGTATTGGAGGTCTTTTGTCTGTTTACTAGGTGACAGGTACTGATTGGTTGTGTCTGCCAAGACTCCCGATTTTATTTCACAGCCATTTAATGGTCCTTTAGTTGTGGCACAAGGCTCAATACATGTCTTGGTAGGGCTGCTTGATGCAGAGGGACCCTCTTGCAGCAGAGGACTCAGGGCACGCTTGGCTTTTAAATATGGTTTTACATTGGCAATGAGAATGGTGTGCTCTCTTTTGTCTTTTCCAAATGTACAAAATGTCTTTTTCCCAGTGGGATTCACAGTTTCATAAGTCTCAGTCTCAACATGAGCTTCAGCAGTAGGAACAAAAAGATTTGTGCGATAATCAGCATTTTCCACCTGGATACCAGCAGGGAACTGTGGCATCCAACACCTGTCTGAATGGCCAAGGACTCTGCATTCATCAGTGCAATTTACACACTCTTCTTGCTCTGGAAAAGAAAAGAACCACATTTAATCAGTGCATGTCTGCTGCTTTAAAGAACATATTAAAGACACTAAATATACCATACACATAGAGAAAAATGGCGCAGTCTGTGTATTACTTGTATTACTTACTTAGTTCAGCATTAAAATAACGTTGGCATTATTAAAATGTTTTAATGTTTTTCAAACTGAATGTATAATATTATTGTTACTATTAATAAGTGTATCAAATGTAAAGCTTCATAAATATGCGTTCAAAAGATTTATTATGACATGTCCTCTGTCTATACAGTACCATATATAAAAAATAAACCTCTGTATTTTATGTGCCATGTGCACATAAAACTTATATTAGACAAGTAAATGGCAATTTTATTTGTGGAACCATCCCATTTTCCGCTAAGCATCTACCTTAGGGAGAGAATTTTCTACTGAAATGTAAGGGATTTGGCTGTCAGCAGGGACAGACATTTTGGATGGGCCCGTTTACCATGAGGGATTACATGAATCCAACAGCAATTAGTCAAAAACATCATACTGTAAGACATATATTTCAGCCTTGTTGGGTTTATGAGTCCCTTTGAAAATCATTTGGTTAGGCCCATAGACTTAGTTCATAAAAAAATTACAGATAACCCCCAAATCTCTCAACAGACCATCAGGCTAGCACCCCTGAGCTGCAGTTTCTAATCCCCCAAAACAGTACATTTGACAAATGAATTTGACAAGTATATAAAGCATGTGTAGCCCTGGGATTATGATAATTCCACAATATACCTTTCTGTTACATAGGTGACTGGGACTTTTTGTGACACTTCTCATTGGCAATTGTGCTGATCTAGGTTATTTTGCCATATGTTTGCCATAGCCCTAAATCTTTAAAAAAAAAAAAAAAAAAAATATATATATATATATATATATATATATATATATATATATATATATATAAAAATAATTTTAGATTTATCAACTAGTCTTTAACAGCAAAAGAAGACACATACGTATTATATTAAGAAAACAGAGCATACATTGCTTCCAATTGCAGTTACCATAATTGATCATGGTCAAGCGCTTACCCTTTAAAAAAATATGTTAAATATATTCATACTTAGTAATGTTGACGCGTTTTCCCCCTTATCTTTACTGTATGGTATTCATGTATGTTCTAAACCTACTGTATCTATCTATACGATATTAAGAGCAGTACTTAGCAGCCAGCACAATGGCAGTTGTGTAGAGCTGCTTGCCAATTAAAATGCATAGGCCAATCCAACTGAATACAGGTGCTGTTTAATTGGATACATGTTTAGATAGAAATCATTCATTGATGTCAGGGCAGCATAAAAAGTGTAACAATCAAGTATTAATCACCATGTTTTTTGTACATTGCACCCTGCCCTTTACCATATTATTTGCACTCTTTTTAAATCCTGTTTCATGGAATATTTTCTTCTGTGATTTTGTACATATTATTCGCAAGATAATCACTTAAAAAAAAAATCTGTCTTATGCTACACTGCTGTTACTAGGCTAGATCTTCAGTTGTGTACGTTGCTCCTCTAAAATGATCTTTCCTTTAGTTTGTTTCTGAATACAAACTGCAGCCGAGTGACTTCTGTTGCCCTGAAATCACTTACTTTATAATATGGTTTTTGAAACTGCCTTGATTTTCTTTATGTGCACAGTGAAAAAGGAAAGTATTGACTGTGATTTTACACATGATTTACCAGCCACAGTGAATCACAAAATACATCCTGTATAATGAATGGGATTCTCCTATGTCAGGATGTAGCAAATTAAAATTCTGAGAAAAAATAAAGCGCAGTTCAGCTAAACTGATTCATACAAATTTTAAAGAATATAATACAGAAAAAGCAAAGACAATCTCTTCCCTTACAATTTACGCATTGAACAATAAAGGTGACTATAGGCAGATTTAACAAATATTGAAATGTAGAGTAGTGAAGTATTCCGAGCAGTTGTGATATTTTACATATTTATTAGCACTTTCTCCTGCTTAAACGCCTCCTGAAACTAAAGGTGTTTTCCATGAGCACCCAGATCCCACAATATATTAGTGAGCTTTGGCTTTTTTATGACTGCAGTGTTGCATGGTTTCTACTGTTCCAAATGTTTCTGACAGTCACAAAAGGATCACAGAATATAATTGGGTCAATACATGGGAATTTGTTTGGCTTGACTGAGCAACTGAACACCATTTGGCACTATAGGGCATAAATTTCAGCAAATGTGCAGTGATATAACAATAATTGGAATTATTCATTCCTAAATAAGAGAAATGTATATATTAAAACCTGCTTTTACTGTATGTACAGTACCTGAAAAATAAGTTTTCCCAGATTTTTTGTGGTCACCAGTGAAAACTTAAAAGCAGGATTTTAAGTTTCTAGTTCTCTACAGTATATGTAAATGTAAACAGATACCCTAAAAACCCTATACACACAAAGTTATCATCTAATTATATAAATATGTAACTACAGCAATTTTTATATCATTAAACAGATCTTTTGTCAAATGAATAAAATAAATGAAATGAATAGTGTGATCGATATGACACAAATAAGTTAGTGCAGGAAATCGATGCTTCATTTCTAGTTACTGACCCTTATAGAGAATCTAATAGCAGAAAAGAATGACATAAAAAAATCATCATGCTTCTTCAGGTTCATGCATCACAATGATCATCATAGATATTTGGGGGACATTTTAAAACAATTTTAAAGAACTATTTTTTAGTATCAAAATCCACATTTACAACTTAAACGCTGATGACTGGTCTTCTAGTATATATATATATATATATATATATATATATATATATATATATATATATATATATATATATATATATATATATATATATATTGAAACACTCGAACTTTTTATATGAAATACATCACTTTTGACAGTTCCTGTTGACTGTAAATTTTGTTTTATCTGCACTAAGGTAAGATGAAAAACTTGTAAACTATATCCATATAAACAGAGCTTAGAGATGTAATCGGTTATAATCAGAGCTTAGTGATGTCATTTCTGTCACATGAAAATGGTGTAATATAATAAATAAATTATCCCCTGTCGCAAAATATGAGGATATCACCTCAGAGTTCCATGACCTTTGGCATTGTGTGTTTATACGCCTCGGTCGGTAACTATAATATCCTTTTATTTTACTAGAGGTGGTACTTTATTCACTACACACACACACACACACACACACATACACACACTGAGCACATACAACTAAATACAATCCTTCAGTTCTCTCCTTCAAGTGTGCTCCCATTATAGCTGTTGCTATGGCAAATATATAGTGAATAAAGTACCCCCTCTTGTAAAATATAAGGATATTATAAGTTACCGAGGAGTTTCATGACCATATAAAAACACGAGGCCGAAGTGTTTTTATACAGGTCATGGAACTCCGAGGTAACTTCTAATATCCTCATATTTTGCAACTGGGGGTACTTTATTAATTATAATACACAAATTTCAGTGAGTCATGTGACAGAAATGACATCAGAACTCACCGTTTATAACTGATGACATCAGAACTCACTGTTTGTAAGGATATAATTTACAGGATATTCATGGCTTTTGTGTATTATATATATATATATATATATATATATATATATATATATATATATATATATATATATTAGATCATTTAAGAGCACTCACGGGTGTTGTGAAGAATACTTTTTTATTGGAGTGTTACAATCTACCCCACATCAACGCGTTTCGGTTCTTTCTGAACCGTCGTTCAGAAAGAACCGAAACGCGTTGATGTGGGGTAGATTGTAACACTCCAATAAAAAAGTATTCTTCACAACACCCGTGAGTGCTCTTAAATGATCTAATATGCAAACCCTTGAAGCAGCACCGGGGCTTGATGATTTGAGGGTGAGTGCCGGTTCTACTATACCATTATATATATATATACCAATTATTCTCAGACCAGCACTCCCTGTTATAAATGTCAATAATTTTATTGTTACATCGTATCAATGCCCAACGTTTCGGTCCCTGTTGGGATATTTTTCAACAGGGACCGAAACGTCGGGCATTGATACAATGTAACATTAAAATTATTGACTTTTATAACAGGGAGTGCTGGTCTGAGAATAATTGGTGTATACATAATTACCAATCACCCCTCCCTTTGCTGAAATTATTTGCCTTGGAGTGCGGATACTCATCTGGAAGTATATATATATATATATATATATATATATATATATATATATATACTGTATATTGCAATATATGCCTTTATTCTCATCTTATAAGAGCACATGTATGCAGATTTTACTTTTATGCATTAAGTATACATTAAAGGAATTGTTCAGTGTAAAAATAAAAACTGGGTAAATAGATAGGCTGTGCAAAATAAAAAATGTTTCTAATATAGTTAGTTAGCCAAAAATGTAATGAATAAAGGCTGGAGTGATTTGATGTATAACATGTCAGTCAGAGCACTACTTCAGCTCTCTTGGTTTACACTGACTGGTTGCCCTGGTTACCAGGCAGTAACCAATCAGAGACTTGAGGGGGGGCCACATGGGTCATATCTGTTGCTTTTGGATCTGAGCTGAATGCTGAGGGTCAATTACAAACTCACTGAACAGAAATGTACCATGTGGCCCCCCTTCAAGTCACTGACTAACTCAGAGTTATAGAGCTGAAAAGCAGGAAGTTGGATTCTGGCTGTTTTATTAGACATCTGTTCACTCCAGCCTTTATATATTAAATTTGTGGCTAACTAACTATATTAGAAACATTTTTTATTTTGCACAGCCTATCTATATACACAGTTTTTATTTTCACACTGAACTATTCCTTTAAAACAAATGGAACCCTATAGTATTTTTATATTTATTAGTAGATTTCCAGAAGACAGTACTCCCACTTATTTCATATTGGATATGCCCCATACTCCATACTTACCCCTCGGCACAGATTCTTCCAGCACAGTTGCACACATCCATCATTTGCGTCCTCTGTAAGCTGACTGGGAGTTCAGTATTTCTGCGCTTGCGCAGTTGGAGCACTTAGCTGGTATGCGACAGCTGTGCATGTGCGGAATTACACGGAAATTGCCGATCTCTGCAGCGAGGGGTAAGAATGGAGTACGGGGCATTTCCCCAGGGGGTAGTGGGGTAGTTACCCTGGGGGTAGGAGGGAGGGGGGGTCTACCTGGGGTGGAGGGTACAGTTTTTTTCCCCCACAGGTTGAATTTCCTTTAAAAGATATACTAAAGATCATACATTTCCAAACCACACTATACAATAAATTAGTTAAAAAACAATACATGATTTGGTTTTAAAACTAAAGTAATCAAATCCTCACAATGCTTAAAATAAAAGGCTTAAGTTTTCATCATGTAATCAATATTCAAATTAAAGTACCTAGACATTTTAGACTCACATTACCATTGCATAATAATGAGTCTGATAAAATATACCACTGTAAATGTAAGATATGAAAGAATTTAAATATGCAGGGATAATAAAATATATGCATTACACGCATACAGGTTATCACTAGGTCACAGATGGTAGGAAAACTTGAAAATGAAAATGACAAGTTAAGCATTAGTAAATCATAGTACGCCTCCTATCCTCTTTATTTCATTCCATCACCAATAAAAGGACATACTTTAAATTCATAGCTGGCACATTTCATTAGTATAAGGACATAAAGGGTCACTGGTGCAGCCTTAAACATGATTTTTTCATGCATCTTTTAATAGTTACTCCACATAACCTGTTGGGTGATTTGGCTATAGAAAAAAAACTCATGGTAAATTAGAATGATGATGGAGGTTTAAATATTTACACACATCTATATTTGATTGTAGGCATACCGGGTTTCAAAAAATCACTTCTTTATTTACAACATTTTAAAAACATATTATGAAAGCGGAATTGGCCGAATCATTGTGCCTGGCTGAACCAAAACAATAAAATCATGTGACTTTTTGTCATAAAACAAGGAAGTACGTACAAATTTAGTGCAAGCAGCTCTCTTTTTCCCTCCCCCTTGCTGATTTACATATGCAAATTAGGGTTTGGATTTAGTTCAGTATTCAGCCAAACCTTTCACAAAGAATTCAGGGGTTTGGCCGAATCCAAAATAATAGATTTGGTGTATCCTTAATGCCCAGAAAGGCATGCACTGTGAACTTATAGTAAAAAGTTTTAAAACTTTAGTTAGACACAAGGGTAAATTTACTAATTGGCGAAAATTCGCCAGCAACGGCTTTGCAGCCATTGCATCACTTTGCCAGGTGGAAATGCAAATTTACTAAAATGCGAAGTTGCGTCCAGGGAGCCGAACGCTGGCGAATTTTCGCTAGCGTTACTTCGGCAATCAAAGCAAAGATGCACTAGCGTTCAATTCTGCCTAGCACAACTTTGTTCGCTCAGGCTAATTTGCATACGGTGGGAAATTTAAAGTGGAATGGACGTATATGTTACAGCAAATACATTACATTACACAAGTCCAGGGAAACTTAATAAAGAAAATAGAGTTGTTATAATACCCTGCACATGAACCCACTGTGTAGTTAATGTTCCATATGTTAGAAATCGTATGGAGGAACCCGGTTACAATAAATTGGTGAAGTGCCTGAAAGCAGTAATGCTGGTGAATCGTTGCCAGCATTAGCCCTTCGCCCCAAGTGCAAAATAATGGGACAAGACACAAAAATATTTCAAAATAGAGGTTTGGCCCAAGGGGCAGTTTATGCATGGATTTGTAGTCCCAGAGCATATTACAATGTCCTATATGCAGTATTTAATTTCTCATGTTTGAAAAATTGGATATTTATACAATTAAACATAAAACATTGCTTTTTGCTGTTCATAAAAGCAAAGAAGTGGTTAAGCTAAACCCTATGCTTTCAAATTTTGCCACATATCTAGCCTATTTTTTACATATTAGAGGGAATAAATACTTGTTCCCATTTAATATCTTCGATAAAGAAGAATCCTATTCTTAGAGCAGCCCAAAGCAGCCCAAGGCGACCAAGCATTCCACTGCATTTATGAGACCCTCCACTTCCATAATTTTTATTTCTAACCTCTTTAAAGATTAATAACATTTATTGCTTGAGGGGACCATTATATTTTGTTTTAAACATGTTTTAGCACACACAGACAGCTAAAGGGGAAAAATGTTTTACAGATTTGCTTTCAGAATTGGAAAGGAACATTTCATAGATTGTGGGCAATTTGGATTTTGGTTAAGCAAACAACCATGGTTCATGTACCACAATGGACTGAAGTTAATACTGAAAAATATAGAATGGCCGTGAATCAACAAAACACAGAAAGGTCAGCCTTAATAAGGTTATGACAGTCATTGCAAAGAGCACCCAAGACATACATTACATTCCACTCAATTGGATAGCAGAATGGAAACATTTAAAGTAGTCAGATAGAAAAGGAGACATAAGAAATGTTTGTTTCAGAGAAAATGCTAATTTATAAGGCAGCGCACCAGAAATGTTTTTTAAAGCAAATGCCACCGAATAGGTATGTTTATTCAATCAATACACTAACCTTCCAGCTAATGAATCATATAAAAACGGAAACAAATAAATTCACCAATATGACAGCGATCTAAAATCAAGGTTATTATATACAACCTTCTTTCACAGCAGCATGACTTCAACAGCCGGTAACTCTGTGATGAAAAATTACTTGGCAGATGGATCAAAAAAATGGACTAGGCTTTCATTCATAATGAGAGTACTTGTGGTGAACTGCGTTACACATGAAATTAAACTGATTTATTCACTTGTGTTGACAGAATAACATATAGAGCAAATGTTTATATTCGTAGATGGTAAGTGAAACAAGCTTTAGTACAGTATAAAAAAAGAAATACCAGTTTACTTCAACTACAGACTGTATTTTTATTGAAACTATTTCAGTATCTTCATCTATAAATGTTATATACATTTCAGATAATAATTAACCAGGGTTCTGGTTAAGTCATAGGTTCCCATAGGCAGGCCACAGCAATGGACATTTTCTGGATAACACACAGCAGCCTATTATGATCAGTATGGTAATTCTGACAAAGGTAACTAAACTGGTTAAGGGAATTAAATATTTAAATTATGATGATGGATTGTAAAGGTTGGGGTTGTTCTCGCTGGAGGAAAGACACTTGCAAGGGGACATAATTGCTCTTATATCCAAGGCTATAGTGATACTAAAATCTACTAGTGATGGGCGAATTTGTGAATTTCGCGAAACGGCAAAAAATTTGCGAAACAGCGCCGGCGCCTCGTTTTTGATGCTGGCGCCCGTTTTTTTGACGCCGGTGCCTTTTTTTACGACGGCGTCCGGTTTTTTCTGACGCCAGCGAAATTTTCTTTTCGCAGGCGTTTCACTAATTTATTTGCTGGCGGGGAATCACGCAAATTTGCTGCAAATTTGCGCCTGGAGAATAAATTCATCCATCACTAAAATCTACTATTAATATAGATATTGGTATATATCAGTATATAGTATTAGCATCGTTTCAGTGGGTGTAAGTATGTGTGCTGGGTTTCATTTGGAGAGTTGATGGACTTTGGTCATTTTTTAACTCAACTTAACAATGAAACTATAAACTGTAACACTGTAACTGTGAGCCACCTGTACTAGTCAGCGGATATCTAGAAAATCTGTTGATGAGGATTAATCAGAATCAGAAAAAGTCATAAAGATCTAGTTTTTTGCAATATGCACTTGTTGGTAAACTGCACTCTTTCATCCAATAAATTGTACTGCAGAATAAATTACATATTCATAAGTGTAGCACAGGTAATCTTACTGGACTTTTAGCATCCCATGCCATGGTAGAAACTACATATAAAAGATGGTACATGGTTATGGGTAGAGGGCATTGGAATGTTAAAGAGACCCTACTTGTAGATAACAATATTCAATTTACCACCAACAAAGCCATTGAACACACACCTTGCATTCCTACACCTCACTGGACACTCATATCCTGTGATTGCTCATTCATCATGCCACTAAATCCAAAAAGAAAATAGTAAGGGATAAAACGGCTTTCCTAAATATTTCAACAAGATAAAAATACCAAATAAGTAATTGTTTCCATTACAGATTTACAATCTGCAAGTGGAATGTAAGTTAGAAAAGTTAAGTATGGACCAGTAGAAGTGAACCCATTTGCACTTTCCTGGCACTCCCCATCTTATCTCCTTGATATATACACATATATACATATGCAGCCCTGAAAAACAGCATGCCTGCAAATGGAATAAATGGTTGAAAGTTAAACTTGTGGTTGTCTCTCTGACTCACAGCTCCTAAGTCGTACACACCCACCCACTGACAAACACAAGGAGTAAGCACTTCCAAAACGATTTTAAACTAGTAAAGCCTCAGGCAAGGTCTAAGAATGACATATGTTGAGAAAAACATAGTCCTCATGTAATCAGAGCAAGCTGTAGTGTACAAGTAATACTCAAGCATCAACAGGAAAAAAAGATTTGATCTCTTTCATATACTACCAGAAAACAATACGACCCTGGGAAGCATCAGTCAGCATTACAAATTGACTCCAGAAGCAGCAAAATATGTTATCATCCATTGTGAAACATTGTTTCATGCTGCTATTTTTTTGTGTTAAGGGCATCCCTATCAACATGTCACTGTGTTCTGTTCTTGCTTGTTTTTCCCCTTCTCTTATGTTGATAGTACCACACATGCAGTCTATGCAGGGCTTGTGCACATAGAATTCAATGTTATACAGTATGAGGTCGGGACTGCTAAGAAAGATTACTATTGTAAAGGCTAATGCATATAGTGCAATTTTATAGAGTTGTCATGCTATCAATGAAATACACATATATTGCATTATAACATATTGCATTACTAAATTATGTTGTGTTTCTTATCTGTACGGAGAAACTGTCATAGCTGAAAATTGTCCTAATGCAAAAACAGTATTTTACATACAGAGGATTAAAATTACTTGTCCCTTTGTTGTAAACATTAAGTAGTGTGCAGCACTTTGGATGAGAACAATAAACTAAAGAGTTGTATCGGATTGCAGGAACTTAATTAATAACCATTGATTTGACATAAATAATGTGAATTAAAAACAAAGTATTCTGCACTTTGCAGTATTCTGCAGTCTGCATTTATTACAAAGGCATCTGCAATATTCAGGAAGTCTATTTATTGTTTTTAATTCAGGTTGTCAACGCTATTAAGTTACCTGCATTAGCATACTGATTGGCAATAAAATAAAATGAACTTCCACATGTTAAAACGTAATGCTCATTTAATTTCGGAGCCATTGTCATAAACTACAGTTTCATAAACCCCTCTCTTGGACAAAATCATCTGAAATATTTCTTACTAAAAAGTCTGCATTGGATAAAACTTCTTTGTGCTCATCCTGAAGCAACAGAAGTTCAAGGTTACACAAAGTGATTCTCTTACCTTTTTTACTGCCTTGTCATCTGTTTTAATATAGCAAAATCTCAGGAGGATAAAAGGGCAGTAACACCACTTTATCTTGATAAAATTTGTATCCATACTTTAACAGTGGTGGTGAGCTGAGGGCAGTAGAAAGTCTGATCGACATTAGAATGTTAACTAGAATGAATATATAATAACAGAGGAAAGCTGCTCTAGCTGGCAGAATACTTTGAGTTGCAAATAATAATTATGTATAATAATATTAAGAATTGGCATGCATTGCTGCTGCATAACAAAAATGTGACAAGTCTTACAATAATAAAAAATAATTTGTATGCATATATTTGTACAAATTCAAAACATATATGCATATTTTTTTCAGCACGCCCACGTTTCTGCTATTAATTTGGAGTGTTACGCTGAAAATAATAAGCTGGGTTCATTTTAAATTCACATAAATGAATGCAAGTACAAGTATGGGATCCGTTATCTGGAAACCCATTATCTCCCATAGAAGCCATTTTACAAATTTTTTAAAATGGTTTCCTTTTTCTCTGTAATAATAAAACAGTACCTTGCACTTGATCCAAACTAAGATATAATTAATCCCTATTGGAAGAAACCCCAGCCTATTGGATTTATTTAATGTTTACATGATTTTCTAGTAGATTTATGGTATGAAGGTACAAATTATGGAAAGATCCATTATCCGGAATACCCCAGGTCCTGAGCATTCTGGATAACAGCTCCAATACCTGTATAAGAAAGGGATGATAAACTGACAAATGATTATTTACGGAATTATTTTCTTCTCTGTGCAGCTTCTGCAGGAAAACAGATGCAAGACAGTTAATTTGTTGCACAGGGAAATGTGAAACATAAAAAGCTTCACTCCCAAAGCTTGTATTTTCTGCCACCAAGGGAACCAGATGTATTTGTAAAACGAATGCCTTGGGTATGTTTCTAGAGTTACCACTGAATAATATCTGACTTTGTTAAACACACATAATTGTTCTGTTGTAGTGCTAAATCTCAGTGGTCAGGATATTATGAAAAATAGCAGAATAGTTAGAGAACTAAAAAAGAGCAGAACACAATCATGGTAAAAGTGTAAATCTATAATCTAACTCTTATAGGTATAGAGTTGTCCAGACTACTGTAGATATTACTTTAACACCAACTCAGATAAGACAGTAAGAAACATTAGCAGGGAATACAACAGTTGTGCATTGGAAGGAGAATTAGGGCAGTGGAGATTAGGTGGGTAAGAGAGCTGGATTTGATAACAAAAATGAATAAAACATGAAACATAAAGTGGTTGCATTATGGGACAGAATACAAAAGATCACAAGACAAAAGATTGAAATTTCTTGAATGGAGAGGTGAATAAAAGATGAGGAAATTAAAGATGATGTAGAGTCAGAATTAAGATGAAATACATTAGCATTAGGTTGCTGTGTCCCTTTTCACCATTAAGGAAGTCTGCAAACTGTTTGTTAGACATTTATTATTGCTTATTATTATTATCCCACCCATCTGGAGACCCACAATCATTTGAGATACACAGACTGAGAGCAGCTGAGCCTACAGCATTGTGTTCCATAGCCTAACAAATCAGTCAGGCTTTTTACCTGCTTCTAAGGCTCTCTATTTTTCACTGCACCACTGGGAGAGAATGTTCTACATGTGAACCCTATCTAACTGATCTTATGTTACATGGAAATGAAGTTCTGGTAGCATGCAGTTATGCTTTGCATTTTCAAGTCTAGCAAAACTAAATTATGTTATTGACTAATGGATATCTTGCTTGCCATTCACTATAGCCTTGGATGCTTCATCATTATTCTGGTTGTTGCAGTCTTCTTTGTATTGCTATGTTGTATTATTTATATCTAGTTTTCTTGATGTATAAAACTGTGTCATCTGTGCTATGTTCAGTTGTGCAGAACTTTAAAGTCAATATTATAAGTTTGAAGTCAGTCTGGTTGACTCAGAAATGGGATTCAGTGCATCCTTATACAATCATAAACCTATATGTTTGTCAGCACACACCAACATTTGGGGTGGATTTTAAGCCAGGATAAATCCAGATTTATACCCAAGAAACAGATTTGTGTAAAAGCTTTTAGAAATGTTCCTAAAACGTTTTTTAAATGTTTACCAATTAGCATATAACTATATGAATAATTTATACTGGGTGTAAACTTTTCTAAGAAGTTATTCAGGGGCTAGACTGTCCACCTCCTGCAAACCTAAAAAATGCAAATTTTGTACTGGGCAGGTGTACTACTACAATGGAGCTAAATAAAATGCACCATATTTTGACATACTAAACAAAAAATGCAGAATTTGTTAAGGGGACATACATTCTAAAACAAAACCTGGAATTATTGCAAACTACATTGATAATACTTTTACGGGGGGATGTAATTAAAAGTCACAAGCGTTAGTGTTTTTTGCTCGCAATGTAAAATCATTCGTTGGAGAATATTACATTGCACATTATCAATAAGCAAAAGTTAACATTAACACCTGCTGGGAAATTTGTTTGGTCTCAAACTTTATGATGAAGTCTTTGAGGCCTGAAATCAGTCAAAAAGGACACAAACATGGTCGCTAATAGTGATGGACAAATCTGACCCATTTTGCTTCACTGATCCATGAAATAGCAAAAATTTGCAAAAATGCATTGAAGTCTATGGGTCTATGGGTAACAATTTTTTTTGACACATGAGGTGATGTAACGTTTTGTTTTTTTAAACATGCGGCAATTTTTTCACCCATTGGAGTCTATGGTTGTCCTTTTCGTGGTGAAACTTGCAGAAAAAATCACATTCACATTCACAAGAGTCTTTGCACAGGTTTTTTGCACTAGCGAAATATATTACATCCCCCAATTAACTTTTAAAAAAATCTTTCTGGTTCAGCAGAGAACATTCCTCCCCAAAGTCAAAAGTACAATAAGCAATGGGTGTGTCTTCAGCAGCAGTAGCAGAAAGCAGTCATCATTTGTTATTAGTAAATCATCATCTGTAATATTCCCCAACACCCTCTAAATATGCACCATTGTATCTGCTGTACACTAATTTCTTATCAATAGGCCTCCAGACTTTATAAATAACCAAAGTGGAGCATTCAAAATGCTAGAATGGTATATTAGAGCTGTAGATGGAACTTCTTTTCCATGATATAACACAGCACACATGGCTTGACTGAGAAACAACAGTTAAAAGCATCCATTTAAATTGCAATATTTATAATAACATATATAAACAGAATGACATGGTGGCATCCATCCTTTTAGACACAATGCACAATGCAGTTTTTCATGTCTTTGACAAAATTATCTTAATAATCAGTTACATCAATATTTATAAATAGAAATTTTCCATTTTTGGTGAAATGGTTTTGCACTTACAAAATAAACAAATCACAAAATGCTAACAAAACCAGAAAATATATTTGTGAAAAAAATGAAGTAGCTGCAAAGATAGAATGACTAAACATAAACAAACATTCTGTAAAATGTTCCATTCTTTCTTGTTCACAGCAATAGTTATGAAATATTTAAGGTCCCATTCCCTTCTTTCCAAATCCTAGTATCATGTATCATAGTATTTATTGTATAGCCTAAAAGAGAGAGTCACGAGAAAGATCATTTTTTGCTACATGGTATTTACTGACATTTAGGGCATATTTATCAAGGGTCGAATTTCGTATTTGAAAAACTTCGAAATTCGGATTCAAAAAGACCAACCAAAATTAAGTTGAAGTTTTTTTTGGCCAAAGAGGTCCATTTTTGAGCGAATAGGTTCGTATTTCGGACAAATTCAAATTGTATGAATTGAAGTAATAGCGCATTTGATCTAATTCGAGTCAAAGTTTTTTCCCCCCAAAAAACATAGATTGACTCCAAATAGGTTCTAGGAGGTACCACATAGGCTAAAACAGCAGTTCGGCAGGTTGTAGATGGCAAATAGATGGTAGATGGTAAATAGACAGTACATGATAAATTTTGATTTTTTTTCCCAAATTCGAATCAAATTTGGACTATTCCCTAGTTGAAGTACACAAAAAATAGCTTGAAATTTGAATTTTTTTCATTCGAAATTGACCTCAACCTTTGATAAATCTGCCCCTGAAAAGAAAGCTATGCAATTCAAGCCAAACAAATATCTCATTCACTTTTAAATCTACAATTTAGTTAATCAGTTCTGAAGAACATGAGTGTGAAAGAGAGAAAATATCATTGTATAAAGAATGAAAAGCATTCAAAATTAGTAGGCATATTGTAAAGAGAATGTTATGCAAACATCATGTCTCAGATGCTCTTAAATAACAAAGTGAAGTTGATATTTTTGTCTCTCTGATGATCAGATTGTTCATACATTTTCACAGACTGCAATTGCAAATAGTTTGTGCCCACATATAATGGAGATTTCTGGTCACTTTTTTGTCCATTCAGTAAAGTGAAGACATTATTAAAATGTTCTGAATGGCGAGATTACCATGCCTGTGCCAGAGAGAGAATTAGTACATTTTCATTCTTCATTTTAATGTGCAAGCAAAACATTCTTTTCCACCCAGCATCTATTTTATTAATAACCACCCAGAAGACACATTTGGCTACTGGTTTGGAATGAAGTGTTAAAAGAGGCAAGAACTTTACTTTGTAGCAACGAGAGCTAATAAATAATATACAGTCTCATGATTAGAGAGTAATTCTGTATTTTTATAAAGTAAAGGAAAAACCTAATTTAAAATACAAGTTTTAGAGGCCTATTGATCAGAATTCAGTTTTGTGTAATTTTATATTTCTACTTTGAATAAACTCACAATAAAAAAAACACATAAATGTACAGATGAAGCCACTTGGATTTGTGAGTTAAATGCGTCATGACTCAGGGGTAATTGAAGAAACTGTGTTATCTTAAGTCATCTTAACTCATTTAATGCATTTAACCTTTTCATTAGCATACCAAAGCTCCATTGTTCACAATGGTGAATGCTTTAATTAGATGGGATGTTGTGACGCAGTTTTCTGTGTTAAATGAGATAAATGGGATATCTGTGTTTAGTTATTCTGTGTCAAACAGACAAACCAAAGTGGCTGCATCTGTAACCTTAGTTATTAAAAAAATCCAAATATAAAAACTCAAATGAATGGAATAGTGTAATATGTGGCTTGCTCATCATTTTAGTCAGTTTAAAAAGCTCAAAAATATTTAAAAAACTAAAACTGAGTAAATAGTTTAAATTATGGCTAGGACAACTCCCATTGATGTCTATATGACCTTGGCAAGCTTTTTACATACTGCAAACTTTTTTCATGCCATTATTCACGTTAATGATTTTTTTTTCAGAAAAAAATAACACAAACAAGATAAATAACCATCATTTTGAAAAATGCTACAGTAGAACCCCCATTTTACATTTTTAGGGACCAGGAAACAATTGTGTAAAAATTAGTGTAAAATCTGTGAAAATGTAAAATCAAAGAAATGTGTTAAAGCAACTTATTCTTCAAGCACTCAAAGGATATAAGCATCAGAGCCAGTTTTGCTTTACAAGGGTTAATCAGTGTAGCATTAATGTTACACTAGGCGGGGCAAGTGCACATGCACACCCTAAAGCAATAAGTGAATTAGACAAATTAGACTTGATTATTTACAGATAGAACCATGGCAATGTAGTCATCTAGATTGTAAATTAACTACTAGGGGCATATTTATCAAGGGTCGAAATTCGAATTCAAAAAGATCAACCGAAATTAAGTCAAATTTTTTTTGGTCGAATAGGTCTGTTTTCGATCGAATAGGTCCGTATTTGGCTGAATTTAAATCATACGGATCAAAGGAATAGCGCATTCGATCAAATTCGAATCAAAGTTTTCCCCCAAAAAAACTTTGATTTTTCAAAGTCTTCCAAATGACTCCAAATAGGTTGTAGGGGGTCCCCCATAGGCTACAACAGCAATTCAGCAGGTTTTAGATGGCCAATGGTCGAAGTCGAATTTTTAAAGAGATAGTACATAATACATTTCAATATTCGAATTTTCTATTTTTTTTCAAATTTTCATCAAATTTGGACAATTCCCTAGTCGAAGTATACAAAAAATAACTTGAAATTTGAATTCTTTTCATTCGAAAATTCACCTCGACCTTCGATAAATCTGCCCCCTAGGGGCATATTTATGAAGGGTCAAATTTGGAGTTTATGGGAGTCTCTAAAATCTCCCATAAACTTGAAATAAAAAACAACCAATTTTTATATTCGGGTGAATAGGATTGATCTGCAAACTTGATCAAATTCAATTAGAGTTGTTTTTAAGATTTTTTTTCAGATTCCATCAAATGACTCCAAATTCGTTGTAAGAGGTCCCCCATAAGCTAAAACACCAATTTGACAGGTTTAGATGGCTAATAGTCAAATTCAAATTCTTAAAGGGACTGTACATGATAAATTTCAAAATTCCAATTTCTAATTGTTTTTAAACTCAAATCGAATTTGGACTATTCCCTAGTAGAATTACACTAAAATAAACTCCAAATTCCAATTTAAAAATAAGATTTTTTAATTCGACCCTTGATAAATATGCCCCTTAGTTTCACTAATAATAAAATCAACAGAAGACAAACATCAGGACAAAATTCTGGTGTAAAATCTGGGAAAACATGTAAAATCATAATCATTCCTGAAGAAACAGAATGAGCACTTGACGGTGCAAGATGCATCAATGCTTGTTCATGGCAGGCATTACATAAAGGACAAAAAGCTTGAAAGTGCACACAATCGAAGACCACATGTGGGGCTGAGTAAAAGCTCCATCCAAAATCCAAGCGTTCCACTCTGGTCAACGCGTTTCGTGATTACAGCAGTCACTTCATCAGAAGCTGTAGTCACGAAATGCATTGAGCCATGCACTCCCCTGCCCTGCTCATCCAGATTTCTGTGTTTTTAACCAAGTTTATATAATAAAAGACGATTTTATACAGTTCATTCATCTAGTGTCTCTATCCAAAGAAGAATCCGAGTTATGCTCCTTCAATATAGTGTCTCTCATTACAAAAAGGACAACCCTGTGCCTCCAGAGTGCACTCTGTGCCTACACCAGGAATAGTCACAATGTCTAAATGTAGAGTGTGCCTTTATTCACTAACATTTGTACCTACTTGCATAAAAGAGCATTTTTGCATTTGTGTTATTTTTCCCAGTAAGAAAATTGTAATTGTGTATTGTTAGATAGTCTAGAATTTCTGATAATTCAAGCTACAAATTAAAAAAATATATATAAACATGTAGGATTTAAAAAGTTTACAGGAGGAATGCAACATCTTCTTTGAACTTCTATTTTGGAGAAGGTTTCAGTATAAAATAGACCTAGCCTAATCTCACTGTCTGTGATGTGATGTCAAGCGATAGAAAAGAAAGAAACTAAAGCCGTAGTAAGTGTTAGGAGTGCACATTTCCATGTATAGCAAATTTCACATCATAAGAGTAGGTTTTTCCTTATTCTTGAGCAGCCAAAACTATCTATGAAAACGTATTTCAGCACTGTGGAAATATGACAGGGTATTTTCATCATGTTATAGGTTTATTTCACCTTCACACAAACATGTATTCATGTTTCCCCATTCTAGGGGAGCTGAGGCAAAACAGACCAAGAGGAAATAACAAAAAATATAATTTTCTAAATATGGCTCATTTATCTTTACCAGTCACAAAAATTTCATTCTTGCATAAACAGAAATGGGTGAAGTTTTCAACAAAATAGCAATCATCAGAACCTTTCTTGAAAGTATTGGGACTTATCATGTCATCAACAGATGCTAAGAGCTGATGATCATTTACAGATTTCCACTTCTATGTCTCAGCAGAAAGTTGATATTTACAAAATAGTTCAAGGACCTCTTGCTATGCTGGTGAGTTTTCAGAATGGCATCAGTTAAGCAACTTGACATTTTTCCATAGCTCATACATATCTGGAGAACTAATTTATTATTGCTCTAAAATGTTTTTGGGCAATGACAGTGATACATCACAACAATTACAGCTTATATTTTAACACATTTAGAATGCCCAGTTTATAAACCAGGTTATAACATAATAAGCATAAAACCTATTCCTAAACAATGCAAAATTTCAGCACAGATACCCGAAAAATGTTGCCACTTGCAAAAAGGAAAATGTCACAGAATCTATTTCAGGTAAAAAAAAATTGCTCATCCCTATAAAATTAATAAACACTAAAGTAAAAGGCTTGGGCAAATGCATCATTCATTTAAATGCACTACATTATACTGTTGAATTAGCCAATGAAAATGGTTAAATTCAACACATTGTTTTTGCTTGTGATTTGGCTATGGATGCTATTTATAAAGATGATGAAGCAAATATTGAGGCAAATGATGCAGATTCTCTGCCAAAAAAAGCACTTTGCCGTATGCTGCTACTAACAGTTATTGGAGTCTGTGGGTGGTCCTGGGTATAAATAAGATGATAAAGGCAGTGAATCACATAAGTTTGCCTTAGGGTGCAATTAAGGCTACAAAAACTCTACTAAAAAGTTTTTAGACCAGTTTTAAAGGGAAATTAACATCTCAGCAATGATGGTGTCAGTTCCTGAATATGATGATGGAATGGGCCAATTATGTGCCACTCAGGGCTAGATACTATAGTATGTGAATATTAAGGACTGTGCTTTGGCAGTAAGATAAATACCTAAATGTGGAAGTGGCTCAGGATATTTCATCATAGTGACAGTTTACAGAAAATGGAGAATGCCCCTCCACTCCACGTATAATCCACCAACATAATGAGCAAATCAGGAAATTAAAAAAAAATCTTCTCTTAACCCTGGCATTGCCAGTATTCAGGCCATTCTAGGCGCCAGGTTGCTGGGTTTTAATTCCCATACCTGTATTGAAGTACATTGGAATGATAACGTTCACAGCTGCATGCATTCTATAAAATCTTTTGGTGCACATAGAATTCAAACAAATTCATAGGCAGCTGGATGCTAACATCTTTACAACAATTCTAGCAATTCAATGCACCTGTGCACCTTTAGGGAATGTCTTGGAACCCAGCTGATTCTATGGTTAGAATACTAAGACTAATAATAACAGCATGGTGTGAGGAAAGTATTGGCAGATAGTAGAATGCTCAGTGGGTAGAAAAAAAGACCTGAAGGCAAATTGATTTGTCTTTTTTTTTTAAGAAAAATTACTGAAGCAAAATAAACATCCACAAAAAGATGGAAATAATGAAACTTTTTTCATAGAAAAAATATCATGTTGGTAATCCAGTTATTGAATCACAAATGCCTATACACTTAGAACATCAAGAAAACAAATTAGCACAAAGCCCAGTGTGCTCAATTCAGCCCTTTCAGCTCTTTCAGATGTATTTATAGAACTCCTTTCACAGTGATAGCATTTTAAAGTTTGCTAGTATTGAATATAATGACTAGAAACATTATAAAACAATTTCATATGCATTATAATATAATTGGGTGAATTAAAGAGATAGTCAGCTCTAAGCAGCGCGCAAGACTCATTATCACGCCAGGCTGTCACCATGAGCTTGTTTACTAATGGCGACTAAGTGCAAAGTGTAAGAAAATCAGCAGAATTCTATGTTTTTGTCCCAATGTTTTTTTTCCAAGAATTTCACATGTGCAGAGTTAAAGAAAGCCATGTCATTTATGCCTGATCGACGGAACATAGAAACTATAAGTAGATTGAATATTGTAGCATCTTATGACCCAGGTTATGGCTCTATATACCTAACCCTGATGAAGACTAGTGATCATTTAAAGCAAGAAAGTCATTGTGCAAAGTGCAAACAAATGCAATAGGCAATTTGCACACTTCCTTTCTTCTTTGCTGTATTGCCACAGGTCTCGGGACTCCATTTCGGAACACAAAGACCTGCACCTAACTTTGTGAATAGAGTGCTACATTCGGCAGTGCTATGTTCAAGAGGGGTTAGTTTGGGGTGGCACGTATGCTTCTGTTTAACAAAAACAATATTTGTAATATTTGTATTTAAAGGAACAGTTCAGTGTGAAAATAAAAACTGTGTTAATAGATAGGCTGTGCAAAATAAAAAATGTTTCTAATATAGTTAGTTAGGCAAAAATGTAATATATAAAGGCTGGAGTGAACAGATGTCTAATAAAACAGCCAGAATCCAACTTCCTGCTTTTCAGCTCTATAATTCTGAGTTAGTCAGCGACTTGAAGGGGGGCCACATGGTACATTTCTGTTCAGTGAGTTTGTAATTGATCCTCAGCATTCAGCTTAGATTCAAAAGTAACAGATATGACCCATGTGGCTTCCCCTCAAGTCTCTGATTGGTTACTGCCTGGTAGCCAGGGTAACCAGTCAGTGTAAACCAAGAGAGCTGAAAAGCAGGAAATAGTGTTCAGACTGACATGTTATACATCAAATCGCTCCAGCCTTTATACAATACATTTTTGGCTAACTAACTATATTAGAAACACTTTTTATTCTGCACAGCCTATCTATTTACCAAGTTTTTATTTTTACACTGAACAATTCCTTTAAGTAGGCCATAGGATATAACTAAATTTTCCATTCAAACCTTCAGTATATACAAGAAATTAGTTGCAATACTGATTGTGATGGCAATGTAATAGATTTTAAAATAATGAAAGGAAATTTTATATTATTATTATTATTATTAACATGTATTTATATAGAGCCAGCATATTGCATAGCACTGTAAAGTAAATGTGATTATACAACTAAATCACATGAATTATATACATATGGAGTTACATACATCAAATCAATACTGGTACAAAAGGTGAGGAAGGCCCTATGCAGAAAGAGCATACACTCTAAAGGGAAGGTAGTAATACACAAAGTGTAGGAGTGGGCAAGATCGAATTAAGTAGGTGAGAAATGTGGTACTGTATGTGGTGTTGCGTTTGGTAGTTAAGCAGAGTGAGGGTAGGCTTCTCGAAAGATTTCTTGAAAGCAGAAAGGTTGGGAGAAAGTCAGACAGACCATGGGAGAGAATTCCAGAGGAGGGGTGCAGCCCTTGCAAAGTCTTGAATGCGAGCATATGAGCAGGTAATGAGAGAAGAGTTGAGTAGCAGGTCAGTAGAGGAGCATAGTAAGCGATTGGGTGAGTATATAGAGATGAGTTCAGAGATGTAGGGTGAGGCAGAGTTATGAAGTGCTTTGAATGTCAGGGTCATTAATTTGAATTTAATTCTGAGAGGTAGTGGAAGCCAGTGTAGAGATTGACAGAATGGCGTGGCAGAGGAGGAGCGGTTGCTGAGGTGTATGAGCCTCGCAGCAGTGTTCATTATGGACTGGAGAGGTGACAGTCTCTGGAGGGGAAGGCCAATTAAAAGAGAGTTACAGTAGTCTAGATGTGATATGAAGAGAGAGTGAATAAGAATTTATACAATAAAAGAATGGTTAACAATTAAAATTCTAAGATAGACTTCTAAATATATTATTCATAGAAAATATATACATATGGTGCAAGCTCAAATTAGAGTGTTTTCAAACATGACTAAATTCGTCTTTTAAAATGGTGCAAATGTGTAAAAGATCCAAATCTAAAAAGCATGAATGAATACAAAAGTTGAAGAAACCAAATAAGTATTTAAAAACCTAGAGATCCTCACTTTTGCTAGGGAGAAAAATTCAAAGTAATTAAAAATATATTTTTAAAAATTGCTAAGGACAACTGCCCCTGTATCTGTATGTATTGTCAGTGTAGGAGGAATATTTTGGAGACATGAGGGGGGGAACATACAAACTCGTTGCAGGTAAGTCATGATCTTGCATTTTGAAATGGAGGAATATTTTTATAGCATATATATATAGGTATATATAAGTAAAGTTTGAATTTAATGATGCAAAGATATTCTCTACTGCTTGCACACAAATATCTAAACATTAATATATTTCACTTTCCTATTTTCTGCAATTATTGCATTGATGAAATAATGTATAAAATTGTCTTCTTCCAGCATTTCTAACACAGTCTCTTTCCTCTATACACAACAGTATAGTAATTTTAAAATCTTGAATGGTAGGTATAGATTTCTCATACACAAAGTAAATGAAATATTACTCAGTCTGAACAACCTTGAATAAATTCTGACTTAGTGGCCCTGAAATATTAATCAGGGCCAGTAAACCAGGGTATAAATTCAGTCTTGTGACTCCAAGCAGTGGATCACACCTACTCTCTGCATGAAGTGCAAATTGAAGCCATATGTCATGATGATTGGTAATCACAAGAAAGCAGTGCCTGCCAGATTTAAGCTGCTTATAATTATGAAAAATGGATTTTACCTTATGAAATTATTCTTATTCTTTCATTTTCACTTGAGTGCCTTTTAACATTATTTTTAAAGACACAAAAACTGTTCACAGTTCTGTGATTCATGAATAACAAGAAAATTGTGGGTGCATTCTGAAGTCTCGGTTCGTGCTTTATGAGTAAAATGAGAAATACTGAGAATTTCTTTCATTGCATTCATAGCCTTTTTCACAATATAAAGGAAGTTATCTTGCATTTTAAAATAGATATTTTATTCTATATTACTTTGCTGAAAGCAATGGTTAAAGGAGAAGGAAAGCTATGGAGGCATTTTATTGGCAATAGATTAGCTGCAATAGTGCAAGCTAGAATGCTATATTTATTCTGTAGAATGTTTTACCATACCTGAGTAAAAAGCTCTAGAAACTCTGTTTGTTTAGGATAGGAGCTGCAGTATTAATGTGGTGTGACATCACTTCCTGCCCGAGTCTCTCCCTGCTCTGGGCTCAGATTACAGTAGAGAAGGGGGGGGGGAGAGGAGCAAACTGAGCATGCTCTTGCCCAGGGCAATGAGGTTTAAGCTGAAGGCAGGAAGTCTGATACAGAAGCCCATGTGTACACAATAGAAGGAAAGAAATGCAGTGTTTCTCTTGACAGGGGACTCGCAGCACTACTTTGAGGGTTTACTGGTATATTTAGGTGGACATTTCTGATAAGGCTTACTTAGTTTTAACCTTTCCTTCTCATTTAAAGCACTGTTTTATGGACAGATGAATCTTATTTCATAGTTAAAACAGAGGGGTTTTAAAGAAATATGAATCTAATTTAGTAATAAAATATAAACTAAAAAAAAATTAATTGGATAATGGTACTTTAGCCACCATCAATTAGGATTCACTCTTAATGGAATATATAAGCAAGTCTGAAACAACATTGTTGGTTTCATAAATAAAAGTTACTTTAGAATAAAGAATAAAAATGTAAATTATTTTAACATGTTTTTCTATTTTTACTGGTTATTATTGCAAGGCACATACAGTCATTCTGTCCAGGAGACCTTATCAATTTTCATACTGGAAGCTGCCGTTTATACTCCTTTTAAAGGTGATATAAACATATTGCCTATAAAATAGTACCGTTTTATCTTAAACTTATTTTGCTTAAAATGGATGGCTTATACAATACATGTTTTCACATCAGAAACTGACAAGAATAAGGTTTCTTTAATTGCGTTTTAAATTTGAGGCCATCATACTCATACAAAGATAGATTATGTAGATCAAGAAAAGGTGAAGCAGAAGTTGACCTTTGTGTGTGTGGGAGCTCCATTAATTCATAAACTATTCTAGTTACAGGTGAGAGTATCATGTCTTTAACTGGATTATATATGCTGCAAGGAAAGCTTGGACTTTATTTCTGCACTGAGTAATCATATTGTTAATGCCTTCCTCCAGTTTTAATGATAAGCAAAAAAAATGGTTTTTACGCTTTTTTTTAAGTAATTTGTCACCTCTGAATACATTTGTAAATTTGCTAATGAAACAATTCTTGTGTTTTGCAAAATGTGCCACAAAATGGTTTAAACAGTGACAGAACTTTTTAGTCTGAGGGCATTAATAAAAGCAACTTTTCCTCCACACCATTTGCCATTTGAGTAGTGAGAGTAGTGTGATGATAGCATAATAAAACATTATACAATATACAATCTTTTTCATTAAAGGGGTTTTACAACTTTAAATTAACTTTTAGTATGATCTGCATTTGGTTTTCATGTTTTTATTATTTGTTATTTTTTTCAATTATTTCGATTTTTATTCAGCAGCTCTCCAGTTTGCAATTTCAGCAATCTAATTGCTGGGATCCAAATTACCTTAGCAACCATGCATTAATTTCAATAAGAGTCTGGAATATGAATAGGCCTTGATAGGGCCTGAAGAGAAAAATGGGCACTAAAAAGTTGCAATCAGGGTCACCATCAGGGGTGCACAGGGGGTACTGTTGTATCTGGCCTGGGCTTAAAGGGGGACCGTCTGTGCTGCACTTTTCAAAATAGCCGGGCCCCCCCAGCGCCGCACCTGTCGAAGTCCTGAACCGATGAAGTCCCAAAGCTGTGAAAAGACCCAAAGCCACAAAAGGAGCCGAAGTTCAAGTCCCGAAGCCGCAAAAAGACCCGAAGCTACGGAGCCGAAGTTGAAGTCCTGAAGCCACGAAAGGAGCCGAAGTTGAGGTCCTGAAGCCACTAGTTCAGTTCTACTGAACACCAATTTTTTTTTTTATTATTAAACCCATAGCCACCAATGTATTACTTTAATTTTCCCTGCCTAGGGTCCCTGACACCAATGTTTTTTTAAAAAATATTCTCTGGGGCCCCAATGTTTCTTTTTAACTTCTAAGGGTGGGCTAGCACCAATGTTTTTTTTAAAAAAATGTTTATGGGGAGCCCTGGCGCCAATGTTTTCTTTAAACTTTTATGGGGGGCCGTGTTGCCACAGTTTTTTTTTTAACTTATAACGGGGTCTTTAACATCAATGGCTTTTAACTATGGTGTGGGGTGGCCAGGACCTGGGTGGGGCTTGTGGGCTGGGGTTGGCGGGGTCCATAGTATATGTGTACATATATTTTATGAACATTTGTGTAGCACCTATTTTATGTTATCTCTTATGTGTAGTTTTTTATATAATACATTTTTTATACAGCAAAAAGATTTGTATTTAATGTCTGGTTATATGTTAGTTATCTATATTTGTTTAAGCAGTTCATCTATATGTTTTTCAAAATTAGAGTTTCAGGTTTCATATTTATATTGTTAACAAGTTCAATGTAGCTGTTTGCTTTGACTCAGCTAAGCCTCCTTATCGCTTCTGCTGCTGTTAAATCAGCCACAGGCATTCCTAGCAGCAGTGTAATAAAGTATTAAAAAGTAACAAGTTTTCAAGCAATAAAGTAACACTTTTCTTTTTTTTCCAAGAGATAGTACTATACACAGTTTTACATATTGTTTAAGGCAAAATTCAACATGTTAAGGTTAATGCATGGGGTTAAGGTTTATGCAATAAAACTGTACAAAGTTTTTGCCTGCAATGTACTCTGCCCTCATCCTTTTCACTGCTGTCAGGAGCAATGAGCTCTCCATCCCCACAAAGTATTGTGTCTGACAGTCTGTAAGTTAAGCCAACCATGAAAGAAGAGCACGTGGGCAAGATGTGGATGTTTCCTAGCAAGGAAAATTTGGAGCTCTAAACTTAAAGGAGGTTATGTTTTATAAGGCACTTTGGGGTCCATTTACTAAAGTGCGGTAAATTTGACTTAAAGTTTCCGCATGTTATCGCTGAGAATATTTTTCCGACAGAATTTTCGCAGCGACTACGTTTACTAAACAGCGATGCGCTCAGAAGTCATTGCGATCACTTGCGGTAACTACGTTAACGAACCAGCTTACGTTAGCGGTAATTTGAGCGAGCTGCAAATTTTCTGGTGACAAATTAAGTTTTTGCGAATATTTATGCTATAAAATAGTCTTGTTTTATGGTGGTTATTATGGTATTTTTACTGTGACATTTATGGCCAGAAATGCATCTTAAAAACTCATAAACTTTTTGGACTGGTGATTATACCATCCAACAACATTACCAGAGTAAAACCAATCAAACATGTCTGCATCATATAAACCCTTTTGCCAACAGAATCCTATGAACAAGAAATGATACCAGTCAATCTCTTTGCTTCATAGAA
Source organism: Xenopus petersii (assembly GCA_038501925.1). Lineage (NCBI taxonomy): Eukaryota > Metazoa > Chordata > Amphibia > Anura > Pipidae > Xenopus > Xenopus petersii. The sequence continues at coordinate 57,193,601 of CM076674.1, read as the reverse complement.
ATGCACAGTTTAATGTAGCCAATCACAATGAAACCAAAAAAGCACAGAGGCTGATGAATTCTTGGATTGTGATACCTGCTGCCAATAATACGCCTCTGAGCTGAAACTGCTGCTGTTGCAACAGATAGAAGCAGAAGCCACAACATCCTGTCAGCAATAGCTACAGATCTCTCTCCTGTCAGCAAAGAATGATGGGTAAAAAAGAAAAGTATTATGGGATATTTCCTGCCCTTTGAGAATTTTCTGGTGAAAAAATACTTTTACGCCACTACATAGGTGCGGTAAAATTTTGTCTTTTGAACATTTTGCGGTTTAGTAAATCAGGCGTTAATGTGTACGTAGCGATATTTTCATCGAATGCGATAACTGGCGATAACATATTTTTGTGCAAGAAAATGTGCAAATTTATATTTACAGCAGGTTAATAAACTGGCGAAAACCTATTTGGCAACAAATTTGTCTATATTTTGTGCGCATATTTTTACCGCAATTTAGTAAACGGCCCCCTAAGTTTGCCTAAGGAGCAGTACCCAATAGCAACCAATCAGGTAGAATTTATTTTTCACCTGTTTAAAAGCAATCATCTTATTGCTTCCTATGGGTCACTGCTACTGGGCAAACAAGGTGCCTTTTATTACATATGGTGGAAAGTATGCTCATGTGTCCATGAGTGTATCACACTTGTGGCAGCTGATAGTAAATGAGCTCCTTTATACACTGATTATTATATCCCTTTAACTTGTTCTGTCCATGTTTTTCTATTATTACTGGCAGTTTAATAAAAGAATAAAAATATTTCTAAATAATGACATTTTTAAATATTTCTAATTTTAACCCCTGTTAAAATAAATAAGCAAAGCAAAAGCTAATTACAACAAGTGGCAAATAAAGTGAATGGTCCACCAATAGAGATGCTGTTTTAAAGAGAATTCACAAATCTCCTGTTGTAGTGTATGTGAGCCTTTGCAAAAAGTTAGGAGATGTTTATTATACATAAAAACAAAGAGGCGTCCTGCTCCTCTGTAATCCAGCAGTACTCCAGGCAGGGAGGCAAGATCTAATATCTGCAATGCAGGAGAAGCAATAAATACGGAAGAGAAGTACTAGCAGCAAAACAATGGACTTGCAGAGCAGTGTCTATAACATGCAGTGATCAGGGAGAAAATGTATTTAACCTGTAAACTATCCAAATCAGCTTCAGTTATTGTTATCACACACACACAAGCTCATTGTCCATTTGTAAATAAATATATTCCTATAAATAGTTGGTATTTTAAGGGATTTCATTTTTATTATGGTTAAATATAATACAACTATTATATACAGTACTATAACCTGCAATAACATATCTTCAAGGTATATAGAAATAATGCCCACCTTACATGTATATTACATTACATTTGCTGCACACATTCACATCAGAGCACATCAGGTTGGTATAAAAATCTGGTTAAAGCCAAGCATAAAATGCTCAGAACACAGATGCAAGACGTGTACTGTTGCAGAACAGAAAGCAATGCAAATATAATAAAGAAAAACTATGGAAGCTGTACATTGATTTGTGTATGTTAAACACGGCATAAGTGCAAAGGTAAAAATAGTGAAGCTAAATAGACTCATTCTATTTGCCATTGCAGTTTCAGTAAATATCCTAATAAAAGGCTTTAGAATGCTTCAGAGAATACGATGTTCATGCTAGCCATGATTACATCTATATTATATTCCTGTACTCGATTTACCTTCTTGATCGGAAAAGTACTGTAATGTCTCTAAGGATTCATATTTATATTAAAACTATCATCTTGAGGATTTGCTAATCCAAAGTGTCAGAGCTGGGTAAAGTGAGATTCATGTATATACATTTCCTCCATATTGAACCATCCTTTTATGCACAAACATCAAGAAACCAGCTCATAATAATACAATAATATTGATTGTAAACAGTCTTAAAAAAATGTTCTTTCTTGCTTGTTATTACAAGTGCCTTTAACTCCCTACACATGCAGCCTTATTGTATGGAATAATCATTCATGCACAGTTCTAAGGGTAGAAATAGGAAACAGCATTACAAAAGCACATAAGCATGTGCAATTGAACAACTGCTAGCTCCTCTTACTTCTTTTACATCGGAAGAAATAACTACAAATCTAAAACCCTTTTTTAGTTTATTTATTTTTAACATCTCAATTGGTAATAAAGTAAAATTATTTACAACTGTCTTTTTAAATAATCTCAAATAAACCCAGTGGTATTTTGTTCAACAAAAATCTGTTTTCCAGATAAACTTATCACTGCCTGTCAGGAAAGATCTGAATTCGAGCGCTAGAATACGGCACTTTTACATGGAACAAGGAGGGGTCAAGTTATTTTGCCAGCCTAACAGGTGGGGAGAATTGACCTCTCAAACATGGTTACCTCACATACTGAAGAATCATGCATGTTTAAAGATATATATATATATATATATATATTAAACACAAAACCAAAAAGGTCTCTCACACACCTTTAACCCGTTCTTGACTGGGTGCTGCTGCAATATCGAATATTCACAAGTCCTTGGTAGTGGGCAGTGCACACCAGAATTTTTAAAAAATGACAAGTTTATTATCAAAAATGTAAAAGCATTATATATGGATAGACGTTTCGTTGATAACGGTCCCAGACTGAAACGTCGATCCATGTATAATGCCTTTACATTTTTGATAATAAACTTGTTCTTTTTTAAAAATTCCGGTGTGCGCTGCTCACTACCAAGGACTTGTGTATACTTATTTATATACATACATATATACATATCTAGAGCGTAGAATGGCGGCACAACACGTGTATTGGTATATGGTGCCTGGGTGCAAAGCTGGAAAAGGTGTATACAAAGGCACAATGGAAGCTCGCACTCACAGGTCTTAAAGTGAAAAAAAAAGAGGTTTTATTTCAACAAAAATATACAACTAACGTTTCGGCTAGGTCCCTAGCCTTTCTCAAACATATATATATATGAGCTGAGTGGATAATAATATATATGGATAATAATAGAATATGTGGATAATAATAGAATATGTTAATAATAACATAGAAATGATTCATATATTGTTAATGCTCTGCATCCTTTTTTCAAGTCACAGTTTGACTCATGTGGTGAAATCAATGGGGTTTTTTTTGGGGGGGGTTAATGGTGATGTTAAGATAAACATCCTCCAGGGCACAGAGAGCACCATGGATGAAGAGAAGAGCAGGTGAGAATCCCTTATAGAGAAATATGGATAAGACATTAACAACCATGGTGTTCATGAATTTGCCATAATATTCCTAAATATACTGATAGTACTAAATCCCCAATCTTATATCACAATAGGCATTTGTGCCTTTGAGATTTGACTTATCCACTTATCCAAAAATCTATAGAAAATATCTACTGCAAATTGTATGCAAATTGTAACGTATAAACATTCATTTAGAGACCACATTCAGAATGAATTGCATCCTAACCTAATCCATTTTGAATGTCAGCTATCAAATCTGAATTTCAAATTATTTGTAACGCATGGAATTGAATTCAACGTATTCTGATCCAGGGACCCTAACTAACAGCATTTAGAAACGACTTATATCCAAATCTCCCATTTCTGACTGTCAGTTATCAAGCAACTATGCTTAAATGGAAACAAAACTATGCTATGCTTAAATGGAAACAAAACCAACCCATTTTTTCACCAATATTTATAATCGTAAAAGTCTAAGATCAATGCTGCTTTTCCTTTTGTATACAAAATATCAGAGACTGTGGAAAAGAGTTCACTTTTGCTTCAAAGTACTCAATATTCATGCAACTGAGCTGATTACATATAAGCTGATACCCACTGGGATTTTAAAGCACAACTAATGTAGGTGCTGATCACATCCCAGTCACATATCAGTTTCACACTAGCTGGGACTCATAAGTGTTGTGCATATATGCAAAGCTGATGGAGGGGGTTAACACAACATAATATTTATAGCAAGAAGAACACAACAGATACCAAAGCTGCTTTTTAAAGATATTTTTATAGACTAGGACAGAGGTTAAAATGCAGGATTTCTTGCATTCATTTAGGGTTTTATTCCACAGCTAATGAAAAAATGTTCAAAAGTAAGCACTTATCAATTACTGGAATGTTAATTCCCTTTTGATCATATCACTTTGCGCTTTCTGTTTGAACCAAAAAAATTGGAAAAAAATGTATTGAATGACTATCCAGAATGCCACTGACATATTGACAATATCATACAAGGATACTTTAGGACTAGTGATGGGCAAAATGACAATGTTTTTTGAAACACAAGTCAATGGGTGCTTTTTTGGGACAACTATTCAGTTACAATACATTAGAGTCTATAGGACTTTTTGTTCTCAGCAAAAAACTGTATTTGTTGCTGTTCTCTGTTAGAACAAGTGATTTGGAAAGAAATGCATTTCTTGAAGCTAAAATATAAATATATTACAAAATAATTCTTAGTAAAAACCATGTAGACAGGCATTGTGACTCACAATGAATGTCTGAATGAATGAATAGGAAAAACAATAAATACTGCCAAGATAATATCAATTGCATGTTGACAAAATTTTGTGTTACCACAACAAGACTCTTTCTTCTGAACTGTATATAGACAAATACATTCAGTGAGGACTGTAGCTATAAATGTTGAAACATGAAATATATTTGGAATGCAATTGAAATATAATTTTGTCACAGTGCCATCATTTTCTAAACAATACATTCTAATACAGTTACAAAATACCCTGGAGGAGAAAGACACCTACAGTGGCACACACACCAACACACATTTCAGTTTGCTAAGATACATTTGTGGCATTGTTGCAAACATAATTGTTCAAAAGAAAAAAAAAATTTTAGTTGATAATGTTTCCAAATAATGGTTTCCCTCTGAATCTACTCTAACCTAAAAATTGTCTTCTTGGTATACTGGAGATCTTTAATGGTACTGGTATGGGATCTGCTATTTAATTCAACATACATGGGACCTGGGGTTTTCTGGATAATGCATCTTTTTTTTTAATGTGGAGAATGATGATTTGAGGCTGCTTAAAATATTTAAACATAAAAAATAATATTGAACATTGATTTAGTCTAGCTAAGTTAGAATAAAATACAAGGCAAGGAGTGTGTGTCATAAAGAAAAGCAAATCAGTCAAACATGAGGAGTGTGTTTACATAGCATACTCTGGGAAATGGCATTGCTGTAATTTAGAGCTTATATCCCATGTCATACTACATGGGATACTGTCTCCTGAATTTTATAAATCAGCAAGTTGTAAAATATCTTTCAGAGAATGAATAAATTATTAATGCCCTGTGTGGGTGAGTGTGTGTGTGCTGTATGAATTTCTGCTATTTTTCAAGAGGTTTAAGGTTAATTAAAATCAGACAAACAATGCACTACAATAAATTATGCAATATCCGCTCATTATTTTGCAAATAATTACTTGTAGATGCTGACACAATTTCTACAGATTTCTGTGCACTGCACAGACATAAGCAGAAGAGGTTGGGCGGAGGTTTGGTATCCCACCTGTAACAACTTTCCCAACAGAGGAGGTCTTGAAAATGATAACTTTGCCCTGTTGCTATAGCAGCCCCAGGGGTGTAGTGATCTGTTTACATGATCTCCAGAAAAGAAGAAACAAAACAGAAACAACAAAGCAACCATGCACATAATGGGTTTTTTGCCTGATGGAAGCTGATTTCTCAGCAGACATGGAGGGAGATGCTATTATGCCTTTTATCTTCAATGGAGGGCTGACTAATAGCCAGGGCTATACACTTCTTATAAGTGCTACTTTAAACTCATATGGCATTTTTTAACCCTAATAATGTAGGGTATATTTATTTAGTCAGATACACAGATTCAGTAGTGTGGCTAGTACACTGAACATACCTTGCAAGTGTGCAACTCCCCCTGAACAAATAACTAATGCTTTCTGTATGCAGTGTTGTAAATTATAGTGTACGCACCCAGGCTTTAAATAAGCTCTTCCATGTATCATACACACATCACAAGAGTCGCTGTCCTTGGGGAATAAACTAAAGATAAACAGACTTTTCCTAAGGGAATACACACACTTTTAATTTAATTCTCTCCTGACATTAGACCAAACACTTATTATATAGATCTGAGAAAGGATGTACAATTAGATGGTATTATCAGGCTTTCAAGTCAGTACAGAGAACGTGCAGCCTCTGTGAATACAGTATATTTAAAAAAAAATAAAAACCTCAAATGTACAAAAATAGTATATAAAACATTAAATAGTATTAAAATGCATTAAAAGCAAATTTAAGGAATTCAACATAATCCTTGTCCCCCACACATGAACAAAAAACATTCAACTAAATAAGCTATTGTAGGGGGGTACATTTTTCTGCTGCTCTCAAGGGTAGAGCATTGCTACATGCAACTACTCACCTCAGTTGGGCCCTCACATAAGTAATGGAGGAAGGGTCTTCAGGCTGAATTAATTATGTGAGGGCCCAACTGAGGTGAGGAGTAACAGATTTAGTTACTTGGCCGACAGTGGTTCTTAAACGGGAACACTATTTTTACTAAAAATATATCATACTTGAAAGCTTCCTTTATATACTTAATTTTAAACTCATACATTCAAATCCCACCCAAGTTTACAATGGTTATCACTTCAACACAAGCGTGTCTCAAAGGGTGCTCTGAAGGATTACTGAAGGATTACTGAAGGATTACACTAAGCATTCTGTTAGTCCTAGCCACTTGGCTAGTTTCACCTGCACTAAAGGTGGCTATAGACATAACGATTATCAGTCACCTTCAAGGGTACCCAATCAAAATTTTACGACCTGGCCAATCGATGAGCCGACCTATGCCCAAGTCTTTTGCCAAATTCATTCGGGTCATCCTCCGCCATGCACTCACTGATTATCATACTAAACTTAGTCTGTACAATAATTTGTGTGCGTCTATGGGCACATTAAGGCTCCTAAGTGGAACACAAAGATGCTCTTACCAGCTCTGTCTATCTAACACCCCTAGTCTATTCTATAACAGAAGCTTACCCCCAATTTCACTCAAGTTACTTTACGAGGCCTGTTGGAGTGGAGTTCTAAGAGAGAGAGAGGGAGTGGAGTTCTAAGAGAGAGAGAGAGAGAGAGAGAGAGAGAGAGAGAGAGAGAGAGAGAACCATTTGTTCCCTCTTCTTATGAAGTCTAGAAAAAGGAACTACCGTCACTTGGCCTAATGTGAACACCTCCCTCACACAGAGCAGAGGTCACACTTCCTCCTCACATTAGGGATGGTTAACTCCTTACATCACTACATTATTATTGATAAGTTGCAGGTAGGTAGGTCAGGTACTTGAGGCTTTGGGGCAAATTCCCTAACCGCGAAAATCGGCAGCAACGGCTTTGCAGCCATCGCAACACTTCGTTAGACGTAAATTCGCTAGGACAACGCCAATTCACTAAAGTGCGAAGTTGCATCCAGTGTGCTGAACACCGGTGAATTTTCACTAGCGTTACTTCGGCAATCAAACCAAAGTTGTGCTAGCGTTGCCTAATTTGCATAAGGCGGGAAATGATAAAATTACATGGCTGTATACGTTGCAGCAAATACATTACATTACACAATCCAGGGAACCTTATTAAATAAAATAGAGTTGTTATAATGCCCTACACATAAGCCCACTGTATAATTTATGTTCCATATGTTAGAAAATGGATGGGGGAAACCGGTTACCCCAAAAAAAATTTATGAACCTTTGCAGGCTATTACTCAGAAAAAAAGGAAAAGACCAGAATTTTTTGGACTAAAAATTGAGGAAGTCCGATGCACTCCATTGCACTTCGCCTGGTCTGAGCTGGTGAAGGCAATTTGTCGAATGAGGTAACATTCTATAAAATCCGTATCTTAGTGAATTTGTGGAGTTAAGTTGGTTTCCCCGAGCGAAAATTTATCTGGCGTTAGAGTGCGAAGCAATGGCAGCGTCTATCTCCTTCGCTAGCGAAGTGACGCCTGCACCCGTTAGGAAATCGGCAATGTTCCGAAATGACATTACGCTGGCAAATTTTCGCTAGCGTTAGTCAATTCGCCCTTTAGGGAATCTGCCCCTTTGTGTGTTAACTTACTCAATACGAGGTTACTATATTCATAGATATTATTACATGCAATGTTATCATATCCAAGGCTTTATTCATAGAAATATGGTCAGAAAGTGATATGGAGATATGTTAAAAGACAAGGCATTATATATATATATATATATATATATATATATATATATATATATATATATATACACACATATAAGCAATTTGTGTCAGGTAAGTGTATCAATGCCTGCGGCTGTTGTAAAACTTGTCCTGTATAGCATCCCTCTGGATGTGCTCCAAGCAAGACAAGATGCTGAAGGTGAGCACTGAGGATGATCTGGATTAGCTGAGCCATTAGCTATGCTGTTTCAGTATATTTTATATGAAGAATAGGGTGTTAAATCCAGCTAGGAAGTTCACAGAAAGTATCATCTTTACTTAGCTTTGCAATGAAAACACCGAAGAAAAAGTTTGCTTTGCCGAGTTGTGAAAATGGAAACAAAGAGGTATACTGCTCTCTTGTTGTTAGTACACTAGATAAATTTGAAATACATTTTTATCTTCTAGGTAGTAGTAACTATACAATTATGTAAGGTTTGTCCAATGTTTTCTAATAATTACAGTTGAGACCATTTACTACTAGGGATGTAGCGAACTGTTCGCCGGCGAACTAGTTTGCGCGAACTTCGACTGTTCGCGTCCGCCGCAAGTTCGCGAACGTCGCGCGACGTTCGCCAATAGGCGTTCGCGTCAAAATCGTTCGACCATTCGACCATTCGATCGCTAAAATCGAACGAAGCCATTGGATTGAATGAAATCATTCGATCCAATGGCTTTGATCGTTCGATTCGAACGAAAATCGTTCGATCGAACGATTAAAATCCTTCGATCGTTCGAATCGAAAGATTTTCGGATGTTCGAAGTTCGCGAACTGTTCGCGAACTGTTCGCATTTTTTGCCGGTGTTCGTGAACGGCGTTCGCGAACACATTGTCGGCGGTTCGCTACATCCCTATTTACTACTTAAAGGAAAATGTTGCAGGCATTGACGCTATTTAGAAAGTTACTTGCTCTATATGTATCTATGCTCTTTGGCAAGTTGCACCCAGTCTGATAAATTATATGAAAGTGCATGAAGTGATGAAAGTGATGGTGAAGTTAGAGTGCTACAGAAATGTGGAGGAAAAAAAGCCATCTATACTGTGTAAAAACACTTTGCATATTGTGCTGCCTTTGCAATTGTGCTGCCTTTGAATCTCTGTAAATTTCTTTAGAATGTTGGCAGCTATCCAAACAATTTGCTTGTGCCACAGGAATTCTATACACCCGCACAGATACATCCACCTTATGATCTAAAAGTTATAGCCTGAATATTCAGTGAATCTCACAACTTCCGTTTAGAGATGAATGCATATGTTTTATCCCTGCTAAGCTGCTATAGTTTATCAGCTGAGCTTGTACAAGAGCTGATTAAGTGCAACCTGTGCATGTAACACTGACTTCAGGGGCAGGGTGGGCACTTGGGAGATGAATGTAAGGCGCAAGGGCATTTAGTTATACTTCATTTTGCTTCTGCACCCATGGGTTTGTACAACATTACTTCCAAATGTACTGTATGTGTGAATCAGGTTTAGTAACTATGTGGGATGTTTTCTGACATTTAGGAGATTTTTTTTATAGGCAAATGTCAGCAAGGATTTTTTTTTATGAGAAACTTAAAGTGAATCCCCATGGTTATGGAACAAAAGCAACTGTTGCCAAGACATTTTCAGTAATATGCTACATGTGCCAAATACATGACAAAGGCAGTGTTCTCAGTATCAGAGCAGCATTATCAATCGTGACATAGTATTTGTGTGATCCACTTAAAAAAAAAAAAAATCATAGGATTTATTTGCAACATACGTGCTAACTTCCACAAATGCCACTGTGAAAGGCCAAGCTATTTCATTTTAATTTTAAAGTTTAATTTTCCAATTTGTAGCATACTGTTCAAAACTGATTGCTGATTGGTTGCTACTGGCACCTGCACTTGTGCAATTTAGCACTTAGGGTTCTTTCCATCTGCGCTTGATGATTCCCTGCGGCAGAGTGAGTACAAACCTATTGAAAATAATAGACTTTGTTAACTCCTGCATTCCCCTGTCGTGTATGCGAGAAAAATGTGCCACATTACATGAAAGTAAAAAAGTTAAAACAAGTTGCCCTTACAATTAAACACAAACACATGTATTCACAAGCAAACTTCTTCATACATTTTCTCGGTTCTTCATTATACCATGCAAGCAGATTATCATTGGATTTAAAATATAAAAGTGTTGCTACAAATAAACATTGCAGATTTTCTGCATTTGCAGCAAATAAACAGAAAGGTTTCATACAGTTTTAACAATTTGACAAATGCTTTCTCATCATGTAAGGGGATTCATCTGTTATTTTTGTTAAGGTCAGTATTATCCAGCATGGTGTAAACAAAACACTGTTTGATAATGGCTTGCATAGCTTTGGGCACAGATTTAAAGTATTAAAGGATAATGGAAGACTTATTAGATTAGCCCATGGCATGATCATTTAGTGTCCTAGAAAATGATATGTACTGAATTTGGCCTTCTGTCTTTACAGAGTTGTACAAAGCAAATGCCTTATTATTAGCCTGTGTACATGATGATAGAAGTTGAAATGAATCATACACATAAGTCTGAATCTTTATACAATACCTGCAATATGATATCATATAATTTAGATGCCATGAGGTTAATGTGAGGCAGTTACTTATAGCAACAAACTTATACCGGGCTATATTTGTTGCAAATAATTGGAGTGTTGCTTTTCCAGAGAATAATAACAAAATTATTTATTTATTAATAAGTAATATTAAATGTAGTTTTAGTGGAGTATTTAATGGGAGGAGGAAGTGCAAGTTATATAGGGGAAGTAGGAAGTAGAAGAGCAAATGAAGACAATGTCCTACCCAACTCCCCCGGGTAGAGGGATGAGGGGCTGGCCAGGGATAAAGAACAATTGTCACAGCTTTGGTGTGGTAGGTCTGCCCTAGTAGAGAGCCAAAAACGGGGTAAAAAGATTCTGAACTAACTGGTGTGCTTTTGTATTCTAATGCAGGAGATGTTAATGGATACATTGGTTTGATTACAATACAAACATGTTAATGCAAAAAAGGCCCAATGCTTGTCAAGATCCAATAACCGATAGTAGCCAATCATATGGATGTTGTCAGTTGACCAGAAAATGCTGTCTGTCAGTCTGTGGATTGGTCGATATGAGTTATTAGAACAGTAGCAAACTTTGTACCTTATATTACATTACCCTAGTGCATCTGTTTTAGTGTAAGACCTTTGTGTAAGAATCTTCCATTAGCATGTGAACCTCTAACAATTCAAGTAGGTCTTCACAAACAGAATAAAGAAAGGATTGCAGAAAAGTCCAGCTATTTTTTCATAATACTATTGGGTAAACAGGATGATTTTTTATTAAGCTTTACAATTCTTTACTGCTTAGTCACTGCTATCTTCCCCTTTAATTACACAATTGTCTAGATATGTATGGGAGTATAATCTATGTAAAGTGCCGTGGAATTATAATATCAATAAATAAATGCTAGCTCTTGTTCAGGCACCAATTTTAAACATTGAGGGTTTCCTGCTGATGATTACAGACTAAAATGAATATATATAATGAATCACTTAGTTTTAAGTCAAAAGTTTTAAGATGTTAGTACTTTTGAACATATATCGCAGTTATCCCAGACACATCATACACACCTTAGGTTTAATAGTTATTTAAATATCCTTTTAAATATGCTTTTACAAAAATGTCCCTTCTGCCATATTTTGTAGATAATTCCAATTTGACAAAGACTGTTTCTTTGTTTCATAAGAATAAAAGAACATTAAATGCAAACACAGGGCATTACAGGGTGCCCAGAATATGTATTCTTACTACTTTATAGTATGGTAAACAGATGGAATAACAGACACTCTTCCAAGAAGCACACCATGCATCCGAATTCACAGGGTGCTATTCAGCTTCTAGTATAAAAACAATTTAAGTATTTATTTAACTGTTTCATGACAAATTCTTTTAATTTTTCTTCATCAATAATTAACAGTACAGAGGAAGTGTTAAATGTGTTAACAACTCGATCAAACTCATATTTTTTATATAATGAACGGTCTAGATATAACAATATTCTTAGACTAAAATTTCACAGAATGATTTGCAGATATATTGCTCTGTTTTTTTTTTTTTTAATTTTACACTTAATTTGCCTGTAATGTCATTTAACATGTCTTGTACCCGTTAAATATATACGCCGCCTCATTTGAAAGTAAGAAAGTGAATTTTTATTCT